>CM071597.1:792500-1444880 GCA_036435485.1 Saposhnikovia divaricata | reverse complement strand
GGTCTGACTCGATTTTTAACAATATCCCGTGTACTAACCCCATTCAGGATTATCCAAAAACCGAGTTTCGATCTTATCAGCTCCGATTCCGGTCCGAACTGCGTCAAATAAAATTTCGTTGAATTCAAATAACCCTTACGAAAAAAATATGTAAAAATATCCACAAAATGGTCCGACTTGATTTTTAACAATATCCCGTGTACTAACCCCTTTGAGAAGTTTCGGAAAACTGAGTTTCGATCTTATCAGCTCCGATTCCGGTCCGAACTGCGTCAAATAAAATTTCGTTGAATTCCAATAACCCATAGGAACAAAATATGTAAAAATATTCACAAAATGGTCTGACTCGATTTTTAACAATATCCCGTGTACTAACCCTTTGAGAATTTTCCGAAAATCAAGTTTCGATCATATCAGCTCCGATTTCGGTCCGAACTGCGTTAAATAAAATTTCGTTGAATTCCAAAAACCCATTGGAACAAAATATGTAAAAATATCCATAAAATGGTCCGACTCAATTTTTAACAATATCCCGTGTACTAACCCCTTTGAGGATTATCCGAAAACCGAGTTTCAGTCATTTCAGCCCCGATTCAGGTCCGGATGGCACCAAATAAAATTTCATTGAATTCCAATAACCCATAGGAACAAAATATGTAAAAATATCCACAAAATGGTCCCACTTGATTTTTAACAATATCCCGTGTACTAACCCCTTTGAGAAGTTTCGGAAACCGAGTTTGGATCTTATCAGCTCCGATTCCGGTCCGAACTGCGTCAAATAAAATTTCGTTGAATTCCAATAACCCATTGGAACAAAATATGTAAAAATATCCATAAAATGGTCCGACTCGAATTTTAACAATATCCCGTGTACTACCTACCCCATTGAGGATTATCCGAAAACCGAGTTTCAGTCATTTCAGCCCCGATTCAGGTCCGAATGGTACCAAATAAAATTTTATTGAATTCTAATAAGCCATAGGAACAAAATATGTAAAAATATCCTCAAAATGGTCTGACTTTATTTTTAACAATATCCCGTGTACTAACCCCTTTGAGAAGTTTCCGAAAACCGAGTTTCGATCATATCAGCTCCGATTCCGGTCCGAACTTCGCTAAATAAAATTTCGTTGAATTCCAATAACCCATAGGAACAAAATATGTAAAAATATTCACAAAATGGTCTGACTCGATTTTTAACAATATCCCGTGTACTAACCCCATTTGAGAATTTTCCGAAAATCGAGTTTCGATCATATCAGCTCCAATTTCGGTCCAAACTGCGTTAAATAAAATTTCGTTGATTTCCAATAACCCATAGGAACAAAATATGTAAAAATATCCATAAAATGGTCCGACTCGATTTTTAACAATATCCCGTGTACTAACCCCTTTGAGGATTATCTGAAAACCGAGTTTCAGTCATTTCTGCCCGGATTCAGGTCCAACTGGCACCAAATAAAATTTTGTTGAATTCCAATAACCCATTGGAACAAAATATGTAAAAATATCCATAAAATGGTCCGACTCAATTTTTAACAATATCCCGTGTACTAACCCCTTTGAGGATTATCCGAAAACCGAGTTTCAGTCATTTCAGCCCCGATTCAGGTCCGGATGGCACCAAATAAAATTTCATTGAATTCCAATAACCCATAGGAACAAAATATGTAAAAATATCCACAAAATGGTCCCACTTGATTTTTAACAATATCCCGTGTACAAACCCTTTGAGAAGTTTCGGAAAACTGAGTTTCGATCTTATCAGCTCCGATTCCGGTCCGAACTTCGTCAAATAAAATTTCGTTGAATTCCAATAACCCATAGGAACAAAATATGTAAAAATATATACAAAATGGTCTGACTCGATTTTTAACAATATCCCGTGTACTAACCCTTTGAGAATTTTCCGAAAATCGAGTTTCGATCATATCAGCTCCGATTTCGGTCCGAACTGCGTTAAATAAAATTTCGTTGAATTCCAAAAACCCATTGGAACAAAATATGTAAAAATATCCATAAAATGGTCTGACTCGATTTTTAACAATATCCCGTGTACTAACCCCATTCAGGATTATCCAAAAACAGAGTTTCGATCTTATCAGCTCCGATTCCGGTCCGAACTGCGTCAAATAAAATTTCGTTGAATTCCAATAACCCTTACGAAAAAAATATGTAAAAATATCCACAAAATGGTCCGACTTGATTTTTAACAATATCCCGTGTACTAACCCCTTTGAGAAGTTTCGGAAAACTGAGTTTCGATCTTATCAGCTCCGATTCCGGTCCGAACTGCGTCAAATAAAATTTCGTTGAATTCCAATAACCCATAGGAACAAAATATGTAAAAATATTCATAAAATGGTCTGACTCGATTTTTAACAATATCCCGTGTACTAACCCTTTGAGAATTTTCCGAAAATCAAGTTTCGATCATATCAACTCCGATTTCGGTCCGAACTGCGTTAAATAAAATTTCGTTGAATTCCAAAAACCCATTGGAACAAAATATGTAAAAATATCCATAAAATGGTCTGACTCGATTTTTAACAATATCCCGTGTACTAACCCCATTTAGGATTATCCAAAAACCGAGTTTCAGTCTTTTCAGCCCCGATTCAGGTCCGAATGGCACCGAATAAAATTTAATTGAATTCCAATAACCCATAGGAACAAAATATGTAAAAATATCCACAAAATTGTCCGACTTGATTTTTAACAATATCCCGTGTACTAACCCCTTTGAGAAGTTTCGGAAAACCGAGTTTGGATCTTATCAGCTCCGATTCCGGTCCGAACTGCGTCAAATAAAATTTCCTTGAATTCCAATAACTCATAGGAACAAAATATGTAAAAATATTCACAAAATGGTCTGACTCGATTTTTAACAATATCCCGTGTACTAACCCCATTTGAGAATTTTCCGAAAATCGAGTTTCGATCATATCAGCTCCAATTTCGGTCCAAACTTCGTTAAATAAAATTTCGTTGAATTCCAATAACCCATAGGAACAAAATATGTAAAAATAACCATAAAATGGTCCGACTCGATTTTTAACAATATCCCGTGTACTAACCCCTTTGAGGATTATCTGAAAACCGAGTTTTAGTCATTTCTGCCCGGATTCAGGTCCAACTGGCACCAAATAAAATTTTGTTGAATTCCAATAACCCATTGGAACAAAATATGTAAAAATATCCATAAAATGGTCCGACTCAATTTTTAACAATATCCCGTGTACTAACCCCTTTGAGGATTATCCGAAAACCGAGTTTCAGTCATTTCAGCCCCGATTCAGGTCCGGATGGCACCAAATAAAATTTCATTGAATTCCAATAACCCATAGGAACAAAATATGTAAAAATATCCACAAAATGGTCCCACTTGATTTTTAACAATATCCCGTGTACAAACCCTTTGAGAAGTTTCGGAAAACTGAGTTTCGATCTTATCAACTCCGATTCCGGTCCGAACTGCGTCAAATAAAATTTCGTTAAATTCCAATAACCCATAGGAACAAAATATGTAAAAATATATACAAAATGGTCTGACTCGATTTTTAACAATATCCCGTGTACTAACCCTTTGAGAATTTTCCGAAAATCGAGTTTCGATCATATCAGCTCCGATTTCGGTCCGAACTGCGTTAAATAAAATTTCGTTGAATTCCAAAAACCCATTGGAACAAAATATGTAAAAATATCCATAAAATGGTCTGACTCGATTTTTAACAATATCCCGTGTACTAACCCCATTCAGGATTATCCAAAAACCGAGTTTCGATCTTATCAGCTCCGATTCCGGTCCGAATTTCGTCAAATAAAATTTCGTTGAATTCCAATAACCCTTACGAACAAAATATGTAAAAATATCCAGAAAATGGTCCGACTTGATTTTTAACAATATCCCGTGTACTAACCCCTTTGAGAAGTTTCGGAAAACTGAGTTTCGATCTTATCAGCTCCGATTCCGGTCCGAACTGCGTCAAATAAAATTTCGTTGAATTCCAATAACCCATAGGAACAAAATATGTAAAAATATTCACAAAATGGTTTGACTCGATTTTTAACAATATCCCGTGTACTAACCCTTTGAGAATTTTCCGAAAATCGAGTTTCGATCATATCAGCTCCGATTTCGGTCCGAACTGCGTTAAATAAAATTTCGTTGAATTCCAAAAACCCATTGGAACAAAATATGTAAAAATATCCATAAAATGGTCTGACTCGATTTTTAACAATATCCCGTGTACTAACCCCATTTAGGATTATCCAAAAACCGAGTTTCAGTCTTTTCAGCCCCGATTCAGGTCCGAATGGCACCGAATAAAATTTAATTGAATTCCAATAACCCATAGGAACAAAATATGTAAAAATATCCACAAAATTGTCCGACTTGATTTTTAACAATATCCCGTGTACTAACCCCTTTGAGAAGTTTTGGAAAACCGAGTTTGGATCTTATCAGCTCCGATTCCGGTCCGAACTGCGTCAAATAAAATTTCGTTGAATTCCAATAACTCATAGGAACAAAATATGTAAAAATATTCACAAATGGTCTGACTAGATTTTTAACAATATCCCGTGTACTAACCCCATTTGAGAATTTTCCGAAAATCGAGTTTCGATCATATCAGCTCCAATTTCGGTCCAAACTGCGTTAAATAAAATTTCGTTGAATTCCAATAACCCATAGGAACAAAATATGTAAAAATATCCATAAAATGGTCCGACTCGATTTTTAACAATATCCCGTGTACTAACCCCTTTGAGGATTATCCGAAAACCGAGTTTCAGTCATTTCTGCCCCGATTCAGGTCCAACTGGCACCAAATAAAATTTTGTTGAATTCCAATAACCCATTGGAACAAAATATGTAAAAATATCAATAAAATGGTCCGACTCGATTTTTAACAATATCCCGTGTACTAACCCCTTTGAGGATTATCCGAAAACCGAGTTTCAGTCATTTCAGCCCCGATTCAGGTCCGGATGGCACCAAATAAAATTTCATTGAATTCCAATAACCCATAAGAATAAAATATGTAAAAATATCCACAAAATGGTCCCACTTGATTTTTAACAATATCCCGTGTACAAACCCTTTGAGATGTTTCGGAAAACTGAGTTTCGATCTTATCAGCTCCGATTCCGGTCCGAACTGCGTCAAATAAAATTTTGTTGAATTCCAATAACCCATAGGAACAAAATATGTAAAAATATTCACAAAATGGTCTGACTCAATTTTTAACAATATCCCGTGTACTAACCCTTTGAGAATTTTCCGAAAATCGAGTTTCGATCATATCAGCTCCGATTTCGGTCCGAACTGCGTTAAATAAAATTTCGTTGAATTCCAAAAACCCATTGGAACAAAATATGTAAAAATATCCATAAAATGGTCTGACTCGATTTTTAACAATATCCCGTGTACTAACCCCATTCAGGATTATCCAAAAACCGAGTTTCGATCTTATCAGCTCCGATTCCGGTCCGAACTGCGTCAAATAAAATTTCGTTGAATTCCAAGAACCCTTACGAACAAAATATGTAAAAATATCCACAAAATGGTCCGACTTGATTTTTAACAATATCCCGTGTACTAACCCCTTTGAGAAGTTTCGGAAAACCGAGTTTGGATCTTATCAGCTCCGATTCCGGTCCGAACTGCGTCAAATAAAATTTCGTTGAATTCCAATAACTCATAGGAACAAAATATGTAAAAATATTCACAAAATGGTCTGACTCGATTTTTAACAATATCCCGTGTACTAACCCCATTTGAGAATTTTCCGAAAATCGAGTTTCGATCATATCAGCTCCAATTTCGGTCCAAACTGCGTTAAATAAAATTTCGTTGAATTCCAATAACCCATAGGAACAAAATATGTAAAAATATCCATAAAATGGTCCGACTCGATTTTTAACAATATCCCGTGTACTAACCCCTTTGAGGATTATCTGAAAACCGAGTTTCAGTCATTTCTGCCCGGATTCAGGTCCAACTGGCACCAAATAAAATTTTGTTGAATTCCAATAACCCATTGGAACAAAATATGTAAAAATATCCATAAAATGGTCCGACTCAATTTTTAACAATATCCCGTGTACTAACCCCTTTGAGGATTATCCGAAAACCGAGTTTCAGTCATTTCAGCCCCGATTCAGGTCCGGATGGCACCAAATAAAATTTCATTGAATTCCAATAACCCATAGGAACAAAATATGTAAAAATATCCACAAAATGGTCCCACTTGATTTTTAACAATATCCCGTGTACAAACCCTTTGAGAAGTTTCGGAAAACTGAGTTTCGATCTTATCAGCTCCGATTCCGGTCCGAACTGCGTCAAATAAAATTTCGTTGAATTCCAATAACCCATTGGAACAAAATATGTAAAAATATCCATAAAATGGTCCGACTCGAATTTTAACAATATCCCGTGTATTAACCCCATTGAGGATTATCCGAAAACCGAGTTTCAGTCATTTCAGCCCCGATTCAGGTCCGAATGGTACCAAATAAAATTTTATTGAATTCTAATAAGCCATAGGAACAAAATATGTAAAAATATCCTCAAAATGGTCTGACTTTATTTTTAACAATATCCCGTGTACTAACCCCTTTGAGAAGTTTCCGAAAACCGAGTTTCGATCATATCAGCTCCGATTCCGGTCCGAACTTCGCTAAATAAAATTTCGTTGAATTCCAATAACCCATAGGAACAAAATATGTAAAAATATTCACAAAATGGTCTGACTCGATTTTTAACAATATCCCGTGTACTAACCCCATTTGAGAATTTTCCGAAAATCGAGTTTCGATCATATCAGCTCCAATTTCGGTCCAAACTGCGTTAAATAAAATTTCGTTGATTTCCAATAACCCATAGGAACAAAAATATGTAAAAATATCCATAAAATGGTCCGACTCGATTTTTAACAATATCCCGTGTACTAACCCCTTTGAGGATTATCTGAAAACCGAGTTTCAGTCATTTCTGCCCGGATTCAGGTCCAACTGGCACCAAATAAAATTTTGTTGAATTCCAATAACCCATTGGAACAAAATATGTAAAAATATCCATAAAATGGTCCGACTCAATTTTTAACAATATCCCGTGTACTAACCCCTTTGAGGATTATCCGAAAACCGAGTTTCAGTCATTTCAGCCCCGATTCAGGTCCGGATGGCACCAAATAAAATTTCATTGAATTCCAATAACCCATAGGAACAAAATATGTAAAAATATCCACAAAATGGTCCCACTTGATTTTTAACAATATCCCGTGTACAAACCCTTTGAGAAGTTTCGGAAAACTGAGTTTCGATCTTATCAGCTCCGATTCCGGTCCGAACTGCGTCAAATAAAATTTCGTTGAATTCCAATAACCCATAGGAACAAAATATGTAAAAATATATACAAAATGGTCTGATTCGATTTTTAACAATATCCCGTGTACTAACCCTTTGAGAATTTTCCGAAAATCGAGTTTCGATCATATCAGCTCCGATTTCGGTCCGAACTGCGTTAAATAAAATTTCGTTGAATTCCAAAAACCCATTGGAACAAAATATGTAAAAATATCCATAAAATGGTCTGACTCGATTTTTAACAATATCCCGTGTACTAACCCCATTCAGGATTATCCAAAAACCGAGTTTCGATCTTATCAGCTCCGATTCCGGTCCGAACTGCGTCAAATAAAATTTCGTTGAATTCAAATAACCCTTACGAAAAAAATATGTAAAAATATCCACAAAATGGTCCGACTTGATTTTTAACAATATCCCGTGTACTAACCCCTTTGAGAAGTTTCGGAAAACTGAGTTTCGATCTTATCAGCTCCGATTCCGGTCCGAACTGCGTCAAATAAAATTTCGTTGAATTCCAATAACCCATAGGAACAAAATATGTAAAAATATTCACAAAATGGTCTGACTCGATTTTTAACAATATCCCGTGTACTAACCCTTTGAGAATTTTCCGAAAATCAAGTTTCGATCATATCAGCTCCGATTTCGGTCCGAACTGCGTTAAATAAAATTTCGTTGAATTCCAAAAACCCATTGGAACAAAATATGTAAAAATATCCATAAAATGGTCTGACTCGATTTTTAACAATATCCCGTGTACTAACCCCATTTAGGATTATCCAAAAACCGAGTTTCAGTCTTTTCAGCCCCGATTCTGGTCCGAATGGCACCGAATAAAATTTAATTGAATTCCAATAACCCATAGGAACAAAATATGTAAAAATATCCACAAAATTGTCCGACTTGATTTTTAACAATATCCCGTGTACTAACCCCTTTGAGAAGTTTCGGAAAACCGAGTTTGGATCTTATCAGCTCCGATTCCGGTCCGAACTGCGTCAAATAAAATTTCGTTGAATTCCAATAACCCATTGGAACAAAATATGTAAAAATATCCATAAAATGGTCCGACTCGAATTTTAACAATATCCCGTGTACTAACCCCATTGAGGATTATCCGAAAACCGAGTTTCAGTCATTTCAGCCCCGATTCAGGTCCGAATGGTACCAAATAAAATTTTATTGAATTCTAATAAGCCATAGGAACAAAATATGTAAAAATATCCTCAAAATGGTCTGACTTTATTTTTAACAATATCCCGTGTACTAACCCCTTTGAGAAGTTTCCGAAAACCGAGTTTCGATCATATCAGCTCCGATTCCGGTTCGAACTTCGCTAAATAAAATTTCGTTGAATTCCAATAACCCATAGGAACAAAATATGTAAAAATATTCACAAAATGGTCTGACTCGATTTTTAACAATATCCCGTGTACTAACCCCATTTGAGAATTTTCCGAAAATCGAGTTTCGATCATATCAGCTCCAATTTCGGTCCAAACTGCGTTAAATAAAATTTCGTTGATTTCCAATAACCCATAGGAACAAAATATGTAAAAATATCCATAAAATGGTCCGACTCGATTTTTAACAATATCCCGTGTACTAACCCCTTTGAGGATTATCTGAAAACCGAGTTTCAGTCATTTCTGCCCGGATTCAGGTCCAACTGGCACCAAATAAAATTTTGTTGAATTCCAATAACCCATTGGAACAAAATATGTAAAAATATCCATAAAATGGTCCGACTCAATTTTTAACAATATCCCGTGTAGTAACCCCTTTGAGGATTATCCGAAAACCGAGTTTCAGTCATTTCAGCCCCGATTCAGGTCCGGATGGCACCAAATAAAATTTCATTGAATTCCAATAACCCATAGGAACAAAATATGTAAAAATATCCACAAAATGGTCCCACTTGATTTTTAACAATATCCCGTGTACAAACCCTTTGAGAAGTTTCGGAAAACTGAGTTTCGATCTTATCAGCTCCGATTCCGGTCCGAACTTCGTCAAATAAAATTTCGTTGAATTCCAATAACCCATAGGAACAAAATATGTAAAAATATATACAAAATGGTCTGACTCGATTTTTAACAATATCCCGTGTACTAACCCTTTGAGAATTTTCCGAAAATCGAGTTTCGATCATATCAGCTCCGATTTCGGTCCGAACTGCGTTAAATAAAATTTCGTTGAATTCCAAAAACCCATTGGAACAAAATATGTAAAAATATCCATAAAATGGTCTGACTCGATTTTTAACAATATCCCGTGTACTAACCCCATTCAGGATTATCCAAAAACCGAGTTTCGATCTTATCAGCTCCGATTCCGGTCCGAACTGCGTCAAATAAAATTTCGTTGAATTCCAATAACCCTTACGAAAAAAATATGTAAAAATATCCACAAAATGGTCCGACTTGATTTTTAACAATATCCCGTGTACTAACCCCTTTGAGAAGTTTCGGAAAACTGAGTTTCGATCTTATCAGCTCCGATTCTGGTCCGAACTGCGTCAAATAAAATTTCGTTGAATTCCAATAACCCATAGGAACAAAATATGTAAAAATATTCATAAAATGGTCTGACTCGATTTTTAACAATATCCCGTGTACTAACCCTTTGAGAATTTTCCGAAAATCAAGTTTCGATCATATCAGCTCCGATTTCGGTCCGAACTGCGTTAAATAAAATTTCGTTGAATTCCAAAAACCCATTGGAACAAAATATGTAAAAATATCCATAAAATGGTCTGACTCGATTTTTAACAATATCCCGTGTACTAACCCCATTTAGGATTATCCAAAAACCGAGTTTCAGTCTTTTCAGCCCCGATTCAGGTCCGAATGGCACCGAATAAAATTTAATTGAATTCCAATAACCCATAGGAACAAAATATGTAAAAATATCCACAAAATTGTCCGACTTGATTTTTAACAATATCCCGTGTACTAACCCCTTTGAGAAGTTTTGGAAAACCGAGTTTGGATCTTATCAGCTCCGATTCCGGTCCGAACTGCGTCAAATAAAATTTCCTTGAATTCCAATAACTCATAGGAACAAAATATGTAAAAATATTCACAAAATGGTCTGACTCGATTTTTAACAATATCCCGTGTACTAACCCCATTTGAGAATTTTCCGAAAATCGAGTTTCGATCATATCAGCTCCAATTTCGGTCCAAACTTCGTTAAATAAAATTTCGTTGAATTCCAATAACCCATAGGAACAAAATATGTAAAAATAACCATAAAATGGTCCGACTCGATTTTTAACAATATCCCGTGTACTAACCCCTTTGAGGATTATCTGAAAACCGAGTTTTAGTCATTTCTGCCCGGATTCAGGTCCAACTGGCACCAAATAAAATTTTGTTGAATTCCAATAACCCATTGGAACAAAATATGTAAAAATATCCATAAAATGGTCCGACTCAATTTTTAACAATATCCCGTGTACTAACCCCTTTGAGGATTATCCGAAAACCGAGTTTCAGTCATTTCAGCCCCGATTCAGGTCCGGATGGCACCAAATAAAATTTCATTGAATTCCAATAACCCATAGGAACAAAATATGTAAAAATATCCACAAAATGGTCCCACTTGATTTTTAACAATATCCCGTGTACAAACCCTTTGAGAAGTTTCGGAAAACTGAGTTTCGATCTTATCAACTCCGATTCCGGTCCGAACTGCGTCAAATAAAATTTCGTTGAATTCCAATAACCCATAGGAACAAAATATGTAAAAATATATACAAAATGGTCTGACTCGATTTTTAACAATATCCCGTGTACTAACCCTTTGAGAATTTTCCGAAAATCGAGTTTCGATCATATCAGCTCCGATTTCGGTCCGAACTGCGTTAAATAAAATTTCGTTGAATTCCAAAAACCCATTGGAACAAAATATGTAAAAATATCCATAAAATGGTCTGACTCGATTTTTAACAATATCCCGTGTACTAACCCCATTCAGGATTATCCAAAAACCGAGTTTCGATCTTATCAGCTCCGATTCCGGTCCGAACTGCGTCAAATAAAATTTCGTTGAATTCCAATAACCCTTACGAACAAAATATGTAAAAATATCCAGAAAATGGTCCGACTTGATTTTTAACAATATCCCGTGTACTAACCCCTTTGAGAAGTTTCGGAAAACTGAGTTTCGATCTTATCAGCTCCGATTCCGGTCCGAACTGCGTCAAATAAAATTTCGTTGAATTCCAATAACCCATAGGAACAAAATATGTAAAAATATTCACAAAATGGTCTGACTCGATTTTTAACAATATCCCGTGTACTAACCCTTTGAGAATTTTCCGAAAATCGAGTTTCGATCATATCAGCTCCGATTTCGGTCCGAACTGCGTTAAATAAAATTTCGTTGAATTCCAAAAACCCATTGGAACAAAATATGTAAAAATATCCATAAAATGGTCTGACTCGATTTTTAACAATATCCCGTGTACTAACCCCATTTAGGATTATCCAAAAACCGAGTTTCAGTCTTTTCAGCCCCGATTCAGGTCCGAATGGCACCGAATAAAATTTAATTGAATTCCAATAACCCATAGGAACAAAATATGTAAAAATATCCACAAAATTGTCAGACTTGATTTTTAACAATATCCCGTGTACTAACCCCTTTGAGAAGTTTTGGAAAACCGAGTTTGGATCTTATCAGCTCCGATTCCGGTCCGAACTGCGTCAAATAAAATTTCGTTGAATTCCAATAACTCATAGGAACAAAATATGTAAAAATATTCACAAATGGTCTGACTAGATTTTTAACAAAATCCCGTGTACTAACCCCATTTGAGAATTTTCCGAAAATCGAGTTTCGATCATATCAGCTCCAATTTCGGTCCAAACTGCGTTAAATAAAATTTCGTTGAATTCCAATAACCCATAGGAACAAAATATGTAAAAATATCCATAAAATGGTCCGACTCGATTTTTAACAATATCCCGTGTACTAACCCCTTTGAGGATTATCCGAAAACCGAGTTTCAGTCATTTCTGCCCCGATTCAGGTCCAACTGGCACCAAATAAAATTTTGTTGAATTCCAATAACCCATTGGAACAAAATATGTAAAAATATCCATAAAATGGTCCGACTCGATTTTTAACAATATCCCGTGTACTAACCCCTTTGAGGATTATCCGAAAACCGAGTTTCAGTCATTTCAGCCCCGATTCAGGTCCGGATGGCACCAAATAAAATTTCATTGAATTCCAATAACCCATAAGAATAAAATATGTAAAAATATCCACAAAATGGTCCCACTTGATTTTTAACAATATCCCGTGTACAAACCCTTTGAGATGTTTCGGAAAACTGAGTTTCGATCTTATCAGCTCCGATTCCGGTCCGAACTGCGTCAAATAAAATTTTGTTGAATTCCAATAACCCATAGGAACAAAATATGTAAAAATATTCACAAAATGGTCTGACTCAATTTTTAACAATATCCCGTGTACTAACCCTTTGAGAATTTTCCGAAAATCGAGTTTCGATCATATCAGCTCCGATTTCGGTCCGAACTGCGTTAAATAAAATTTCGTTGAATTCCAAAAACCCATTGGAACAAAATATGTAAAAATATCCATAAAATGGTCTGACTCGATTTTTAACAATATCCCGTGTACTAACCCCATTCAGGATTATCCAAAAACCGAGTTTCGATCTTATCAGCTCCGATTCCGGTCCGAACTGCGTCAAATAAAATTTCGTTGAATTCCAAGAACCCTTACGAACAAAATATGTAAAAATATCCACAAAATGGTCCGACTTGATTTTTAACAATATCCCGTGTACTAACCCCTTTGAGAAGTTTCGGAAAACTGAGTTTCGATCTTATCAGCTCCGATTCCGGTCCGAACTGCGTCAAATAAAATTTCGTTGAATTCCAATAACCCATAGGAACAAAATATGTAAAAATATTCACAAAATGGTCTGACTCGATTTTTAACAATATCCCGTGTACTAACCCTTTGAGAATTTTCCGAAAATCGAGTTTCGATCATATCAGCTCCGATTTCGGTCCGAACTGCGTTAATTAAAATTTCGTTGAATTCCAAAAACCCATTGGAACAAAATATGTAAAAATATCCATAAAATGGTCTGACTCGATTTTTAACAATATCCCGTGTACTAACCCCATTTAGGATTATCCAAAAACCGAGTTTCAGTCTTTTCAGCCCCGATTCAGGTCCGAATGGCACCGAATAAAATTTAATTGAATTCCAATAACCCATAGGAACAAAATATGTAAAAATATCCACAAAATGGTCTGACTTTATTTATAACAATATCCCGTGTACTAACCCCTTTGAGAAGTTTCAGAAAACCGAGTTTCGATCTTATCAGCTCCGATTCCGGTCCGAACTGCGTCAAATAAAATTTCGTTGAATTCCAATAACTCATAGGAACAAAATATGTAAAAATATTCACAAAATGGTCTGACTCGATTTTTAACAATATCCCGTGTACTAACCCCATTTGAGAATTTTCCGAAAATCGAGTTTCGATCATATCAGCTCCAATTTCGGTCCGAACTGCGTTAAATAAAATTTCGTTGAATTCCAATAACCCAATGGAACAAAATATGTAAAAATATCCATAAAATGGTCTGACTCGATTTTTAACAATATCCCGTGTACTAACCCCTTTGAGGATTATCCGAAAACCGAGTTTCAGTCATTTCTGCCCCGATTCAGGTCCAACTGGCACCAAATAAAATTTTGTTGAATTCCAATAACCCATTGGAACAAAATATGTAAAAATATACATAAAATGGTCCGACTCAATTTTTAACAATATCCTGTGTACTAACCCCTTTGAGGATTATCCGAAAACCGAGTTTCAGTCATTTCAGCCCCGATTCAGGTCCGGATGGCACCAAATAAAATTTCATTGAATTCCAATAACCCATAGGAACAAAATATGTAAAAATATCCACAAAATGGTCCCACTTGATTTTTAACAATATCCCGTGTACAAACCCTTTGAGAAGTTTCGGAAAACTGAGTTTCGATCTTATCAGCTCCGATTCCGGTCCGAACTGCGTCAAATAAAATTTCGTTGAATTCCAATAACCCATAGGAACAAAATATGTAAAAATATTCACAAAATGGTCTGACTCGATTTTTAACAATATCCCGTGTACTAACCCTTTGAGAATTTTCCGAAAATCGAGTTTCGATCATATCAGCTCCGATTTCGGTCCGAACTGCGTTAAATAAAATTTCGTTGAATTCCAAAAACCCATTGGAACAAAATATGTAAAAATATCCATAAAATGGTCTGACTCGATTTTTAATAATATCCCGTGTACTAACCCCATTCAGGATTATCCAAAAACCGAGTTTCGATCTTATCAACTCCGATTCCGGTCCGAACTGCGTCAAATAAAATTTCTTTGAATTCCAATAACCCTTACGAACAAAATATGTAAAAATATCCACAAAATGGTCCGACTTGATTTTTAACAATATCCCGTGTACTAACCCCTTTGAGAAGTTTCGGAAAACTGAGTTTCGATCTTATCAGCTCCGATTCCGGTCCGAACTGCGTCAAATAAAATTTCGTTGAATTAGAATAACCCATAGGAACAAAATATGTAAAAATATTCACAAAATGGTCTGACTCGATTTTTAACAATATCCCGTGTACTAACCCTATGAGAATTTTCCGAAAATCGAGTTTCGATCATATCAGCTCCGATTTCGGTCCGAACTGCGTTAAATAAAATTTCGTTGAATTCCAAAAACCCATTGGAAAAAAATATGTAAAAATATCCATAAAATGGTCTGACTCGATTTTTAACAATATCCCGTGTACTAACCCCATTTAGGATTATCCAAAAACCGAGTTTCAGTCTTTTCAGCCCCGATTCAGGTCCGAATGGCACCGAATAAAATTTAATTGAATTCCAATAACCCATAGGAACAAAATATGTAAAAATATCCAAAAAAATTGTCCGACTTGATTTTTAACAATTTTCCGTGTACTAACCCCTTTGAGAAGTTTCGGAAAACCGAGTTTCGATCTTATCAGCTCCGATTCCGGTCCGAACTGCGTCAAATAAAATTTCGTTGAATTCCAATAACTCATAGGAACAAAATATGTAAAAATATTCACAAAATGGTCTGACTCGATTTTTAACAATATCCCGTGTACTAACCCCATTTGAGAATTTTCCGAAAATCGAGTTTCGATCATATCAGCTCCAATTTCGGTCCGAACTGCGTTAAATAAAATTTCGTTGAATTCCAACAACCCAATGGAACAAAATATGTAAAAATATCCATAAAATTGTCCGACTCGATTTTTAACAATATCCCGTGTACTAACCCTTTTGAGGATTATCCGAAAACTGAGTTTCAGTCATTTCTGCCCCGATTCAGGTCCGACTGGCACCAAATAAAATTTTGTTGAATTCCAATAACCCATTGGAACAAAATATGTAAAAATATCCATAAAATGGTCCGACTCGATTTTTAACAATATCCCGTGTACTAACCCCTTTGAGGATTATCCGAAAATCGAGTTTCAGTCATTTCAGCCCCGATTCAGGTCCGGATGGCACCAAATAAAATTTCATTGAATTCCAATAACCCATAGGAACAAAATATGTAAAAATATCCACAAAATGGTCCGACTTGATTTTTAACAATATCCCGTGTACTAACCCCTTTGAGAAGTTTCGGAAAACCGAGTTTCGATCTTATCAGCTCCGATTCCGGTCCGAACTGCGTCAAATAAAATTTCGTTGAATTCCAATAACTCATAGGAACAAAATATGTAAAAATATTCACAAAATGGTCTGACTCGATTTTTAACAATATCCCGTGTACTAACCCCATTTGAGAATTTTCCGAAAATCGAGTTTCGATCATATGAGCTCCAATTTCGGTCCGAACTGCGTTAAATAAAATTTCGTTGAATTCCAATAACCCATAGGAACAAAATATGTAAAAATATCCATAAAATGGTCCGACTCGATTTTTAACAATATCCCGTGTACTAACCCCTTTGAGGATTATCCGAAAACCGAGTTTCAGTCATTTCTGCCCCGATTCAGGTCCAACTGGCACCAAATAAAATTTTGTTGAATTCCAATAACCCATTGGAACAAAATATGTAAAAATATCCATAAAATGGTCCGACTCGATTTTTAACAATATCCCGTGTACTAACCCCTTTGAGGATTATCCGAAAACCGAGTTTCAGTCATTTCAGCCCCGATTCAGGTCCGGATGGCACCAAATAAAATTTCATTGAATTCCAATAACCCATAAGAATAAAATATGTAAAAATATCCACAAAATGGTCCCACTTGATTTTTAACAATATCCCGTGTACAAACCCTTTGAGATGTTTCGGAAAACTGAGTTTCGATCTTATCAGCTCCGATTCCGGTCCGAACTGCGTCAAATAAAATTTTGTTGAATTCCAATAACCCATAGGAACAAAATATGTAAAAATATTCACAAAATGGTCTGACTCAATTTTTAACAATATCCCGTGTACTAACCCTTTGAGAATTTTCCGAAAATCGAGTTTCGATCATATCAGCTCCGATTTCGGTCCGAACTGCGTTAAATAAAATTTCGTTGAATTCCAAAAACCCATTGGAACAAAATATGTAAAAATATCCATAAAATGGTCTGACTCGATTTTTAACAATATCCCGTGTACTAACCCCATTCAGGATTATCCAAAAACCGAGTTTCGATCTTATCAGCTCCGATTCCTGTCCGAACTGCGTCAAATAAAATTTCGTTGAATTCCAAGAACCCTTACGAACAAAATATGTAAAAATATCCACAAAATGGTCCGACTTGATTTTTAACAATATCCCGTGTACTAACCCCTTTGAGAAGTTTCGGAAAACTGAGTTTCGATCTTATCAGCTCCGATTCCGGTCCGAACTGCGTCAAATAAAATTTCGTTGAATTCCAATAACCCATAGGAACAAAATATGTAAAAATATTCACAAAATGGTCTGACTCGATTTTTAACAATATCCCGTGTACTAACCCTTTGAGAATTTTCCGAAAATCGAGTTTCGATCATATCAGCTCCGATTTCGGTCCGAACTGCGTTAATTAAAATTTCGTTGAATTCCAAAAACCCATTGGAACAAAATATGTAAAAATATCCATAAAATGGTCTGACTCGATTTTTAACAATATCCCGTGTACTAACCCCATTTAGGATTATCCAAAAACCGAGTTTCAGTCTTTTCAGCCCCGATTCAGGTCCGAATGGCACCGAATAAAATTTAATTGAATTCCAATAACCCATAGGAACAAAATATGTAAAAATATCCACAAAATGGTCTGACTTTATTTATAACAATATCCCGTGTACTAACCCCTTTGAGAAGTTTCGGAAAACCGAGTTTCGATCTTATCAGCTCCGATTCCGGTCCGAACTGCGTCAAATAAAATTTCGTTGAATTCCAATAACTCATAGGAACAAAATATGTAAAAATATTCACAAAATGGTCTGACTCGATTTTTAACAATATCCCGTGTACTAACCCCATTTGAGAATTTTCCGAAAATCGAGTTTCGATCATATCAGCTCCAATTTCGGTCCGAACTGCGTTAAATAAAATTTCGTTGAATTCCAATAACCCAATGGAACAAAATATGTAAAAATATCCATAAAATGGTCTGACTCGATTTTTAACAATATCCCGTGTACTAACCCCTTTGAGGATTATCCGAAAACCGAGTTTCAGTCATTTCTGCCCCGATTCAGGTCCAACTGGCACCAAATAAAATTTTGTTGAATTCCAATAACCCATTGGAACAAAATATGTAAAAATATACATAAAATGGTCCGACTCAATTTTTAACAATATCCTGTGTACTAACCCCTTTGAGGATTATCCGAAAACCGAGTTTCAGTCATTTCAGCCCCGATTCAGGTCCGGATGGCACCAAATAAAATTTCATTGAATTCCAATAACCCATAGGAACAAAATATGTAAAAATATCCACAAAATGGTCCCACTTGATTTTTAACAATATCCCGTGTACAAACCCTTTGAGAAGTTTCGGAAAACTGAGTTTCGATCTTATCAGCTCCGATTCCGGTCCGAACTGCGTCAAATAAAATTTCGTTGAATTCCAATAACCCATAGGAACAAAATATGTAAAAATATTCACAAAATGGTCTGACTCGATTTTTAACAATATCCCGTGTACTAACCCTTTGAGAATTTTCCGAAAATCGAGTTTCGATCATATCAGCTCCGATTTCGGTCCGAACTGCGTTAAATAAAATTTCGTTGAATTCCAAAAACCCATTGGAACAAAATATGTAAAAATATCCATAAAATGGTCTGACTCGATTTTTAATAATATCCCGTGTACTAACCCCATTCAGGATTATCCAAAAACCGAGTTTCGATCTTATCAACTCCGATTCCGGTCCGAACTGCGTCAAATAAAATTTCTTTGAATTCCAATAACCCTTACGAACAAAATATGTAAAAATATCCACAAAATGGTCCGACTTGATTTTTAACAATATCCCGTGTACTAACCCCTTTGAGAAGTTTCGGAAAACTGAGTTTCGATCTTATCAGCTCCGATTCCGGTCCGAACTGCGTCAAATAAAATTTCGTTGAATTAGAATAACCCATAGGAACAAAATATGTAAAAATATTCACAAAATGGTCTGACTCGATTTTTAACAATATCCCGTGTACTAACCCTTTGAGAATTTTCCGAAAATCGAGTTTCGATCATATCAGCTCCGATTTCGGTCCGAACTGCGTTAAATAAAATTTCGTTGAATTCCAAAAACCCATTGGAAAAAAATATGTAAAAATATCCATAAAATGGTCTGACTCGATTTTTAACAATATCCCGTGTACTAACCCCATTTAGGATTATCCAAAAACCGAGTTTCAGTCTTTTCAGCCCCGATTGAACTTGATGGAAGTTCACAATTTTATATCATAACTAATACATTTATTATTATCACTCTTGTTCCTGAGCATTATGACTCTAAGCTCTGATACCAAACTGTGACAGCCCCAAATCCGGGGTCATGAATCTGGGCCATCACGGACCAACTTCCATTCAAAATCAATATCTCTTGGGTTTTTTTTTTTTATACTTATGCAATTGACCCCACAGTAATACACACACACACACCAGTCATATGCTCAGAGAACAACATTCACCATAATAAAAGTTTAGAGTTAAACAGTTATTACAAACCCAGAATCATACTTAAACACATTGCTGAATAATACTTCGACATGAAGCATTTCAACAATCAAAAGTTATTACACCAACTTACACACTTAATATACATAAGATTACTAAACCCCTTGCGCTTGCCATCTACCTTGGGAACGGTCACCAGTACTCGCTCAATAGGTCGCCTTTCCCTTACCCTCTTGCGGGGTGTGGTACGTAGTATCGGCATGGGACCTAGCTGCTATATACATAAGTAGCAAGAGTGAGCTATAATAGCTCAGCAAGATTATACTGTAACTAAAATTTAAAATGTGAACAAGTATACATATATGTATATGCATATGTAATAGCAGGAAACAATTAAAATCCTTAAGGAAGAATAGAGCTCTTATTTAATAATACATCATCCACTTACTATTATAAGAAAGAAATCTGAATTAATATAATATCAGTTTTTCTTCATCTGTAACCATAATTCCATCATCTCATATCATTATTCTGTTTTCAGTATAGAAATCTGAAATAATATAATATCAGTTTTTCTTCATCTGTAACCATAATTCCATCATCTCATATCATTATTCTGTTTTCAGTATAGAAATCTGAAATAATATAATATCAGTTTTTCTTCATCTGTAATCATAATTTCATCATCTCATATCATTATTCTGTTTTCAGTATAGAAATCTGAAAACCATTGTCTACACTTTCTTTTCAAAAACATTGGGGATATCTGCTGTCGCCTGATACGTTAGGACGATGATCAGTCGCCTAATCGTACCTGCTCTCTTTTTACTACCGGTAGAAGGAATGAAGATCATCCCTGGAGGAAGGCCACCTGCTAACATCCTCCCTTGGCATCTTCGTGCCGTAATAAAAATAATAAATGCTGGACTGTGTCGCACACAGCCCTGACACAGCCACTTACGCAAGTCTGTTGCAATCCCCCTCTTTATCACATCATTATTCTCTTTTCAAAATATCATTTCCATTCTCGCACATTACTTTTATAAAATATATATATCATAATGCTTTGATTATGATTCAGACCTCTCTTTCATATTCAGAAATCAAATATACTTTTATATTTGTAAAATATTCCATCTATTTTAAGAGTAATGTATGATAATCAAATAATGTTTATTAAACCACTGATACTCAAAAAGAACATTTTTAATATAATATTATAACCATATAACCCTCGATAACAACTGATACCATTCTCTCTTATTCTCATAATCATAAGGCATGTTCAATTCATGCATAATCATCTCTATACATATCCATCTTATACTCATATCCATATTCATATACATCTTCGTATATCTTTCTTTTCAATATTAATACTCAAGGAAGACAATTTCTTCACAATATAGTAATAATAGCATCACATATATATTCCACGAAATCAAGTTTCTTTGTGAAGATAAGTAGTTTTACAAATAGGGATAGAAGAAATCTTGCCTCGGTTTCGATATCCTGACGGTATGGCTCGTCCCTCTTCCGGAGTTTCTATAAACACAAAAGGACCGTCGTTAGAACCACATCTCTTACTCACTACACTCTTGCATAACATTACCTTTTGAAACTTTAATATATGTTTAACGTATTATTATTATCCCAAAGGCTCAAGAACTTAACCATTTATAACCTAAATCGAAGTTTCAGGGGTTTTCACCATTTTCCTTAACGACCACACTTAACTGTAAAAATTCTTAGAAAATATGGATTTCGAATTTTAATGTAAGGTCAACTGTCAAGGGTCCTCTGACCACCCTACTACACTATCCCAAAATTTCGTGACTTTTAACAATGTTAAAGTATGGTAATTGTAACCTCAAGTTTGATACATTTACGGTTTCTCGATTTCTGAACCGCTTTCACTAAAACTGACTTTTCTCCTAAACCGTTCATCAGATTTTAACGCACCTTATATCAAAACGACCTATGAACTAAGCTCTATCATTTCATAGTTAAATAGGAACCTGGACAGTAGGGTATCGTACGGATGCAGGGGTCACAAAACAGGGCAGATTTCGTCCTAACGAAAATCGGACATTATAACGGCTATATTTTCCTACTTTCCATAAATCCAACTCCTCCAAATCAATTATCAAACACCATAATCATCACCTACACCATGTGGTATTCTTCACCAGCCATGGTTACAATCACAACACACATCCATATTTAACTTAATTCACTTGCAATCACATATTTCATCATGAATTCATACTTAACAAACTCCAAATCATTAAACTCTCTATAATCCATCATAAATAAAAAGGGCAAGAACATTTATACCTTTTTGAAGCCTTAACAACACTTAATGAACCTTGGGCTATGCTTAATCAACCTTATACTAGCTTGGATCAACAAAAGAAACCATAAAAACAATGTTAGAAATTCGGAGTTACTATTCATCAGTGAAAGAACATAAAAAACGAGCCCCTTACCTTGCTCTTCTGGAAAAACCGTGTGAAATAAGACTTGTAGGTTATCTCATGGGCTTTCTAAAAAGCTATAGAACGCAAATTTTGGCTGAGAAACGAAGAAGTTATGCTCATTTTACTGGACTGCTGTATGGTTTACCCGAAAATGAAGAAGATGGGAGATTTTGGTGTTGGTTTTTGATCTTATCTTGCTAAATTCTTGATAATTCTAGAGTTTAGTAGAAGCTTGAAGAGTTTTGTGGATAAAAATATGTGAAAGTACTAATTTGCCCTTAATCAAGGTTAGTGGAAAATGATGTCATACTAATGATGTCATTGTTGGATGATCATGTGATTTCTTTGTTCTTGATTTCCTAATTAGTGATTTAATGGTCTTTGTAATTATTAATATGGTATACATCCTTGGTATAACACTAATCTTGGTTGCTTAATCTCCATATCCGTCTAATTGTGGTTCGTTTCGAATGTACCTCATTATCTCAGTGGTTTTGAAATCATTTAACAATCCAAATTCCATTGGTATTCTCTTAACTTAATAATCCCTTGGTTAAATCTAAATTCACTAATTCCTCAATATATAATTCTTATAATGTTTCCATGCTCCTCAATATCCAATAGAAGTTCTTTGGAAGTCTAAATCCTCAAAAATCCATCTTTAGGAATTTCTGAAATCCTTCGTCATTTCGAGTCTCTTATTTTCAATGTACAACACTAGTATGGTTTCTGTTTATTCCTTTTCCTTTTCCATTATGGAGTACTTATATACCCTTTCTCTAAATCCTCGAAATTTACTATTCATGTGATCACTGTAGCTTGGCTAAAGTTAGGGTTATTACATCCTTCCCTCCTTAAAAGGATTCCGTCCCGGAATCACGTCAGAAATGTCCATAGATATCTTTTCATCTACACCTTATAACTTCTACACCACTTTCTCCATCCTTTTTCCTTCATAATATCTCTATCTTGTTTGCGCAAAAATACACCAACATAAACTTGCTTGTCATTCATCAACATGCCATTTAGCTTATCAATAGCAGTGCTTTCACTATCTTTATCTTGCAATTTCCTCTTGTTATAGTCATTCTACGTTAGTTAATCTCTCATTCCTCCTTTAGCTAAGGGTATCGGCCACCACATTGGCCTCCCCTGAATGGTAGTGTATCTCACTTATGGTTTATCCCTATTTTGATCTCTATCATGACATAAAATATACATATTTCGCTCTTATTATATCTTGTCTCTGTAAAATCTTCCAGAAATCCGGTTAGAATAAGATTCTTTGAAACAATTGTAAGAAAATATTACCAATAATATATATTTCCTGTTCGTATTTAAATAAGTCTTTAGTTTACCCTCAAAATACTATCATTCTCCTTTTCATAGAATTTCTAACCCCCAACAGATACTGATTTTCCTTATCTAGATTATCAACCTACCTATACCATTCATTGACCACATTGATTCCTAACCAAACATTTACACTAAAAATTTAAATACTAGAAAAATGTTCACCTTCATCTGTATCCGGCTTTCTCAATGCCTCTCCTAAAGTCATATTGTACACCCTGGCAGTAGGTTTATTTGAAACAATCATACTTTGTCCCGGCGCAGGTGACCCACCGGAACGGCAATCTCTAGCAAAGTGTCCTAGTTTCCCACATTGATAACACTTGATATCAATCTTGTCAGTTGATTTGCACTGGTTAATATAGTGTCCTTTCTATCCGCACTTAAAACAAGTTATTCTTAACACTCTACACACTCCTGTATGCTTTCTACCACACGTATTGCACTCTGGTAAGGGTGGTCTTGATTGGTTTGACTTTCCACCCTGATTCACAGTCTCACTAACAGCCTTATTATTTCCTGACTTTCCTACAAACTGAGATTTTTGTCCCTTATCAACCTTGTTAAAGTAACTTCCTTCGCTTGAACCTCCTTTCTGACCCTCACATCTCCTTTTCTTACTTTCTCGCCCTATCTGATTTTGTTCGTTATGAGCATTTTCATTCTGTCTATTTCGACTTCCTTCATCTCTTTCATTTTCCTTTGCATTTGCTCTCATTATTACGCTTAGGCGGCATGATTCTGTATATAGCAATATTCTTCATTAATTACCCAAATTTAGGGTATAATAAACATCATTTCTATATACACAGTCTCATATACACAATTATATCACTAGTTAATTCATTTATATACCATAATATTCTCAATTCAACTTTAGCAAATAAGCGTATCACCTTTAGTACAATAACCTTTTCATTTAAGTCAATCACCTTATATACATCAATATCCTTGAATCTCAACATTTAATATCAAAATACAATAGAATTTAGACAGAATACACAAACTTCATTAATTATCCCCACTTCCTTTGTTTATCCTTATTCTAATTCTATCCTCAAAATACACCTTACTCTCAATAGTAAATCTCAATTATGCCTTAAAATTCCTCATATTCTTTTGTCTCACTAATCCTCAGTTATACCCTTTTTCTTCTCACGAAATTCCTTCCTCTTTTATAGCGAAACGTTTCTAGCTCTAATCATCTCTTATTGAAATTTCCCTTGAAATCTCGAGTTTCCTCGTATAATCACGTATATATACTCTAAACATTGCTTCCCTTATCCCATCCATTACTGAAACCTTCTATATTCGAAACAATTGATAGAATTCAAGAGACCTTAAATTTAAACGAACCCAGATATAAGCAAGGGTCCCACAACAATTTATAACATTAAGAGTTTTAAATAACCTTTATTCGAAACAAAAGAATATTTGAGAAATCAATATGATGGAAGAACCCGTACGTCACACAAGTGAGGGCGTCCCCTCCGACTTTCTATCACACAGACAGATTGTCCCCGTGTATACATATAGGGCTATTCCTCTTAGTTGGAATAAGAAGTATAAAGAAAATTTTAAATCACGATGATAAATACCACCTTTCAAAAATAATATTAGAGGAATATTTTGACTAAGATAGATCGAATAGAATTTTGAAATACATTCCAGAGGTACCAGAAAATTTTGAAAAGATACCGACCCTTAATGAATAAGAGGTGCCAGATCACAACTGGATTTACCCACAGTAGAGGAAAATTTGAAACTCGATAACATAATTTAGCAGGGATTTAGAAAATTTAAGAATAGGTACCGTTAATAGCCTCCGCCCAATTTAAAATCCCAAGTAATGGAAGGTTTTCCTCAAATACCATATATATCTAAGTCTGCGTACTCTCCAAAATTTCTTAAATTTGGCACTTATCCTTTAGCCTTAAACTATCGTCTTATATTCCCCGTTATCGTCATTTACCTAGTCTTGACTTGGCTCGATACTTTCTGCCTTTATCCATAATAGAACACAACCCTCTAATCGATATACTTACGTAATATTGATCGTCTTAGCCTGACACTACTCCGGTATCAAGGACCCTTCAAATTATACTTCTAAATTGTATATTCTAACATACCACACATACTCACACTATTTTCTAACGTACACTTCCTGTTACATCAAATATTCCCTTCTCTCATATCAGTCCCATGTGCTACATAAACTTGACACTTTTGGCATAATAACCTTTATTAGCAATAATCTATAAAATCATATTCACTACTTAGAATAAACGCTTCGTTCGATAAACCCCCCCCTTGAACTTGATGGAAGTTCACAATTTTATATCATAACTAATACATTTATTATTATCACTCTTGTTCCTGAGCATTATGACTCTAAGCTCTGATACCAAACTGTGACAGCCCCAAATCCGGGGTCATGAATCTGGGCCATCACGGACCAACTTCCATTCAAAATCAATATCTCTTGGGTTTTTTTTTTTTTTTATACTTATGCAATTGACCCCACAGTAATACACACACACACACCAGTCATATGCTCAGAGAACAACATTCACCATAATAAAAGTTTAGAGTTAAACAGTTATTACAAACCCAGAATCATACTTAAACACATTGCTGAATAATACTTCGACATGAAGCATTTCAACAATCAAAAGTTATTACACCAACTTACACACTTAATATACATAAGATTACTAAACCCCTTGCGCTTGCCATCTACCTTGGGAACGGTCACCAGTACTCGCTCAATAGGTCGCCTTTCCCTTACCCTCTTGCGGGGTGTGGTACGTAGTATCGGCATGGGACCTAGCTGCTATATACATAAGTAGCAAGAGTGAGCTATAATAGCTCAGCAAGATTATACTGTAACTAAAATTTAAAATGTGAACAAGTATACATATATGTATATGCATATGTAATAGCAGGAAACAATTAAAATCCTTAAGGAAGAATAGAGCTCTTATTTAATAATACATCATCCACTTACTATTATAAGAAAGAAATCTGAATTAATATAATATCAGTTTTTCTTCATCTGTAACCATAATTCCATCATCTCATATCATTATTCTGTTTTCAGTATAGAAATCTGAAATAATATAATATCAGTTTTTCTTCATCTGTAACCATAATTCCATCATCTCATATCATTATTCTGTTTTCAGTATAGAAATCTGAAATAATATAATATCAGTTTTTCTTCATCTGTAATCATAATTTCATCATCTCATATCATTATTCTGTTTTCAGTATAGAAATCTGAAAACCATTGTCTACACTTTCTTTTCAAAAACATTGGGGATATCTGCTGTCGCCTGATACGTTAGGACGATGATCAGTCGCCTAATCGTACCTGCTCTATTTTTACTACCGGTAGAAGGAATGAAGATCATCCCTGGAGGAAGGCCACCTGCTAACATCCTCCCTTGGCATCTTCGTGCCGTAATAAAAATAATAAATGCTGGACTGTGTCGCACACAGCCCTGACACAGCCACTTACGCAAGTCTGTTGCAATCCCCCTCTTTATCACATCATTATTCTCTTTTCAAAATATCATTTCCATTCTCGCACATTACTTTTATAAAATATATATATCATAATGCTTTGATTATGATTCAGACCTCTCTTTCATATTCAGAAATCAAATATACTTTTATATTTGTAAAATATTCCATCTATTTTAAGAGTAATGTATGATAATCAAATAATGTTTATTAAACCACTGATACTCAAAAAGAACATTTTTAATATAATATTATAACCATATAACCCTCGATAACAACTGATACCATTCTCTCTTATTCTCATAATCATAAGGCATGTTCAATTCATGCATAATCATCTCTATACATATCCATCTTATACTCATATCCATATTCATATACATCTTCGTATATCTTTCTTTTCAATATTAATACTCAAGGAAGACAATTTCTTCACAATATAGTAATAATAGCATCACATATATATTCCATGAAATCAAGTTTCTTTGTGAAGATAAGTAGTTTTACAAATAGGGATAGAAGAAATCTTGCCTCGGTTTCGATATCCTGACGGTATGGCTCGTCCCTCTTCCGGAGTTTCTATAAACACAAAAGGACCGTCGTTAGAACCACATCTCTTACTCACTACACTCTTGCATAACATTACCTTTTGAAACTTTAATATATGTTTAACGTATTATTATTATCCCAAAGGCTCAAGAACTTAACCATTTATAACCTAAATCGAAGTTTCAGGGGTTTTCACCATTTTCCTTAACGACCACACTTAACTGTAAAAATTCTTAGAAAATATGGATTTCGAATTTTAATGTAAGGTCAACTGTCAAGGGTCCTCTGACCACCCTACTACACTATCCCAAAATTTCGTGACTTTTAACAATGTTAAAGTATGGTAATTGTAACCTCAAGTTTGATACATTTACGGTTTCTCGATTTCTGAACCGCTTTCACTAAAACTGACTTTTCTCCTAAACCGTTCATCAGATTTTAACGCACCTTATATCAAAACGACCTATGAACTAAGCTCTATCATTTCATAGTTAAATAGGAACCTGGACAGTAGGGTATCGTACGGATGCAGGGGTCACAAAACAGGGCAGATTTCGTCCTAACGAAAATCGGACATTATAACGGCTATATTTTCCTACTTTCCATAAATCCAACTCCTCCAAATCAATTATCAAACACCATAATCATCACCTACACCATGTGGTATTCTTCACCAGCCATGGTTACAATCACAACACACATCCATATTTAACTTAATTCACTTGCAATCACATATTTCATCATGAATTCATACTTAACAAACTCCAAATCATTAAACTCTCTATAATCCATCATAAATAAAAAGGGCAAGAACATTTATACCTTTTTGAAGCCTTAACAACACTTAATGAACCTTGGGCTATGCTTAATCAACCTTATACTAGCTTGGATCAACAAAAGAAACCATAAAAACAATGTTAGAAATTCGGAGTTACTATTCATCAGTGAAAGAACATAAAAAACGAGCCCCTTACCTTGCTCTTCTGGAAAAACCGTGTGAAATAAGACTTGTAGGTTATCTCATGGGCTTTCTAAAAAGCTATAGAACGCAAATTTTGGCTGAGAAACGAAGAAGTTATGCTCATTTTACTGGACTGCTGTATGGTTTACCCGAAAATGAAGAAGATGGGAGATTTTGGTGTTGGTTTTTGATCTTATCTTGCTAAATTCTTGATAATTCTAGAGTTTAGTAGAAGCTTGAAGAGTTTTGTGGATAAAAATATGTGAAAGTACTAATTTGCCCTTAATCAAGGTTAGTGGAAAATGATGTCATACTAATGATGTCATTGTTGGATGATCATGTGATTTCTTTGTTCTTGATTTCCTAATTAGTGATTTAATGGTCTTTGTAATTATTAATATGGTATACATCCTTGGTATAACACTAATCTTGGTTGCTTAATCTCCATATCCGTCTAATTGTGGTTCGTTTCGAATGTACCTCATTATCTCAGTGGTTTTGAAATCATTTAACAATCCAAATTCCATTGGTATTCTCTTAACTTAATAATCCCTTGGTTAAATCTAAATTCACTAATTCCTCAATATATAATTCTTATAATGTTTCCATGCTCCTCAATATCCAATAGAAGTTCTTTGGAAGTCTAAATCCTCAAAAATCCATCTTTAGGAATTTCTGAAATCCTTCGTCATTTCGAGTCTCTTATTTTCAATGTACAACACTAGTATGGTTTCTGTTTATTCCTTTTCCTTTTCCATTATGGAGTACTTATATACCCTTTCTCTAAATCCTCGAAATTTACTATTCATGTGATCACTGTAGCTTGGCTAAAGTTAGGGTTATTACACGGATGGCACCAAATAAAATTTCATTGAATTCCAATAACCCATAGGAACAAAATATGTAAAAATATCCACAAAATGGTCCGACTTGATTTTTAACAATATCCCGTGTACTAACCCCTTTGAGAAGTTTCGGAAAACCGAGTTTCGATCTTATCAGCTCCGATTCCGGTCCGAACTGCGTCAAATAAAATTTCGTTGAATTCCAATAACTCATAGGAACAAAATATGTAAAAATATTCACAAAATGGTCTGACTCGATTTTTAACAATATCCCGTGTACTAACGCCATTTGAGAATTTTCCGAAAATCGAGTTTCGATCATATCAGCTCCAATTTCGGTCCGAACTGCGTTAAATAAAATTTCGTTGAATTCCAATAACCCAATGGAACAAAATATGTAAAAATATCCATAAAATGGTCTGACTCGATTTTTAACAATATCCCGTGTACTAACCTCTTTGAGGATTATCCGAAAACCGAGTTTCAGTCATTTCTGCCCCGATTCAGGTCCAACTGGCACCAAATAAAATTTTGTTGAATTCCAATAACCCATTGGAACAAAATATGTAAAAATATCCATAAAATGGTCCGACTCAATTTTTAACAATATCCTGTGTACTAACCCCTTTGAGGATTATCCGAAAACCGAGTTTCAGTCATTTCAGCCCCGATTCAGGTCCGGATGGCACCAAATAAAATTTCATTGAATTCCAATAACCCATAGGAACAAAATATGTAAAAATATCCACAAAATGGTCCCACTTGATTTTTAACAATATCCCGTGTACAAACCCTTTGAGAAGTTTCGGAAAACTGAGTTTCGATCTTATCAGCTCCGATTCCGGTCCGAACTGCGTCAAATAAAATTTCGTTGAATTCCAATAACCCATAGGAACAAAATATGTAAAAATATTCACAAAATGGTCTGACTCGATTTTTAACAATATCCCGTGTACTAACCCTTTGAGAATTTTCCGAAAATCGAGTTTCGATCATATCAGCTCCGATTTCGGTCCGAACTGCGTTAAATAAAATTTCGTTGAATTCCAAAAACCCATTGGAACAAAATATGTAAAAATATCCATAAAATGGTCTGACTCGATTTTTAATAATATCCCGTGTACTAACCCCATTCAGGATTATCCAAAAACCGAGTTTCGATCTTATCAACTCCGATTCCGGTCCGAACTGCGTCAAATAAAATTTCTTTGAATTCCAATAACCCTTACGAACAAAATATGTAAAAATATCCACAAAATGGTCCGACTTGATTTTTAACAATATCCCGTGTACTAACCCCTTTGAGAAGTTTCGGAAAACCGAGTTTCGATCTTATCAACTCCGATTCCGGTCCGAACTGCGTCAAATAAAATTTCGTTGAATTCCAATAACCCATAGGAACAAAATATGTAAAAATATTCACAAAATGGTCTGACTCGATTTTTAACAATATCCCGTGTACTAATCCTTTTGAGAATTTTCCGAAAATCGAGTTTCGATCATATCAGCTCCGATTTCGGTCCGAACTGCGTTAAATAAAATTTCGTTGAATTCCAAAAACCCATTGGAAAAAAATATGTAAAAATATCCATAAAATGGTCTGACTCGATTTTTAACAATATCCCGTGTACTAACCCCATTTAGGATTATCCAAAAACCGAGTTTCAGTCTTTTCAGCCCCGATTCAGGTCCGAATGGCACCGAATAAAATTTAATTGAATTCCAATAACCCATAGGAACAAAATATGTAAAAATATCCAAAAAAATTGTCCGACTTGATTTTTAACAATTTTCCGTGTACTAACCCCTTTGAGAAGTTTCGGAAAACCGAGTTTCGATCTTATCAGCTCCGATTCCGGTCCGAACTGCGTCAAATAAAATTTCGTTGAATTCCAATAACTCATAGGAACAAAATATGTAAAAATATTCACAAAATGGTCTGACTCGATTTTTAACAATATCCCGTGTACTAACCCCATTTGAGAATTTTCCGAAAATCGAGTTTCGATCATATCAGCTCCAATTTCGGTCCGAACTACGTTAAATAAAATTTCGTTGAATTCCAACAACCCAATGGAACAAAATATGTAAAAATATCCATAAAATTGTCCGACTCGATTTTTAACAATATCCAGTGTACTAACCCTTTTGAGGATTATCCGAAAACTGAGTTTCAGTCATTTCTGCCCCGATTCAGGTCCGACTGGCACCAAATAAAATTTTGTTGAATTCCAATAACCCATTGGAACAAAATATGTAAAAATATCCATAAAATGGTCCGACTCGATTTTTAACAATATCCCGTGTACTAACCCCTTTGAGGATTATCCGAAAATCGAGTTTCAGTCATTTCAGCCCCGATTCAGGTCCGGATGGCACCAAATTAAATTTCATTGAATTCCAATAACCCATAGGAACAAAATATGTAAAAATATCCACAAAATGGTCCGACTTGATTTTTAACAATATCCCGTGTACTAACCCCTTTGAGAAGTTTCGGAAAACCGAGTTTCGATCTTATCAGCTCCGATTCCGGTCCGAACTGCGTCAAATAAAATTTCGTTGAATTCCAATAACCCATAGGAACAAAATATGTAAAAATATTCACAAAATGGTCTGACTCGATTTTTAACAATATCCCGTGTACTAACCCTTTGAGAATTTTCCGAAAATCGAGTTTCGATCATATCAGCTCCGATTTCGGTCCGAACTGCGTTAAATAAAATTTCGTTGAATTCCAAAAACCCATTGGAACAAAATATGTAAAAATATCCATAAAATGGTCTGACTCGATTTTTAACAATATCCCGTGTACTAACCCCATTCAGGATTATCCAAAAACCGAGTTTCGATCTTATCAGCTCCGATTCCGGTCCGAACTGCGTCAAATAAAATTTCGTTGAATTCCAATAACCCATAGGAACAAAATATGTAAAAATATCCACAAAATGGTCCGACTTGATTTTTAACAATATCCCGTGTACTAACCCCTTTGAGAAGTGTCGGAAAACTGAGTTTCGATCTTATCAGCTCCGATTCCGGTCCGAACTGCGTCAAATAAAATTTCGTTGAATTCCAATAACCTATAGGAACAAAATATGTAAAAATATTCACAAAATGGTCTGACTCGATTTTTAACAATATCCCGTGTACTAACCCTTTGAGAATTTTCCGAAAATCGAGTTTCGATCATATCAGCTCCGATTTCGGTCCGAACTGCGTTAAATAAAATTTCGTTGAATTCCAAAAACCCATTGGAACAAAATATGTAAAAATATCCATAAAATGGTCTGACTCGATTTTTAACAATATCCCGTGTACTAACCCCATTTAGGATTATCCAAAAACCGAGTTTCAGTCTTTTCAGCCCCGATTCAGGTCCGAATGGCACCGAATAAAATTTAATTGAATTCCAATAACCTATAGGAACAAAATATGTAAAAATATCCACAAAATGGTCTGACTTTATTTATAACAATATCCCGTGTACTAACCCCTTTGAGAAGTTTCGGAAAACCGAGTTTCGATCTTATCAGCTCCGATTCCGGTCCGAACTGCGTCAAATAAAATTTCGTTGAATTCCAATAACTCATAGGAACAAAATATGTAAAAATATTCACAAAATGGTCTGACTCGATTTTTAACAATATCCCGTGTACTAACCCCATTTGAGAATTTTCCGAAAATCGAGTTTCGATCATATCAGCTCCAATTTCGGTCCGAACTGCGTTAAATAAAATTTCGTTGAATTCCAATAACCCAATGGAACAAAATATGTAAAAATATCCATAAAATGGTCCGACTCGATTTTTAACAATATCCCGTGCACTAACCCCTTTGAGGATTATCCGAAAACCGAGTTTCAGTCATTTCTGCCCCGATTCAGGTCCAACTGGCACCAAATAAAATTTTGTTGAATTCCAATAACCCATTGGAACAAAATATGTAAAAATATCCATAAAATGGTCCGACTCAATTTTTAACAATATCCCGTGTACTAACTCCTTTGAGAAGTTTCGGAAAACCGAGTTTCGATCTTATCAGCTCCGATTCCGGTCCGGACGGCACCAAATAAAATTTCATTGAATTCCAATAACCCATAGGAACAAAATATGTAAAAATATCCACAAAATGGTCCCACTTGATTTTTAACAATATCCCGTGTACAAACCCTTTGAGAAGTTTCGGAAAACTGAGTTTCGATCTTATCAGCTCCGATTCCGGTCCGAACTGCGTCAAATAAAATTTCGTTGAATTCCAATAACCCATAGGAACAAAATATGTAAAAATATTCACAAAATGGTCTGACTCGATTTTTAACAATATCCCGTGTACTAACCCTTTGAGAATTTTCCGAAAATCGAGTTTCGATCATATCAGCTCCGATTTCGGTCCGAACTGCGTTAAATAAAATTTCGTTGAATTCCAAAAACCCATTGGAACAAAATATGTAAAAATATCCATAAAATTGTCTGACTCGATTTTTAACAATATCCCGTGTACTAACCCCATTTAGGATTATCCAAAAACCAAGTTTCAGTCTTTTCAGCCCCGATTCAGGTCCGAATGGCACCGAATAAAATTTAATTGAATTCCAATAACCCATAGGAACAAAATATGTAAAAATATCCACAAAATTGTCCGACTTGATTTTTAACAATATCCCGTGTACTAACCCCTTTGAGAAGTTTCGGAAAACCGAGTTTCGATCTTATCAGCTCCGATTCCGGTCCGAACTGCGTCAAATAAAATTTCGTTGAATTCCAATAACTCATAGGAACAAAATATGTAAAAATATTCATAAAATGGTCTGACTCGATTTTTAACAATATCCCGTGTACTAACCCCATTCAGGATTATCCAAAAACCGAGTTTCGATCTTATCAGCTCCGATTCCGGTCCGAACTTCGTCAAATAAAATTTCGTTGAATTCCAATAACTCATAGGAACAAAATATGTAAAAATATTCACAAAATGGTTTGACTCGATTTTTACCAATATCCCGTGTACTAACCCCATTTGAGAATTTTTCGAAAATCGAGTTTCGATCATATCAGCTACAATTTCGGTCCGAACTGCGTTAAATAAAATTTCGTTGAATTCCAACAACCCAATGGAACAAAATATGTAAAAATATCCATAAAATCGTCCGACTCGATTTTTAACAATATCCCGTGTACTAACCCCTTTGAAGATTATCCGAAAACCGAGTTTCAGTCATTTCTGCCCCGATTCAGGTCCAACTGGCACCAAATAAAATTTTGTTGAATTCCAATAACCCATTGGAACAAAATATGTAAAAATATCCATAAAATGGTCCGACTCGATTTTTAACAATATCCCGTGTACTAACCCCTTTGAGGATTATCCGAAAACCGAGTTTCAGTCATTTCAGCCCCGATTCAGGTCCGGATGGCACCAAATAAAATTTCGTTGAATTCCAATAACCCATAGGAACAAAATATGTAAAGATATCCACAAAATGGTCCCACTTGATTTTTAACAATATCCCGTGTACAAACCCTTTGAGAAGTTTCGGAAAACTGAGTTTCGATCTTATCAGCTCCGATTCCGGTCCGAACTGCGTCAAATAAAATTTCGTTGAATTCCAATAACCCATAGGAACAAAATATGTAAAAATATTCACAAAATGGTCTGACTCGATTTTTAACAATATCCCGTGTACTAACCCTTTGAGAATTTTCCGAAAATCGAGTTTCGATCATATCAGCTCCGATTTCGGTCGGAACTGCGTTAAATAAAATTTCGTTAATTCCAAAAACCCATTGGAACAAAATATGTAAAAATATCCATAAAATGGTCTGACTCGATTTTTAACAATATCCCGTGTACTAACCCCATTCAGGATTATCCAAAAACCGAGTTTCGATCTTATCAACTCCGATTCCGGTCCGAACTGCGTCAAATAAAATTTCGTTGAATTCCAATAACCCTTACGAACAAAATATGTAAAAATATCCACAAAATGGTCCGACTTGATTTTTAACAATATCCCGTGTACTAACCCTTTGAGAATTTTCCGAAAATCGAGTTTCGATCATATCAGCTCCGATTTCGGTCCGAACTGCGTTAAATAAAATTTCGTTGAATTCCAAAAACCCATTGGAACAAAATATGTAAAAATATCCATAAAATGGTCTGACTCGATTTTTAACAATATCCCGTGTACTAACCCCATTTAGGATTATCCAAAAACTGAGTTTCAGTCTTTTCAGCCCCGATTGAGGTCCGAATGGCACCGAATAAAATTTAATTGAATTCCAATAACCCATAGGAACAAAATATGTAAAAATATCCACAAAATTGTCCGACTTGATTTTTAACAATATCCCGTGTACTAACCCCTTTGAGAAGTTTCGGAAAACCGAGTTTCGATCTTATCAGCACCGATTCCGGTCCGAACTGCGTCAAATAAAATTTCGTTGAATTCCAATAACTCATAGGAACAAAATATGTAAAAATATTCACAAAATGGTCTGACTCGATTTTTAACAATATCCCGTGTACTAACCCCATTCAGGATTATCCAAAAACCGAGTTTCGATCTTATCAACTCCGATTCCGGTCCGAACTGCGTCAAATAAAATTTCGTTGAATTCCAATAACTCATAGGAACAAAATATGTAAAAATATTCACAAAATGGTCCGACTCGATTTTTAACAATACCCGTGTACTAACCCCATTTGAGAATTTTCCGAAAATCGAGTTTCGATCATATCAGCTACAATTTCGGTCCGAACTGCGTTAAATAAAATTTCGTTGAATTCCAACAACCCAATGGAACAAAATATGTAAAAATATCCATAAAATCGTCCGACTCAATTTTTAACAATATCCCGTGTACTAACCCCTTTGAAGATTATCCGAAAACCGAGTTTCAGTCATTTCTGCCCCGATTCAGGTCCAACTGGCACCAAATAAAATTTTGTTGAATTCCAATAACCCATTGGAACAAAATATGTAAAAATATCCATAAAATGGTCCGACTCGATTTTTAACAATATCCCGTGTACTAACCCCTTTGAGGATTATCCGAAAACCGAGTTTCAGTCATTTCTGCCCCGATTCACGTCCAACTGGCACCAAATAAAATTTTGTTGAATTCCAATAACCCATTGGAACAAAATATGTAAAAATATCCATAAAATGGTCCGACTCGATTTTTAACAATATCCCGTGTACTAACCCCTTTGAGGATTATCCGAAAACCGAGTTTCAGTCATTTCAGCCCCGATTCAGGTCCGGATGGCACCAAATAAAATTTCATTGAATTCCAATAACCCATAGGAACAAAATATGTAAAAATATCCACAAAATGGTCCCACTTGATTTTTAACAATATCCCGTGTACAAACCCTTTGAGAAGTTTCGGAAAACTGAGTTTCGATCTTATCAGCTCCGATTCCGGTCCGAACTGCGTCAAATAAAATTTCGTTGAATTCCAATAACCCATAGGAACAAAATATGTAAAAATATTCACAAAATGGTCTGACTCGATTTTTAACAATATCCCGTGTACTAACCCTTTGAGAATTTTCCGAAAATCGAGTTTCGATCGTATCAGCTCCGATTTCGGTCCGAACTGCGTTAAATAAAATTTCGTTAATTCCAAAAACCCATTGGAACAAAATATGTAAAAATATCCATAAAATGGTCTGACTCGATTTTTAACAATATCCCGTGTACTAACCCCATTCAGGATTATCCAAAAACCGAGTTTCGATCTTATCAACTCCGATTCCGGTCCGAACTGCGTCAAATAAAATTTCGTTGAATTCCAATAACCCTTACGAACAAAATATGTAAAAATATCCACAAAATGGTCCGACTTGATTTTTAACAATATCCCGTGTACTAACCCCTTTGAGAAGTTTCGGAAAACTGAGTTTCGATCTTATCAGCTCCGATTCCGGTCCGAACTGCGTCAAATAAAATTTCGTTGAATTCCAATAACCCATAGGAACAAAATATGTAAAAATATTCACAAAATGGTCTGACTCGATTTTTAACAATATCCCGTGTACTAACCCTTTGAGAATTTTCCGAAAATCGAGTTTCGATCATATCAGCTCCGATTTCGGTCCGAACTGCGTTAAATAAAATTTCGTTGAATTCCAAAAACCCATTGGAACAAAATATGTAAAAATATCCATAAAATGGTCTGACTCGATTTTTAACAATATCCCGTGTACTAACCCCATTTAGGATTATCCAAAAACCGAGTTTCAGTCTTTTCAGCCCCGATTCAGGTCCGAATGGCACCGAATAAAATTTAATTGAATTCCAATAACCCATAGGAACAAAATATGTAAAAATATCCACAAAATTGTCCGACTTGATTTTTAACAATATCCCGTGTACTAACCCCTTTGAGAAGTTTCGGAAAACCGAGTTTCGATCTTATCAGCTCCGATTCCGGTCCGAACTGCGTCAAATATAATTTCGTTGAATTCCAATAACTCATAGGAACAAAATATGTAAAAATATTCACAAAATGGTCTGACTCGATTTTTAACAATATCCCGTGTACTAACCCCATTTGAGAATTTTCCGAAAATCGAGTTTCGATCATATCAGCTCCAATTTCGGTCCGAACTGCGTTAAATAAAATTTCGTTGAATTCCCACAACCCAATGGAACAAAATATGTAAAAATATCCATAAAATCGTCCGACTCGATTTTTAACAATATCCCGTGTACTAACCCCTTTGAGGATTATCCGAAATCCGAGTTTCAGTCATTTCTGCCCCGATTCAGGTCCAACTGGCACCAAATAAAATTTTGTTGAATTCCAATAACCCATTGGAACAAAATATGTAAAAATATCCATAAAATGGTCCGACTCGATTTTAAAAATATCCCATGTACTAACCCCTTTGAGGATTATCCGAAAACCGAGTTTCAGTCATTTCAGCCCCGATTCAGGTCCGGATGGCACCAAATAAAATTTCATTGAATTCCAATAACCCATAGGAACAAAATATGTAAAAATATCCACAAAATGGTCCGACTTGATTTTTAACAATATCCCGTGTACTAACCCCTTTGAGATGTTTCGGAAAACTGAGTTTCGATCTTATCAGCTCCGATTCCGGTCTGAACTGCGTCAAATAAAATTTCGTTGAATTCCAATAACCCATAGGAACAAAATATGTAAAAATATTCACAAAATGGTCTGACTCGATTTTTAACAATATCCCGTGTACTAACCATTTGAGAATTTTTCGAAAATCGAGTTTCGATCATATCAGCTCCGATTTCGGTCCAAACTGCGTTAAATAAAATTTCGTTGAATTCCAAAAACCCATTGGAACAAAATATGTAAAAATATCCATAAAATGGTCTGACTCGATTTTTAACAATATCCCGTGTACTAACTCCATTCAGGATTATCCAAAAACCGAGTTTCGATCTTATCAGCTCCGATTCCGGTCCGAACTGCGTCAAATAAAATTTCGTTGAATTCCAATAACCCATAGGAACAAAATATGTAAAAATATCCACAAAATGGTCCGACTTGATTTTTAACAAAATCCCGTGTACTAACCCCTTTGAGAAGTTTCGGAAAACTGAGTTTCGATCTTATCAGCTCCGATTCCGGTCCGAACTGCGTCAAATAAAATTTCGTTGAATTCCAATAACCCATAGGAACAAAATATGTAAAAATATTCACAAAATGGTCTGACTCGATTTTTAACAATATCCCGTGTACTAACCCTTTGAGAATTTTCCGAAAATCGAGTTTCGATCATATCAGCTCCGATTTCGGTCCGAACTGCGTTAAATAAAATTTCGTTGAATTCCAAAAACAATTGGAACAAAATATGTAAAAATATCCATAAAATGGTCTGACTCGATTTTTAACAATATCCCGTGTACTAACCCCATTTAGGATTATCCAAAAACCGAGTTTCAGTCTTTTCAGCCCCGATTCAGGTCCGAATGGCACCGAATAAAATTTAATTGAATTCCAATAACCCATAGGAACAAAATATGTAAAAATATCCACAAAATGGTCTGACTTTATTTATAACAATATCCCGTGTACTAACCCCTTTGAGAAGTTTCGGAAAACCGAGTTTCGATCTTATCAGCTCCGATTCCGGTCCGAACTGCGTCAAATAAAATTTCGTTAAATTCCAATAACTCATAGGAACAAAATATGTAAAAATATTCACAAAATGGTCTGACTCGATTTTTAACAATATCCCGTGTACTAACCCCATTTGAGAATTTTCCGAAAATCGAGTTTCGATCATATCAGCTCCAATTTCGGTCCGAACTGCGTTAAATAAAATTTCGTTGAATTCCAATAACCCAATGGAACAAAATATGTAAAAATATCCATAAAATGGTCCGACTCGATTTTTAACAATATCCCGTGTACTAACTCCTTTGAGGATTATCCGAAAACCGAGTTTCAGTCATTTCAGCCCCGATTCAGGTCCAACTGGCACCAAATAAAATTTTGTTGAATTCCAATAACCCATTGGAACAAAATATGTAAAAATATCCATAAAATGGTCCGTCTCGATTTTTAACAATATACCGTGTACTAACCCCTTTGAGGATTATCCGAAAACCGAGTTTCAGTCATTTCAGCCCCGATTCAGGTCCGAATGGTACAAAATAAAATTTTATTGAATTCCAATAAGCCATAGGAACAAAATATGTAAAAATATCCACAAAATGGTCCGACTTTATTTTTCACAATATCCCGTGTACTAGCCCCTTTGAGAAGTTTCCGAAAACCGAGTTTCGATCATATCAGCTCCGATTCCGGTCCGAACTTCGTTAAATAAAATTTCGTTGAATTCCAATAACCCATAGGAACAAAATATGTAAAAATATTCACAAAATGGTCCGACTCGATTTTTAACAAAATCCAGTGCACTAACCCTCTTGAAAATTTTCCAAAAACCGAGTTTCGATCATATCAGCTCCGATTCTGGTCCGAACTGCGTTAAATAAATTTGCGTTGAATTCCAATAACCCATAGGAACAAAATATGTAAAAATATCCATAAAATGGTACGACTTGATTTTTAACAATATCCCGTGTACGAACCCTTTGAGGATTATCCGAAAACCGAGTTTCAGTCATTTCTGCCCCGATTCAGGTCCGAATGGCACCAAATAAAATTTCATTGAATTCCAATAACCCATAGGAACAAAATAAGTAAAAATATCCATAAAATGGTCCGACTCGATTTTTAACAATATCCCGTGTATAACCCCTTTGAGGATTATCCGAAAACCGAGTTTCAGTCATTTCAACCCCGATTCAGGTCCGGATGGCACCAAATAAAATTTCATTGAATTCCAATAACCCATAGGAACAAAATATGTAAAAATATCCACAAAATGGTCCGACTTGATTTTTAACAATATCCCGTGTACTAACCCCTTTGAGAAGTTTTGGAAAACTGAGTTTCGATCTTATCAGCTCTGATTCCGGTCCGAACTGCGTCAAATAAAATTTCGTTGAATTCCAATAACCCATAGGAACAAAATATGTAAAAATATTCACAAAATGGTCTGAATCGATTTTTAACAATATCCCGTGTACTAACCTTTTGAGAATTTTCCGAAAATCGAGTTTCGATCATATCAGCTCCAATTTCGGTCTGAACTGCGTTAAATAAAATTTCGTTGAATTCCAATAACCCAATGGAACAAAATATGTAAAAATATCCATAAAATGGTTCGACTAGATTTTTAACAATATCCCGTGTACTAACCCCTTTGAGGATTATCCGAAAACCGAGTTTAAGTCATTTCTGCCCCGATTCAGGTCCAACTGGCACCAAATAAAATTTTGTTGAATTCCAATAACCCATAGGAACAAAATATGTAAAAATATCCATAAAATGGTCCGACTTGATTTTTAACAATATCCCGTGTACGAACCCCTTTGAGGATTATCCGAAAACCGAGTTTCAGTCATTTCAGCCCCGATTCAGGTCCGAATGGCACCAAATAATATTTCATTAAATTCCAATAACCCATAGGAACAAAATAAGTAAAAATATCCATAAAATGGTCCGACTCGATTTTTAACAATATCCCGTGTATAACCCCTTTGAGGATTATCCGAAAACTGAGTTTCAGTCATTTCAACCCCGATTCAGGTCCGGATGGCACCAAATAAAATTTCATTGAATTCCAATAACCCATAGGAACAAAATATGTAAAAATATCCACAAAATGGTCCGACTTGATTTTTAACAATATCCCGTGTACTAACCCCTTTGAGAAGTTTCCGAAAACCGAGTTTCGATCATATCAGCTCCGATTCCGGTCCGAACTGCGTTAAATAAATTTGCGTTGAATTCCAATAACCCATAGGAACAAAATATGTAAAAATATCCATAAAATGGTCCGACTTGATTTTTAACAATATCCCGTGTACGAACCCTTTGAGGATTATCCGAAAACCGAGTTTCAGTCATTTCTGCCCCGATTCAGGTTCGAATGGCACCAAATAAAATTTCATTGAATTCCAATAACCCATAGGAACAAAATAAGTAAAAATATCCATAAAATGGTCCGACTCGATTTTTAACAATATCCCGTGTATAACCCCTTTGAGGATTATCCGAAAACCGAGTTTCAGTCATTTCAGCCCCGATTCAGGTCCGAATGGCACCAAATAATATTTCATTAAATTCCAATAACCCATAGGAACAAAATAAGTAAAAATATCCATAAAATGGTCCGACTCGATTTTTAACAATATCCCGTGTATAACCCCTTTCAGGATTATCCGAAAACCGAGTTTCAGTCATTTCAGCCCCGATTCAGGTCCGGATGGCACCAAATAAAATTTCATTGAATTCCAATAACCCATAGGAACAAAATATGTAAAAATATCCACAAAATGGTCCGACTTGATTTTTAACAATATCCCGTGTACTAACCCCTTTGAGAAGTTTTGGAAAACTGAGTTTCGATCTTATCAGCTCCGATTCCGGTCCGAACTGCGTCAAATAAAATTTCGTTGAATTCCAATAACCCATAGGAACAAAATATGTAAAAATATTCACAAAATGGTCTGACTCGATTTTTAACAATATCCCGTGTACTAACCCTTTGAGAATTTTCCGAAAATCGAGTTTCGATCATATCAGCTCCAATTTCGGTCTGAACTGCGTTAAACAAAATTTCGTTGAATTCCAATAACCCAATGGAACAAAATAGGTAAAAATATCCATAAAATGGTCCGACTCGATTTTTAACAATATCCCGTGTACTAACCCCTTTGAGGATTATCCGAAAACCGAGTTTCAGTCATTTCTGCCCTGATTCAGGTCCAACTGGCACCAAATAAAATTTTGTTGAATTCCAATAACCCATAGGAACAAAATATGTAAAAATATCCATAAAATGGTCCGACTTGATTTTTAACAATATCCCGTGTACGAACCCCTTTGAGGATTATCCGAAAACCGAGTTTCAGTCATTTCAGCCCCGATTCAGGTCCGAATGGCACCAAATAATAGTTCATTAAATTCCAATAACCCATAGGAACAAAATAAGTAAAAATATCCATAAAATGGTCCGACTCGATTTTTAACAATATCCCGTGTATAACCCCTTTGAGGATTATCCGAAAACCGAGTTTCAGTCATTTCAGCCCCGATTCAGGTCCGGATGGCACCAAATAAAATTTCATTGAATTCCAATAACCGATAGGAACAAAATATGTAAAAATATCCACAAAATGGTCCGACTTGATTTTAACAATATCCCGTGTACTAACCCCTTTGAGAAGTTTCCGAAAACCGAGTTTCGATCATATCAACTCCGATTCCGGTCCGAACTTCGTTAAATAAAATTTCGTTGAATTCCAATAACCCATAGGAACAAAATATGTAAAAATATTCACAAAATGGTCCGACTCGATTTTTAACAAAATCCCGTGCACTAACCCTCTTGAAAATTTTCCAAAAACCGAGTTTCGATCATATCAGCTCCGATTCCGGTCCGAACTGCGTTAAATAAATTTGCGTTGAATTCCAATAACCCATAGGAACAAAATATGTAAAAATATCCATAAAATGGTCCGACTTGATTTTTAACAATATCCCGTGTACGAACCCTTTGAGGATTATCCGAAAACCGAGTTTCAGTCATTTCTGCCCCGATTCAGGTCCGAATGGCACCAAATAAAATTTCATTGAATTCCAATAACCCATAGGAACAAAATAAGTAAAAATATCCATAAAATGGTCCGACTCGATTTTTAACAATATCCCGTGTATAACCCCTTTGAGGATTATCCGAAAACCGAGTTTCAGTCATTTCAGCCCCGATTCAGGTCCGAATGGCACCAAATAATATTTCATTAAATTCCAATAACCCATAGGAACAAAATAAGTAAAAATATCCATAAAATGGTCCGACTCGATTTTTAACAATATCCCGTGTATAACCCCTTTGAGGATTATCCGAAAACCGAGTTTCAGTCATTTCAGCCCCGATTCAGGTCCGGATGGCACCAAATAAAATTTCATTGAATTCCAATAACCCATAGGAACAAAATATGTAAAAATATCCACAAAATGGTCCGACTTGATTTTTAACAATATCCCGTGTACTAACCCCTTTGAGAAGTTTTGGAAAACTGAGTTTCGATCTTATCAGCTCCGATTCCGGTCCGAACTGCGTCAAATAAAATTTCGTTGAATTCCAATAACCCATAGGAACAAAATATGTAAAAATATTCACAAAATGGTCTGACTCGATTTTTAACAATATCCCGTGTACTAACCCTTTGAGAATTTTCCGAAAATCGAGTTTCGATCATATCAGCTCCGATTTCGGTCCGAACTGCGTTAAATAAAATTTCGTTGAATTCCAAAAACCCATTGGAACAAAATATGTAAAAATATCCATAAAATGGTCTGACTCGATTTTTAACAATATCCCGTGTACTAACCCCATTCAGGATTATCCAAAAACCGAGTTTCGATCTTATCAGCTCCGATTCCGGTCCGAACTGCGTCAAATAAAATTTCGTTGAATTCCAATAACCCATAGGAACAAAATATGTAAAAATATCCACAAAATGGTCCGACTTGATTTTTAACAATATCCCGTGTACTAACCCCTTTGAGAAGTGTCGGAAAACTGAGTTTCGATCTTATCAGCTCCGATTCCGGTCCGAACTGCGTCAAATAAAATTTCGTTGAATTCCAATAACCTATAGGAACAAAATATGTAAAAATATTCACAAAATGGTCTGACTCGATTTTTAACAATATCCCGTGTACTAACCCTTTGAGAATTTTCCGAAAATCGAGTTTCGATCATATCAGCTCCGATTTCGGTCCGAACTGCGTTAAATAAAATTTCGTTGAATTCCAAAAACCCATTGGAACAAAATATGTAAAAATATCCATAAAATGGTCTGACTCGATTTTTAACAATATCCCGTGTACTAACCCCATTTAGGATTATCCAAAAACCGAGTTTCAGTCTTTTCAGCCCCGATTCAGGTCCGAATGGCACCGAATAAAATTTAATTGAATTCCAATAACCTATAGGAACAAAATATGTAAAAATATCCACAAAATGGTCTGACTTTATTTATAACAATATCCCGTGTACTAACCCCTTTGAGAAGTTTCGGAAAACCGAGTTTCGATCTTATCAGCTCCGATTCCGGTCCGAACTGCGTCAAATAAAATTTCGTTGAATTCCAATAACTCATAGGAACAAAATATGTAAAAATATTCACAAAATGGTCTGACTCGATTTTTAACAATATCCCGTGTACTAACCCCATTTGAGAATTTTCCGAAAATCGAGTTTCGATCATATCAGCTCCAATTTCGGTCCGAACTGCGTTAAATAAAATTTCGTTGAATTCCAATAACCCAATGGAACAAAATATGTAAAAATATCCATAAAATGGTCCGACTCGATTTTTAACAATATCCCGTGCACTAACCCCTTTGAGGATTATCCGAAAACCGAGTTTCAGTCATTTCTGCCCCGATTCAGGTCCAACTGGCACCAAATAAAATTTTGTTGAATTCCAATAACCCATTGGAACAAAATATGTAAAAATATCCATAAAATGGTCCGACTCAATTTTTAACAATATCCCGTGTACTAACTCCTTTGAGAAGTTTCGGAAAACCGAGTTTCGATCTTATCAGCTCCGATTCCGGTCCGGACGGCACCAAATAAAATTTCATTGAATTCCAATAACCCATAGGAACAAAATATGTAAAAATATCCACAAAATGGTCCCACTTGATTTTTAACAATATCCCGTGTACAAACCCTTTGAGAAGTTTCGGAAAACTGAGTTTCGATCTTATCAGCTCCGATTCCGGTCCGAACTGCGTCAAATAAAATTTCGTTGAATTCCAATAACCCATAGGAACAAAATATGTAAAAATATTCACAAAATGGTCTGACTCGATTTTTAACAATATCCCGTGTACTAACCCTTTGAGAATTTTCCGAAAATCGAGTTTCGATCATATCAGCTCCGATTTCGGTCCGAACTGCGTTAAATAAAATTTCGTTGAATTCCAAAAACCCATTGGAACAAAATATGTAAAAATATCCATAAAATTGTCTGACTCGATTTTTAACAATATCCCGTGTACTAACCCCATTTAGGATTATCCAAAAACCAAGTTTCAGTCTTTTCAGCCCCGATTCAGGTCCGAATGGCACCGAATAAAATTTAATTGAATTCCAATAACCCATAGGAACAAAATATGTAAAAATATCCACAAAATTGTCCGACTTGATTTTTAACAATATCCCGTGTACTAACCCCTTTGAGAAGTTTCGGAAAACCGAGTTTCGATCTTATCAGCTCCGATTCCGGTCCGAACTGCGTCAAATAAAATTTCGTTGAATTCCAATAACTCATAGGAACAAAATATGTAAAAATATTCATAAAATGGTCTGACTCGATTTTTAACAATATCCCGTGTACTAACCCCATTCAGGATTATCCAAAAACCGAGTTTCGATCTTATCAGCTCCGATTCCGGTCCGAACTTCGTCAAATAAAATTTCGTTGAATTCCAATAACTCATAGGAACAAAATATGTAAAAATATTCACAAAATGGTTTGACTCGATTTTTACCAATATCCCGTGTACTAACCCCATTTGAGAATTTTTCGAAAATCGAGTTTCGATCATATCAGCTACAATTTCGGTCCGAACTGCGTTAAATAAAATTTCGTTGAATTCCAACAACCCAATGGAACAAAATATGTAAAAATATCCATAAAATCGTCCGACTCGATTTTTAACAATATCCCGTGTACTAACCCCTTTGAAGATTATCCGAAAACCGAGTTTCAGTCATTTCTGCCCCGATTCAGGTCCAACTGGCACCAAATAAAATTTTGTTGAATTCCAATAACCCATTGGAACAAAATATGTAAAAATATCCATAAAATGGTCCGACTCGATTTTTAACAATATCCCGTGTACTAACCCCTTTGAGGATTATCCGAAAACCGAGTTTCAGTCATTTCAGCCCCGATTCAGGTCCGGATGGCACCAAATAAAATTTCGTTGAATTCCAATAACCCATAGGAACAAAATATGTAAAGATATCCACAAAATGGTCCCACTTGATTTTTAACAATATCCCGTGTACAAACCCTTTGAGAAGTTTCGGAAAACTGAGTTTCGATCTTATCAGCTCCGATTCCGGTCCGAACTGCGTCAAATAAAATTTCGTTGAATTCCAATAACCCATAGGAACAAAATATGTAAAAATATTCACAAAATGGTCTGACTCGATTTTTAACAATATCCCGTGTACTAACCCTTTGAGAATTTTCCGAAAATCGAGTTTCGATCATATCAGCTCCGATTTCGGTCGGAACTGCGTTAAATAAAATTTCGTTAATTCCAAAAACCCATTGGAACAAAATATGTAAAAATATCCATAAAATGGTCTGACTCGATTTTTAACAATATCCCGTGTACTAACCCCATTCAGGATTATCCAAAAACCGAGTTTCGATCTTATCAACTCCGATTCCGGTCCGAACTGCGTCAAATAAAATTTCGTTGAATTCCAATAACCCTTACGAACAAAATATGTAAAAATATCCACAAAATGGTCCGACTTGATTTTTAACAATATCCCGTGTACTAACCCTTTGAGAATTTTCCGAAAATCGAGTTTCGATCATATCAGCTCCGATTTCGGTCCGAACTGCGTTAAATAAAATTTCGTTGAATTCCAAAAACCCATTGGAACAAAATATGTAAAAATATCCATAAAATGGTCTGACTCGATTTTTAACAATATCCCGTGTACTAACCCCATTTAGGATTATCCAAAAACTGAGTTTCAGTCTTTTCAGCCCCGATTGAGGTCCGAATGGCACCGAATAAAATTTAATTGAATTCCAATAACCCATAGGAACAAAATATGTAAAAATATCCACAAAATTGTCCGACTTGATTTTTAACAATATCCCGTGTACTAACCCCTTTGAGAAGTTTCGGAAAACCGAGTTTCGATCTTATCAGCACCGATTCCGGTCCGAACTGCGTCAAATAAAATTTCGTTGAATTCCAATAACTCATAGGAACAAAATATGTAAAAATATTCACAAAATGGTCTGACTCGATTTTTAACAATATCCCGTGTACTAACCCCATTCAGGATTATCCAAAAACCGAGTTTCGATCTTATCAACTCCGATTCCGGTCCGAACTGCGTCAAATAAAATTTCGTTGAATTCCAATAACTCATAGGAACAAAATATGTAAAAATATTCACAAAATGGTCCGACTCGATTTTTAACAATACCCGTGTACTAACCCCATTTGAGAATTTTCCGAAAATCGAGTTTCGATCATATCAGCTACAATTTCGGTCCGAACTGCGTTAAATAAAATTTCGTTGAATTCCAACAACCCAATGGAACAAAATATGTAAAAATATCCATAAAATCGTCCGACTCAATTTTTAACAATATCCCGTGTACTAACCCCTTTGAAGATTATCCGAAAACCGAGTTTCAGTCATTTCTGCCCCGATTCAGGTCCAACTGGCACCAAATAAAATTTTGTTGAATTCCAATAACCCATTGGAACAAAATATGTAAAAATATCCATAAAATGGTCCGACTCGATTTTTAACAATATCCCGTGTACTAACCCCTTTGAGGATTATCCGAAAACCGAGTTTCAGTCATTTCTGCCCCGATTCACGTCCAACTGGCACCAAATAAAATTTTGTTGAATTCCAATAACCCATTGGAACAAAATATGTAAAAATATCCATAAAATGGTCCGACTCGATTTTTAACAATATCCCGTGTACTAACCCCTTTGAGGATTATCCGAAAACCGAGTTTCAGTCATTTCAGCCCCGATTCAGGTCCGGATGGCACCAAATAAAATTTCATTGAATTCCAATAACCCATAGGAACAAAATATGTAAAAATATCCACAAAATGGTCCCACTTGATTTTTAACAATATCCCGTGTACAAACCCTTTGAGAAGTTTCGGAAAACTGAGTTTCGATCTTATCAGCTCCGATTCCGGTCCGAACTGCGTCAAATAAAATTTCGTTGAATTCCAATAACCCATAGGAACAAAATATGTAAAAATATTCACAAAATGGTCTGACTCGATTTTTAACAATATCCCGTGTACTAACCCTTTGAGAATTTTCCGAAAATCGAGTTTCGATCGTATCAGCTCCGATTTCGGTCCGAACTGCGTTAAATAAAATTTCGTTAATTCCAAAAACCCATTGGAACAAAATATGTAAAAATATCCATAAAATGGTCTGACTCGATTTTTAACAATATCCCGTGTACTAACCCCATTCAGGATTATCCAAAAACCGAGTTTCGATCTTATCAACTCCGATTCCGGTCCGAACTGCGTCAAATAAAATTTCGTTGAATTCCAATAACCCTTACGAACAAAATATGTAAAAATATCCACAAAATGGTCCGACTTGATTTTTAACAATATCCCGTGTACTAACCCCTTTGAGAAGTTTCGGAAAACTGAGTTTCGATCTTATCAGCTCCGATTCCGGTCCGAACTGCGTCAAATAAAATTTCGTTGAATTCCAATAACCCATAGGAACAAAATATGTAAAAATATTCACAAAATGGTCTGACTCGATTTTTAACAATATCCCGTGTACTAACCCTTTGAGAATTTTCCGAAAATCGAGTTTCGATCATATCAGCTCCGATTTCGGTCCGAACTGCGTTAAATAAAATTTCGTTGAATTCCAAAAACCCATTGGAACAAAATATGTAAAAATATCCATAAAATGGTCTGACTCGATTTTTAACAATATCCCGTGTACTAACCCCATTTAGGATTATCCAAAAACCGAGTTTCAGTCTTTTCAGCCCCGATTCAGGTCCGAATGGCACCGAATAAAATTTAATTGAATTCCAATAACCCATAGGAACAAAATATGTAAAAATATCCACAAAATTGTCCGACTTGATTTTTAACAATATCCCGTGTACTAACCCCTTTGAGAAGTTTCGGAAAACCGAGTTTCGATCTTATCAGCTCCGATTCCGGTCCGAACTGCGTCAAATATAATTTCGTTGAATTCCAATAACTCATAGGAACAAAATATGTAAAAATATTCACAAAATGGTCTGACTCGATTTTTAACAATATCCCGTGTACTAACCCCATTTGAGAATTTTCCGAAAATCGAGTTTCGATCATATCAGCTCCAATTTCGGTCCGAACTGCGTTAAATAAAATTTCGTTGAATTCCCACAACCCAATGGAACAAAATATGTAAAAATATCCATAAAATCGTCCGACTCGATTTTTAACAATATCCCGTGTACTAACCCCTTTGAGGATTATCCGAAATCCGAGTTTCAGTCATTTCTGCCCCGATTCAGGTCCAACTGGCACCAAATAAAATTTTGTTGAATTCCAATAACCCATTGGAACAAAATATGTAAAAATATCCATAAAATGGTCCGACTCGATTTTAAAAATATCCCATGTACTAACCCCTTTGAGGATTATCCGAAAACCGAGTTTCAGTCATTTCAGCCCCGATTCAGGTCCGGATGGCACCAAATAAAATTTCATTGAATTCCAATAACCCATAGGAACAAAATATGTAAAAATATCCACAAAATGGTCCGACTTGATTTTTAACAATATCCCGTGTACTAACCCCTTTGAGATGTTTCGGAAAACTGAGTTTCGATCTTATCAGCTCCGATTCCGGTCTGAACTGCGTCAAATAAAATTTCGTTGAATTCCAATAACCCATAGGAACAAAATATGTAAAAATATTCACAAAATGGTCTGACTCGATTTTTAACAATATCCCGTGTACTAACCATTTGAGAATTTTTCGAAAATCGAGTTTCGATCATATCAGCTCCGATTTCGGTCCAAACTGCGTTAAATAAAATTTCGTTGAATTCCAAAAACCCATTGGAACAAAATATGTAAAAATATCCATAAAATGGTCTGACTCGATTTTTAACAATATCCCGTGTACTAACTCCATTCAGGATTATCCAAAAACCGAGTTTCGATCTTATCAGCTCCGATTCCGGTCCGAACTGCGTCAAATAAAATTTCGTTGAATTCCAATAACCCATAGGAACAAAATATGTAAAAATATCCACAAAATGGTCCGACTTGATTTTTAACAAAATCCCGTGTACTAACCCCTTTGAGAAGTTTCGGAAAACTGAGTTTCGATCTTATCAGCTCCGATTCCGGTCCGAACTGCGTCAAATAAAATTTCGTTGAATTCCAATAACCCATAGGAACAAAATATGTAAAAATATTCACAAAATGGTCTGACTCGATTTTTAACAATATCCCGTGTACTAACCCTTTGAGAATTTTCCGAAAATCGAGTTTCGATCATATCAGCTCCGATTTCGGTCCGAACTGCGTTAAATAAAATTTCGTTGAATTCCAAAAACAATTGGAACAAAATATGTAAAAATATCCATAAAATGGTCTGACTCGATTTTTAACAATATCCCGTGTACTAACCCCATTTAGGATTATCCAAAAACCGAGTTTCAGTCTTTTCAGCCCCGATTCAGGTCCGAATGGCACCGAATAAAATTTAATTGAATTCCAATAACCCATAGGAACAAAATATGTAAAAATATCCACAAAATGGTCTGACTTTATTTATAACAATATCCCGTGTACTAACCCCTTTGAGAAGTTTCGGAAAACCGAGTTTCGATCTTATCAGCTCCGATTCCGGTCCGAACTGCGTCAAATAAAATTTCGTTAAATTCCAATAACTCATAGGAACAAAATATGTAAAAATATTCACAAAATGGTCTGACTCGATTTTTAACAATATCCCGTGTACTAACCCCATTTGAGAATTTTCCGAAAATCGAGTTTCGATCATATCAGCTCCAATTTCGGTCCGAACTGCGTTAAATAAAATTTCGTTGAATTCCAATAACCCAATGGAACAAAATATGTAAAAATATCCATAAAATGGTCCGACTCGATTTTTAACAATATCCCGTGTACTAACTCCTTTGAGGATTATCCGAAAACCGAGTTTCAGTCATTTCAGCCCCGATTCAGGTCCAACTGGCACCAAATAAAATTTTGTTGAATTCCAATAACCCATTGGAACAAAATATGTAAAAATATCCATAAAATGGTCCGTCTCGATTTTTAACAATATACCGTGTACTAACCCCTTTGAGGATTATCCGAAAACCGAGTTTCAGTCATTTCAGCCCCGATTCAGGTCCGAATGGTACAAAATAAAATTTTATTGAATTCCAATAAGCCATAGGAACAAAATATGTAAAAATATCCACAAAATGGTCCGACTTTATTTTTCACAATATCCCGTGTACTAGCCCCTTTGAGAAGTTTCCGAAAACCGAGTTTCGATCATATCAGCTCCGATTCCGGTCCGAACTTCGTTAAATAAAATTTCGTTGAATTCCAATAACCCATAGGAACAAAATATGTAAAAATATTCACAAAATGGTCCGACTCGATTTTTAACAAAATCCAGTGCACTAACCCTCTTGAAAATTTTCCAAAAACCGAGTTTCGATCATATCAGCTCCGATTCTGGTCCGAACTGCGTTAAATAAATTTGCGTTGAATTCCAATAACCCATAGGAACAAAATATGTAAAAATATCCATAAAATGGTACGACTTGATTTTTAACAATATCCCGTGTACGAACCCTTTGAGGATTATCCGAAAACCGAGTTTCAGTCATTTCTGCCCCGATTCAGGTCCGAATGGCACCAAATAAAATTTCATTGAATTCCAATAACCCATAGGAACAAAATAAGTAAAAATATCCATAAAATGGTCCGACTCGATTTTTAACAATATCCCGTGTATAACCCCTTTGAGGATTATCCGAAAACCGAGTTTCAGTCATTTCAACCCCGATTCAGGTCCGGATGGCACCAAATAAAATTTCATTGAATTCCAATAACCCATAGGAACAAAATATGTAAAAATATCCACAAAATGGTCCGACTTGATTTTTAACAATATCCCGTGTACTAACCCCTTTGAGAAGTTTTGGAAAACTGAGTTTCGATCTTATCAGCTCTGATTCCGGTCCGAACTGCGTCAAATAAAATTTCGTTGAATTCCAATAACCCATAGGAACAAAATATGTAAAAATATTCACAAAATGGTCTGAATCGATTTTTAACAATATCCCGTGTACTAACCTTTTGAGAATTTTCCGAAAATCGAGTTTCGATCATATCAGCTCCAATTTCGGTCTGAACTGCGTTAAATAAAATTTCGTTGAATTCCAATAACCCAATGGAACAAAATATGTAAAAATATCCATAAAATGGTTCGACTAGATTTTTAACAATATCCCGTGTACTAACCCCTTTGAGGATTATCCGAAAACCGAGTTTAAGTCATTTCTGCCCCGATTCAGGTCCAACTGGCACCAAATAAAATTTTGTTGAATTCCAATAACCCATAGGAACAAAATATGTAAAAATATCCATAAAATGGTCCGACTTGATTTTTAACAATATCCCGTGTACGAACCCCTTTGAGGATTATCCGAAAACCGAGTTTCAGTCATTTCAGCCCCGATTCAGGTCCGAATGGCACCAAATAATATTTCATTAAATTCCAATAACCCATAGGAACAAAATAAGTAAAAATATCCATAAAATGGTCCGACTCGATTTTTAACAATATCCCGTGTATAACCCCTTTGAGGATTATCCGAAAACTGAGTTTCAGTCATTTCAACCCCGATTCAGGTCCGGATGGCACCAAATAAAATTTCATTGAATTCCAATAACCCATAGGAACAAAATATGTAAAAATATCCACAAAATGGTCCGACTTGATTTTTAACAATATCCCGTGTACTAACCCCTTTGAGAAGTTTCCGAAAACCGAGTTTCGATCATATCAGCTCCGATTCCGGTCCGAACTGCGTTAAATAAATTTGCGTTGAATTCCAATAACCCATAGGAACAAAATATGTAAAAATATCCATAAAATGGTCCGACTTGATTTTTAACAATATCCCGTGTACGAACCCTTTGAGGATTATCCGAAAACCGAGTTTCAGTCATTTCTGCCCCGATTCAGGTTCGAATGGCACCAAATAAAATTTCATTGAATTCCAATAACCCATAGGAACAAAATAAGTAAAAATATCCATAAAATGGTCCGACTCGATTTTTAACAATATCCCGTGTATAACCCCTTTGAGGATTATCCGAAAACCGAGTTTCAGTCATTTCAGCCCCGATTCAGGTCCGAATGGCACCAAATAATATTTCATTAAATTCCAATAACCCATAGGAACAAAATAAGTAAAAATATCCATAAAATGGTCCGACTCGATTTTTAACAATATCCCGTGTATAACCCCTTTCAGGATTATCCGAAAACCGAGTTTCAGTCATTTCAGCCCCGATTCAGGTCCGGATGGCACCAAATAAAATTTCATTGAATTCCAATAACCCATAGGAACAAAATATGTAAAAATATCCACAAAATGGTCCGACTTGATTTTTAACAATATCCCGTGTACTAACCCCTTTGAGAAGTTTTGGAAAACTGAGTTTCGATCTTATCAGCTCCGATTCCGGTCCGAACTGCGTCAAATAAAATTTCGTTGAATTCCAATAACCCATAGGAACAAAATATGTAAAAATATTCACAAAATGGTCTGACTCGATTTTTAACAATATCCCGTGTACTAACCCTTTGAGAATTTTCCGAAAATCGAGTTTCGATCATATCAGCTCCAATTTCGGTCTGAACTGCGTTAAACAAAATTTCGTTGAATTCCAATAACCCAATGGAACAAAATAGGTAAAAATATCCATAAAATGGTCCGACTCGATTTTTAACAATATCCCGTGTACTAACCCCTTTGAGGATTATCCGAAAACCGAGTTTCAGTCATTTCTGCCCTGATTCAGGTCCAACTGGCACCAAATAAAATTTTGTTGAATTCCAATAACCCATAGGAACAAAATATGTAAAAATATCCATAAAATGGTCCGACTTGATTTTTAACAATATCCCGTGTACGAACCCCTTTGAGGATTATCCGAAAACCGAGTTTCAGTCATTTCAGCCCCGATTCAGGTCCGAATGGCACCAAATAATAGTTCATTAAATTCCAATAACCCATAGGAACAAAATAAGTAAAAATATCCATAAAATGGTCCGACTCGATTTTTAACAATATCCCGTGTATAACCCCTTTGAGGATTATCCGAAAACCGAGTTTCAGTCATTTCAGCCCCGATTCAGGTCCGGATGGCACCAAATAAAATTTCATTGAATTCCAATAACCGATAGGAACAAAATATGTAAAAATATCCACAAAATGGTCCGACTTGATTTTAACAATATCCCGTGTACTAACCCCTTTGAGAAGTTTCCGAAAACCGAGTTTCGATCATATCAACTCCGATTCCGGTCCGAACTTCGTTAAATAAAATTTCGTTGAATTCCAATAACCCATAGGAACAAAATATGTAAAAATATTCACAAAATGGTCCGACTCGATTTTTAACAAAATCCCGTGCACTAACCCTCTTGAAAATTTTCCAAAAACCGAGTTTCGATCATATCAGCTCCGATTCCGGTCCGAACTGCGTTAAATAAATTTGCGTTGAATTCCAATAACCCATAGGAACAAAATATGTAAAAATATCCATAAAATGGTCCGACTTGATTTTTAACAATATCCCGTGTACGAACCCTTTGAGGATTATCCGAAAACCGAGTTTCAGTCATTTCTGCCCCGATTCAGGTCCGAATGGCACCAAATAAAATTTCATTGAATTCCAATAACCCATAGGAACAAAATAAGTAAAAATATCCATAAAATGGTCCGACTCGATTTTTAACAATATCCCGTGTATAACCCCTTTGAGGATTATCCGAAAACCGAGTTTCAGTCATTTCAGCCCCGATTCAGGTCCGAATGGCACCAAATAATATTTCATTAAATTCCAATAACCCATAGGAACAAAATAAGTAAAAATATCCATAAAATGGTCCGACTCGATTTTTAACAATATCCCGTGTATAACCCCTTTGAGGATTATCCGAAAACCGAGTTTCAGTCATTTCAGCCCCGATTCAGGTCCGGATGGCACCAAATAAAATTTCATTGAATTCCAATAACCCATAGGAACAAAATATGTAAAAATATCCACAAAATGGTCCGACTTGATTTTTAACAATATCCCGTGTACTAACCCCTTTGAGAAGTTTTGGAAAACTGAGTTTCGATCTTATCAGCTCCGATTCCGGTCCGAACTGCGTCAAATAAAATTTCGTTGAATTCCAATAACCCATAGGAACAAAATATGTAAAAATATTCACAAAATGGTCTGACTCGATTTTTAACAATATCCCGTGTACTAACCCTTTGAGAATTTTCCGAAAATCGAGTTTCGATCATATCAGCTCCAATTTCGGTCTGAACTGCGTTAAATAAAATTTCGTTGAATTCCAATAACCCAATGGAACAAAATATGTAAAAATATCCATAAAATGGTCCGACTCGATTTTTAACAATATCCCGTGTACTAACCCCTTTGAGGATTATCCGAAAACCGAGTTTCAGTCATTTCTGCCCCGATTCAGGTCCAAGTGGCACCAAATAAAATTTTGTTGAATTCCATTAACCCATAGGAACAAAATATGTAAAAATATCCATAAAATGGTCCGACTTGATTTTTAACAATATCCCGTGTACGAACCCCTTTGAGGATTATCCGAAAACTGAGTTTCAGTCATTTCAGCCCCGATTCAGGTCCGAATGGCACCAAATAATATTTCATTAAATTCCAATAACCCATAGGAACAAAATAAGTAAAAATATCCATAAAATGGTCCGACTCGATTTTTAACAATATCCCGTGTATAACCCCTTTGAGGATTATCCGAAAACCGAGTTTCAGTCATTTCAGCCCCGATTCAGGTCCGGATGGCACCAAATAAAATTTCATTGAATTCCAATAACCGATAGGAACAAAATATGTAAAAATATCCACAAAATGGTCCGACTTGATTTTTAACAATATCCCGTGTACTAACCCCTTTGAGAAGTTTCCGAAAACCGAGTTTCGATCATATCAGCTCCGATTCCGGTCCGAACTTCGTTAAATAAAATTTCGTTGAATTCCAATAACCCATAGGAACAAAATATGTAAAAATATTCACAAAATGGTCCGACTCGATTTTTAACAAAATCCCGTGCACTAACCCTCTTGAAAATTTTCCAAAAACCGAGTTTCGATCATATCAGCTCCGATTCTGGTCCGAACTGCGTTAAATAAATTTGCGTTGAATTCCAATAACCCATAGGAACAAAATATGTAAAAATATCCATAAAATGGTCCGACTTGATTTTTAACAAAATCCCGTGTACGAACCCTTTGAGGATTATCCGAAAACCGAGTTTCAGTCATTTCTGCCCCGATTCAGGTCCGAATGGCACCAAATAAAATTTCATTGAATTCCAATAACCCATAGGAACAAAATAAGTAAAAATATCCATAAAATGGTCCGACTCGATTTTTAACAATATCCCGTGTATAACCCCTTTGAGGATTATCCGAAAACCGAGTTTCAGTCATTTCAGTCCCGATTCAGGTCCGGATGGCACCAAATAAAATTTCATTGAATTCCAATAACCCATAGGAACAAAATATGTAAAAATATCCACAAAATGGTCCAACTTGATTTTTAACAATATCCCGTGTACTAACCCCTTTGAGAAGTTTCGGAAAACTGAGTTTCGATCTTATCAGCTCCGATTCCGGTCCGAACTGCGTCAAATAAAATTTCGTTGAATTCCAATAACCCATAGGAACAAAATATGTAAAAATATTCACAAAATGGTCTGACTCGATTTTTAACAATATCCCGTGCACTAACCCTTTGAGAATTTTCCGAAAATCGAGTTTCGATCATATCAGCTCCAATTTCGGTCCGAACTGCGTTAAATAAAATTTCGTTGAATTCCAATAACCCAATGGAACAAAATATGTAAAAATATCCATAAAATGGTCCGACTCGATTTTTAACAATATCCAGTGTACTAACCCCTTTGAGGATTATCCGAAAACCGAGTTTCAGTCATTTCTGCCCCGATTCTGGTCCAACTGGCACCAAATAAAATTTTGTTGAATTCCAATAACCCATAGGAACAAAATATGTAAAAATATCCATAAAATGGTCCGACTTGATTTTTAACAATATCCCGTGTACGAACCCCTTTGAGGATTATCCGAAAACCGAGTTTCAGTCATTTCAGCCCCGATTCAGGTCCGAATGGCACCAAATAATATTTCATTAAATTCCAATAACCCATAGGAACAAAATAAGTAAAAATATCCATAAAATGGTCCGACTCGATTTTTAACAATATCCCGTGTATAACCCCTTTGAGGATTATCCGAAAACCGAGTTTCAGTCATTTCAGTCCCGATTCAGGTCCGGATGGCACCAAATAAAATTTCATTGAATTCCAATAACCCATAGGAACAAAATATGTAAAAATATCCACAAAATGGTCCAACTTGATTTTTAACAATATCCCGTGTACTAACCCCTTTGAGAAGTTTCGGAAAACTGAGTTTCGATCTTATCAGCTCCGATTCCGGTCCGAACTGCGTCAAATAAAATTTCGTTGAATTCCAATAACCCATAGGAACAAAATATGTAAAAATATTCACAAAATGGTCTGACTCGATTTTTAACAATATCCCGTGTACTAACCCCATTTGAGAATTTTCCGAAAATCGAGTTTCGATCATATCAGCTCCAATTTCGGTCCGAACTGCGTTAAATAAAATTTCGTTGAATTCCAATAACCCAATGGAACAAAATATGTAAAAATATCCATAAAATGGTCCGACTCGATTTTTAACAATATCCCGTGTACTAACCCCTTTGAGGATTATCCGAAAACCGAGTTTCAGTCATTTCTGCCCCGATTCAGGTCCAACTGGCACCAAATAAAATTTTGTTGAATTCCAATAACCCATTGGAACAAAATATGTAAAAATATCCATAAAATGGTCCGTCTCGATTTTTAACAATATCCCGTGTACTAACCCCTTTGAGGATTATCCGAAAACCGAGTTTCAGTCATTTCAGCCCCGATTCAGGTCCGAATGGTACCAAATAAAATTTTATTGAATTCCAATAAGCCATAGGAACAAAATATGTAAAAATATCCACAAAATGGTCGGACTTTATTTTTAACAATATCCCGTGTACTAGCCCCTTTGAGAAGTTTCCGAAAACCGAGTTTCGATCATATCAGCTCCGATTCCGGTCCAAACTTCGTTAAATAAAATTTCGTTGAATTCCAATAACCCATAGGAACAAAATATGTAAAAATATTCACAAAATGGTCCGACTCGATTTTTAACAAAATCCCGTGCACTAACCCCATTTGAGAATTTTCCGAAAATCGAGTTTCGATCATATCAGCTCCAATTTCGGTCCGAACTGCGTTAAATAAAATTTCGTTGAATTCCAATAACCCAATGGAACAAAATATGTAAAAATATCCATAAAATGGTCCGACTCGATTTTTAACAATATCCCGTGTACTAACCCCTTTGAGGATTATCCGAAAACCGAGTTTCAGTCATTTCTGCCCCGATTCAGGTCCAACTGGCACCAAATAAAATTTTGTTGAATTCCAATAACCCATTGGAACAAAATATGTAAAAATATCCATAAAATGGTCCGTCTCGATTTTTAACAATATCCCGTGTACTAACCCCTTTGAGGATTATCCGAAAACCGAGTTTCAGTCATTTCAGCCCCGATTCAGGTCCGAATGGTACCAAATAAAATTTTATTGAATTCCAATAAGCCATAGGAACAAAATATGTAAAAATACCCACAAAATGGTCCGACTTTATTTTTAACAATATCCCGTGTACTAGCCCCTTTGAGAAGTTTCCGAAAACCGAGTTTCGATCATATCAGCTCCGATTCCGGTCCGAACTTCGTTAAATAAAATTTCGTTGAATTCCAATAACCCATAGGAACAAAATATGTAAAAATATTCACAAAATGGTCCGACTCGATTTTTAACAAAATCCCGTGCACTAACCCTCTTGAAAATTTTCCAAAAACCGAGTTTCGATCATATCAGCTCCGATTCCGGTCCGAACTGCATTAAATAAATTTGCGTTGAATTCCAATAACCCATAGGAACAAAATATGTAAAAATATCCATAAAATGGTCCGACTTGATTTTTAACAATATCCCGTGTACGAACCCCTTTGAGGATTATCCGAAAACCGAGTTTCAGTCATTTCAGCCCCGATTCAGGTCCGAATGGCACCAAATAAAATTTCATTGAATTCCAATAACCCATAGGAACAAAATAAGTAAAAATATCCATAAAATGGTCTGACTCGATTTTTAACAATATCCCGTGTATAACCCCTTTGAGGATTATCCGAAAACCGAGTTTCAGTCATTTCAGCCCCGATTCAGGTCCGGATGGCACCAAATAAAATTTCATTGAATTCCAATAACCCATAGGAACAAAATATTTAAAAATATCCACAAAATGGTCCGACTTGATTTTTAACAATATCCCGTGTACTAACCCCTTTGAGAAGTTTTGGAAAACTGAGTTTCGATCTTATCAGCTCCGATTCGGGTCCGAACTGCGTCAAATAAAATTTCGTTGAATTTCAATAACCCATAGGAACAAAATATGTAAAAATATTCACAAAATGGTCTGACTCGATTTTTAACAATATCCCGTGTACTAACCCTTTGAGAATTTTCCGAAAATCGAGTTTCGATCATATTAGCTCCGATTTCGGTCCGAACTGCGTTAAATAAAATTTCGTTGAATTCCAAAAACCCATTGGAACAAAATATATAAAAATATCCATAAAATGGTCTGACTTTATTTATAACAATATCCCGTGTACTAACCCCTTTGAGAAGTTTCCGAAAACCGAGTTTCGATCATATTAGCTCCGATTCCGGTCCGAACTGCGTCAAATAAAATTTCGTTGAATTCCAATAACCCATAGGAACAAAATACGTAAAAATATTCACAAAATGGTCCGACTCGATTTTTAACAATATCCCGTGTACTTACCCCTTTGAGAATTTTCAGAAATCCGAGTTTCGATCATATCAGCTCCGATTTCGGTCCGAACTGCGTTAAATAAAATTTTGTTGAATTCCAATAACCCATAGGAATAAAATATGTAAAAATATCCACAAAATGGTCTGACTTTATTTTTACCAATATCCCGTGTACTAACCCCTTTGAGAAGTTTCCGAAAACCGAGTTTCGATCATATCAGCTCCGATTTCGGTCCGAACTGCGTTAAATAAAAGTGCGTTGAATTCCAATAACCCATTGGAACAAAATATGTCAAAATATCCATAAAATGGTCCGACTCGATCTTTAAAAATATCCCGTGTACTAACCCCTTTGAGGATTATCCGAAAATCGAGTTTCAGTCATTTCAGCCCCGATTCAGGTCCGAATGGCACCAAATAAAATTTCATTGAATTCCAATAACCCATAGGAATCAAATATGTAAGAATATCCACAAAATGGTCCGACTTTATTTTTAACAATATCCCGTGTACTAACCCCTTTGAGAAGTTTCCGAAAACCAAGTTTCGATCATATCAGCTCCGATTCCGGTCCGAATTGCGTTAAATAAAAGTGCGTTGAATTCCAATAACCCATAGGAACAAAATATGTAAAAATATCCATAAAATGGTCCGACTCGATTTTTAACAATATCCCGTGTACTAACCCATTTGAGGATTATCCGAAAACCGAGTTTCAGTCATTTCAGCCCCGATTCAGGTCCGAATGGCACCAAATAAAATTTCATTGAATTCCAATAACCCATTGGAACAAAATATGTCAAAATATCCATAAAATGGTCCGACTCGATCTTTAAAAATATCCCGTGTACTAACCCCTTTGAGGATTATCCGAAAATCGAGTTTCAGTCATTTCAGCCCCGATTCAGGTCCGAATGGCACCAAATAAAATTTCATTGAATTCCAATAACCCATAGGAATAAAATATGTAAAAATATCCACAAAATGGTCCGACTTTATTTTTAACAATATCCCGTGTACTAACCCCTTTGAGAAGTTTCCGAAAACCGAGTTTCGATCATATCAGCTCCGATTCCGGTCCGAACTGCGTTAAATAAAAGTGCGTTGAATTCCAATAACCCATAGGAACAAAATATGTAAAAATATCCATAAAATGGTCCTACTCGATTTATAACAATATCCCGTGTACTAACCCCTTTGAGAAGTTTCCGAAAACCGAGTTTCGATCATATCAGCTCCGATTCCGGTCCGAACTGCGTCAAATAAAATTTCGTTGAATTCCAATAACCCATAGGAACAAAATACGTAAAAATATTCACAAAATGGTCCGACTCGATTTTTAACAATATCCCGTGTACTTACCCCTTTGAGAAATTTCCGAAAACCGAGTTTCGATCATATCAGCTCCGATTTCGGTCCGAACTGCGTTAAATAAAATTTTGTTGAATTTCAATAACCCATAGGAATAAAATATGTAAAAATATCCACAAAATGGTCCGACTTTATTTTTAACAATATCCCGTGTACTAACCCCTTTGAGAAGTTTCCGAAAACCGTGTTTCGATCATATTAGCTCCGATTCCGGTCCGAACTGCGTTAAATAAAAGTGCGTTGAATTCCAATAACCCATAGGAACAAAATATGTAAAAATATCCATAAAATGGTCTGACTCGATTTTTAACAATATCCCGTGTACTAACCCCTTTGAGGATTATCCGAAAACCGAGTTTCAGTCATTTCAGCCCCGATTCAGGTCCGAATGGCACCAAATAAAATTTCATTGAATTCCAATAACCCATAGGAACAAAATATGTAAAAATATCCACAAAATGGTCCGACTTTATTTTTAACAATATCCCGTGTACTAACCCCTTTGAGAAGTTTCCGAAAACCGAGTTTCGATCATATCAGCTCCGATTCCGGTCCGAACAGCGTTAAATAAAAGTGCGTTGAATTCCAATAACCCATAGGAACAAAATATGTAAAAATATCCATAAAATTGTCCGACTCGATTTTTAACAATATCCCGTGTACTAACCCCTTTGAGGATTATCCGAAAACCGAGTTTCTGTCATTTCAGCCCCGATTCAGGTCCGAATGGCACCAAATAAAATTTCATTGAATTCCAATAACCCATTGGAACAAAATATGTCAAAATATCCATAAAATGGTCCGACTCGATCTTTAAAAATATCCCGTGTACTAACCCCTTTGAGGATTATCCGAAAATCGAGTTTCAGTCATTTCAGCCCCGATTCAGGTCCAAATGGCACCAAATAAAATTTCATTGAATTCCAATAACCCATAGGAATCAAATATGTAAAAATATCCACAAAATGGTCCGACTTTATTTTTAACAATATCCCGTGTACTAACCCCTTTGAGAAGTTTCCGAAAACCGAGTTTCGATCATATCAGCTCCGATTCCGGTCCGAACTGCGTTAAATAAAAGTGCGTTGAATTCCAATAACCCATAGGAACAAAATATGTAAAAATATCCATAAAATGGTCCGACTCGATTTTTAACAATATCCCGTGTACTAACCCATTTGAGGATTATCCGAAAACCGAGTTTCAGTCATTTCAGCCCCGATTCAGGTCCGAATGGCACCAAATAAAATTTCATTAAATTCCAATAACCCATTGGAACAAAATATGTCAAAATATCCATAAAATGGTCCGACTCGATCTTTAAAAATATCCCGTGTACTAACCCCTTTGAGGATTATCCGAAAATCGAGTTTCAGTCATTTCAGCCCCGATTCAGGTCCGAATGGCACCAAATAAAATTTCATTGAATTCCAATAACCCATAGGAATCAAATATGTAAAAATATCCACAAAATGGTCCGACTTTATTTTTAACAATATCCCGTGTACTAACCCCTTTGAGAAGTTTCCGAAAACCGAGTTTCGATCATATCAGCTCCGATTCCGGTCCGAACTGCGTTAAATAAAAGTGCGTTGAATTCCAATAACCCATAGGAACAAAATATGTAAAAATATCCATAAAATGGTCCTACTCGATTTATAACAATATCCCGTGTACTAACCCCTTTGAGAAGTTTCCGAAAACCGAGTTTCGATCATATCAGCTCCGATTCCGGTCCGAACTGCGTCAAATAAAATTTCGTTGAATTCCAATAACCCATAGGAACAAAATACGTAAAAATATTCACAAAATGGTCCGACTCGATTTTTAACAATATCCCGTGTACTTACCCCTTTGAGAATTTTCCGAAAACCGAGTTTCGATCATATCAGCTCCGATTTCGGTCCGAACTGCGTTAAATAAAATTTTGTTGAATTTCAATAACCCATAGGAATAAAATATGTAAAAATATCCACAAAATGGTCCGACTTTATTTTTAACAATATCCCGTGTACTAACCCCTTTGAGAAGTTTCCGAAAACCGTGTTTCGATCATATTAGCTCCGATTCCGGTCCGAACTGCGTTAAATAAAAGTGCGTTGAATTCCAATAACCCATAGGAACAAAATATGTAAAAATATCCATAAAATGGTCTGACTCTATTTTTAACAATATCCCGTGTACTAACCCCTTTGAGGATTATCCGAAAACCGAGTTTCAGTCATTTCAGCCCCGATTCAGGTCCGAATGGCACCAAATAAAATTTCATTGAATTCCAATAACCCATAGGAACAAAATATGTAAAAATATCCACAAAATGGTCCGACTTTATTTTTAACAATATCCCGTGTACTAACCCCTTTGAGAAGTTTCCGAAAACCGAGTTTCGATCATATCAGCTCCGATTCCGGTCCGAACTGCGTTAAATAAACGTGCGTTGAATTCCAATAACCCATAGGAACAAAATATGTAAAAATATCCATAAAATTGTCCGACTCGATTTTTAACAATATCCCGTGTACTAACCCCTTTGAGGATTATCCGAAAACCGAGTTTCTGTCATTTCAGCCCCGATTCAGGTCCGAATGGCACCAAATAAAATTTCATTGAATTCCAATAACCCATTGGAACAAAATATGTCAAAATATCCATAAAATGGTCCGACTCGATCTTTAAAAATATCCCGTGTACTAACCCCTTTGAGGATTATCCGAAAATCGAGTTTCAGTCATTTCAGCCCCGATTCAGGTCCAAATGGCACCAAATAAAATTTCATTGAATTCCAATAACCCATAGGAATCAAATATGTAAAAATATCCACAAAATGGTCCAACTTTATTTTTAACAATATCCCGTGTACTAACCCCTTTGAGAAGTTTCCGAAAACCGAGTTTCGATCATATCAGCTCCCATTCCGGTCCGAACTGCGTTAAATAAAAGTGCGTTGAATTCCAATAACCCATAGGAACAAAATATGTAAAAATATCCATAAAATGGTCCGACTCGATTTTAACAATATCCCGTGTACTAACCCATTTGAGGATTATCCGAAAACCGAGTTTCAGTCATTTCAGCCCCGATTCAGGTCCGAATGGCACCGAATAAAATTTCATTGAATTCCAATAACCCATTGGAACAAAATATGTCAAAATATCCATAAAATGGTCCGACTCGATCTTTAAAAATATCCCGTGTACTAACCCCTTTGAGGATTATCCGAAAATCGAGTTTCAGTCATTTCAGCCCCGATTCAGGTCCGAATGGCACCAAATAAAATTTCATTGAATTCCAATAACCCATAGGAATCAAATATGTAAGAATATCCACAAAATGGTCCGACTTTATTTTTAACAATATCCCGTGTACTAACCCCTTTGAGAAGTTTCCGAAAACCAAGTTTCGATCATATCAGCTCCGATTCCGGTCCGAATTGCGTTAAATAAAAGTGCGTTGAATTCCAATAACCCATAGGAACAAAATATGTAAAAATATCCATAAAATGGTCCGACTCGATTTTTAACAATATCCCGTGTACTAACCCATTTGAGGATTATCCGAAAACCGAGTTTCAGTCATTTCAGCCCCGATTCAGGTCCGAATGGCACCAAATAAAATTTCATTGAATTCCAATAACCCATTGGAACAAAATATGTCAAAATATCCATAAAATGGTCCGACTCGATCTTTAAAAATATCCCGTGTACTAACCCCTTTGAGGATTATCCGAAAATCGAGTTTCAGTCATTTCAGCCCCGATTCAGGTCCGAATGGCACCAAATAAAATTTCATTGAATTCCAATAACCCATAGGAATCAAATATGTAAAAATATCCACAAAATGGTCCGACTTTATTTTTAACAATATCCCGTGTACTAACCCCTTTGAGAAGTTTCCGAAAACCGAGTTTCGATCATATCAGCTCCGATTCCGGTCCGAACTGCGTTAAATAAAAGTGCGTTGAATTCCAATAACCCATAGGAACAAAATATGTAAAAATATCCATAAAATGGTCCAACTCGATTTATAACAATATCCCGTGTACTAACCCCTTTGAGGATTATCCGAAAACCGAGTTTCAGTCATTTTAGCCCCGATTCAGGTCCGAATGGCACCAAATAAAATTTCATTGAATTCCAATAACCCATTGGAACAAAATATGTAAAAATATCCATAAAATGGTCCGACCCGATCTTTAACAATATCCCGTGTACTAACCCCTTTGAGGATTATCCGAAAATCGAGTTTCAGTCATTTCAACCCTGATTCAGGTCCGAATGGCACCAAATAAAATTTCATTGAATTCCAATAACCCATAGGATCAAAATATGTAAAAAAATATCCACAAAATGGTCCGACTTGATTTTTAAAAATATCCCGTGTACTAACCCCTTTGAGAAGTTTCCGAAAACCGAGTTTCGATCATATCAGCTCCGATTCCGGTCCGAACTGCGTTAAATAAAAGTGCGTTGAATTCCAATAACCCATAGGAACAAAATATGTAAAAATATCCATAAAATGGTCCTACTCGATTTATAACAATATCCCGTGTACTAACCCCTTTGAGAAGTTTCCGAAAACCGAGTTTCGATCATATCAGCTCCGATTCCGGTCCGAACTGCGTCAAATAAAATTTCGTTGAATTCCAATAACCCATAGGAACAAAATACGTAAAAATATTCACAAAATGGTCCGACTCGATTTTTAACAATATCCCGTGTACTTACCCCTTTGAGAATTTTCCGAAAACCGAGTTTCGATCATATCAGCTCCGATTTCGGTCCGAACTGCGTTAAATAAAATTTTGTTGAATTTCAATAACCCATAGGAATAAAATATGTAAAAATATCCACAAAATGGTCCGACTTTATTTTTAACAATATCCCGTGTACTAACCCCTTTGAGAAGTTTCCGAAAACCGAGTTTCGATCATATTAGCTCCGATTCCGGTCCGAACTGCGTTAAATAAAAGTGCGTTGAATTCCAATAACCCATAGGAACAAAATATGTAAAAATATCCATAAAATGGTCCGACTCGATTTTTAACAATATCCCGTGTACTAACCCCTTTGAGGATTATCCGAAAACCGAGTTTCAGTCATTTCAGCCCCGATTCAGGTCCGAATGGCACCAAATAAAATTTCATTGAATTCCAATAACCCATAGGAACAAAATATGTAAAAATATCCACAAAATGGTCCAACTTTATTTTTAACAATATCCCGTGTACTAACCCCTTTGAGAAGTTTCCGAAAACCGAGTTTCGATCATATCAGCTCCGATTCCGGTCCGAACTGCGTTAAATAAAAGTGCGTTGAATTCCAATAACCCATAGGAACAAAATATGTAAAAATATCCATAAAATGGTCCGACTCGATTTTTAACAATATCCCGTGTACTAACCCCTTTGAGGATTATCCGAAAACCGAGTTTCTGTCATTTCAGCCCCGATTCAGGTCCGAATGGCACCAAATAAAATTTCATTGAATTCCAATAACCCATTGGAACAAAATATGTCAAAATATCCATAAAATGGTCCGACTCGATCTTTAAAAATATCCCGTGTACTAACCCCTTTGAGGATTATCCGAAAATCGAGTTTCAGTCATTTCAGCCCCGATTCAGGTCCGAATGGCACCAAATAAAATTTCATTGAATTCCAATAACCCATAGGAATAAAATATATAAAAATATCCACAAAATGGTCCGACTTTATTTTTAACAATATCCCGTGTACTAACCCCTTTGAGAAGTTTCCGAAAACCGAGTTTCGATCATATCAGCTCCGATTCCGGTCCGAACTGCGTTAAATAAAAGTGCGTTGAATTCCAATAACCCATAGGAACAAAATATGTAAAAATATCCATAAAATGGTCCGACTCGATTTTTAACAATATCCCGTGTACTAACCCCTTTGAGGATTATCCGAAAACCGAGTTTCAGTCATTTCAGCCCCGATTCAGGTCCGAATGGCACCAAATAAAATTTCATTGAATTCCAATAACCCATTGGAACAAAATATGTCAAAATATCCATAAAATGGTCCGACTCGATCTTTAAAAATATCCCGTGTACTAACCCCTTTGAGGATTATCCGAAAATCGAGTTTCAGTCATTTCAGCCCCGATTCAGGTCCAAATGGCACCAAATAAAATTTCATTGAATTCCAATAACCCATAGGAATCAAATATGTAAAAATATCCACAAAATGGTCCGACTTTATTTTTAACAATATCCCGTGTACTAACCCCTTTGAGAAGTTTCCGAAAACCGAGTTTCGATCATATCAGCTCCGATTCCGGTCCGAACTGCGTTAAATAAAAGTGCGTTGAATTCCAATAACCCATAGGAACAAAATATGTAAAAATATCCATAAAATGGTCCGACTCGATTTTTAACAATATCCCGTGTACTAACCCATTTGAGGATTATCCGAAAACCGAGTTTCAGTCATTTCAGCCCCGATTCAGGTCCGAATGGCACCAAATAAAATTTCATTGAATTCCAATAACCCATTGGAACAAAATATGTCAAAATATCCATAAAATGGTCCGACTCGATCTTTAAAAATATCCCGTGTACTAACCCCTTTGAGGATTATCCGAAAATCGAGTTTCAGTCATTTCAGCCCCGATTCAGGTCCGAATGGCACCAAATAAAATTTCATTGAATTCCAATAACCCATAGGAATCAAATATGTAAAAATATCCACAAAATGGTCCGACTTTATTTTTAACAATATCCCGTGTACTAACCCCTTTGAGAAGTTTCCGAAAACCAAGTTTCGATCATATCAGCTCCGATTCCGGTCCGAATTGCGTTAAATAAAATTGCGTTGAATTCCAATAACCCATAGGAACAAAATATGTAAAAATATCCATAAAATGGTCCAACTCGATTTTTAACGATATCCCGTGTACTAACCCCTTTGAGGATTATCCGAAAACCGAGTTTCAGTCATTTCAGCCCCGATTCAGGTCCGAATGGCACCAAATAAAATTTCATTGAATTCCAATAACCCATTGGAACAAAATATGTAAAAATATCCATAAAATGGTCCGACCCGATCTTTAACAATATCCCGTGTACTAACCCCTTTGAGGATTATCCGAAAATCGAGTTTCAGTCATTTCAACCCTGATTCAGGTCCGAATGGCACCAAATAAAATTTCATTGAATTCCAATAACCCATAGGATCAAAATATGTAAAAAATATCCACAAAATGGTCCGACTTGATTTTTAAAAATATCCCGTGTACTAACCCCTTTGAGAAGTTTCCGAAAACCGAGTTTCGATCATATCAGCTCCGATTCCGGTCCGAACTGCGTTAAATAAAAGTGCGTTGAATTCCAATAACCCATAGGAACAAAATATGTAAAAATATCCATAAAATGGTCCTACTCGATTTATAACAATATCCCGTGTACTAACCCCTTTGAGAAGTTTCCGAAAACCGAGTTTCGATCATATCAGCTCCGATTCCGGTCCGAACTGCGTCAAATAAAATTTCGTTGAATTCCAATAACCCATAGAAACAAAATACGTAAAAATATTCACAAAATGGTCCGACTCGATTTTTAACAATATCCCGTGTACTTACCCCTTTGAGAATTTTCCGAAAACCGAGTTTCGATCATATCAGCTCCGATTTCGGTCCGAACTGCGTTAAATAAAATTTTGTTGAATTTCAATAACCCATAGGAATAAAATATGTAAAAATATCCACAAAATGGTCCGACTTTATTTTTAACAATATCCCGTGTACTAACCCCTTTGAGAAGTTTCCGAAAACCGAGTTTCGATCATATTAGCTCCGATTCCGGTCCGAACTGCGTTAAATAAAAGTGCGTTGAATTCCAATAACCCATAGGAACAAAATATGTAAAAATATCCATAAAATGGTCCGACTCGATTTTTAACAATATCCCGTGTACTAACCCCTTTGAGGATTATCCGAAAACCGAGTTTCAGTCATTTCAGCCCCGATTCAGGTCCGAATGGCACCAAATAAAATTTCATTGAATTCCAATAACCCATAGGAAAAAAATATGTAAAAATATCCACAAAATGGTCCAACTTTATTTTTAACAATATCTCGTGTACTAACCCCTTTGAGAAGTTTCCGAAAACCGAGTTTCGATCATATCAGCTCCGATTCCGGTCCGAACTGCGTTAAATAAAAGTGCGTTGAATTCCAATAACCCATAGGAACAAAATATGTAAAAATATCCATAAAATGGTCCGACTCGATTTTTAACAATATCCCGTGTACTAACCCCTTTGAGGATTATCCGAAAACCGAGTTTCTGTCATTTCAGCCCCGATTCAGGTCCGAATGGCACCAAATAAAATTTCATTGAATTCCAATAACCCATTGGAACAAAATATGTCAAAATATCCATAAAATGGTCCGACTCGATCTTTAAAAATATCCCGTGTACTAACCCCTTTGAGGATTATCCGAAAATCGAGTTTCAGTCATTTCAGCCCCGATTCAGGTCCGAATGGCACCAAATAAAATTTCATTGAATTCCAATAACCCATAGGAATAGAATATATAAAAATATCCACAAAATGGTCTGACTTTATTTTTAACAATATCCCGTGTACTAACCCCTTTGAGAAGTTTCCGAAAACCGAGTTTCGATCATATCAGCTCCGATTCCGGTCCGAACTGCGTTAAATAAAAGTGCTTTGAATTCCAATAACCCATAGGAACAAAATATGTAAAAATATCCATAAAATGGTCCGACTCGATTTTTAACAATATCCCGTGTACTAACCCCTTTAAGGATTATCCGAAAACCGAGTTTCAGTCATTTCAGCCCCGATTCAGGTCCGAATGGCACCAAATAAAATTTCATTGAATTCCAATAACCCATTGGAACAAAATATGTCAAAATATCCATAAAATGGTCCGACTCGATCTTTAAAAATATCCCGTGTACTAACCCCTTTGAGGATTATCCGAAAATCGAGTTTCAGTCATTTCAGCCCCGATTCTGGTCCAAATGGCACCAAATAAAATTTCATTGAATTCCAATAACCCATAGGAATCAAATATGTAAAAATATCCACAAAATGGTCCGACTTTATTTTTAACAATATCCCGTGTACTAACCCCTTTGAGAAGTTTCCGAAAACCGAGTTTCGATCATATCAGCTCCGATTCCGGTCCGAACTGCGTTAAATAAAAGTGCGTTGAATTCCAATAACCCATAGGAACAAAATATGTAAAAATATCCATAAAATGGTCCGATTCGATTTTTAACAATATCCCGTGTACTAACCCATTTGAGGATTATCCGAAAACCGAGTTTCAGTCATTTCAGCCCCGATTCAGGTCCGAATGGCACCAAATAAAATTTCATTGAATTCCAATAACCCATTGGAACAAAATATGTCAAAATATCCATAAAATGGTCCGACTCGATCTTTAAAAATATCCCGTGTACTAACCCCTTTGAGGATTATCCGAAAATCGAATTTCAGTCATTTCAGCCCCGATTCAGGTCCGAATGGCACCAAATAAAATTTCATTGAATTTCAATAACCCATAGGAATCAAATATGTAAAAATATCCACAAAATGGTCCGACTTTATTTTTAACAATATCCCGTGTACTAACCCCTTTGAGAAGTTTCCGAAAACCAAGTTTCGATCATATCAGCTCCGATTCCGGTCCGAATTGCGTTAAATAAAATTGCGTTGAATTCCAATAACCCATAGGAACAAAATATGTAAAAATATCCATAAAATGGTCCAACTCGATTTTTAACGATATCCCGTGTACTAACCCCTTTGAGGATTATCCGAAAACCGAGTTTCAGTCATTTCAGCCCCGATTCAGGTCCGAATGGCACCAAATAAAATTTCATTGAATTCCAATAACCCATTGGAACAAAATATGTAAAAATATCCATAAAATGGTCCGACCCGATCTTTAACAATATCCCGTGTACTAACCCCTTTGAGGATTATCCGAAAATCGAGTTTCAGTCATTTCAACCCTGATTCAGGTCCGAATGGCACCAAATAAAATTTCATTGAATTCCAATAACCCATAGGATCAAAATATGTAAAAAATATCCACAAAATGGTCCGACTTGATTTTTAAAAATATCCCGTGTACTAACCCCTTTGAGAAGTTTCCGAAAACCGAGTTTCGATCATATGAGCTCCGATTCCTGTCCGAACTGCGTTAAGTAAAATTTCGTTGAATTCCAATAACCCATAGGAACAAAATATGTAAAAATATTCACAAAATTGTCCGACTCGATTTTTAACAAAATCCCGTGTACTAACCCCCTTGAAAATTTTCCGAAAACCGAGTTTCTATCATATCAGCTCCGATTCCGGTCCGAACTGCGTTAAATAAAATTGCGTTCCAATAACCCATAGGAACAAAATATGTAAAAATATTCACAAAATGGTCCGACTCGATTTTTAACAAAATCCCGTGTACTAACCCCCTTGAAAATTTTCCAAAAACCGAGTTTCGATCATATCAGCTCCGATTCCGGTCCGAACTTCGTTAAATAAAATTTCGTTGAATTCCAATAACCCATAGGAACAAAATATGTAAAAATATTCACAAAATGGTCCGACTCGATTTTTAACAAAATCCCGTGTACTAACCCCCTTGAAAATTTTCCGAAAACCGAGTTTCGATCATATCAGCTCCGATTCCGGTCCGAACTGCGTTAAATAAAATTGCGTTGAATTCCAATAACCCATAGGAACAAAATATGTAAAAATATCCATAAAATGGTCCGACTTGATTTTTAACAATATCCCGTGTACGAACCCCTTTGAGGATTATCCGAAAACCGAGTTTCAGTCATTTCAGCCCCGATTCAGGTCCGAATGGCACCAAATAAAATTTCATTGAATTCCAATAACCCATAGGAACAAAATAAGTAAAAATAACCATAAAATGGTCCGACTCGATTTTTAACAATATCCTGTGTATAACCCCTTTGAGGATTATCCGAAAACCGAGTTTCAGTCATTTCAGCCCCGATTCAGGTCCGAATGGCCCCAAATAAAATTTCATTGAATTCCAATAACCCATAGGAACAAAATACGTAAAAATATTCACAAAATGGTCCGACTCGATTTTTAACAATATCCCGTGTACTTACCCCTTTGAGAATTTTCCGAAAACCGAGTTTCGATCATATCAGCTCCGATTTCGGTCCGAACTGCGTTAAATAAAATTTTGTTGAATTTCAATAACCCATAGGAATAAAATATGTAAAAATATCCACAAAATGGTCCGACTTTATTTTTAACAATATCCCGTGTACTAACCCCTTTGAGAAGTTTCCGAAAACCGAGTTTCATTCATATTAGCTCCGATTCCGGTCCGAACTGCGTTAAATAAAAGTGCGTTGAATTCCAATAACCCATAGGAACAAAATATGTAAAAATATCCATAAAATGGTCCGACTCGATTTTTAACAATATCCCGTGTACTAACCCCTTTGAGGATTATCCGAAAACCAAGTTTCAGTCATTTCAGCCCCGATTCAGGTCCGAATGGCACCAAATAAAATTTCATTGAATTCCAATAACCCATAGGAACAAAATATGTAAAAATATCCACAAAATGGTCCAACTTTATTTTTAACAATATCCCGTGTACTAACCCCTTTGAGAAGTTTCCGAAAACCGAGTTTCGATCATATGAGCTCCGATTCCGGTCCGAACTGCGTTAAATAAAAGTGCGTTGAATTCCAATAACCCATAGGAACAAAATATGTAAAAATATCCATAAAATGGTCCGACTCGATTTTTAACAATATCCCGTGTACTAACCCCTTTGAGGATTATCCCAAAACCGAGTTTCAGTTATTTCAGCCCCGATTCAGGTCCGAATGGCACCAAATAAAATTTCATTGAATTCCAATAACCCATTGGAACAAAATATGTCAAAATATCCATAAAATGGTCCGACTCGATCTTTAAAAATATCCCGTGTACTAACCCCTTTGAGGATTATCCGAAAATCGAGTTTCAGTCATTTCAGCCCCGATTCAGGTCCGAATGGCACCAAATAAAATTTCATTGAATTCCAATAACCCATAGGAATCAAATATGTAAAAATATCCACAAAATGGTCCGACTTTATTTTTAACAATATCCCGTGTACTAACCCCTTTGAGAAGTTTCCGAAAACCGAGTTTCGATCATATCAGCTCCGATTCCGGTCCGAATTGCGTTAAATAAAATTGCGTTGAATTCCAATAACCCATAGGAACAAAATATGTAAAAATATCCATAAAATGGTCCAACTCGATTTTTAACGATATCCCGTGTACTAACCCCTTTGAGGATTATCCGAAAACCGAGTTTCAGTCATTTCAGCCCCGATTCAGGTCCGAATGGCACCAAATAAAATTTCATTGAATTCCAATAACCCATTGGAACAAAATATGTAAAAATATCCATAAAATGGTTCGACCCGATCTTTAACAATATCCCGTGTACTAACCCCTTTGAGGATTATCCGAAAATCGAGTTTCAGTCATTTCAACCCTAATTCAGGTCCGAATGGCACCAAATAAAATTTCATTGAATTCCAATAACCCATAGGATCAAAATATGTAAAAAATATCCACAAAATGGTCCGACTTGATTTTTAAAAATATCCCGTGTACTAACCCCTTTGAGAAGTTTCCGAAAACCGAGTTTCGATCATATGAGCTCCGATTCCTGTCCGAACTGCGTTAAGTAAAATTTCGTTGAATTCCAATAACCCATAGGAACAAAATATGTAAAAATATTCACAAAATTGTCCGACTCGATTTTTAACAAAATCCCGTGTACTAACCCCCTTGAAAATTTTCCGAAAACCGAGTTTCTATCATATCAGCTCCGATTCCGGTCCGAACTGCGTTAAATAAAATTGCGTTCCAATAACCCATAGGAACAAAATATGTAAAAATATTCACAAAATGGTCCGACTCGATTTTTACCAAAATCCCGTGTACTAACCCCCTTGAAAATTTTCCAAAAACCGAGTTTCGATCATATCAGCTCCGATTCCGGTCCGAACTTCGTTAAATAAAATATCGTTGAATTCCAATAACCCATAGGAACAAAATATGTAAAAATATTCACAAAATGGTCCGACTCGATTTTTAACAAAATCCCGTGTACTAACCCTCTTGAAAATTTTCCGAAAACCGAGTTTCGATCATATCAGCTCCGATTCCGGTCCGAACTGCGTTAAATAAAATTGCGTTGAATTCCAATAACCCATAGGAACAAAATATGTAAAAATATCCATAAAATGGTCCGACTTGATTTTTAACAATATCCCGTGTACGAACCCCTTTGAGGATTATCCGAAAACCGAGTTTCAGTCATTTCAGCCCCGATTCAGGTCCGAATGGCACCAAATAAAATTACATTGAATTCCAATAACCCATAGGAACAAAATAAGTAAAAATATCCATAAAATGGTCCGACTCGATTTTTAACAATATCCTGTGTATAACCCCTTTGAGGATTATCCGATAACCGAGTTTCAGTCATTTCAGCCCCGATTCAGGTCCGAATGGCACCAAATAAAATTTCATTGAATTCCAATAACCCATAGGAACAAAATATGTAAAAATATCCACAAAATGGTCCACATGATTTTTAACAATATCCCGTGTACTAACCCCTTTGAGAAGTTTCGGAAAACCGAGTTTCGATCTTATCAGCTCCGATTCCGGTCCGAACTGCGTCAAATAAAATTTCGTTGAATTCCAATAACCCATAGGAACAAAATATGTAAAAATATTCACAAAATGGTCTGACTCGATTTTTAACAATATCCCGAGTACTAACCCCTTTGAGAATTTTCAGAAAATCGAGTTTCGATAATATCAGCTCCAATTACGGTCCGAACTGCGTTAAATAAAATTTCGTTGAATTCCAAAAACCCATTGGAACAAAATATGTAAAAATATCCATAAAATGGTCCGACTCGATTTTTAACAATATCCCGTGTACTAACCCCTTTGAGGATTATCCGAAAACCAAGTTTCAGTCATTTCAGCCCCGATTCAGGTCCGAATGGCACCAAATAAAATTTCGTTGAATTCCAATAACCCATAGGAACAAAATACGTAAAAATATTCACAAAATGGTCCGACTCGATTTTTAACAATATCCCGTGTACTTACCCCTTTGAGAATTTTCCGAAAACCGAGTTTCGATCATATCAGCTCCGATTTCGGTCCGAACTGCGTTAAATAAAATTTTGTTGAATTTCAATAACCCATAGGAATAAAATATGTAAAAATATCCACAAAATGGTCCGACTTTATTTTTAACAATATCACGTGTACTAACCCCTTTGAGAAGTTTCCGAAAACCGAGTTTCGATCATATTAGCTCCGATTCCGGTCCGAACTGCGTTAAATAAAAGTGCGTTGAATTCCAATAACCCATAGGAACAAAATATGTAAAAATATCCATAAAATGGTCCGACTCGATTTTTAACAATATCCCGTGTACTAACCCCTTTGAGGATTATCCGAAAACCGAGTTTCAGTCATTTCAGCCCCGATTCAGGTCCGAATGGCACCAAATAAAATTTCATTGAATTCCAATAACCCATAGGAACAAAATATGTAAAAATATCCACAAAATGGTCCAACTTTATTTTTAACAATATCCCGTGTACTAACCCCTTTGAGAAGTTTCCGAAAACCGAGTTTCGATCATATCAGCTCCGATTCCGGTCCGAACTGCGTTAAATAAAAGTGCGTTGAATTCCAATAACCCATAGGAACAAAATATGTAAAAATATCCATAAAATGGTCCGACTCGATTTTTAACAATATCCCGTGTACTAACCCCTTTGAGGATTATCCGAAAACCGAGTTTCAGTCATTTCAGCCCCGATTCAGGTCCGAATGGCACCAAATAAAATTTCATTGAATTCCAATAACCCATTGGAACAAAATATGTCAAAATATCCATAAAATGGTCCGACTCGATCTTTAAAAATATCCCGTGTACTAACCCCTTTGAGGATTATCCGAAAATCGAGTTTCAGTCATTTCAGCCCCGATTCAGGTCCGAATGGCACCAAATAAAATTTCATTGAATTCCAATAACCCATAGGAATAAAATATGTAAAAATATCCACAAAATGGTCCGACTTTATTTTTAACAATATCCCGTGTACTAACCCCTTTGAGAAGTTGCCGAAAACCGAGTTTCGATCATATCAGCTCCGATTCCGGTCCGAACTGCGTTAAATAAAAGTGCGTTGAATTCCAATAACCCATAGGAACAAAATATGTAAAAATATCCATAAAATGGTCCGACTCGATTTTTAACAATATCCCGTGTACTAACCCCTTTGAGGATTATCCGAAAACCGAGTTTCAGTCATTTCAGCCCCGATTCAGGTCCGAATGGCACCAAATAAAATTTCATTGAATTCCAATAACCCATTGGAACAAAATATGTCAAAATATCCATAAAATGGTCCGACTCGATCTTTAAAAATATCCCGTGTACTAACCCCTTTGAGGATTATCCGAAAATCGAGTTTCAGTCATTTCAGCCCCGATTCAGGTCCGAATGGCACCAAATAAAATTTCATTGAATTCCAATAACCCATAGGAATCAAATATGTAAAAATATCCACAAAATGGTCCGACTTTATTTTTAACAATATCCCGTGTACTAACCCCTTTGAGAAGTTTCCGAAAACCGAGTTTCGATCATATCAGCTCCGATTCCGGTCCGAACTGCGTTAAATAAAAGTGCGTTGAATTCCAATAACCCATAGGAACAAAATATGTAAAAATATCCATAAAATGGTCCGACTCGATTTTTAACAATATCCCGTGTACTAACCCATTTGAGGATTATCCGAAAACCGAGTTTCAGCCATTTCAGCCCCGATTCAGGTCCGAATGGCACCAAATAAAATTTCATTGAATTCCAATAACCCATTGGAACAAAATATGTCAAAATATCCATAAAATGGTCCGACTCGATCTTTAAAAATATCCCGTGTACTAACCCCTTTGAGGATTATCCGAAAATCGAGTTTCAGTCATTTCAGCCCCGATTCAGGTCCGAATGGCACCAAATAAAATTTCATTGAATTCCAATAACCCATAGGAATCAAATATGTAAAAATATCCACAAAATGGTCCGACTTTATTTTTAACAATATCCCGTGTACTAACCCCTTTGAGAAGTTTCCGAAAACCGAGTTTCGATCAAATCAGCTCCGATTCCGGTCCGAATTGCGTTAAATAAAATTGCGTTGAATTCCAATAACCCATAGGAACAAAATATGTAAAAATATCCATAAAATGGTCCAACTCGATTTTTAACGATATCCCGTGTACTAACCCCTTTGAGGATTATCCGAAAACCGAGTTTCAGTCATTTCAGCCCCGATTCAGGTCCGAATGGCACCAAATAAAATTTCATTGAATTCCAATAACCCATTGGAACAAAATATGTAAAAATATCCATAAAATGGTCCGACCCGATCTTTAACAATATCCCGTGTACTAACCCCTTTGAGGATTATCCGAAAATCGAGTTTCAGTCATTTCAACCCTGATTCAGGTCCGAATGGCACCAAATAAAATTTCATTGAATTCCAATAACCCATAGGAACAAAATATGTAAAAATATCCACAAAATGGTCCGACTTGATTTTTAAAAATATCCCGTGTACTAACCCCTTTGAGAAGTTTCCGAAAGCCGAGTTTCGATCATATGAGCTCCGATTCCTGTCCGAACTGCGTTAAGTAAAATTTCGTTGAATTCCAATAACCCATAGGAACAAAATATGTAAAAATATTCACAAAATGGTCCGACTCGATTTTTAACAAATCCCGTGTACTAACCCCCTTGAAAATTTTCCGAAAACCGAGTTTCTATCATATCAGCTCCGATTCCGGTCCGAACTGCGTTAAATAAAATTGCGTTCCAATAACCCATAGGAACAAAATATGTAAAAATATTCACAAAATGGTCCGACTCGATTTTTAACAAAATCCCGTGTACTAACCCCCTTGAAAATTTTCCAAAAACCGAGTTTCGATCATATCAGCTCCGATTCCGGTCCGAACTTCGTTAAATAAAATTTCGTTGAATTCCAATAACCCATAGGAACAAAATATGTAAAAATATTCACAAATTGGTCCGACTCGATTTTTAACAAAATCCCGTGTACTAACCCCCTTGAAAATTTTCCGAAAACCGAGTTTCGATCATATCAGCTCCGATTCCGGTCCGAACTGCGTTAAATAAAATTGCGTTGAATTCCAATAACCCATAGGAACAAAATATGTAAAAATATCCATAAAATGGTCCGACTTGATTTTTAACAATATCCCGTGTACGAACCCCTTTGAGGATTATCCGAAAACCGAGTTTCAGTCATTTCAGCCCCGATTCAGGTCCGAATGGCACCAAATAAAATTTCATTGAATTCCAATAACCCATTGGAACAAAATATGTCAAAATATCCATAAAATGGTCCGACTCGGTCTTTAAAAATATCCCGTGTACTAACCCCTTTGAGGATTATCCGAAAATCGAGTTTCAGTCATTTCAGCCCCGATTCAGGTCCAAATGGCACCAAATAAAATTTCATTGAATTCCAATAAACCATAGGAATCAAATATGTAAAAATATCCACAAAATGGTCCGACTTTATTTTTAACAATATCCCGTGTACTAACCCCTTTGAGAAGTTTCCGAAAACCGAGTTTCGATCATATCAGCTCCAATTCCGGTCCGAACTGCGTTAAATAAAAGTGCGTTGAATTCCAATAACCCATAGGAACAAAATATGTAAAAATATCCATAAAATGGTCCGACTCGATTTTTAACAATATCCCGTGTACTAACCCCTTTGAGGATTATCCGAAAACCGAGTTTCAGTCATTTCAGCCCCGATTCAGGTCCGAATGGCACCAAATAAAATTTCATTGAATTCCAATAACCCATTGGAACAAAATATGTCAAAATATCCATAAAATGGTCCGACTCGATCTTTAAAAATATCCCGTGTACTAACCCCTTTGAGGATTATCCGAAAATCGAGTTTCAGTCATTTCAGCCCCGATTCAGGTCCGAATGGCACCAAATAAAATTTCATTGAATTCCAATAACCCATAGGAATAAAATATGTAAAAATATCCACAAAATGGTCCGACTTTATTTTTAACAATATCCCGTGTACTAACCCCTTTGAGAAGTTGCCGAAAACCGAGTTTCGATCATATCAGCTCCGATTCCGGTCCGAACTGCGTTAAATAAAAGTGCGTTGAATTCCAATAACCCATAGGAACAAAATATGTAAAAATATCCATAAAATGGTCCGACTCGATTTTTAACAATATCCCGTGTACTAACCCCTTTGAGGATTATCCGAAAACCGAGTTTCAGTCATTTCAGCCCCGATTCAGGTCCGAATGGCACCAAATAAAATTTCATTGAATTCCAATAACCCATTGGAACAAAATATGTCAAAATATCCATAAAATGGTCCGACTCGATCTTTAAAAATATCCCGTGTACTAACCCCTTTGAGGATTATCCGAAAATCGAGTTTCAGTCATTTCAGCCCCGATTCAGGTCCGAATGGCACCAAATAAAATTTCATTGAATTCCAATAACCCATAGGAATCAAATATGTAAAAATATCCACAAAATGGTCCGACTTTATTTTTAACAATATCCCGTGTACTAACCCCTTTGAGAAGTTTCCGAAAACCGAGTTTCGATCATATCAGCTCCGATTCCGGTCCGAACTGCGTTAAATAAAAGTGCGTTGAATTCCAATAACCCATAGGAACAAAATATGTAAAAATATCCATAAAATGGTCCGACTCGATTTTTAACAATATCCCGTGTACTAACCCATTTGAGGATTATCCGAAAACCGAGTTTCAGCCATTTCAGCCCCGATTCAGGTCCGAATGGCACCAAATAAAATTTCATTGAATTCCAATAACCCATTGGAACGAAATATGTCAAAATATCCATAAAATGGTCCGACTCGATCTTTAAAAATATCCCGTGTACTAACCCCTTTGAGGATTATCCGAAAATCGAGTTTCAGTCATTTCAGCCCCGATTCAGGTCCGAATGGCACCAAATAAAATTTCATTGAATTCCAATAACCCATAGGAATAAAATATGTAAAAATATCCACAAAATGGTCCGACTTTATTTTTAACAATATCCCGTGTACTAACCCCTTTGAGAAGTTGCCGAAAACCGAGTTTCGATCATATCAGCTCCGATTCCGGTCCGAACTGCGTTAAATAAAAGTGCGTTGAATTCCAATAACCCATAGGAACAAAATATGTAAAAATATCCATAAAATGGTCCGACTCGATTTTTAACAATATCCCGTGTACTAACCCCTTTGAGGATTATCCGAAAACCGAGTTTCAGTCATTTCAGCCCCGATTCAGGTCCGAATGGCACCAAATAAAATTTCATTGAATTCCAATAACCCATTGGAACAAAATATGTCAAAATATCCATAAAATGGTCCGACTCGATCTTTAAAAATATCCCGTGTACTAACCCCTTTGAGGATTATCCGAAAATCGAGTTTCAGTCATTTCAGCCCCGATTCAGGTCCGAATGGCACCAAATAAAATTTCATTGAATTCCAATAACCCATAGGAATCAAATATGTAAAAATATCCACAAAATGGTCCGACTTTATTTTTAACAATATCCCGTGTACTAACCCCTTTGAGAAGTTTCCGAAAACCGAGTTTCGATCATATCAGCTCCGATTCCGGTCCGAACTGCGTTAAATAAAAGTGCGTTGAATTCCAATAACCCATAGGAACAAAATATGTAAAAATATCCATAAAATGGTCCGACTCGATTTTTAACAATATCCCGTGTACTAACCCATTTGAGGATTATCCGAAAACCGAGTTTCAGCCATTTCAGCCCCGATTCAGGTCCGAATGGCACCAAATAAAATTTCATTGAATTCCAATAACCCATTGGAACGAAATATGTCAAAATATCCATAAAATGGTCCGACTCGATCTTTAAAAATATCCCGTGTACTAACCCCTTTGAGGATTATCCGAAAATCGAGTTTCAGTCATTTCAGCCCCGATTCAGGTCCGAATGGCACCAAATAAAATTTCATTGAATTCCAATAACCCATAGGAATCAAATATGTAAAAATATCCACAAAATGGTCCGACTTTATTTTTAACAATATCCCGTGTACTAACCCCTTTGAGAAGTTTCCGAAAACCGAGTTTCGATCATATCAGCTCCGATTCCGGTCCGAATTGCGTTAAATAAAATTGCGTTGAATTCCAATAACCCATAGGAACAAAATATGTAAAAATATCCATAAAATGGTCCAACTCGATTTTTAACGATATCCCGTGTACTAACCCCTTTGAGGATTATCCGAAAACCGAGTTTCAGTCATTTCAGCCCCGATTCAGGTCCGAATGGCACCAAATAAAATTTCATTGAATTCCAATAACCCATTGGAACAAAATATGTAAAAATATCCATAAAATGGTCCGACCCGATCTTTAACAATATCCCGTGTACTAACCCCTTTGAGGATTATCCGAAAATCGAGTTTCAGTCATTTCAACCCTGATTCAGGTCCGAATGGCACCAAATAAAATTTCATTGAATTCCAATAACCCATAGGAACAAAATATGTAAAAATATCCACAAAATGGTCCGACTTGATTTTTAAAAATATCCCGTGTACTAACCCCTTTGAGAAGTTTCCGAAAGCCGAGTTTCGATCATATGAGCTCCGATTCCTGTCCGAACTGCGTTAAGTAAAATTTCGTTGAATTCCAATAACCCATAGGAACAAAATATGTAAAAATATTCACAAAATGGTCCGACTCGATTTTTAACAAATCCCGTGTACTAACCCCCTTGAAAATTTTCCGAAAACCGAGTTTCTATCATATCAGCTCCGATTCCGGTCCGAACTGCGTTAAATAAAATTGCGTTCCAATAACCCATAGGAACAAAATATGTAAAAATATTCACAAAATGGTCCGACTCGATTTTTAACAAAATCCCGTGTACTAACCCCCTTGAAAATTTTCCAAAAACCGAGTTTCGATCATATCAGCTCCGATTCCGGTCCGAACTTCGTTAAATAAAATTTCGTTGAATTCCAATAACCCATAGGAACAAAATATGTAAAAATATTCACAAATTGGTCCGACTCGATTTTTAACAAAATCCCGTGTACTAACCCCCTTGAAAATTTTCCGAAAACCGAGTTTCGATCATATCAGCTCTGATTCCGGTCCGAACTGCGTTAAATAAAATTGCGTTGAATTCCAATAACCCATAGGAACAAAATATGTAAAAATATCCATAAAATGGTCCGACTTGATTTTTAACAATATCCCGTGTACGAACCCCTTTGAGGATTATCCGAAAACCGAGTTTCAGTCATTTCAGCCCCGATTCAGGTCCGAATGGCACCAAATAAAATTTCATTGAATTCCAATAACCCATTGGAACAAAATATGTCAAAATATCCATAAAATGGTCCGACTCGGTCTTTAAAAATATCCCGTGTACTAACCCCTTTGAGGATTATCCGAAAATCGAGTTTCAGTCATTTCAGCCCCGATTCAGGTCCAAATGGCACCAAATAAAATTTCATTGAATTCCAATAACCCATAGGAATCAAATATGTAAAAATATCCACAAAATGGTCCGACTTTATTTTTAACAATATCCCGTGTACTAACCCCTTTGAGAAGTTTCCGAAAACCGAGTTTCGATCATATCAGCTCCAATTCCGGTCCGAACTGCGTTAAATAAAAGTGCGTTGAATTCCAATAACCCATAGGAACAAAATATGTAAAAATATCCATAAAATGGTCCGACTCGATTTTTAACAATATCCCGTGTACTAACCCATTTGAGGATTATCCGAAAACCGAGTTTCAGTCATTTCAGCCCCGATTCAGGTCCGAATGGCACCAAATAAAATTTCATTGAATTCCAATAACCCATTGGAACAAAATATGTCAAAATATCCATAAAATGGTCCGACTCGATCTTTAAAAATATCCCGTGTACTAACCCCTTTGAGGATTATCCGAAAATCGAGTTTCAGTCATTTCAGCCCCGATTCAGGTCCGAATGGCACCAAATAAAATTTCATTGAATTCCAATAACCCATAGGAATCAAATATGTAAAAATATCCACAAAATGGTCCGACTTTATTTTTAACAATATCCCGTGTACTAACCCCCTTGAGAAGTTTCCGAAAACCAAGTTTCGATCTTATCAGCTCCGATTCCGGTCCGAATTGCGTTAAATAAAATTGCGTTGAATTCCAATAACCCATAGGAACAAAATATGTAAAAATATCCATAAAATGGTCCAACTCGATTTTTAACGATATCCCGTGTACTAACCCCTTTGAGGATTATCCGAAAACCGAGTTTCAGTCATTTCAGCCCCGATTCAGGTCCGAATGGCACCAAATAAAATTTCATTGAATTCCAATAACCCATTGGAACAAAATATGTCAAAATATCCATAAAATGGTCCGACTCGATCTTTAAAAATATCCCGTGTACTAACCCCTTTGAGGATTATCCGAAAATCGAGTTTCAGTCATTTCAGCCCCGATTCAGGTCCGAATGGCACCAAATAAAATTTCATTGAATTCCAATAACCCATAGGAATCAAATATGTAAAAATATCCACAAAATGGTCCGACTTTATTTTTAACAATATCCCGTGTACTAACCCCTTTGAGAAGTTTCCGAAAACCGAGTTTCGATCATATCAGCTCCGATTCCGGTCCGAACTGCGTTAAATAAAAGTGCGTTGAATTCCAATAACCCATAGGAACAAAATATGTAAAAATATCCATAAAATGGTCCGACTCGATTTTTAACAATATCCCGTGTACTAACCCATTTGAGGATTATCCGAAAACCGAGTTTCAGCCATTTCAGCCCCGATTCAGGTCCGAATGGCACCAAATAAAATTTCATTGAATTCCAATAACCCATTGGAACAAAATATGTCAAAATATCCATAAAATGGTCCGACTCGATCTTTAAAAATATCCCGTGTACTAACCCCTTTGAGGATTATCCGAAAATCGAGTTTCAGTCATTTCAGCCCCGATTCAGGTCCGAATGGCACCAAATAAAATTTCATTGAATTCCAATAACCCATAGGAATCAAATATGTAAAAATATCCACAAAATGGTCCGACTTTATTTTTAACAATATCCCGTGTACTAACCCCTTTGAGAAGTTTCCGAAAACCGAGTTTCGATCATATCAGCTCCGATTCCGGTCCGAATTGGGTTAAATAAAATTGCGTTGAATTCCAATAACCCATAGGAACAAAATATGTAAAAATATCCATAAAATGGTCCAACTCGATTTTTAACGATATCCCGTGTACTAACCCCTTTGAGGATTATCCGAAAACCGAGTTTCAGTCATTTCAGCCCCGATTCAGGTCCGAATGGCACCAAATAAAATTTCATTGAATTCCAATAACCCATTGGAACAAAATATGTAAAAATATCCATAAAATGGTCCGACCCGATCTTTAACAATATCCCGTGTACTAACCCCTTTGAGGATTATCCGAAAATCGAGTTTCAGTCATTTCAACCCTGATTCAGGTCCGAATGGCACCAAATAAAATTTCATTGAATTCCAATAACCCATAGGAACAAAATATGTAAAAAATATCCACAAAATGGTCCGACTTGATTTTTAAAAATATCCCGTGTACTAACCCCTTTGAGAAGTTTCCGAAAGCCGAGTTTCGATCATATGAGCTCCAATTCCTGTCCGAACTGCGTTAAGTAAAATTTCGTTGAATTCCAATAACCCATAGGAACAAAATATGTAAAAATATTCACAAAATGGTCCGACTCGATTTTTAACAAATCCCGTGTACTAACCCCCTTGAAAATTTTCCGAAAACCGAGTTTCTATCATATCAGCTCCGATTCCGGTCCGAACTGCGTTAAATAAAATTGCGTTCCAATAACCCATAGGAACAAAATATGTAAAAATATTCACAAAATGGTCCGACTCGATTTTTAACAAAATCCCGTGTACTAACCCCCTTGAAAATTTTCCAAAAACCGAGTTTCGATCATATCAGCTCCGATTCCGGTCCGAACTTCGTTAAATAAAATTTCGTTGAATTCCAATAACCCATAGGAACAAATTATGTAAAAATATTCACAAATTGGTCCGACTCGATTTTTAACAAAATCCCGTGTACTAACCCCCTTGAAAATTTTCCGAAAACCGAGTTTCGATCATATCAGCTCCGATTCCGGTCCGAACTGCGTTAAATAAAATTGCGTTGAATTCCAATAACCCATAGGAACAAAATATGTAAAAATATCCATAAAATGGTCCGACTTGATTTTTAACAATATCCCGTGTACGAACCCCTTTGAGGATTATCCGAAAACCGAGTTTCAGTCATTTCAGCCCCGATTCAGGTCCGAATGGCACCAAATAAAATTTCATTGAATTCCAATAACCCATTGGAACAAAATATGTCAAAATATCCATAAAATGGTCCGACTCGATCTTTAAAAATATCCCGTGTACTAACCCCTTTGAGGATTATCCGAAAATCGAGTTTCAGTCATTTCAGCCCCGATTCAGGTCCAAATGGCACCAAATAAAATTTCATTGAATTCCAATAACCCATAGGAATCAAATATGTAAAAATATCCACAAAATGGTCCGACTTTATTTTTAACAATATCCCGTGTACTAACCCCTTTGAGAAGTTTCCGAAAACCGAGTTTCGATCATATCAGCTCCAATTCCGGTCCGAACTGCGTTAAATAAAAGTGCGTTGAATTCCAATAACCCATAGGAACAAAATATGTAAAAATATCCATAAAATGGTCCGACTCGATTTTTAACAATATCCCGTGTACTAACCCATTTGAGGATTATCCGAAAACCGAGTTTCAGTCATTTCAGCCCCGATTCAGGTCCGAATGGCACCAAATAAAATTTCATTGAATTCCAATAACCCATTGGAACAAAATATGTCAAAATATCCATAAAATGGTCCGACTCGATCTTTAAAAATATCCCGTGTACTAACCCCTTTGAGGATTATCCGAAAATCGAGTTTCAGTCATTTCAGCCTCGATTCAGGTCCGAATGGCACCAAATAAAATTTCATTGAATTCCAATAACCCATAGGAATCAAATATGTAAAAATATCCACAAAATGGTCCGACTTTATTTTTAACAATATCCCGTGTACTAACCCCTTTGAGAAGTTTCCGAAAACCAAGTTTCGATCATATCAGCTCCGATTCCGGTCCGAATTGCGTTAAATAAAATTGCGTTGAATTCCAATAACCCATAGGAACAAAATATGTAAAAATATCCATAAAATGGTCCAACTCGATTTTTAACGATATCCCGTGTACTAACCCCTTTGAGGATTATCCGAAAACCGAGTTTCAGTCATTTCAGCCCCGATTCAGGTCCGAATGGCACCAAATAAAATTTAATTGAATTCCAATAACCCATTGGAACAAAATATGTAAAAATATCCATAAAATGGTCCGACCCGATCTTTAACAATATCCCGTGTACTAACCCCTTTGAGGATTATCCGAAAATCGAGTTTCAGTCATTTCAACCCTGATTCAGGTCCGAATGGCACCAAATAAAATTTCATTGAATTCCAATAACCCATAGGATCAAAATATGTAAAAAATATCCACAAAATGGTCCGACTTGATTTTTAAAAATATCCCGTGTACTAACCCCTTTGAGAAGTTTCCGAAAACCGAGTTTCGATCATATGAGCTCCGATTCCTGTCCGAACTGCGTTAAGTAAAATTTCGTTGAATTCCAATAACCCATAGGAACAAAATATGTAAAAATATTCACAAAATTGTCCGACTCGATTTTTAACAAAATCCCGTGTACTAACCCCCTTGAAAATTTTCCGAAAACCGAGTTTCTATCATATCAGCTCCGATTCCGGTCCGAACTGCGTTAAATAAAATTGCGTTCCAATAACCCATAGGAACAAAATATGTAAAAATATTCACAAAATGGTCCGACTCGATTTTTAACAAAATCCCGTGTACTAACCCCCTTGAAAATTTTCCAAAAACCGAGTTTCGATCATATCAGCTCCGATTCCGGTCCGAACTTCGTTAAATAAAATTTCGTTGAATTCCAATAACCCATAGGAACAAAATATGTAAAAATATTCACAAAATGGTCCGACTCGATTTTTAACAAAATCCCGTGTACTAACCCCCTTGAAAATTTTCCGAAAACCGAGTTTCGATCATATCAGCTCCGATTCCGGTCCGAACTGCGTTAAATAAAATTGCGTTGAATTCCAATAACCCATAGGAACAAAATATGTAAAAATATCCATAAAATGGTCCGACTTGATTTTTAACAATATCCCGTGTACGAACCCCTTTGAGGATTATCCGAAAACCGAGTTTCAGTCATTTCAGCCCCGATTCAGGTCCGAATGGCACCAAATAAAATTTCATTGAATTCCAATAACCCATTGGAACAAAATATGTCAAAATATCCATAAAATGGTCCGACTCGATCTTTAAAAATATCCCGTGTACTAACCCCTTTGAGGATTATCCGAAAATCGAGTTTCAGTCATTTCAGCCCCGATTCAGGTCCAAATGGCACCAAATAAAATTTCATTGAATTCCAATAACCCATAGGAATCAAATATGTAAAAATATCCACAAAATGGTCCGACTTTATTTTTAACAATATCCCGTGTACTAACCCCTTTGAGAAGTTTCCGAAAACCGAGTTTCGATCATATCAGCTCCAATTCCGGTCCGAACTGCGTTAAATAAAAGTGCGTTGAATTCCAATAACCCATAGGAACAAAATATGTAAAAATATCCATAAAATGGTCCGACTCGATTTTTAACAATATCCCGTGTACTAACCCATTTGAGGATTATCCGAAAACCGAGTTTCAGTCATTTCAGCCCCGATTCAGGTCCGAATGGCACCAAATAAAATTTCATTGAATTCCAATAACCCATTGGAACAAAATATGTCAAAATATCCATAAAATGGTCCGACTCGATCTTTAAAAATATCCCGTGTACTAACCCCTTTGAGGATTATCCGAAAATCGAGTTTCAGTCATTTCAGCCTCGATTCAGGTCCGAATGGCACCAAATAAAATTTCATTGAATTCCAATAACCCATAGGAATCAAATATGTAAAAATATCCACAAAATGGTCCGACTTTATTTTTAACAATATCCCGTGTACTAACCCCTTTGAGAAGTTTCCGAAAACCAAGTTTCGATCATATCAGCTCCGATTCCGGTCCGAATTGCGTTAAATAAAATTGCGTTGAATTCCAATAACCCATAGGAACAAAATATGTAAAAATATCCATAAAATGGTCCAACTCGATTTTTAACGATATCCCGTGTACTAACCCCTTTGAGGATTATCCGAAAACCGAGTTTCAGTCATTTCAGCCCCGATTCAGGTCCGAATGGCACCAAATAAAATTTAATTGAATTCCAATAACCCATTGGAACAAAATATGTAAAAATATCCATAAAATGGTCCGACCCGATCTTTAACAATATCCCGTGTACTAACCCCTTTGAGGATTATCCGAAAATCGAGTTTCAGTCATTTCAACCCTGATTCAGGTCCGAATGGCACCAAATAAAATTTCATTGAATTCCAATAACCCATAGGATCAAAATATGTAAAAAATATCCACAAAATGGTCCGACTTGATTTTTAAAAATATCCCGTGTACTAACCCCTTTGAGAAGTTTCCGAAAACCGAGTTTCGATCATATGAGCTCCGATTCCTGTCCGAACTGCGTTAAGTAAAATTTCGTTGAATTCCAATAACCCATAGGAACAAAATATGTAAAAATATTCACAAAATTGTCCGACTCGATTTTTAACAAAATCCCGTGTACTAACCCCCTTGAAAATTTTCCGAAAACCGAGTTTCTATCATATCAGCTCCGATTCCGGTCCGAACTGCGTTAAATAAAATTGCGTTCCAATAACCCATAGGAACAAAATATGTAAAAATATTCACAAAATGGTCCGACTCGATTTTTAACAAAATCCCGTGTACTAACCCCCTTGAAAATTTTCCAAAAACCGAGTTTCGATCATATCAGCTCCGATTCCGGTCCGAACTTCGTTAAATAAAATTTCGTTGAATTCCAATAACCCATAGGAACAAAATATGTAAAAATATTCACAAAATGGTCCGACTCGATTTTTAACAAAATCCCGTGTACTAACCCCCTTGAAAATTTTCCGAAAACCGAGTTTCGATCATATCAGCTCCGATTCCGGTCCGAACTGCGTTAAATAAAATTGCGTTGAATTCCAATAACCCATAGGAACAAAATATGTAAAAATATCCATAAAATGGTCCGACTTGATTTTTAACAATATCCCGTGTACGAACCCCTTTGAGGATTATCCGAAAACCGAGTTTCAGTCATTTCAGCCCCGATTCAGGTCCGAATGGCACCAAATAAAATTTCATTGAATTCCAATAACCCATTGGAACAAAATATGTCAAAATATCCATAAAATTGTCCGACTCGATCTTTAAAAATATCCCGTGTACTAACCCCTTTGAGGATTATCCGAAAATCGAGTTTCAGTCATTTCAGCCCCGATTCAGGTCCAAATGGCACCAAATAAAATTTCATTGAATTCCAATAACCCATAGGAATCAAATATGTAAAAATATCCACAAAATGGTCCGACTTTATTTTTAACAATATCCCGTGTACTAACCCCTTTGAGAAGTTTCCGAAAACCAAGTTTCGATCATATCAGCTCCAATTCAGGTCCGAACTGCGTTAAATAAAAGTGCGTTGAATTCCAATAACCCATAGGAACAAAATATGTAAAAATATCCATAAAATGGTCCGACTCGATTTTTAACAATATCCCGTGTACTAACCCATTTGAGGATTATCCGAAAACCGAGTTTCAGTCATTTCAGCCCCGATTCAGGTCCGAATGGCACCAAATAAAATTTCATTGAATTCCAATAACCCATTGGAACAAAATATGTCAAAATATCCATAAAATGGTCCGACTCGATCTTTAAAAATATCCCGTGTACTAACCCCTTTGAGGATTATCCGAAAATCGAGTTTCAGTCATTTCAGCCTCGATTCAGGTCCGAATGGCACCAAATAAAATTTCATTGAATTCCAATAACCCATAGGAATCAAATATGTAAAAATATCCACAAAATGGTCCGACTTTATTTTTAACAATATCCCGTGTACTAACCCCTTTGAGAAGTTTCCGAAAACCAAGTTTCGATCATATCAGCTCCGATTCCGGTCCGAATTGCGTTAAATAAAATTGCGTTGAATCCCAATAACCCATAGGAACAAAATATGTAAAAATATCCATAAAATGGTCCAACTCGATTTTTAACGATATCCCGTGTACTAACCCCTTTGAGGATTATCCGAAAACCGAGTTTCAGTCATTTCAGCCCCGATTCAGGTCCGAATGGCACCAAATAAAATTTAATTGAATTCCAATAACCCATTGGAACAAAATATGTAAAAATATCCATAAAATGGTCCGACCCGATCTTTAACAATATCCCGTGTACTAACCCCTTTGAGGATTATCCGAAAATCGAGTTTCAGTCATTTCAACCCTGATTCAGGTCCGAATGGCACCAAATAAAATTTCATTGAATTCCAATAACCCATAGGATCAAAATATGTAAAAAATATCCACAAAATGGTCCGACTTGATTTTTAAAAATATCCCGTGTACTAACCCCTTTGAGAAGTTTCCGAAAACCGAGTTTCGATCATATGAGCTCCGATTCCTGTCCGAACTGCGTTAAGTAAAATTTCGTTGAATTCCAATAACCCATAGGAACAAAATATGTAAAAATATTCACAAAATTGTCCGACTCGATTTTTAACAAAATCCCGTGTACTAACCCCCTTGAAAATTTTCCGAAAACCGAGTTTCTATCATATCAGCTCCGATTCCGGTCCGAACTGCGTTAAATAAAATTGCGTTCCAATAACCCATTGGAACAAAATATGTAAAAATATTCACAAAATGGTCCGACTCGATTTTTAACAAAATCCCGTGTACTAACCCCCTTGAAAATTTTCCAAAAACCGAGTTTCGATCATATCAGCTCCGATTCCGGTCCGAACTTCGTTAAATAAAATTTCGTTGAATTCCAATAACCCATAGGAACAAAATATGTAAAAATATTCACAAAATGGTCCGACTCGATTTTTAACAAAATCCCGTGTACTAACCTTTTGAAAATTTTCCGAAAACCGAGTTTCGATCATATCAGCTCCGATTCCGGTCCGAACTGCGTTAAATAAAATTGCGTTGAATTCCAATAACCCATAGGAACAAAATATGTAAAAATATCCATAAAATGGTCCGACTTGATTTTTAACAATATCCCGTGTACGAACCCCTTTGAGGATTATCCGAAAACCGAGTTTCAGTCATTTCAGCCCCGATTCAGGTCCGAATGGCACCAAATAAAATTTCATTGAATTCCAATAACCCATTGGAACAAAATATGTCAAAATATCCATAAAATGGTCCGACTCGATCTTTAAAAATATCCCGTGTACTAACCCCTTTGAGGATTATCCGAAAATCGAGTTTCAGTCATTTCAGCCCCGATTCAGGTCCAAATGGCACCAAATAAAATTTCATTGAATTCCAATAACCCATAGGAATCAAATATGTAAAAATATCCACAAAATGGTCCGACTTTATTTTTAACAATATCCCGTGTACTAACCCCTTTGAGAAGTTTCCGAAAACCAAGTTTCGATCATATCAGCTCCAATTCCGGTCCGAACTGCGTTAAATAAAAGTGCGTTGAATTCCAATAACCCATAGGAACAAAATATGTAAAAATATCCATAAAATGGTCCGACTCGATTTTTAACAATATCCCGTGTACTAACCCATTTGAGGATTATCCGAAAACCGAGTTTCAGTCATTTCAGCCCCGATTCAGGTCCGAATGGCACCAAATAAAATTTCATTGAATTCCAATAACCCATTGGAACAAAATATGTCAAAATATCCATAAAATGGTCCGACTCGATCTTTAAAAATATCCCGTGTACTAACCCCTTTGAGGATTATCCGAAAATCGAGTTTCAGTCATTTCAGCCCCGATTCAGGTCCGAATGGCACCAAATAAAATTTCATTGAATTCCAATAACCCATAGGAATCAAATATGTAAAAATATCCACAAAATTGTCCGACTTTATTTTTAACAATATCCCGTGTACTAACCCCTTTGAGAAGTTTCCGAAAACCAAGTTTCGATCATATCAGCTCCGATTCCGGTCCGAATTGCGTTAAATAAAATTGCGTTGAATTCCAATAACCCATAGGAACAAAATATGTAAAAATATCCATAAAATGGTCCAACTCGATTTTTAACGATATCCCGTGTACTAACCCCTTTGAGGATTATCCGAAAACCGAGTTTCAGTCATTTCAGCCCCGATTCAGGTCCGAATGGCACCAAATAAAATTTAATTGAATTCCAATAACCCATTGGAACAAAATATGTAAAAATATCCATAAAATGGTCCGACCCGATCTTTAACAATATCCCGTGTACTAACCCCTTTGAGGATTATCCGAAAATTGAGTTTCAGTCATTTCAACCCTGATTCAGGTCCGAATGGCACCAAATAAAATTTCATTGAATTCCAATAACCCATAGGATCAAAATATGTAAAAAATATCCACAAAATGGTCCGACTTGATTTTTAAAAATATCCCGTGTACTAACCCCTTTGAGAAGTTTCCGAAAACCGAGTTTCGATCATATGAGCTCCGATTCCTGTCCGAACTGCGTTAAGTAAAATTTCGTTGAATTCCAATAACCCATAGGAACACAATATGTAAAAATATTCACAAAATTGTCCGACTCGATTTTTAACAAAATCCCGTGTACTAACCCCCTTGAAAATTTTCCGAAAACCGAGTTTCTATCATATCAGCTCCGATTCCGGTCCGAACTGCGTTAAATAAAATTGCGTTCCAATAACCCATAGGAACAAAATATGTAAAAATATTCACAAAATGGTCCGACTCGATTTTTAACAAAATCCCGTGTACTAACCCCCTTGAAAATTTTCCAAAAACCGAGTTTCGATCATATCAGCTCCGATTCCGGTCCGAACTTCGTTAAATAAAATTTCGTTGAATTCCAATAACCCATAGGAACAAAATATGTAAAAATATTCACAAAATGGTCCGACTCGATTTTTAACAAAATACCGTGTACTAACCCCCTTGAAAATTTTCCGAAAACCGAGTTTCGATCATATCAGCTCCGATTCCGGTCCGAACTGCGTTAAATAAAATTGCGTTGAATTCCAATAACCCATAGGAACAAAATATGTAAAAATATCCATAAAATGGTCCGACTTGATTTTTAACAATATCCCGTGTACGAACCCCTTTGAGGATTATCCGAAAACCGAGTTTCAGTCATTTCAGCCCCGATTCAGGTCCGAATGGCACCAAATAAAATTTCATTGAATTCCAATAACCCATAGGAACAAAATAAGTAAAAATATCCATAAAATGGTCCGACTCGATTTTTAACAATATCCTGTGTATAACCCCTTTGAGGATTATCCGAAAACCGAGTTTCAATCATTTCAGCCCCGATTCAGGTCCGAATGGCACCAAATAAAATTTCATTGAATTCCAATAACCCATAGGAACAAAATATGTAAAAATATCCACAAAATGGTCCGACATGATTTTTAACAATATCCCGTGTACTAACCCCTTTGAGAAGTTTCGGAAAACCGAGTTTCGATCTTATTAGCTCCGATTCCGGTCCGAAGTGCGTCAAATAAAATTTCGTTGAATTCCAATAACCCATAGGAACAAAATATGTAAAAATATTCACAAAATGGTCTGACTCGATTTTTAACAATATCCCGTGTACTAACCCCTTTGAGAATTTTCAGAAAATCGAGTTTCGATCATATCAGCTCCAATTACGGTCCGAACTGCGTTAAATAAAATTTCGTTGAATTCCAAAAACCCATTGGAACAAAATATATAAAAATATCCATAAAATGGTCCGACTCGATTTTTAACAATATCTCGTGTACTAACCCCTTTGAGGATTATCCGAAAACCAAGTTTCAGTCATTTCAGCCCCGATTCAGGTCCGAATGGCACCAAATAAAATTTCGTTGAATTCCAATAACCCATAGGAACAAAATACGTAAAAATATTCACAAAATGGTCCGACTCGATTTTTAACAATATCCCGTGTACTTACCCTTTTGAGAATTTTCCGAAAACCGAGTTTCGATCATATCAGCTCCGATTTCGGTCCGAACTGCGTTAAATAAAATTTTGTTGAATTTCAATAACCCATAGGAATAAAATATGTAAAAATATCCACAAAATGGTCCGACTTTATTTTTAACAATATCCCGTGTACTAACCCCTTTGAGAAGTTTCCGAAAACCGAGTTTCGATCATATTAGCTCCGATTCCGGTCCGAACTGCGTTAAATAAAAGTGCGTTGAATTCCAATAACCCATAGGAACAAAATATGTAAAAATATCCATAAAATGGTCCGACTTGATTTTTAACAATATCCCGTGTACGAACCCCTTTGAGGATTATCCGAAAACCGAGTTTCAGTCATTTCAGCCCCGATTCAGGTCCGAATGGCACCAAATAAAATTTCATTGAATTCCAATAACCCATAGGAACAAAATAAGTAAAAATATCCATAAAATGGTCCGACTCGATTTTTAACAATATCCTGTGTATAACCCCTTTGAGGATTATCCGAAAACCGAGTTTCAGTCATTTCAGCCCCGATTCAGGTCCGAATGGCACCAAATAAAATTTCATTGAATTCCAATAACCCATAGGAATAAAATATGTAAAAATATCCACAAAATGGTCCGACATGATTTTTAACAATATCCCGTGTACTAACCCCTTTGAGAAGTTTCGGAAAACCGAGTTTCGATCTTATTAGCTCCGATTCCGGTCCGAAGTGCGTCAAATAAAATTTCGTTGAATTCCAATAACCCATAGGAACAAAATATGTAAAAATATTCACAAAATGGTCTGACTCGATTTTTAACAATATCCCGTGTACTAACCCCTTTGAGAATTTTCAGAAAATCGAGTTTCGATCATATCAGCTCCAATTACGGTCCGAACTGCGTTAAATAAAATTTCGTTGAATTCCAAAAACCCATTGGAACAAAATATGTAAAAATATCCATAAAATGGTCCGACTCGATTTTTAACAATATCCCGTGTACTAACCCCCTTTGAGGATTATCCGAAAACCAAGTTTCAGTCATTTCAGCCCCGATTCAGGTCCGAATGGCACCAAATAAAATTTCGTTGAATTCCAATAACCCATAGGAACAAAATACGTAAAAATATTCACAAAATGGTCCGACTCGATTTTTAACAATATCCCGTGTACTTACCCTTTTGAGAATTTTCCGAAAACCGAGTTTCGATCATATCAGCTCCGATTTCGGTCCGAACTGCGTTAAATAAAATTTTGTTGAATTTCAATAACCCATAGGAATAAAATATGTTAAAATATCCACAAAATGGTCCGACTTTATTTTTAACAATATCCCGTGTACTAACCCCTTTGAGAAGTTTCCGAAAACCGAGTTTCGATCATATTAGCTCCGATTCCGGTCCGAACTGCGTTAAATAAAAGTGCGTTGAATTCCAATAACCCATAGGAACAAAATATGTAAAAATATCCATAAAATGGTCCGACTTGATTTTTAACAATATCCCGTGTACGAACCCCTTTGAGGATTATCCGAAAACCGAGTTTCAGTCATTTCAGCCCCGATTCAGGTCCGAATGGCACCAAATAAAATTTCATTGAATTCCAATAACCCATAGGAACAAAATAAGTAAAAATATCCATAAAATGGTCCGACTCGATTTTTAACAATATCCTGTGTATAACCCCTTTGAGGATTATCCGAAAACCGAGTTTCAGTCATTTCAGCCCCGATTCAGGTCCGAATGGCACCAAATAAAATTTCATTGAATTCCAATAACCCATAGGAACAAAATATGTAAAAATATCCACAAAATGGTCCGACATGATTTTTAACAATATCCCGTGTACTAACCCCTTTGAGAAGTTTCGAAAAACCGAGTTTCGATCTTATTAGCTCCGATTCCGGTCCGAAGTGCGTCAAATAAAATTTCGTTGAATTCCAATAACCCATAGGAACAAAATATGTAAAAATATTCACAAAATGGTCTGACTCGATTTTTAACAATATCCCGTGTACTAACCCCTTTGAGAATTTTCAGAAAATCGAGTTTCGATCATATCAGCTCCAATTACGGTCCGAACTGCGTTAAATAAAATTTCGTTGAATTCCAAAAACCCATTGGAACAAAATATGTAAAAATATCCATAAAATGGTCCGACTCGATTTTTAACAATATCCCGTGTACTAACCCCCTTTGAGGATTATCCGAAAACCAAGTTTCAGTCATTTCAGCCCCGATTCAGGTCCGAATGGCACCAAATAAAATTTCGTTGAATTCCAATAACCCATAGGAACAAAATACGTAAAAATATTCACAAAATGGTCCGACTCGATTTTTAACAATATCCCGTGTACTTACCCTTTTGAGAATTTTCCGAAAACCGAGTTTCGATCATATCAGCTCCGATTCCGGTCCGAACTGCGTTAAATAAAATTGCGTTGAATTCCAATAACCCATAGGAACAAAATATGTAAAAATATCCACAAAATGGTCCGACTTTATTTTTAACAATATCCCGTGTACTAACCCCTTTGAGAAGTTTTCGAAAACCGAGTTTCGATCATATCAGCTCCGATTCCGGTCCGAATTGCGTTAAATAAAATTGCGTTGAATTCCAATATCCCATAGGAACAAAATATGTAAAAATATCCATAAAATGGTCCAACTCGATTTTTAACGATATCCCGTGTACTAACCCCTTTGAGGATTATCCGAAAACCGAGTTTCAGTCATTTCAGCCCCGATTCAGGTCCGAATGGCACCAAATAAAATTTCATTGAATTCCAATAACCCATTGGAACAAAATATGTCAAAATATCCATAAAATGGTCCGACTCGATCTTTAAAAATATCCCGTGTACTAACCCCTTTGAGGATTATCCGAAAATCGAGTTTCAGTCATTTCAGCCCCGATTCAGGTCCGAATGGCACCAAATAAAATTTCATTGAATTCCAATAACCCATAGGAATCAAATATGTAAAAATATCCACAAAATGGTCCGACTTTATTTTTAACAATATCCCGTGTACTAACCCCTTTGAGAAGTTTTCGAAAACCGAGTTTCGATCATATCAGCTCCGATTCCGGTCCGAATTGCGTTAAATAAAATTGCGTTGAATTCCAATAACCCATAGGAACAAAATATGTAAAAATATCCATAAAATGGTCCAACTCGATTTTTAACGATATCCCGTGTACTAACCCCTTTGAGGATTATCCGAAAACCGAGTTTCAGTCATTTCAGCCCCGATTCAGGTCCGAATGGCACCAAATAAAATTTCATTGAATTCCAATAACCCATTGGAACAAAATATGTAAAAATATCCATAAAATGGTCCGACCCGATCTTTAACAATATCCCGTGTACTAACCCCTTTGAGGATTATCCGAAAATCGAGTTTCAGTCATTTCAACCCTGATTCAGGTCCGAATGGCACCAAATAAAATTTCATTGAATTCCAATAACCCATAGGAACAAAATATGTAAAAAATATCCACAAAATGGTCCGACTTGATTTTTAAAAATATCCCGTGTACTAACCCCTTTGAGAAGTTTCCGAAAACGGAGTTTCGATCATATGAGCTCTGATTCCTGTCCGAACTGCGTTAAGTAAAATTTCTTTGAATTCCAATAACCCATAGGAACAAAATATGTAAAAATATTCACAAAATTGTCCGACTCGATTTTTAACAAATCCCGTGTACTAACCCCCTTGAAAATTTTCCGAAAACCGAGTTTCTATCATATCAGCTCCGATTCCGGTCCGAACTGCGTTAAATAAAATTGCGTTCCAATAACCCATAGGAACAAAATATGTAAAAATATTCACAAAATGGTCCGACTCGATTTTTAACAAAATCCCGTGTACTAACCCCCTTGAAAATTTTCCAAAAACCGAGTTTCGATCATATCAGCTCCGATTCCGGTCCGAACTTCGTTAAATAAAATTTCGTTGAATTCCAATAACCCATAGGAACAAAATATGTAAAAATATTCACAAATTGGTCCGACTCGATTTTTAACAAAATCCCGTGTACTAACCCCCTTGAAAATTTTCCGAAAACCGAGTTTCGATCATATCAGCTCCGATTCCGGTCCGAACTGCATTAAATAAAATTGCGTTGAATTCCAATAACCCATACGAACAAAATATGTAAAAATATCCATAAAATGGTCCGACTTGATTTTTAACAATATCCCGTGTACGAACCCCTTTGAGGATTATCCGAAAACCGAGTTTCAGTCATTTCAGCCCCGATTCAGGTCCGAATGGCACCAAATAAAATTTCATTGAATTCCAATAACCCATAGGAACAAAATAAGTAAAAATATCCATAAAATGGTCCGACTCGATTTTTAACAATATCCTGTGTATAACCCCTTTGAGGATTATCCGAAAACCGAGTTTCAGTCATTTCAGCCCCGATTCAGGTCCGAATGGCACCAAATAAAATTTCATTGAATTCCAATAACCCATAGGAACAAAATATGTAAAAATATCCACAAAATGGTCCGACATGATTTTTAACAATATCCCGTGTACTAACCCCTTTGAGAAGTTTCGGAAAAAAAAGTTTCGATCTTATCAGCTCCGATTCCGGTCCGAACTGCGTCAAATAAAATTTCGTTGAATTCCAATAACCCATAGGAACAAAATATGTAAAAATATTCACAAAATGGTCTGACTCGATTTTTAACAATATCCCGTGTACTAACCCCTTTGAGAATTTTCAGAAAATCGAGTTTCGATCATATCAGCTCCAATTACGGTCCGAACTGCGTTAAATAAAATTTCGTTGAATTCCAAAAACCCATTGGAACAAAATATGTAAAAATATCCATAAAATGGTCCGACTCGATTTTTAACAATATCCCGTGTACTAACCCCTTTGAGGATTATCCGAAAACCAAGTTTCAGTCATTTCAGCCCCGATTCAGGTCCGAATGGCACCAAATAAAATTTCGTTGAATTCCAATAACCCATAGGAACAAAATATGTAAAAATATCCACAAAATGGTCCGACTTTATTTTTAACAATATCCCGTGTACTAACCCCTTTTAGAAGTTTCCGAAAACTGAGTTTCGATCATATCAGCTCCGATTCCGGTCCGAACTGCGTTAAATAAAATTGCGTTGAATTCCAATAACCCATAGGAACAAAATATGTAAAAATATCCATAAAATGGTCCGACTTGATTTTTAACAATATCCCGTGTACGAACCCCTTTGAGGATTATCCGAAAACCGAGTTTCAGTCATTTCAGCCCCGATTCAGGTCCGAATGGCACCAAATAAAATTTCATTGAATTCCAATAACCCATAGGAACAAAATAAGTAAAAATATCCATAAAATGGTCCGACTCGATTTTTAACAATATCCTGTGTATAACCCCTTTGAGGATTATCCGAAAACCGAGTTTCAGTCATTTCAGCCCCGATTTAGGTTCGAATGGCACCAAATAAAATTTCATTGAATTCCAATAACCCATAAGAACAAAATATGTAAAAATATCCAAAAAATGGTCCGACTTGATTTTTAACAATATCCCGTGTACTAACCCCTTTGAGAAGTTTCGGAAAACCGAGTTTCGATCTTATCAGCTCCGATTCCGGTCCGAACTGCGTCAAATAAAATTTCGTTGAATTCCAATAACCCACAGGAACAAAATATGTAAAAATATTCACAAAATGGTCCGACTCGATTTTTAACAAAATCCCGTGTACTAACCCCCTTGAAAATTTTCCGAAAACCGAGTTTCGATCATATCAGCTCCGATTCCGGTCCGAACTGCGTTAAATAAAATTGCGTTGAATTCCAATAACCCATAGGAACAAAATATGTAAAAATATCCATAAAATGGCCCGACTTGATTTTTAACAATATCCCGTGTGCGAACCCCTTTGAGGATTATCCGAAAACCGAGTTTCAGTCATTTCAGCCCCGATTCAGGTCCGAATGGCACCAAACAAAATTTCATTGAATTCCAATAACCCATAGGAACAAAATAAGTAAAAATATCCATAAAATGGTCCGACTCGATTTTTAACAATATCCTGTGTATAACCCCTTTGAGGATTATCCGAAAACCGAGTTTCAGTCATTTCAGCCCCGATTCAGGTCCGAATGGCACCAAATAAAATTTCATTGAATTCCAATAACCCATAGGAACAAAATATTTAAAAATATCCACAAAATGGTCCGACATGATTTTTAACAATATCCCGTGTACTAACCCCTTTGAGAAGTTTCAGAAAACCGAGTTTCGATCTTATCAGCTCCGATTCCGGTCCGAACTGCGTCAAATAAAATTTCGTTGAATTCCAATAACCCATAGGAACAAAATATGTAAAAATATTCACAAAATGGTCTGAATCGATTTTTAACAATATCCCGTGTACTAACACCTTTGAGAATTTTAAGAAAATCGAGTTTCGATCATATCAGCTCTAATTACGGTCCGAACTGCGTTAAATAAAATTTCGTTGAATTCCAAAAACCCATTGGAACAAAATATGTAAAAATATCCATAAAATGGTCCGACTCGATTTTTAACAATATCCCGTGTACTAACCCCTTTGAGGATTATCCGAAAACCAAGTTTCAGTCATTTCAGCCCCGATTCAGGTCCGAATGGCACCAAATAAAATTTCGTTGAATTCCAATAACCCATAGGAACAAAATAAGTAAAAATATCCATAAAATGGTCCGACTCGATTTTTAACAATATCCTGTGTATAACCCCTTTGAGGATTATCCGAAAACCGAGTTTCAGTCATTTCAGCCCCGATTCAGGTCCGAATGGCACCAAATAAAATTTCATTGAATTCCAATAACCCATAGGAACAAAATATGTAAAAATATCCACAAAATGGTCCGACATGATTTTTAACAATATCCCGTGTACTAACCCCTTTGAGAAGTTTCGAAAAACCGAGTTTCAATCTTATCAGCTCCGATTCCGGTCCGAACTGCGTCAAATAAAATTTCGTTGAATTCCAATAACCCATAGGAACAAAATATGTAAAAATATTCACAAAATGGTCTGACTCGATTTTTAACAATATCCCGTGTACTAACCCCTTTGAGAATTTTCAGAAAATCGAGTTTCGATCATATCAGCTCCAATTACGGTCCGAACTGCGTTAAATAAAATTTCGTTGAATTCCAATAACCCATAGGAACAAAATATGTAAAAATATTCACAAAATGGTCCGACTCAATTTTTAACAAAATCCCGTGTACTAACCCCCTTGAAAATTTTCCGAAAACCGAGTTTCGATCATATCAGCTCCGATTCCGATCCGAACTTCGTTAAATAAAATTTCGTTGAATTCAAATAACCCACAGGAACAAAATATGTCAAAATATTCACAAAATGGTCCGACTCGATTTTTAACAAAATCCCGTGTACTAACCCCCTTGAAAATTTTCCGAAAACCGAGTTTCGATCATATCAGCTCCGATTCCGGTCCGAACTGCGTTAAATAAAATTGCGTTGAATTCCAATAACCCATAGGAACAATATATGTAAAAATATCCATAAAATGGTCCGACTTGATTTTTAACAATATCCCGTGTGCGAACCCCTTTGAGGATTATCCGAAAACCGAGTTTCAGTCATTTCAGCCCCGATTCAGGTCCGAATGGCACCAAACAAAATTTCATTGAATTCCAATAACCCATAGGAACAAAATAAGTAAAAATATCCATAAAATGGTCCGACTCGATTTTTAACAATATCCTGTGTATAACCCCTTTGAGGATTATCCGAAAACCAACTTTCAGTCATTTCAGCCCCGATTCAGGTCCGAATGGCACCAAATAAAATTTCGTTGAATTCCAATAACCCATAGGAACAAAATATGTAAAAATATCCACAAAATGGTCCGACTTTATTTTTAACAATATCCCGTGTACTAACCTCTTTGAGAAGTTTCCGAAAACCGAGTTTCGATCATATCAGCTCCGATTCCGGTCCGAACTGCGTTAAATAAAATTGCGTTGAATTCCAATAACCCATAGGAACAAAATATGTAAAAATATCCATAAAATGGTCCGACTTGATTTTTAACAATATCCCGTGTACGAACCCCTTTGAGGATTATCCGAAAACCGAGTTTCAGTCATTTCAGCCCCGGTTCAGGTCCGAATGGCACCAAATAAAATTTCATTGAATTCCAATAACCCATAGGAACAAAATAAGTAAAAATATCCATAAAATGGTCCGACTTGATTTTTAACAATATCCTGTGTATAACCCCTTTGAGGATTATCCGAAAACCGAGTTTCGATCATATCAGCTCCAATTACGGTCCGAACTGCGTTAAATAAAATTTCGTTGAATTCCAAAAACCCATTGGAACAAAATATGTAAAAATATCCATAAAATGGTCCGACTCGATTTTTAACAATATCCCGTGTACTAACCCCTTTGAGGATTATCCGAAAACCAAGTTTCAGTCATTTCAGCCCCGATTCAGGTCCGAATGGCACCAAATAAAATTTCGTTGAATTCCAATAACCCATAGGAACAAAATATGTAAAAATATCCACAAAATGGTCCGACTTTATTTTTAACAATATCCCGTGTACTAACCCCTTTGAGAAGTTTCCGAAAACCGAGTTTCGATCATATCAGCTCTGATTCCGGTCCGAACTGCGTTAAATAAAATTGCGTTGAATTCGAATAACCCATAGGAACAAAATATGTAAAAATATCCATAAAATGGTCCGACTTGATTTTTAACAATATCCCGTGTACGAACCCCTTTGAGGATTATCCGAAAACCGAGTTTCAGTCATTTCAGCCCCGATTCAGGTCCGAATGGCACCAAATAAAATTTCATTGAATTCCAATAACCCATAGGAACAAAATAAGTAAAAATATCCATAAAATGGTCCGACTCGATTTTTAACAATATCCTGTGTATAACCCCTTTGAGGATTATCCGAAAACCGAGTTTCAGTCATTTCAGCCCCGCTTTAGGTTCGAATGGCACCAAATAAAATTTCATTGAATTCCAATAACCCATAGAACAAAATATGTAAAAATATCCACAAAATGGTCCGACTTGATTTTTAACAATATCCCGTGTACTAACCCCTTTGAGAAGTTTCGGAAAACCGAGTTTCGATCTTATCAGCTCCGATTCCGGTCCGAACTGCGTCAAATAAAATTTCGTTGAATTCCAATAACCCATAGGAACAAAATATGTAAAAATATTCACAAAATGGTCCGACTCAATTTTTAACAAAATCCTGTGTACTAAACCCCTTGAAAATTTTCCGAAAACCGAGTTTCTATCATATCAGCTCCGATTCCGGTCCGAACTGCGTTAAATAAAATTTCGTTGAATTCCAAAAACCCATTGGAACAAAATATGTAAAAATATCCATAAAATGGTCCGACTCGATTTTTAACAATATCCCGTGTACTAACCCCTTTGAGGATTATCCGAAAACCAAGTTTCAGTCATTTCAGCCCCGATTCAGGTCCGAATGGCACCAAATAAAATTTCGTTGAATTCCAATAACCCATAGGAACAAAATAAGTAAAAATATCCATAAAATGGTCCGACTCGATTTTTAACAATATCCTGTGTATAACCCCTTTGAGGATTATCCGAAAACCGAGTTTCAGTCATTTCAGCCCCGATTCAGGTCCGAATGGCACCAAATAAAATTTCATTGAATTCCAATAACCCATAGGAACAAAATATGTAAAAATATCCACAAAATGGTCCGACATGATTTTTAACAATATCCCGTGTACTAACCCCTTTGAGAAGTTTCGAAAAACCGAGTTTCAATCTTATCAGCTCCGATTCCGGTCCGAACTGCGTCAAATAAAATTTCGTTGAATTCCAATAACCCATAGGAACAAAATATGTAAAAATATTCACAAAATGGTCTGACTCGATTTTTAACAATATCCCGTGTACTAACCCCTTTGAGAATTTTCAGAAAATCGAGTTTCGATCATATCAGCTCCAATTACGGTCCGAACTGCGTTAAATAAAATTTCGTTGAATTCCAATAACCCATAGGAACAAAATATGTAAAAATATTCACAAAATGGTCCGACTCAATTTTTAACAAAATCCCGTGTACTAACCCCCTTGAAAATTTTCCGAAAACCGAGTTTCGATCATATCAGCTCCGATTCCGATCCGAACTTCGTTAAATAAAATTTCGTTGAATTCAAATAACCCACAGGAACAAAATATGTAAAAATATTCACAAAATGGTCCGACTCGATTTTTAACAAAAATCCCGTGTACTAACCCCCTTGAAAATTTTCCGAAAACCGAGTTTCGATCATATCAGCTCCGATTCCGGTCCGAACTGCGTTAAATAAAATTGCGTTGAATTCCAATAACCCATAGGAACAATATATGTAAAAATATCCATAAAATGGTCCGACTTGATTTTTAACAATATCCCGTGTGCGAACCCCTTTGAGGATTATCCGAAAACCGAGTTTCAGTCATTTCAGCCCCGATTCAGGTCCGAATGGCACCAAACAAAATTTCATTGAATTCCAATAACCCATAGGAACAAAATAAGTAAAAATATCCATAAAATGGTCCGACTCGATTTTTAACAATATCATGTGTATAACCCCTTTGAGGATTATCCGAAAACCAACTTTCAGTCATTTCAGCCCCGATTCAGGTCCGAATGGCACCAAATAAAATTTCGTTGAATTCCAATAACCCATAGGAACAAAATATGTAAAAATATCCACAAAATGGTCCGACTTTATTTTTAACAATATCCCGTGTACTAACCTCTTTGAGAAGTTTCCGAAAACCGAGTTTCGATCATATCAGCTCCGATTCCGGTCCGAACTGCGTTAAATAAAATTGCGTTGAATTCCAATAACCCATAGGAACAAAATATGTAAAAATATCCATAAAATGGTCCGACTTGATTTTTAACAATATCCCGTGTACGAACCCCTTTGAGGATTATCCGAAAACCGAGTTTCAGTCATTTCAGCCCCGGTTCAGGTCCGAATGGCACCAAATAAAATTTCATTGAATTCCAATAACCCATAGGAACAAAATAAGTAAAAATATCCATAAAATGGTCCGACTTGATTTTTAACAATATCCTGTGTATAACCCCTTTGAGGATTATCCGAAAACCGAGTTTCGATCATATCAGCTCCAATTACGGTCCGAACTGCGTTAAATAAAATTTCGTTGAATTCCAAAAACCCATTGGAACAAAATATGTAAAAATATCCATAAAATGGTCCGACTCGATTTTTAACAATATCCCGTGTACTAACCCCTTTGAGGATTATCCGAAAACCAAGTTTCAGTCATTTCAGCCCCGATTCAGGTCCGAATGGCACCAAATAAAATTTCGTTGAATTCCAATAACCCATAGGAACAAAATATGTAAAAATATCCACAAAATGGTCCGACTTTATTTTTAACAATATCCCGTGTACTAACCCCTTTGAGAAGTTTCCGAAAACCGAGTTTCGATCATATCAGCTCCGATTCCGGTCCGAACTGTGTTAAATAAAATTGCGTTGAATTCGAATAACCCATAGGAACAAAATATGTAAAAATATCCATAAAATGGTCCGACTTGATTTTTAACAATATCCCGTGTACGAACCCCTTTGAGGATTATCCGAAAACCGAGTTTCAGTCATTTCAGCCCCGATTCAGGTCCGAATGGCCCCAAATAAAATTTCATTGAATTCCATTAACCCATAGGAACAAAATAAGTAAAAATATCCATAAAATGGTCCGACTCGATTTTTAACAATATCCTGTGTATAACCCCTTTGAGGATTATCCGAAAACCGAGTTTCAGTCATTTCAGCCCCGCTTTAGGTTCGAATGGCACCAAATAAAATTTCATTGAATTCCAATAACCCATAGAACAAAATATGTAAAAATATCCACAAAATGGTCCGACTTGATTTTTAACAATATCCCGTGTACTAACCCCTTTGAGAAGTTTCGGAAAACCGAGTTTCGATCTTATCAGCTCCGATTCCGGTCCGAACTGCGTCAAATAAAATTTCGTTGAATTCCAAAAACCCATTGGAACAAAATATGTAAAAATATCCATAAAATGGTCCGACTCGATTTTTAACAATATCCCGTGTACTAACCCCTTTGAGGATTATCCGAAAACCAAGTTTCAGTCATTTCAGCCCCGATTCAGGTCCGAATGGCACCAAATAAAATTTCGTTGAATTCCAATAACCCATAGGAACAAAATATGTAAAAATATCCACAAAATGGTCCGACTTTATTTTTAACAATATCCCGTGTACTAACCCCTTTGAGAAGTTTCCGAAAACCGAGTTTCGATCATATCAGCTCCGATTCCGGTCCGAACTGTGTTAAATAAAATTGCGTTGAATTCGAATAACCCATAGGAACAAAATATGTAAAAATATCCATAAAATGGTCCGACTTGATTTTTAACAATATCCCGTGTACGAACCCCTTTGAGGATTATCCGAAAACCGAGTTTCAGTCATTTCAGCCCCGATTCAGGTCCGAATGGCCCCAAATAAAATTTCATTGAATTCCATTAACCCATAGGAACAAAATAAGTAAAAATATCCATAAAATGGTCCGACTCGATTTTTAACAATATCCTGTGTATAACCCCTTTGAGGATTATCCGAAAACCGAGTTTCAGTCATTTCAGCCCCGCTTTAGGTTCGAATGGCACCAAATAAAATTTCATTGAATTCCAATAACCCATAGAACAAAATATGTAAAAATATCCACAAAATGGTCCGACTTGATTTTTAACAATATCCCGTGTACTAACCCCTTTGAGAAGTTTCGGAAAACCGAGTTTCGATCTTATCAGCTCCGATTCCGGTCCGAACTGCGTCAAATAAAATTTCGTTGAATTCCAATAACCCATAGGAACAAAATATGTAAAAATATTCACAAAATGGTCCGACTCAATTTTTAACAAAATCCTGTGTACTAAACCCCTTGAAAATTTTCCGAAAACCGAGTTTCTATCATATCAGCTCCGATTCCGGTCCGAACTGCGTTAAATAAAATTGCGTTGAATTCCAATAACCCATAGGAACAAAATATGTAAAAATATTCACAAAATGGTCCGACTCGATTTTTAACAAAATCCCGTGTACTAACCCCCTTGAAAATTTTCCGAAAACCGAGTTTCGATCATATCAGCTCCGATTCCGGTCCGAACTTCGTTAAATAAAATTTCGTTGAATTCCAATAACCCATAGGAACAAAATATGTAAAAATATCCACAAAATGGTCCGACTTTATTTTTAACAATATCCCGTGTACTAACCCCTTTGAGAAGTTTCCGAAAACCGAGTTTCGATCATATCAGCTCCGATTCCGGTCCGAACTGCGTTAAATAAAATTGCGTTGAATTCGAATAACCCATAGGAACAAAATATGTAAAAATATCCATAAAATGGTCCGACTTGATTTTTAACAATATCCCGTGTACGAACCCCTTTGAGGATTATCCGAAAACCGAGTTTCAGTCATTTCAGCCCCGATTCAGGTCCGAATGGCACCAAATAAAATTTCATTGAATTCCAATAACCCATAGGAACAAAATAAGTGAAAATATCCATAAAATGGTCCGACTCGATTTTTAACAATAGCCTGTGTATAACCCCTTTGAGGATTATCCGAAAACCAACTTTCAGTCATTTCAGCCCCGATTCAGGTCCGAATGGCACCAAATAAAATTTCGTTGAATTCCAATAACCCATAGGAACAAAATATGTAAAAATATCCACAAAATGGTTCGACTTTATTTTTAACAATATCCCGTGTCCTAACCCCTTTGAGAAGTTTCCGAAAACCGAGTTTCGATCATATCAGCTCCGATTCCGGTCCGAACTGCGTTAAATAAAATTGCGTTGAATTCCAATAACCCATAGGAACAAAATATGTAAAATTATCCATAAAATGGTCCGACTTGATTTTTAACAATATCCCGTGTACGAACCCCTTTGAGGATTATCCGAAAACCGAGTTTCAGTCATTTCAGCCCCGGTTCAGGTCCGAATGGCACCAAATAAAATTTCATTGAATTCCAATAACCCATAGGAACAAAATAAGTAAAAATATCCATAAAATGGTCCGACTCGATTTTTAACAATATCCTGTGTATAACCCCTTTGAGGATTATCCGAAAACCGAGTTTCGATCATATCAGCTCCAATTACGGTCCGAACTGCGTTAAATAAAATTTCGTTGAATTCCAAAAACCCATTGGAATAAAATATGTAAAAATATCCATAAAATGGTCCGACTCGATTTTTAACAATATCCCGTGTACTAACCCCTTTGAGGATTATCCGAAAACCAAGTTTCAGTCATTTCAGCCCCGATTCAGGTCCGAATGGCACCAAATAAAATTTCGTTGAATTCCAATAACCCATAGGAACAAAATATGTAAAAATATCCACAAAATGGTCCGACTTTATTTTTAACAATATCCCGTGTACTAACCCCTTTGAGAAGTTTCCGAAAACCGAGTTTCGATCATATCAGCTCCGATTCCGGTCCGAACTGCGTTAAATAAAATTGCGTTGAATTCGAATAACCCATAGGAACAAAATATGTAAAAATATCCATAAAATGGTCCGACTTGATTTTTAACAATATCCCGTGTACGAACCCCTTTGAGGATTATCCGAAAACCGAGTTTGAGTCATTTCAGCCCCGATTCAGGTCCGAATGGCACCAAATAAAATTTCATTGAATTCCAATAACCCATAGGAACAAAATAAGTAAAAATATCCATAAAATGGTCCGACTCGATTTTTAACAATATCCTGTGTATAACCCCTTTGAGGATTATCCGAAAACCGAGTTTCAGTCATTTCAGCCCCGCTTTAGGTTCGAATGGCACCTAATAAAATTTCATTGAATTCCAATAACCCATAGGAACAAAATATGTAAAAATATCCACAAAATGGTCCGACTTGATTTTTAACAATATCCCGTGTACTAACCCCTTTGAGAAGTTTCGGAAAACCGAGTTTCGATCTTATCAGCTCCGATTCCGGTCCGAACTGCGTCAAATAAAATTTCGTTGAATTCCAATAACCCATAGGAACAAAATATGTAAAAATATTCACAAAATGGTCCGACTCAATTTTTAACAAAATCCTGTGTACTAAACCCCTTGAAAATTTTCCGAAAACCGAGTTTCTATCATATCAGCTCCGATTCCGGTCCGAACTGCGTTAAATAAAATTGCGTTGAATTCCAATAACCTATAGGAACAAAATATGTAAAAATATTCACAAAATGGTCCGACTCGATTTTTAACAAAATCCCGTGTACTAACCCCCTTGAAAATTTTCCGAAAACCGAGTTTCGATCATATCAGCTCCGATTCCGGTCCGAACTTCGTTAAATAAAATTTCGTTGAATTCCAATAACCCATAGGAACAAAATATGTACAAATATTCACAAAATGGTCCGACTCGATTTTTAACAAAATCCCGTGTACTAACCCCATTGAAAATTTTCCGAAAACCGAGTTTCGATCATATCAGCTCCTATTCCGGTCCGAACTGCGTTAAATAAAATTGCGTTGAATTCCAATAACCCATAGGAACAAAATATGTAAAAATATCCATAAAATGGTCCGACTTGATTTTTAACAATATCCCGTGTACGAACCCCTTTGAGGATTATCCGAAAACCGAGTTTCAGTCATTTCAGCCCCGATTCAGGTCCGAATGGCACCAAATAAAATTTCATTGAATTCCAATAACCCATAGGAACAAAATAAGTGAAAATATCCATAAAATGGTCCGACTCGATTTTTAACAATAGCCTGTGTATAACCCCTTTGAGGATTATCCGAAAACCGAGTTTCCGTCATTTCAGCCCCGATTCAGGTCCGAATGGAACCAAATAAAATTTCATTGAATTTCAATAACCCATAGGAACAAAATATGTAAAAATATCCACAAAATGGTCCGACTTGATTTTTAACAATATCCCGTGTACTAACCCCTTTGAGAAGTTTCGGAAAACCGAGTTTCGATCTTATCAGCTTCGATTCCGGTCCGAACTGCGTCAAATAAAATTTCGTTGAATTCCAATAACCCATAGGAACAAAATATGTAAAAATATTCACAAAATGGTCTGACTCGATTTTTAACAATATCCCGTGTACTACCCCTTTGAGAATTTTCAGAAAATCGAGTTTCGATCATATCAGCTCCGATTTCGGTCCGAACTGCGTTAAATAAAATTTCGTTGAATTCCAAAAACCCATTGGAACAAAATATGTAAAAATATCCATAAAATGGTCCGACTCGATTTTTAACAATATCCCGTGTACTAACCCCTTTGAGGATTATCCGAAAACCAAGTTTCAGTCATTTCAGCCCCGATTCAGGTCCGAATGGCACCAAATAAAATTTCGTTGAATTCCAATAACCCATAGGAACAAAATATGTAAAAATATCCACAAAATGGTCCGACTTTATTTTTAACAATATCCCGTGTACTAACCCCTTTGAGAAGTTTTCGAAAACCGAGTTTCGATCATATCAGCTCCGATTCCGGTCCGAACTGCGTTAAATAAAATTTCGTTGAATTCCAAAAACCCATTGGAACAAAATATGTAAAAATATCCATAAAATGGTCCGACTCGATTTTTAACAATATCCCGTGTACTAACCCCTTTGAGGATTATCCGAAAACCGAGTTTCAGTCATTTCAGCCCCGATTCAGGTCCGAATGGCACCAAATAAAATTTCATTGAATTCCAATAACCCATAGGAACAAAATATGTAAAAATATCCACAAAATGGCCCGACTCGATTTTTAACAAAATCCCGTGTACTAACCCCTTTGAAAATTTTCCGAAAACCGAGTTTCTATCATATCAGCTCCGATTCCGGTCCGAACTGCGTTAAAAAAAATTGCGTTGGATTCCAATAACCCATAGGAACAAAATATCTAAAAATATTCACAAAATGGTCCGACTCGATTTTTAACAAAATCCCGTGTACTAACCCCCTTGAAAATTTTCCGAAAACCGAGTTTCGATCATATCAGCTCCGATTCCGTTCCGAACTTCGTTAAATAAAATTTCGTTGAATTCCAATAACCCATAGGAACAAAATATGTAAAAATATCCACAAAATGGTCCAACTTTATTTTTAACAATATCCCGTGTACTAACCCCTTTGAGAAGTTTCCGAAAACCGAGTTTCGATCATATCAGCTCCGATTCCGGTCCGAACTGCGTTAAATAAAATTGCGTTGAATTCCAATAACCCATAGGAACAAAATATGTAAAAATATCCATAAAATGGTCCGACTCGATTTTTAACAATATCCCGTGTACGAACCCCTTTGAGGATTATCCGAAAACCGAGTTTCAGTCATTTCAGCCCCGGTTCAGGTCCGAATGGCACCAAATAAAATTTCATTGAATTCCAATAACCCATAGGAACAAAATAAGTAAAAATATCCATAAAATGGTCCGACTCGATTTTTAACAATATCCTATGTATAACCCCTTTGAGGATTATCCGAAAACCGAGTTTCAGTCATTTCAGCCCCTATTCAGGTCCGAATGGCACCAAATAAAATTTCATTGAATTCCAATAACCCATAGGAACAAAATATGTAAAAATATCCACAAAATGGTCCGACTTGATTTTTAACAATATCCCGTGTACTAACCCCTTCGAGAAGTTTCGGAAAACCGAGTTTCGATCTTATCAGCTCCGATTCCGGTCCGAACTGCGTCAAATAAAATTTCGTTGAATTCCAATAACCCATAGGAACAAAATATGTAAAAATATTCACAAAATGGTCCGACTCGATTTTTAACAAAATCCCGTGTACTAAACCCCTTGAAAATTTTCCGAAAACCGAGTTTCTATCATATCAGCTCCGATTCCGGTCCGAACTGCGTTAAATAAAATTGCGTTGAATTCCAATAACCCATAGGAACAAAATATGTAAAAATATTCACAAAATGGTCCGACTCGATTTTTAACAAAATCCCGTGTACTAACCCCCTTGAAAATTTTCCGAAAACCGAGTTTCGATCATATCAGCTCTCCGGTCCGAACTTCGTTAAATAAAATTTCGTTGAATTCCAAAAACCCATAGGAACAAAATATGTAAAAATATTCACAAAATGGTCCGACTCGATTTTTAACAAAATCCCGTGTACTAACCCCATTGAAAATTTTCCGAAAACCGAGTTTCGATCATATCAGCTCCGATTCCGGTCCGAACTGCGTTAAATAAAATTGCGTTGAATTCCAAAAACCCATAGGAACAAAATATGTAAAAATATCCATAAAATGGTCCGACTTTATTTTTAACAATATCCCGTGTACGAACCCCTTTGAGGATTATCCGAAAACCGAGTTTCAGTCATTTCAGCCCCGATTCAGGTCCGAATGGCACCAAATAAAATTTCATTGAATTCCAATAACCCATAGGAACAAAATAAGTAAAAATATCCATAAAATGGTCCGACTCGATTTTTAACAATATCCTGTGTATAACCCCTTTGAGGATTATCCGAAAACCGAGTTTCAGTCATTTCAGCCCCGATTCAGGTCCGAATGGCACCAAATAAAATTTCTTTGAATTCCAATAACCCATAGGAACAAAATATGTAAAAATATCCACAAAATGGTCCGACTTGATTTTTAACAATATCCCGTGTACTAACCCCTTTGAGAAGTTTCGGAAAACCGAGTTTCGATCTTATCAGCTCCGATTCCGGTCCGAACTGCGTCAAATAAAATTTCGTTGAATTCCAATAACCCATAGGAACAAAATATGTAAAAATATTCACAAAATGGTCCGACTCGATTTTTAACAAAATCCCGTGTACTAAACCCCTTGAAAATTTTCCGAAAACCGAGTTTCTATCATATCAGCTCCGATTCCGGTCCGAACTGCGTTAAATAAAATTGCGTTGAATTCCAATAACCCATAGGAACAAAATATGTAAAAATATTCACAAAATGGTCCGACTCGATTTTTAACAAAATCCCGTGTACTAACCCCCTTGAAAATTTTCCGAAAACCGAGTTTCGATCATATCAGCTCCGATTCCGGTCCGAACTTCGTTAAATAAAATTTCGTTGAATTCCAAAAACCCATAGGAACAAAATATGTAAAAATATTCATAAAATGGTCCGACTCGATTTTTAACAAAATCCCGTGTACTAACCCCATTGAAAATTTTCCGAAAACCGAGTTTCGATCATATCAGCTCCGATTCCGGTCCGAACTGCGTTAAATAAAATTGCGTTGAATTCCAAAAACCCATAGGAACAAAATATGTAAAAATATCCATAAAATGGTCCGACTTTATTTTTAACAATATCCCGTGTACGAACCCCTTTGAGGATTATCCGAAAACCGAGTTTCAGTCGTTTCAGCCCCGATTCAGGTCCGAATGGCACCAAATAAAATTTCATTGAATTCCAATAACCCATAGGAACAAAATAAGTAAAAATATCGATAAAATGGTCCGACTCGATTTTTAACAATATCCTGTGTATAACCCCTTTGAGGATTATCCGAAAACCGAGTTTCAGTCATTTCAGCCCCGATTCAGGTCCGAATGGCACCAAATAAAATTTCTTTGAATTCCAATAACCCATAGGAACAAAATATGTAAAAATATCCACAAAATGGTCCGACTTGATTTTTAACAATATCCCGTGTACTAACCCCTTTGAGAAGTTTCGGAAAACCGAGTTTCGATCTTATCAGCTCCGATTCCGGTCCGAACTGCGTCAAATAAAATTTCGTTGAATTCCAATAACCCATAGGAACAAAATATGTAAAAATATTCACAAAATGGTCCGACTCGATTTTTAACAAAATCCCGTGTACTAAACCCCTTGAAAATTTTCCGAAAACCGAGTTTCTATCATATCAGCTCCGATTCCGGTCCGAACTGCGTTAAATAAAATTGCGTTGAATTCCAATAACCCATAGGAACAAAATATGTAAAAATATTCACAAAATGGTCCGACTCGATTTTTAACAAAATCCCGTGTACTAACCCCCTTGAAAATTTTCCGAAAACCGAGTTTCGATCATATCAGCTCCGATTCCGGTCCGAACTTCGTTAAATAAAATTTCGTTGAATTCCAAAAACCCATAGGAACAAAATATGTAAAAATATTCATAAAATGGTCCGACTCGATTTTTAACAAAATCCCGTGTACTAACCCCATTGAAAATTTTCCGAAAACCGAGTTTCGATCATATCAGCTCCGATTCCGGTCCGAACTGCGTTAAATAAAATTGCGTTGAATTCCAAAAACCCATAGGAACAAAATATGTAAAAATATCCATAAAATGGTCCGACTTTATTTTTAACAATATCCCGTGTACGAACCCCTTTGAGGATTATCCGAAAACCGAGTTTCAGTCATTTCAGCCCCGATTCAGGTCCGAATGGCACCAAATAAAATTTCATTGAATTCCAATAACCCATAGGAACAAAATAAGTAAAAATATCAATAAAATGGTCCGACTCGATTTTTATCAATATCCTGTGTATAACCCCTTTGAGGATTATCCGAAAACCGAGTTTCAGTCATTTCAGCCCCGATTCAGGTCCGAATGGCACCAAATAAAATTTCTTTGAATTCCAATAACCCATAGGAACAAAATATGTAAAAATATCCACAAAATGGTCCGACTTGATTTTTAACAATATCCCGTGTACTAACCCCTTTGAGAAGTTTCGGAAAACCGAGTTTCGATCTTATCAGCTCCGATTCCGGTCCGAACTGCGTCAAATAAAATTTCGTTGAATTCCAATAACCCATAGGAACAAAATATGTAAAAATATTCACAAAATGGTCCGACTCGATTTTTAACAAAATCCCGTGTACTAAACCCCTTGAAAATTTTCCGAAAACCGAGTTTCTATCATATCAGCTCCGATTCCGGTCCGAACTGCGTTAAATAAAATTGCGTTGAATTCCAATAACCCATAGGAACAAAATATGTAAAAATATTCACAAAATGGTCCGACTCGATTTTTAACAAAATCCCGTGTACTAACCCCCTTGAAAATTTTCCGAAAACCGAGTTTCGATCATATCAGCTCCGATTCCGGTCCGAACTTCGTTAAATAAAATTTCGTTGAATTCCAAAAACCCATAGGAACAAAATATGTAAAAATATTCACAAAATGGTCCGACTCGATTTTTAACAAAATCCCGTGTACTAAACCCCTTGAAAATTTTCCGAAAACCGAGTTTCTATCATATCAGCTCCGATTCCGGTCCGAACTGCGTTAAATAAAATTGCGTTGAATTCCAATAACCCATAGGAACAAAATATGTAAAAATATTCACAAAATGGTCCGACTCGATTTTTAACAAAATCCCGTGTAGTAACCCCCTTGAAAATTTTCCAAAAACCGAGTTTCGATCATATCAGCTCCGATTCCGGTCCGAACTTCGTTAAATAAAATTTCGTTGAATTCCAAAAACCCATAGGAACAAAATATGTAAAAATATTCATAAAATGGTCCGACTCGATTTTTAACAAAATCCCGTGTATTAACCCCATTGAAAATTTTCCGAAAACCGAGTTTCGATCATATCAGCTCCGATTCCGGTCCGAACTGCGTTAAATAATATTGCGTTGAATTCCAAAAACCCATAGGCACAAAATATGTAAAAATATCCATAAAATGGTCCGACTTTATTTTTAACAATATCCCGTGTACGAACCCCTTTGAGGATTATCCGAAAACCGAGTTTCAGTCATTTCAGCCCCGATTCAGGTCCGAATGGCACCAAATAAAATTTCATTGAATTCCAATAACCCATAGGAACAAAATAAGTAAAAATATCAATAAAATGGTCCGACTCGATTTTTAACAATATCCTGTGTATAACCCCTTTGAGGATTATCCGAAAACCGAGTTTCAGTCATTTCAGCCCCGATTCAGGTCCGAATGGCACCAAATAAAATTTCTTTGAATTCCAATAACCCATAGGAACAAAATATGTAAAAATATCCACAAAATGGTCCGACTTGATTTTTAACAATATCCCGTGTACTAACCCCTTTGAGAAGTTTCGGAAAACCGAGTTTCGATCTTATCAGCTCCGATTCCGGTCCGAACTGCGTCAAATAAAATTTCGTTGAATTCCAATAACCCATAGGAACAAAATATGTAAAAATATTCACAAAATGGTCCGACTCGATTTTTAACAAAATCCCGTGTACTAAACCCCTTGAAAATTTTCCGAAAACCGAGTTTCTATCATATCAGCTCCGATTCCGGTCCGAACTGCGTTAAATAAAATTGCGTTGAATTCCAATAACCCATAGGAACAAAATATGTAAAAATATTCACAAAATGGTCCGACTCGATTTTTAACAAAATCCCGTGTACTAACCCCCTTGAAAATTTTCCGAAAACCGAGTTTCGATCATATCAGCTCCGATTCCGGTCCGAACTTCGTTAAATAAAATTTCGTTGAATTCCAAAAACCCATAGGAACAAAATATGTAAAAATATTCACAAAATGGTCCGACTCGATTTTTAACAAAATCCCGTGTACTAAACCCCTTGAAAATTTTCCGAAAACCGAGTTTCTATCATATCAGCTCCGATTCCGGTCCGAACTGCGTTAAATAAAATTGCGTTGAATTCCAATAACCCATAGGAACAAAATATGTAAAAATATTCACAAAATGGTCCGACTCGATTTTTAACAAAATCCCGTGTACTAACCCCCTTGAAAATTTTCCAAAAACCGAGTTTCGATCATATCAGCTCCGATTCCGGTCCGAACTTCGTTAAATAAAATTTCGTTGAATTCCAAAAACCCATAGGAACAAAATATGTAAAAATATTCATAAAATGGTCCGACTCGATTTTTAACAAAATCCCGTGTACTAACCCCATTGAAAATTTTCCGAAAACCGAGTTTCGATCATATCAGCTCCGATTCCGGTCCGAACTGCGTTAAATAAAATTGCGTTGAATTCCAAAAACCCATAGGAACAAAATATGTAAAAATATCCATAAAATGGTCCGACTTTATTTTTAACAATATCCCGTGTACGAACCCCTTTGAGGATTATCCGAAAACCGAGTTTCAGTCATTTCAGCCCCGATTCAGGTCCGAATGGCACCAAATAAAATTTCATTGAATTCCAATAACCCATAGGAACAAAATAAGTAAAAATATCAATAAAATGGTCCGACTCGATTTTTAACAATATCCTGTGTATAACCCCTTTGAGAATTATCCGAAAACCGAGTTTCAGTCATTTCAGCCCCGATTCAGGTCCGAATGGCACCAAATAAAATTTCTTTGAATTCCAATAACCCATAGGAACAAAATATGTAAAAATATCCACAAAATGGTCCGACTTGATTTTTAACAATATCCCGTGTACTAACCCCTTTGAGAAGTTTCGGAAAACCGAGTTTCGATCTTATCAGCTCCGATTCCGGTCCGAACTGCGTCAAATAAAATTTCGTTGAATTCCAATAACCCATAGGAACAAAATATGTAAAAATATTCACAAAATGGTCCGACTCGATTTTTAACAAAATCCCGTGTACTAAACCCCTTGAAAATTTTCCGAAAACCGAGTTTCTATCATATCAGCTCCGATTCCGGTCCGAACTGCGTTAAATAAAATTGCGTTGAATTCCAATAACCCATAGGAACAAAATATGTAAAAATATTCACAAAATGGTCCGACTCGATTTTTAACAAAATCCCGTGTACTAACCCCCTTGAAAATTTTCCGAAAACCGAGTTTCGATCATATCAGCTCCGATTCCGGTCCGAACTTCGTTAAATAAAATTTCGTTGAATTCCAAAAACCCATAGGAACAAAATATGTAAAAATATTCACAAAATGGTCCGACTCGATTTTTAACAAAATCCTGTGTACTAACCCCATTGAAAATTTTCCGAAAACCGAGTTTCGATCATATCAGCTCCGATTCCGGTCCGAACTGCGTTAAATAAAATTGCGTTGAATTCCAATAACCCATAGGAACAAAATATGTAAAAATATCCATAAAATGGTCCGACTTGATTTTTAACAATATCCCGTGTACGAACCCCTTTGAGGATTATCCGAAAACCGAGTTTCAGTCATTTCAGCCCCGATTCAGGTCCGAATGGCACCAAATAAAATTTCATTGAATTCCAATAACCCATAGGAATAAAATAAGTAAAAATATCCATAAAATGGTCCGACTCGATTTTTAACAATATCCTGTGTATAACCCCTTTGAGGATTATCCGAAAACCGAGTTTCAGTCGTTTCAGCCCCGATTCTGGTCCGAATGGCACCAAATAAAATTTCATTGAATTCCAATAACCCATAGGAACAAAATAATTAAAATATCCATAAAATGGTCCGACTCGATTTTTAACAATATCCTGTGTATAACCCCTTTGAGGATTATCCGAAAACCGAGTTTCCGTCATTTCAGCCCCGATTCAGGTCCGAATGGCACCAAATAAAATTTCATTGAATTCCAATAACCCATAGGAACAAAATATGTAAAAATATCCACAAAATGGTCCGACTTGATTTTTAACAAAATCCCGTGTACTAACCCCTTTGAGAAGTTTCGGAAAACCGAGTTTCGATCTTATCAGCTCCGATTCCGGTCCGAACTGCGTCAAATAAAATTTCGTTGAATTCCAATAACCCATAGGAACAAAATATGTAAAAATATTCACAAAATGGTCTGACTCGATTTTTAACAATATCCCGTGTACTACCCCTTTGAGAATTTTCAGAAAATCGAGTTTCGATCATATCAGCTCCGATTTCGGTCCGAACTGCGTTAAATAAAATTTCGTTGAATTCCAAAAACCCATTGGAACAAAATATGTAAAAATATCCATAAAATGGTCCGACTCGATTTTTAACAATATCCCGTGTACTAACCCCTTTGAGGATTATCCGAAAACCAAGTTTCAGTCATTTCAGCCCCGATTCAGGTCCGAATGGCACCAAATAAAATTTCGTTGAATTCCAATAACCCATAGGAACAAAATATGTAAAAATATTCACAAAATGGTCCGACTCGATTTTTAACAAAATCCCGTGTACTAAACCCCTTGAAAATTTTCCGAAAACCGAGTTTCTATCATATCAGCTCCGATTCCGGTCCGAACTGCGTTAAATAAAATTGCGTTGAATTCCAATAATCCATAGGAACAAAATATGTAAAAATATTCACAAAATGGTCCGACTCGATTTTTAACAAAATCCCGTGTACTAACCCCCTTGAAAATTTTCCGAAAACCGAGTTTCGATCATATCAGCTCCGATTCCGGTCCGAACTTCGTTAAATAAAATTTCGTTGAATTCCAAAAACCCATAGGAACAAAATAAGTAAAAATATTCACAAAATGGTCCGACTCGATTTTTAACAAAATCCCGTGTACTAACCCCATTGAAAATTTTCCGAAAACCGAGTTTCGATCATATCAGCTCCGATTCCGGTCCGAACTGCGTCAAATAAAATTTCGTTGAATTCCAATAACCCATAGGAACAAAATATGTAAAAATATTCACAAAATGGTCCGACTCGATTTTTAACAAAATCCCGTGTACTAACCCCATTGAAAATTTTCTGAAAACCGAGTTTCGATCATATCAGCTCCGATTCCGGTCCGAACTGCGTTAAATAAAATTGCGTTGAATTCCAATAACCCATAGGAACAAAATATGTAAAAATATCCATAAAATGGTCCGACTTGATTTTTAACAATATCCCGTGTACGAACCCCTTTGAGGATTATCCGAAAACCGAGTTTCAGTCATTTCAGCCCCGATTCAGGTCCGAATGGCACCAAATAAAATTTCATTGAATTCCAATAACCCATAGGAACAAAATAAGTAAAAATATCCATAAAATGGTCCGACTCGATTTTTAACAATATCCTGTGTATAACCCCTTTGAGGATTATCCGAAAACCGAGTTTCAGTCGTTTCAGCCCCGATTCTGGTCCGAATGGCACCAAATAAAATTTCATTGAATTCCAATAACCCATAGGAACAAAATAAGTAAAAATATCCATAAAATGGTCCGACTCGATTTTTAACAATATCCTGTGTATAACCCCTTTGAGGATTATCCGAAAACCGAGTTTCCGTCATTTCAGCCCCGATTCAGGTCCGAATGGCACCAAATAAAATTTCATTGAATTCCAATAACCCATAGGAACAAAATATGTAAAAATATCCACAAAATGGTCCGACTTGATTTTTAACAATATCCCGTGTACTAACCCCTTTGAGAAGTTTCGGAAAACCGAGTTTCGAACTTATCAGCTCCGATTCCGGTCCGAACTGCGTCAAATAAAATTTCGTTGAATTCCAATAACCCATAGGAACAAAATATGTAAAAATATTCACAAAATGGTCTGACTCGATTTTTAACAATATCCCGTGTACTACCCCTTTGAGAATTTTCAGAAAATCGAGTTTCGATCATATCAGCTCCGATTTCGGTCCGAACTGCGTTAAATAAAATTTCGTTGAATTCCAAAAACCCATTGGAACAAAATATGTAAAAATATCCATAAAATGGTCCGACTCGATTTTTAACAATATCCCGTGTACTAACCCCTTTGAGGATTATCCGAAAACATGTTTCAGTCATTTCAGCCCCGATTCAGGTCCGAATGGCACCAAATAAAATTTCGTTGAATTCCAATAACCCATAGGAACAAAATATGTAAAAATATCCACAAAATGGTCCGACTTTATTTTTAACAATATCCCGTGTACTAACCCCTTCGAGAAGTTTCGGAAAACCGAGTTTCGATCTTATCAGCTCCGATTCCGGTCCGAACTACGTCAAATAAAATTTCGTTGAATTCCAATAACCCATAGGAACAAAATATGTAAAAATATTCACAAAATGGTCCAACTCGATTTTTAACAAAATCCCGTGTACTAAACCCCTTGAAAATTTTCCGAAAACCGAGTTTCTATCATATCAGCTCCGATTCCGGTCCGAACTGCGTTAAATAAAATTGCGTTGAATTCCAATAACCCATAGGAACAAAATATGTAAAAATATTCACAAAATGGTCCGACTCGATTTTTAACAAAATCCCGTGTACTAACCCCCTTGAAAATTTTCCGAAAACCGAGTTTCGATCATATCAGCTCCGATTCCGGTCCGAACTTCGTTAAATAAAATTTCGTTGAATTCCAAAAACCCATAGGAACAAAATATGTAAAAATATTCACAAAATGGTCCGACTCGATTTTTAACAAAAACCCGTGTACTAACCCCATTGAAAATTTTCCGAAAACCGAGTTTCGATCATATCAGCTCCGATTCCGGTCCGAACTGCGTTAAATAAAATTGCGTTGAATTCCAATAACCCATAGGAACAAAATATGTAAAAATATCCATAAAATGGTCCGACTTTATTTTTAACAGTATCCCGTGTACGAACCCCTTTGAGGATTATCCGAAAACCGAGTTTCAGTCATTTCAGCCCCGATTCAGGTCCGAATGGCACCAAATAAAATTTCATTGAATTCCAATAACCCATAGGAACAAAATATGTAAAAATATCCACAAAATGGTCCGACTTGATTTTTAACAATATCCCGTGTACTAACCCCTTTGAGAAGATTCGGAAAACCGAGTTTCGATCTTATCAGCTCCGATTCCGGTCCGAACTGCGTCAAATAAAATTTCGTTGAATTCCAATAACCCATAGGAACAAAATATGTAAAAATATTCACAAAATGGTCCGACTCGATTTTTAACAAAATCCCGTGTACTAAACCCCTTGAAAATTTTCCGAAAACCGAGTTTCTATCATATCAGCTCCGATTCCGGTCCGAACTGCGTTAAATAAAATTGCGTTGAATTCCAATAATCCATAGGAACAAAATATGTAAAAATATTCACAAAATGGTCCGACTCGATTTTTAACAAAATCCCGTGTACTAACCCCCTTGAAAATTTTCCGAAAACCGAGTTTCGATCATATCAGCTCCGATTCCGGTCCGAACTTCGTTAAATAAAATTTCGTTGAATTCCAAAAACCCATAGGAACAAAATAAGTAAAAATATTCACAAAATGGTCCGACTCGATTTTTAACAAAATCCCGTGTACTAACCCCATTGAAAATTTTCCGAAAACCGAGTTTCGATCATATCAGCTCCGATTCCGGTCCGAACTGCGTCAAATAAAATTTCGTTGAATTCCAATAACCCATAGGAACAAAATATGTAAAAATATTCACAAAATGGTCCGACTCGATTTTTAACAAAATCCCGTGTACTAAACCCCTTGAAAATTTTCCGAAAACCGAGTTTCTATCATATCAGCTCCGATTCCGGTCCGAACTGCGTTAAATAAAATTGCGTTGAATTCCAATAACCCATAGGAACAAAATATGTAAAAATATTCACAAAATGGTCCGACTCGATTTTTAACAAAATCCCGTGTACTAACCCCCTTGAAAATTTTCCGAAAACCGAGTTTCGATCATATCAGCTCCGATTCCGGTCCGAACTTCGTTAAATAAAATTTCGTTGAATTCCAAAAACCCATAGGAACAAAATATGTAAAAATATTCACAAAATGGTCCGACTCGATTTTTAACAAAATCCCGTGTACTAACCCCATTGAAAATTTTCCGAAAACCGAGTTTCAGTCATATCAGCTCCGATTCCGGTCCGAACTGCGTTAAATAAAATTGCGTTGAATTCCAATAACCCATAGGAACAAAATATGTAAAAATATCCATAAAATGGTCCGACTTTATTTTTAACAATATCCCGTGTACGAACCCCTTTGAGGATTATCCGAAAACCGAGTTTCAGTCATTTCAGCCCCGATTCAGGTCCGAATGGCACCAAATAAAATTTCATTGAATTCCAATAACCCATAGGAACAAAATAAGTAAAAATATCCATAAAATGGTTCGACTCGATTTTTAACAATATCCTGTGTATAACCCCTTTGAGGATTATCCGAAAACCGAGTTTCAGTCATTTCAGCCCCGATTCAGGTCCGAATGACACCAAATAAAATTTCATTGAATTCCAATAACCCATAGGAACAAAATATGTAAAAATATCCACAAAATGGTCCGACTTGATTTTTAACAATATCCCGTGTACTAACCCCTTTGAGAAGTTTCGGAAAACCGAGTTTCGATCTTATCAGCTCCGATTCCGGTCCGAACTGCGTCAAATAAAATTTCGTTGAATTCCAATAACCCATAGGAACAAAATATGTAAAAATATTCACAAAATGGTCTGACTCGATTTTTAACAATATCCCGTGTACTAACCCCTTTGAGAATTTTCAGAAAATCGAGTTTCGATCATATCAGCTCCAATTACGGTCCGAACTGCGTTAAATAAAATTTCGTTGAATTCCAAAAACCCATTGGAACAAAATATGTAAAAATATCCATAAAATGGTCCGACTCGATTTTTAACAATATCCCGTGTACTAACCCCTTTGAGGATTATCCGAAAACCAAGTTTCAGTCATTTCAGCCCCGATTCAGGTCCGAATGGCACCAAATAAAATTTCATTGAATTCCAATAACCCATAGGAACAAAATATGTAAAAATATCCACAAAATGGTCCGACTTGATTTTTAACAATATCCCGTGTACTAACCCCTTTGAGAAGTTTCGGAAAACCGAGTTTCGATCTTATCAGCTCCGATTCCGGTCCGAACTGCGTCAAATAAAATTTCGTTGAATTCCAATAACCCATAGGAACAAAATATGTAAAAATATTCACAAAATGGTCCGACTCGATTTTTAACAAAATCCCGTGTACTAAACCCCTTGAAAATTTTCCGAAAACCGAGTTTCTATCATATCAGCTCCGATTCCGGTCCGAACTGCGTTAAATAAAATTGCGTTGAATTCCAATAATCCATAGGAACAAAATATGTAAAAATATTCACAAAATGGTCCGACTCAATTTTTAACAAAATCCCGTGTACTAACCCCCTTGAAAATTTTCCGAAAACCGAGTTTCGATCATATCAGCTCCGATTCCGGTCCGAACTTCGTTAAATAAAATTTCGTTGAATTCCAAAAACCCATAGGAACAAAATAAGTAAAAATATTCACAAAATGGTCCGACTCGATTTTTAACAAAATCCCGTGTACTAACCCCATTGAAAATTTTCCGAAAACCGAGTTTCGATCATATCAGCTCCGATTCCGGTCCGAACTTCGTTAAATAAAATTTCGTTGAATTCCAAAAACCCATAGGAACAAAATATGTAAAAATATTCACAAAATGGTCCGACTCGATTTTTAACAAAATCCCGTGTACTAACCCCATTGAAAATTTTCCGAAAACCGAGTTTCGATCATATCAGCTCCGATTCCGGTCCGAACTGCGTTAAATAAAATTGCGTTGAATTCCAATAACCCATAGGAACAAAATATGTAAAAATATCCATAAAATGGCCCGACTTGATTTTTAACAATATCCCGTGTACGAACCCCTTTGAGGATTATCCAAAAACCGAGTTTCAGTCATTTCAGCCCCGATTCAGGTCCGAATGGCACCAAATAAAATTTCATTGAATTCCAATAACCCATAGGAACAAAATAAGTAAAAATATCCATAAAATGGTCCGACTCGATTTTTAACAATATCCTGTGTATAACCCCTTTGAGGATTATCCGAAAACCGAGTTTCAGTCATTTCAGCCCCGATTCAAGTCCGAATGGCACCAAATAAAATTTCATTGAATTCCAATAACCCATAGGAACAAAATATGTAAAAATATCCACAAAATGGTCCGACTTGATTTTTAACAATATCCCGTGTACTAACCCCTTTGAGAAGTTTCGGAAAACCGAGTTTCGATCTTATCAGCTCCGATTCCGGTCCGAACTGCGTCAAATAAAATTTCGTTGAATTCCAATAACCCATAGGAACAAAATATGTAAAAATATTCACAAAATGGTCCGACTCGATTTTTAACAAAATCCCGTGTACTAAACCCCTTGAAAATTTTCCGAAAACCGAGTTTCTATCATATTAGCTCCGATTCCGGTCCGAACTGCGTTAAATGAAATTGAGTTGAATTCCAATAACCCATAGGAACAAAATATGTAAAAATATTCACAAAATGGTCCGACTCGATTTTTAACAAAATCCCGTGTACTAACCCCCTTGAAAATTTTCCGAAAACCGAGTTTCGATCATATCAGCTCCGATTCCGGTCCGAACTTCGTTAAATAAAATTTCGTTGAATTCCAAAAACCCATAGGAACAAAATATGTAAAAATATTCACAAAATGGTCCGACTCGATTTTTAACAAAATCCCGTGTACTAACCTCATTGAAAATTTTCCGAAAACCGAGTTTCGATCATATCAGCTCCGATTCCGGTCCGAACTTCGTTAAATAAAATTTCGTTGAATTCCAAAAACCCATAGGAACAAAATATGTAAAAATATTCACAAAATGGTCCGACTCGATTTTTAACAAAATCCCGTGTACTAACCCCATTGAAAATTTTCCGAAAACCGAGTTTCGATCATATCAGCTCCGATTCCGGTCCGAACTGCGTTAAATAAAATTGCGTTGAATTCCAATAACCCATAGGAAAAAAATATGTAAAAATATTCACAAAATGGTCCGACTCGATTTTTAACAAAATCCCGTGTACTAACCCCCTTGAAAATTTTCCGAAAACCGAGTTTCGATCATATCAGCTCCGATTCCGGTCCGAACTTCGTTAAATAAAATTTCGTTGAATTCCAAAAACCCATAGGAACAAAATAAGTAAAAATATTCACAAAATGGTCCGACTCGATTTTTAACAAAATCCCGTGTACTAACCCCATTGAAAATTTTCCGAAAACCGAGTTTCGATCATATCAGCTCCGATTCCGGTCCGAACTGCGTCAAATAAAATTTCGTTGAATTCCAATAACCCATAGGAACAAAATATGTAAAAATATTCACAAAATGGTCCGACTCGATTTTTAACAAAATCCCGTGTACTAAACCCCTTGAAAATTTTCCGAAAACCGAGTTTCTATCATATCAGCTCCGATTCCGGTCCGAACTGCGTTAAATAAAATTGCGTTGAATTCCAATAACCCATAGGAACAAAATATGTAAAAATATTCACAAAATGTTCCGACTCGATTTTTAACAAAATCCCGTGTACTAACCCCCTTGAAAATTTTCCGAAAACCGAGTTTCGATCATATCAGCTCCGATTCCGGTCCGAACTTCGTTAAATAAAATTTCGTTGAATTCCAAAAACCCATAGGAACAAAATATGTAAAAATATTCACAAAATGGTCCGACTCGATTTTTAACAAAATCCCGTGTACTAACCCCATTGAAAATTTTTCGAAAACCGAGTTTCAGTCATATCAGCTCCGATTCCGGTCCGAACTGCGTTAAATAAAATTGCGTTGAATTCCAATAACCCATAGGAACAAAATATGTAAAAATATCCATAAAAGGGTCCGACTTTATTTTTAACAATATCCCGTGTACGAACCCCTTTGAGGATTATCCGAAAACCGAGTTTCAGTCATTTCAGCCCCGATTCAGGTCCGAATGGCACCAAATAAAATTTCATTGAATTCCAATAACCCATAGGAACAAAATAAGTAAAAATATCCATAAAATGGTCCGACTCGATTTTTAACAATATCCTGTGTATAACCCCTTTGAGGATTATCCGAAAACCGAGTTTCAGTCATTTCAGCCCCGATTCAGGTCCGAATGGCACCAAATAAAATTTCATTGAATTCCAATAACCCATAGGAACAAAATATGTAAAAATATCCACAAAATGGTCCGACTTGATTTTTAACAATATCCCGTGTACTAACCCCTTTGAGAAGTTTCGGAAAACCGAGTTTCGATCTTATCAGCTCCGATTCCGGTCCGAACTGCGTCAAATAAAATTTCGTTGAATTCCAATAACCCATAGGAACAAAATATGTAAAAATATTCACAAAATGGTCTGACTCGATTTTTAACAATATCCCGTGTACTAACCCCTTTGAGAATTTTCAGAAAATCGAGTTTCGATCATATCAGCTCCAATTACGGTCCGAACTGCGTTAAATAAAATTTCGTTGAATTCCAAAAACCCATTGGAACAAAATATGTAAAAATATCCATAAAATGGTCCGACTCGATTTTTAACAATATCCCGTGTACTAACCCCTTTGAGGATTATCCGAAAACCAAGTTTCAGTCATTTCAGCCCCGATTCAGGTCCGAATGGCACCAAATAAAATTTCATTGAATTCCAATAGCCCATAGGAACAAAATATGTAAAAATATCCACAAAATGGTCCGACTTGATTTTTAACAATATCCCGTGTACTAACCCCTTTGAGAAGTTTCGGAAAACCGAGTTTCGATCTTATCAGCTCCGATTCCGGTCCGAACTGCGTCAAATAAAATTTCGTTGAATTCCAATAACCCATAGGAACAAAATATGTAAAAATATTCACAAAATGGTCCGACTCGTTTTTTAACAAAATCCCGTGTACTAAACCCCTTGAAAATTTTCCGAAAATCGAGTTTCTATCATATCAGCTCCGATTCCGGTCCGAACTGCGTTAAATAAAATTGCGTTGAATTCCAATAATCCATAGGAACAAAATATGTAAAAATATTCACAAAATGGTCCGACTCGATTTTTAACAAAATCCCGTGTACTAACCCCCTTGAAAATTTTCCGAAAACCGAGTTTCGATCATATCAGCTCCGATTCCGGTCCGAACTTCGTTAAATAAAATTTCGTTGAATTCCAAAAACCCATAGGAACAAAATAAGTAAAAATATTCACAAAATGGTCCGACTCGATTTTTAACAAAATCCCGTGTACTAACCCCATTGAAAATTTTCCGAAAACCGAGTTTCGATCATATCAGCTCCGATTCCGGTCCGAACTTCGTTAAATAAAATTTCGTTGAATTCCAAAAACCCATAGGAACAAAATATGTAAAAATATTCACAAAATGGTCCGACTCGATTTTTAACAAAATCCCGTGTACTAACCCCATTGAAAATTTTCCGAAAACCGAGTTTCGATCATATCAGCTCCGATTCCGGTCCGAACTGCGTTAAATAAAATTGCGTTGAATTCCAATAACCCATAGGAACAAAATATGTAAAAATATCCATAAAATGGTCCGACTTGATTTTTAACAATATCCCGTGTACGAACCCCTTTGAGGATTATCCAAAAACCGAGTTTCAGTCATTTCAGCCCCGATTCAGGTCCGAATGGCACCAAATAAAATTTCATTGAATTCCAATAACCCATAGGAACAAAATAAGTAAAAATATCCATAAAATGGTCCGACTCGATTTTTAACAATATCCTGTGTATAACCCCTTTGAGGATTATCCGAAAACCGAGTTTCAGTCATTTCAGCCCCGATTCAAGTCCGAATGGCACCAAATAAAATTTCATTGAATTCCAATAACCCATAGGAACAAAATATGTAAAAATATCCACAAAATAGTCCGACTTGATTTTTAACAATATCCCGTGTACTAACCCCTTTGAGAAGTTTCGAAAAACCGAGTTTTGATCTTATCAGCTCCGAATCCGGTCCGAACTGCGTCAAATAAAATTTCGTTGAATTCCAATAACCCATAGGAACAAAATATGTAAAAATATTCACAAAATGGTCCGACTCGATTTTTAACAAAATCCCGTGTACTAAACCCCTTGAAAATTTTCCGAAAACCGAGTTTCTATCATATTAGCTCCGATTCCGGTCCGAACTGCGTTAAATGAAATTGCGTTGAATTCCAATAACCCATAGGAACAAAATATGTAAAAATATTCACAAAATGGTCCGACTCGATTTTTAACAAAATCCCGTGTACTAACCCCCTTGAAAATTTTTCGAAAACCGAGTTTCGATCATATCAGCTCCGATTCCGGTCCGAACTTCGTTAAATAAAATTTCGTTGAATTCCGAAAACCAATAGGAACAAAATATGTAAAAATATTCACAAAATGGTCCGACTCGATTTTTAACAAAATCCCGTGTACTAACCCCATTGAAAATTTTCCGAAAACCGAGTTTCGATCATATCAGCTCCGATTCCGGTCCGAACTGCGTTAAATAAAATTGCGTTGAATTCCAATAACCCATAGGAACAAAATATGTAAAAATATCCATAAAATGGTCCGACTTGATTTTTAACAATATCCCGTGTACGAACCCCTTTGAGGATTATCCAAAAACCGAGTTTCAGTCATTTCAGCCCCGATTCAGGTCCGAATGGCACCAAATAAAATTTCATTGAATTCCAATAACCCATAGGAACAAAATAAGTAAAAATATTCACAAAATGGTCCGACTCGATTTTTAACAAAATCCCGTGTACTAACCCCATTGAAAATTTTCCGAAAACCGAGTTTCGATCATATCAGCTCCGATTCCGGTCCGAACTGCGTCAAATAAAATTTCGTTGAATTCCAATAACCCATAGGAACAAAATATGTAAAAATATTCACAAAATGGTCCGACTCGATTTTTAACAAAATCCCGTGTACTAAACCCCTTGAAAATTTTCCGAAAACCGAGTTTCTATCATATCAGCTCCGATTCCGGTCCGAACTGCGTTAAATAAAATTGCGTTGAATTCCAATAACCCATAGGAACAAAATATGTAAAAATATTCACAAAATGGTCCGACTCGATTTTTAACAAAATCCCGTGTACTAACCCCCTTGAAAATTTTCCGAAAACCGAGTTTCGATCATATCAGCTCCGATTCCGGTCCGAACTTCGTTAAATAAAATTTCGTTGAATTCCAAAAACCCATAGGAACAAAATATGTAAAAATATTCACAAAATGGTCCGACTCGATTTTTAACAAAATCCCGTGTACTAACCCCATTGAAAATTTTCCGAAAACCGAGTTTCAGTCATATCAGCTCCGATTCCGGTCCGAACTGCGTTAAATAAAATTGCGTTGAATTCCAATAACCCATAGGAACAAAATATGTAAAAATATCCATAAAATGGTCCGACTTTATTTTTAACAATATCCCGTGTACGAACCCCTTTGAGGATTATCCGAAAACCGAGTTTCAGTCATTTCAGCCCCGATTCAGGTCCGAATGGCACCAAATAAAATTTCATTGAATTCCAATAACCCATAGGAACAAAATAAGTAAAAATATCCATAAAATGGTCCGACTCGATTTTTAACAATATCCTGTGTATAACCCCTTTGAGGATTATCCGAAAACCGAGTTTCAGTCATTTCAACCCCGATTCAGGTCCGAATGGCACCAAATAAAATTTCATTGAATTCCAATAACACATAGGAACAAAATATGTAAAAATATCCACAAAATGGTCCGACTTGATTTTTAACAATATCCCGTGTACTAACCCCTTTGAGAAGTTTCGGAAAACCGAGTTTCGATCTTATCAGCTCCGATTCCTGTCCGAACTGCGTCAAATAAAATTTCGTTGAATTCCAATAACCCATAGGAACAAAATATGTAAAAATATTCACAAAATGGTCTGACTCGATTTTTAACAATATCCCGTGTACTAACCTCTTTGAGAATTTTCAGAAAATCGAGTTTCGATCATATCTGCTCCAATTACGGTCCGAACTGCGTTAAATAAAATTTCGTTGAATTCCAAAAACCCATTGGAACAAAATATGTAAAAATATCCATAAAATGGTCCGACTCGATTTTTAACAATATCCCGTGTACTAACCCCTTTGAGGATTATCCGAAAACCAAGTTTCAGTCATTTCAGCCCCGATTCAGGTCCGAATGGCACCAAATAAAATTTCATTGAATTCCAATAACCCATAGGAACAAAATATGTAAAAATATCCACAAAATGGTCCGACTTGATTTTTAACAATATCCCGTGTACTAACCCCTTTGAGAAGTTTCGGAAAACCGAGTTTCGATCTTATCAGCTCCGATTCCGGTCCGAACTGCGTCAAATAAAATTTCGTTGAATTCCAATAACCCATAGGAACAAAATATGTAAAAATATTCACAAAATGGTCCGACTCGATTTTTAACAAAATCCCGTGTACTAACCCCCTTGAAAATTTTCCGAAAACCGAGTTTCGATCATATCAGCTCCGATTCCGGTCCGAACTTCGTTAAATAAAATTTCGTTGAATTCCAAAAACCCATAGGAACAAAATATGTAAAAATATTCACAAAATGGTCCGACTCGATTTTTAACAAAATCCCGTGTACTAACCCCATTGAAAATTTTCCGAAAACCGAGTTTCAGTCATATCAGCTCCGATTCCGGTCCGAACTGCGTTAAATAAAATTGCGTTGAATTCCAATAACCCATAGGAACAAAATATGTAAAAATATCCATAAAATGGTCCGACTTTATTTTTAACAATATCCCGTGTACGAACCCCTTTGAGGATTATCCGAAAACCGAGTTTCAGTCATTTCAGCCCCGATTCAGGTCCGAATGGCACCAAATAAAATTTCATTGAATTCCAATAACCCATAGGAACAAAATAAGTAAAAATATCCATAAAATGGTCCGACTCGATTTTTAACAATATCCTGTGTATAACCCCTTTGAGGATTATCCGAAAACCGAGTTTCAGTCATTTCAACCCCGATTCAGGTCCGAATGGCACCAAATAAAATTTCATTGAATTCCAATAACACATAGGAACAAAATATGTAAAAATATCCACAAAATAGTCCGACTTGATTTTTAACAATATCCCGTGTACTAACCCCTTTGAGAAGTTTCGGAAAACCGAGTTTCGATCTTATCAGCTCCGAATCCGGTCCGAACTGCGTCAAATAAAATTTCGTTGAATTCCAATAACCCATAGGAACAAAATATGTAAAAATATTCACAAAATGGTCCGACTCGATTTTTAACAAAATCCCGTGTACTAAACCCCTTGAAAATTTTCCGAAAACCGAGTTTCTATCATATTAGCTCCGATTCCGGTCCGAACTGCGTTAAATGAAATTGCGTTGAATTCCAATAACCCATAGGAACAAAATATGTAAAAATATTCACAAAATGGTCCGACTCGATTTTTAACAAAATCCCGTGTACTAACCCCCTTGAAAATTTTCCGAAAACCGAGTTTCGATCATATCAGCTCCGATTCCGGTCCGAACTTCGTTAAATAAAATTTCGTTGAATTCCGAAAACCCATAGGAACAAAATATGTAAAAATATTCACAAAATGGTCCGACTCGATTTTTAACAAAATCCCGTGTACTAACTCCATTGAAAATTTTCCGAAAACCGAGTTTCGATCATATCAGCTCCGATTCCGGTCCAAACTGCGTTAAATAAAATTGCGTTGAATTCCAATAACCCATAGGAACAAAATATGTAAAAATATCCATAAAATGGTCCGACTTGATTTTTAACAATATCCCGTGTACGAACCCCTTTGAGGATTATCCAAAAACCGAGTTTCAGTCATTTCAGCCCCGATTCAGGTCCGAATGGCACCAAATAAAATTTCATTGAATTCCAATAACCCATAGGAACAAAATAAGTAAAAATATTCACAAAATGGTCCGACTCGATTTTTAACAAAATCCCGTGTACTAACCCCATTGAAAATTTTCCGAAAACCGAGTTTCGATCATATCAGCTCCGATTCCGGTCCGAACTGCGTCAAATAAAATTTCGTTGAATTCCAATAACCCATAGGAACAAAATATGTAAAAATATTCACAAAATGGTCCGACTCGATTTTTAACAAAATCCCGTGTACTAAACCCCTTGAAAATTTTCCGAAAACCGAGTTTCTATCATATCAGCTCCGATTCCGGTCCGAACTGCGTTAAATAAAATTGCGTTGAATTCCAATAACCCATAGGAACAAAATATGTAAAAATATTCACAAAATGGTCCGACTCGATTTTTAACAAAATCCCGTGTACTAACCCCCTTGAAAATTTTCCGAAAACCGAGTTTCGATCATATCAGCTCCGATTCCGGTCCGAACTTCGTTAAATAAAATTTCGTTGAATTCCAAAAACCCATAGGAACAAAATATGTAAAAATATTCACAAAATGGTCCGACTCGATTTTTAACAAAATCCCGTGTACTAACCCCATTGAAAATTTTCCGAAAACCGAGTTTCAGTCATATCAGCTCCGATTCCGGTCCGAACTGCGTTAAATAAAATTGCGTTGAATTCCAATAACCCATAGGAACAAAATATGTAAAAATATCCATAAAATGGTCCGACTTTATTTTTAACAATATCCCGTGTACGAACCCCTTTGAGGATTATCCGAAAACCGAGTTTCAGTCATTTCAGCCCCGATTCAGGTCCGAATGGCACCAAATAAAATTTCATTGAATTCCAATAACCCATAGGAACAAAATAAGTAAAAATATCCATAAAATGGTCCGACTCGATTTTTAACAATATCCTGTGTATAACCCCTTTGAGGATTATCCGAAAACCGAGTTTCAGTCATTTCAACCCCGATTCAGGTCCGAATGGCACCAAATAAAATTTCATTGAATTCCAATAACACATAGGAACAAAATATGTAAAAATATCCACAAAATGGTCCGACTTGATTTTTAACAATATCCCGTGTACTAACCCCTTTGAGAAGTTTCGGAAAACCGAGTTTCGATCTTATCAGCTCCGATTCCTGTCCGAACTGCGTCAAATAAAATTTCGTTGAATTCCAATAACCCATAGGAACAAAATATGTAAAAATATTCACAAAATGGTCTGACTCGATTTTTAACAATATCCCGTGTACTAACCCCTTTGAGAATTTTCAGAAAATCGAGTTTCGATCATATCTGCTCCAATTACGGTCCGAACTGCGTTAAATAAAATTTCGTTGAATTCCAAAAACCCATTGGAACAAAATATGTAAAAATATCCATAAAATGGTCCGACTCGATTTTTAACAATATCCCGTGTACTAACCCCTTTGAGGATTATCCGAAAACCAAGTTTCAGTCATTTCAGCCCCGATTCAGGTCCGAATGGCACCAAATAAAATTTCATTGAATTCCAATAACCCATAGGAACAAAATATGTAAAAATATCCACAAAATGGTCCGACTTGATTTTTAACAATATCCCGTGTACTAACCCCTTTGAGAAGTTTCGGAAAACCGAGTTTCGATCTTATCAGCTCCGATTCCGGTCCGAACTGCGTCAAATAAAATTTCGTTGAATTCCAATAACCCATAGGAACAAAATATGTAAAAATATTCACAAAATGGTCCGACTCGATTTTTAACAAAATCCCGTGTACTAACCCCCTTGAAAATTTTCCGAAAACCGAGTTTCGATCATATCAGCTCCGATTCCGGTCCGAACTTCGTTAAATAAAATTTCGTTGAATTCCAAAAACCCATAGGAACAAAATATGTAAAAATATTCACAAAATGGTCCGACTCGATTTTTAACAAAATCCCGTGTACTAACCCCATTGAAAATTTTCCGAAAACCGAGTTTCAGTCATATCAGCTCCGATTCCGGTCCGAACTGCGTTAAATAAAATTGCGTTGAATTCCAATAACCCATAGGAACAAAATATGTAAAAATATCCATAAAATGGTCCGACTTTATTTTTAACAATATCCCGTGTACGAACCCCTTTGAGGATTATCCGAAAACCGAGTTTCAGTCATTTCAGCCCCGATTCAGGTCCGAATGGCACCAAATAAAATTTCATTGAATTCCAATAACCCATAGGAACAAAATAAGTAAAAATATCCATAAAATGGTCCGACTCGATTTTTAACAATATCCTGTGTATAACCCCTTTGAGGATTATCCGAAAACCGAGTTTCAGTCATTTCAACCCCGATTCAGGTCCGAATGGCACCAAATAAAATTTCATTGAATTCCAATAACACATAGGAACAAAATATGTAAAAATATCCACAAAATGGTCCGACTTGATTTTTAACAATATCCCGTGTACTAACCCCTTTGAGAAGTTTCGGAAAACCGAGTTTCGATCTTATCAGCTCCGATTCCGGTCCGAACTGCGTCAAATAAAATTTCGTTGAATTCCAATAACCCATAGGAACAAAATATGTAAAAATATTCACAAAATGGTCTGACTCGATTTTTAACAATATCCCGTGTACTAACCCCTTTGAGAATTTTCATAAAATCGAGTTTCGATCATATCTGCTCCAATTACGGTCCGAACTGCGTTAAATAAAATTTCGTTGAATTCCAAAAACCCATTGGAACAAAATATGTAAAAATATCCATAAAATGGTCCGACTCGATTTTTAACAATATCCCGTGTACTAACCCCTTTGAGGATTATCCGAAAACCAAGTTTCAGTCATTTCAGCCCCGATTCAGGTCCGAATGGCACCAAATAAAATTTCATTGAATTCCAATAACCCATAGGAACAAAATATGTAAAAATATCCACAAAATGGTCCGACTTGATTTTTAACAATATCCCGTGTACAAACCCCTTTGAGAAGTTTCGGAAAACCGAGTTTCGATCTTATCAGCTCCGATTCCGGTCCGAACTGCGTCAAATAAAATTTCGTTGAATTCCAATAACCCATAGGAACAAAATATGTAAAAATATTCACAAAATGGTCCGACTCGATTTTTAACAAAATCCCGTGTACTAAACCCCTTGAAAATTTTCCGAAAACCGAGTTTCTATCATATCAGCTCCGATTCCGGTCCGAACTGCGTTAAATAAAATTGCGTTGAATTCCAGTAATCCATAGGAACAAAATATGTAAAAATATTCACAAAATGGTCCGACTCGATTTTTAACAAAATCCCGTGTACTAACCCCATTGAAAATTTTCCGAAAACCGAGTTTCGATCATATCAGCTCCGATTCCGGTCCGAACTGCGTTAAATAAAATTGCGTTGAATTCCAATAACCCATAGGAACAAAATATGTAAAAATATCCATAAAATGGTCCGACTTGATTTTTAACAATATCCCGTGTACGAACCCCTTTGAGGATTATCCAAAAACCGAGTTTCAGTCATTTCAGCCCCGATTCAGGTCCGAATGGCACCAAATAAAATTTCATTGAATTCCAATAACCCATAGGAACAAAATAAGTAAAAATATTCACAAAATGGTCCGACTCGATTTTTAACAAAATCCCGTGTACTAACCCCATTGAAAATTTTCCGAAAACCGAGTTTCGATCATATCAGCTCCGATTCCGGTCCGAACTGCGTCAAATAAAATTTCGTTGAATTCCAATAACCCGTAGGAACAAAATATGTAAAAATATTCACAAAATGGTCCGACTCGATTTTTAACAAAATCCCGTGTACTAAACCCCTTGAAAATTTTCCGAAAACCGAGTTTCTATCATATCAGCTCCGATTCCGGTCCGAACTGCGTTAAATAAAATTGCGTTGAATTCCAATAACCCATAGGAACAAAATATGTAAAAATATTCACAAAATGGTCCGACTCGATTTTTAACAAAATCCCGTGTACTAACCCCCTTGAAAATTTTCCGAAAACCGAGTTTCGATCATATCAGCTCCGATTCCGGTCCGAACTTCGTTAAATAAAATTTCGTTGAATTCCAAAAACCCATAGGAACAAAATATGTAAAAATATTCACAAAATGGTCCGACTCGATTTTTAACAAAATCCCGTGTACTAACCCCATTGAAAATTTTCCGAAAACCGAGTTTCGATCATATCAGCTCCGATTCCGGTCCGAACTACGTTAAATAAAATTGCGTTGAATTCCAATAACCCATAGGAACAAAATATGTAAAAATATTCACAAAATGGTCCGACTCGATTTTTAACAAAATCCCGTGTACTAACCCCCTTGAAAATTTTCCGAAAACCGAGTTTCGATCATATCAGCTCCGATTCCGGTCCGAACTTCGTTAAATAAAATTTCGTTGAATTCCAAAAACCAATAGGAACAAAATAAGTAAAAATATTCACAAAATGGTCCGACTCGATTTTTAACAAAATCCCGTGTACTAACCCCATTGAAAATTTTCCGAAAACCGAGTTTCGATCATATCAGCTCCGATTCCGGTCCGAACTGCGTCAAATAAAATTTCGTTGAATTCCAATAACCCATAGGAACAAAATATGTAAAAATATTCACAAAATGGTCCGACTCGATTTTTAACAAAATCCCGTGTACTAAACCCCTTGAAAATTTTCCGAAAACCGAGTTTCTATCATATCAGCTCCGATTCCGGTCCGAACTGCGTTAAATAAAATTGCGTTGAATTCCAATAACCCATAGGAACAAAATATGTAAAAATATTCACAAAATGTTCCGACTCGATTTTTAACAAAATCCCGTGTACTAACCCCCTTGAAAATTTTCCGAAAACCGAGTTTCGATCATATCAGCTCCGATTCCGGTCCGAACTTCGTTAAATAAAATTTCGTTGAATTCCAAAAACCCATAGGAACAAAATATGTAAAAATATTCACAAAATGGTCCGACTCGATTTTTAACAAAATCCCGTGTACTAACCCCATTGAAAATTTTCCGAAAACCGAGTTTCAGTCATATCAGCTCCGATTCCGGTCCGAACTGCGTTAAATAAAATTGCGTTGAATTCCAATAACCCATAGGAACAAAATATGTAAAAATATCCATAAAAGGGTCCGACTTTATTTTTAACAATATCCCGTGTACGAACCCCTTTGAGGATTATCCGAAAACCGAGTTTCAGTCATTTCAGCCCCGATTCAGGTCCGAATGGCACCAAATAAAATTTCATTGAATTCCAATAACCCATAGGAACAAAATAAGTAAAAATATCCATAAAATGGTCCGACTCGATTTTTAACAATATCCTGTGTATAACCCCTTTGAGGATTATCCGAAAACCGAGTTTCAGTCATTTCAGCCCCGATTCAGGTCCGAATGGCACCAAATAAAATTTCATTGAATTCCAATAACCCATAGGAACAAAATATGTAAAAATATCCACAAAATGGTCCGACTTGATTTTTAACAATATCCCGTGTACTAACCCCTTTGAGAAGTTTCGGAAAACCGAGTTTCGATCTTATCAGCTCCGATTCCGGTCCGAACTGCGTCAAATAAAATTTCGTTGAATTCCAATAACCCATAGGAACAAAATATGTAAAAATATTCACAAAATGTTCCGACTCGATTTTTAACAAAATCCCGTGTACTAACCCCCTTGAAAATTTTCCGAAAACCGAGTTTCGATCATATCAGCTCCGATTCCGGTCCGAACTTCGTTAAATAAAATTTCGTTGAATTCCAAAAACCCATTGGAACAAAATATGTAAAAATATCCATAAAATGGTCCGACTCGATTTTTAACAATATCCCGTGTACTAACCCCTTTGAGGATTATCCGAAAACCAAGTTTCAGTCATTTCAGCCCCGATTCAGGTCCGAATGGCACCAAATAAAATTTCATTGAATTCCAATAACCCATAGGAACAAAATATGTAAAAATATCCACAAAATGGTCCGACTTGATTTTTAACAATATCCCGTGTACTAACCCCTTTGAGAAGTTTCGGAAAACCGAGTTTCGATCTTATCAGCTCCGATTCCGGTCCGAACTGCGTCAAATAAAATTTCGTTGAATTCCAATAACCCATAGGAACAAAATATGTAAAAATATTCACAAAATGGTCCGACTCGATTTTTAACAAAATCCCGTGTACTAACCCCCTTGAAAATTTTCCGAAAACCGAGTTTCGATCATATCAGCTCCGATTCCGGTCCGAACTTCGTTAAATAAAATTTCGTTGAATTCCAAAAACCCATAGGAACAAAATATGTAAAAATATTCACAAAATGGTCCGACTCGATTTTTAACAAAATCCCGTGTACTAACCCCATTGAAAATTTTCCGAAAACCGAGTTTCAGTCATATCAGCTCCGATTCCGGTCCGAACTGCGTTAAATAAAATTGCGTTGAATTCCAATAACCCATAGGAACAAAATATGTAAAAATATCCATAAAATGGTCCGACTTTATTTTTAACAATATCCCGTGTACGAACCCCTTTGAGGATTATCCGAAAACCGAGTTTCAGTCATTTCAGCCCCGATTCAGGTCCGAATGGCACCAAATAAAATTTCATTGAATTCCAATAACCCATAGGAACAAAATAAGTAAAAATATCCATAAAATGGTCCGACTCGATTTTTAACAATATCCTGTGTATAACCCCTTTGAGGATTATCCGAAAACCGAGTTTCAGTCATTTCAACCCCGATTCAGGTCCGAATGGCACCAAATAAAATTTCATTGAATTCCAATAACACATAGGAACAAAATATGTAAAAATATCCACAAAATAGTCCGACTTGATTTTTAACAATATCCCGTGTACTAACCCCTTTGAGAAGTTTCGGAAAACCGAGTTTCGATCTTATCAGCTCCGAATCCGGTCCGAACTGCGTCAAATAAAATTTCGTTGAATTCCAATAACCCATAGGAACAAAATATGTAAAAATATTCACAAAATGGTCCGACTCGATTTTTAACAAAATCCCGTGTACTAAACCCCTTGAAAATTTTCCGAAAACCGAGTTTCTATCATATTAGCTCCGATTCCGGTCCGAACTGCGTTAAATGAAATTGCGTTGAATTCCAATAACCCATAGGAACAAAATATGTAAAAATATTCACAAAATGGTCCGACTCGATTTTTAACAAAATCCCGTGTACTAACCCCCTTGAAAATTTTCCGAAAACCGAGTTTCGATCATATCAGCTCCGATTCCGGTCCGAACTTCGTTAAATAAAATTTCGTTGAATTCCGAAAACCCATAGGAACAAAATATGTAAAAATATTCACAAAATGGTCCGACTCGATTTTTAACAAAATCCCGTGTACTAACCCCATTGAAAATTTTCCGAAAACCGAGTTTCGATCATATCAGCTCCGATTCCGGTCCAAACTGCGTTAAATAAAATTGCGTTGAATTCCAATAACCCATAGGAACAAAATATGTAAAAATATCCATAAAATGGTCCGACTTGATTTTTAACAATATCCCGTGTACGAACCCCTTTGAGGATTATCCAAAAACCGAGTTTCAGTCATTTCAGCCCCGATTCAGGTCCGAATGGCACCAAATAAAATTTCATTGAATTCCAATAACCCATAGGAACAAAATAAGTAAAAATATTCACAAAATGGTCCGACTCGATTTTTAACAAAATCCCGTGTACTAACCCCATTGAAAATTTTCCGAAAACCGAGTTTCGATCATATCAGCTCCGATTCCGGTCCGAACTGCGTCAAATAAAATTTCGTTGAATTCCAATAACCCATAGGAACAAAATATGTAAAAATATTCACAAAATGGTCCGACTCGATTTTTAACAAAATCCCGTGTACTAAACCCCTTGAAAATTTTCCGAAAACCGAGTTTCTATCATATCAGCTCCGATTCCGGTCCGAACTGCGTTAAATAAAATTGCGTTGAATTCCAATAACCCATAGGAACAAAATATGTAAAAATATTCACAAAATGGTCCGACTCGATTTTTAACAAAATCCCGTGTACTAACCCCCTTGAAAATTTTCCGAAAACCGAGTTTCGATCATATCAGCTCCGATTCCGGTCCGAACTTCGTTAAATAAAATTTCGTTGAATTCCAAAAACCCATAGGAACAAAATATGTAAAAATATTCACAAAATGGTCCGACTCGATTTTTAACAAAATCCCGTGTACTAACCCCATTGAAAATTTTCCGAAAACCGAGTTTCAGTCATATCAGCTCCGATTCCGGTCCGAACTGCGTTAAATAAAATTGCGTTGAATTCCAATAACCCATAGGAACAAAATATGTAAAAATATCCATAAAATGGTCCGACTTTATTTTTAACAATATCCCGTGTACGAACCCCTTTGAGGATTATCCGAAAACCGAGTTTCAGTCATTTCAGCCCCGATTCAGGTCCGAATGGCACCAAATAAAATTTCATTGAATTCCAATAACCCATAGGAACAAAATAAGTAAAAATATCCATAAAATGGTCCGACTCGATTTTTAACAATATCCTGTGTATAACCCCTTTGAGGATTATCCGAAAACCGAGTTTCAGTCATTTCAACCCCGATTCAGGTCCGAATGGCACCAAATAAAATTTCATTGAATTCCAATAACACATAGGAACAAAATATGTAAAAATATCCACAAAATGGTCCGACTTGATTTTTAACAATATCCCGTGTACTAGCCCCTTTGAGAAGTTTCGGAAAACCGAGTTTCGATCTTATCAGCTCCGATTCCTGTCCGAACTGCGTCAAATAAAATTTCGTTGAATTCCAATAACCCATAGGAACAAAATATGTAAAAATATTCACAAAATGGTCTGACTCGATTTTTAACAATATCCCGTGTACTAACCCCTTTGAGAATTTTCAGAAAATCGAGTTTCGATCATATCTGCTCCAATTACGGTCCGAACTGCGTTAAATAAAATTTCGTTGAATTCCAAAAACCCATTGGAACAAAATATGTAAAAATATCCATAAAATGGTCCGACTCGATTTTTAACAATATCCCGTGTACTAACCCCTTTGAGGATTATCCGAAAACCAAGTTTCAGTCATTTCAGCCCCGATTCAGGTCCGAATGGCACCAAATAAAATTTCATTGAATTCCAATAACCCATAGGAACAAAATATGTAAAAATATCCACAAAATGGTCCGACTTGATTTTTAACAATATCCCGTGTACTAACCCCTTTGAGAAGTTTCGGAAAACCGAGTTTCGATCTTATCAGCTCCGATTCCGGTCCGAACTGCGTCAAATAAAATTTCGTTGAATTCCAATAACCCATAGGAACAAAATATGTAAAAATATTCACAAAATGGTCCGACTCGATTTTTAACAAAATCCCGTGTACTAACCCCCTTGAAAATTTTCCGAAAACCGAGTTTCGATCATATCAGCTCCGATTCCGGTCCGAACTTCGTTAAATAAAATTTCGTTGAATTCCAAAAACCCATAGGAACAAAATATGTAAAAATATTCACAAAATGGTCCGACTCGATTTTTAACAAAATCCCGTGTACTAACCCCATTGAAAATTTTCCGAAAACCGAGTTTCAGTCATATCAGCTCCGATTCCGGTCCGAACTGCGTTAAATAAAATTGCGTTGAATTCCAATAACCCATAGGAACAAAATATGTAAAAATATCCATAAAATGGTCCGACTTTATTTTTAACAATATCCCGTGTACGAACCCCTTTGAGGATTATCCGAAAACCGAGTTTCAGTCATTTCAGCCCCGATTCAGGTCCGAATGGCACCAAATAAAATTTCATTGAATTCCAATAACCCATAGGAACAAAATAAGTAAAAATATCCATAAAATGGTCCGACTCGATTTTTAACAATATCCTGTGTATAACCCCTTTGAGGATTATCCGAAAACCGAGTTTCAGTCATTTCAACCCCGATTCAGGTCCGAATGGCACCAAATAAAATTTCATTGAATTCCAATAACACATAGGAACAAAATATGTAAAAATATCCACAAAATGGTCCGACTTGATTTTTAACAATATCCCGTGTACTAACCCCTTTGAGAAGTTTCGGAAAACCGAGTTTCGATCTTATCAGCTCCGATTCCGGTCCGAACTGCGTCAAATAAAATTTCGTTGAATTCCAATAACCCATAGGAACAAAATATGTAAAAATATTCACAAAATGGTCCGACTCGATTTTTAACAAAATCCCGTGTACTAAACCCCTTGAAAATTTTCCGAAAACCGAGTTTCTATCATATCAGCTCCGATTCCGGTCCGAACTGCGTTAAATAAAATTGCGTTGAATTCCAGTAATCCATAGGAACAAAATATGTAAAAATATTCACAAAATGGTCCGACTCGATTTTTAACAAAATCCCGTGTACTAACCCCATTGAAAATTTTCCGAAAACCGAGTTTCGATCATATCAGCTCCGATTCCGGTCCGAACTGCGTTAAATAAAATTGCGTTGAATTCCAATAACCCATAGGAACAAAATATGTAAAAATATCCATAAAATGGTCCGACTTGATTTTTAACAATATCCCGTGTACGAACCCCTTTGAGGATTATCCAAAAACCGAGTTTCAGTCATTTCAGCCCCGATTCAGGTCCGAATGGCACCAAATAAAATTTCATTGAATTCCAATAACCCATAGGAACAAAATAAGTAAAAATATTCACAAAATGGTCCGACTCGATTTTTAACAAAATCCCGTGTACTAACCCCATTGAAAATTTTCCGAAAACCGAGTTTCGATCATATCAGCTCCGATTCCGGTCCGAACTGCGTCAAATAAAATTTCGTTGAATTCCAATAACCCGTAGGAACAAAATATGTAAAAATATTCACAAAATGGTCCGACTCGATTTTTAACAAAATCCCGTGTACTAAACCCCTTGAAAATTTTCCGAAAACCGAGTTTCTATCATATCAGCTCCGATTCCGGTCCGAACTGCGTTAAATAAAATTGCGTTGAATTCCAATAACCCATAGGAACAAAATATGTAAAAATATTCACAAAATGGTCCGACTCGATTTTTAACAAAATCCCGTGTACTAACCCCCTTGAAAATTTTCCGAAAACCGAGTTTCGATCATATCAGCTCCGATTCCGGTCCGAACTTCGTTAAATAAAATTTCGTTGAATTCCAAAAACCCATAGGAACAAAATATGTAAAAATATTCACAAAATGGTCCGACTCGATTTTTAACAAAATCCCGTGTACTAACCCCATTGAAAATTTTCCGAAAACCGAGTTTCGATCATATCAGCTCCGATTCCGGTCCGAACTACGTTAAATAAAATTGCGTTGAATTCCAATAACCCATAGGAACAAAATATGTAAAAATATTCACAAAATGGTCCGACTCGATTTTTAACAAAATCCCGTGTACTAACCCCCTTGAAAATTTTCCGAAAACCGAGTTTCGATCATATCAGCTCCGATTCCGGTCCGAACTTCGTTAAATAAAATTTCGTTGAATTCCAAAAACCCATAGGAACAAAATAAGTAAAAATATTCACAAAATGGTCCGACTCGATTTTTAACAAAATCCCGTGTACTAACCCCATTGAAAATTTTCCGAAAACCGAGTTTCGATCATATCAGCTCCGATTCCGGTCCGAACTGCGTCAAATAAAATTTCGTTGAATTCCAATAACCCATAGGAACAAAATATGTAAAAATATTCACAAAATGGTCCGACTCGATTTTTAACAAAATCCCGTGTACTAAACCCCTTGAAAATTTTCCGAAAACCGAGTTTCTATCATATCAGCTCCGATTCCGGTCCGAACTGCGTTAAATAAAATTGCGTTGAATTCCAATAACCCATAGGAACAAAATATGTAAAAATATTCACAAAATGTTCTGACTCGATTTTTAACAAAATCCCGTGTACTAACCCCCTTGAAAATTTTCCGAAAACCGAGTTTCGATCATATCAGCTCCGATTCCGGTCCGAACTTCGTTAAATAAAATTTCGTTGAATTCCAAAAACCCATAGGAACAAAATATGTAAAAATATTCACAAAATGGTCCGACTCGATTTTTAACAAAATCCCGTGTACTAACCCCATTGAAAATTTTCCGAAAACCGAGTTTCAGTCATATCAGCTCCGATTCCGGTCCGAACTGCGTTAAATAAAATTGCGTTGAATTCCAATAACCCATAGGAACAAAATATGTAAAAATATCCATAAAAGGGTCCGACTTTATTTTTAACAATATCCCGTGTACGAACCCCTTTGAGGATTATCCGAAAACCGAGTTTCAGTCATTTCAGCCCCGATTCAGGTCCGAATGGCACCAAATAAAATTTCATTGAATTCCAATAACCCATAGGAACAAAATAAGTAAAAATATCCATAAAATGGTCCGACTCGATTTTTAACAATATCCTGTGTATAACCCCTTTGAGGATTATCCGAAAACCGAGTTTCAGTCATTTCAGCCCCGATTCAGGTCCGAATGGCACCAAATAAAATTTCATTGAATTCCAATAACCCATAGGAACAAAATATGTAAAAATATCCACAAAATGGTCCGACTTGATTTTTAACAATATCCCGTGTACTAACCCCTTTGAGAAGTTTCGGAAAACCGAGTTTCGATCTTATCAGCTCCGATTCCGGTCCGAACTGCGTCAAATAAAATTTCGTTGAATTCCAATAACCCATAGGAACAAAATATGTAAAAATATTCACAAAATGGCCTGACTCGATTTTTAACAATATCCCGTGTACTAACCCCTTTGAGAATTTTCAGAAAATCGAGTTTCGATCATATCAGCTCCAATTACGGTCCGAACTGCGTTAAATAAAATTTCGTTGAATTCCAAAAACCCATTGGAACAAAATATGTAAAAATATCCATAAAATGGTCCGACTCGATTTTTAACAATATCCCGTGTACTAACCCCTTTGAGGATTATCCGAAAACCAAGTTTCAGTCATTTCAGCCCCGATTCAGGTCCGAATGGCACCAAATAAAATTTCATTGAATTCCAATAGCCCATAGGAACAAAATATGTAAAAATATCCACAAAATGGTCCGACTTGATTTTTAACAATATCCCGTGTACTAACCCCTTTGAGAAGTTTCGGAAAACCGAGTTTCGATCTTATCAGCTCCGATTCCGGTCCGAACTGCGTCAAATAAAATTTCGTTGAATTCCAATAACCCATAGGAACAAAATATGTAAAAATATTCACAAAATGGTCCGACTCGTTTTTTAACAAAATCCCGTGTACTAAACCCCTTGAAAATTTTCCGAAAACCGAGTTTCTATCATATCAGCTCCGATTCCGGTCCGAACTGCGTTAAATAAAATTGCGTTGAATTCCAATAATCCATAGGAACAAAATATGTAAAAATATTCACAAAATGGTCCGACTCGATTTTTAACAAAATCCCGTGTACTAACCCCCTTGAAAATTTTCCGAAAACCGAGTTTCGATCATATCAGCTCCGATTCCGGTCCGAACTTCGTTAAATAAAATTTCGTTGAATTCCAAAAACCCATAGGAACAAAATAAGTAAAAATATTCACAAAATGGTCCGACTCGATTTTTAACAAAATCCCGTGTACTAACCCCATTGAAAATTTTCCGAAAACCGAGTTTCGATCATATCAGCTCCGATTCCGGTCCGAACTTCGTTAAATAAAATTTCGTTGAATTCCAAAAACCCATAGGAACAAAATATGTAAAAATATTCACAAAATGGTCCGACTCGATTTTTAACAAAATCCCGTGTACTAACCCCATTGAAAATTTTCCGAAAACCGAGTTTCGATCATATCAGCTCCGATTCCGGTCCGAACTGCGTTAAATAAAATTGCGTTGAATTCCAATAACCCATAGGAACAAAATATGTAAAAATATCCATAAAATGGTCCGACTTGATTTTTAACAATATCCCGTGTACGAACCCCTTTGAGGATTATCCAAAAACCGAGTTTCAGTCATTTTAGCCCCGATTCAGGTCCGAATGGCACCAAATAAAATTTCATTGAATTCCAATAACCCATAGGAACAAAATAAGTAAAAATATCCATAAAATGGTCCGACTCGATTTTTAACAATATCCTGTGTATAACCCCTTTGAGGATTATCCGAAAACCGAGTTTCAGTCATTTCAGCCCCGATTCAAGTCCGAATGGCACCAAATAAAATTTCATTGAATTCCAATAACCCATAGGAACAAAATATGTAAAAATATCCACAAAATAGTCCGACTTGATTTTTAACAATATCCCGTGTACTAACCCCTTTGAGAAGTTTCGGAAAACCGAGTTTCGATCTTATCAGCTCCGATTCCGGTCCGAGCTGCGTCAAATAAAATTTCGTTGAATTCCAATAACCCATAGGAACAAAATATGTAAAAATATTCACAAAATGGTCCGACTCGATTTTTAACAAAATCCCGTGTACTAAACCCCTTGAAAATTTTCCGAAAACCGAGTTTCTATCATATCAGCTCCGATTCCGGTCCGAACTGCGTTAAATGAAATTGCGTTGAATTCCAATAACCCATAGGAACAAAATATGTAAAAATATTCACAAAATGGTCCGACTCGATTTTTAACAAAATCCCGTGTACTAACCCCCTTGAAAATTTTCCGAAAACCGAGTTTCGATCATATCAGCTCCGATTCCGGTCCGAACTTCGTTAAATAAAATTTCGTTGAATTCCGAAAACCCATAGGAACAAAATATGTAAAAATATTCACAAAATGGTCCGACTCGATTTTTAACAAAATCCCGTGTACTAACCCCATTGAAAATTTTCCGAAAACCGAGTTTCAGTCATTTAACCCCGATTCCGGTCCGAACTGCGTTAAATAAAATTGCGTTGAATTCCAATAACCCATAGGAACAAAATATGTAAAAATATCCATAAAATGGTCCGACTTGATTTTTAACAATATCCCGTGTACGAACCCCTTTGAGGATTATCCAAAAACCGAGTTTCAGTCATTTCAGCCCCGATTCAGGTCCGAATGGCACCAAATAAAATTTCATTGAATTCCAATAACCCATAGGAACAAAATAAGTAAAAATATTCACAAAATGGTCCGACTCGATTTTTAACAAAATCCCGTGTACTAACCCCATTGAAAATTTTCCGAAAACCGAGTTTCGATCATATCAGCTCCGATTCCGGTCCGAACTGCGTCAAATAAAATTTCGTTGAATTCCAATAACCCATAGGAACAAAATATGTAAAAATATTCACAAAATGGTCCGACTCGATTTTTAACAAAATCCCGTGTACTAAACCCCTTGAAAATTTTCCGAAAACCGAGTTTCTATCATATCAGCTCCGATTCCGGTCCGAACTGCGTTAAATAAAATTGCGTTGAATTCCAATAACCCATAGGAACAAAATATGTAAAAATATTCACAAAATGGTCCGACTCGATTTTTAACAAAATCCCGTGTACTAACCCCCTTGAAAATTTTCCGAAAACCGAGTTTCGATCATATCAGCTCCGATTCCGGTCCGAACTTCGTTAAATAAAATTTCGTTGAATTCCAAAAACCCATAGGAACAAAATATGTAAAAATATTCACAAAATGGTCCGACTCGATTTTTAACAAAATCCCGTGTACTAACCCCATTGAAAATTTTCCGAAAACCGAGTTTCAGTCATATCAGCTCCAATTCCGGTCCGAACTGCGTTAAATAAAATTGCGTTGAATTCCAATAACCCATAGGAACAAAATATGTAAAAATATCCATAAAATGGTCCGACTTTATTTTTAACAATATCCCGTGTACGAACCCCTTTGAGGATTATCCGAAAACCGAGTTTCAGTCATTTCAGCCCCGATTCAGGTCCGAATGGCACCAAATAAAATTTCATTGAATTCCAATAACCCATAGGAACAAAATAAGTAAAAATATCCATAAAATGGTCCGACTCGATTTTTAACAATATCCTGTGTATAACCCCTTTGAGGATTATCCGAAAACCGAGTTTCAGTCATTTCAACCCCGATTCAAGTCCGAATGGCACCAAATAAAATTTCATTGAATTCCAATAATCCATAGGAACAAAATATGTAAAAATATCCACAAAATGGTCCGACTCGATTTTTAACAAAATCCCGTGTACTAACCCCATTGAAAATTTTCCGAAAACCGAGTTTCGATCATATCAGCTCCGATTCCGGTCCGAACTGCGTCAAATAAAATTTCGTTGAATTCCAATAACCCGTAGGAACAAAATATGTAAAAATATTCACAAAATGGTCCGACTCGATTTTTAACAAAATCCCGTGTACTAAACCCCTTGAAAATTTTCCGAAAACCGAGTTTCTATCATATCAGCTCCGATTCCGGTCCGAACTGCGTTAAATAAAATTGCGTTGAATTCCAATAACCCATAGGAACAAAATATGTAAAAATATTCACAAAATGGTCCGACTCGATTTTTAACAAAATCCCGTGTACTAACCCCCTTGAAAATTTTCCGAAAACCGAGTTTCGATCATATCAGCTCCGATTCCGGTCCGAACTTCGTTAAATAAAATTTCGTTGAATTCCAAAAACCCATAGGAACAAAATATGTAAAAATATTCACAAAATGGTCCGACTCGATTTTTAACAAAATCCCGTGTACTAACCCCATTGAAAATTTTCCGAAAACCGAGTTTCGATCATATCAGCTCCGATTCCGGTCCGAACTGCGTTAAATAAAATTGCGTTGAATTCCAATAACCCATAGGAACAAAATATGTAAAAATATTCACAAAATGGTCCGACTCGATTTTTAACAAAATCCCGTGTACTAACCCCCTTGAAAATTTTCCGAAAACCGAGTTTCGATCATATCAGCTCCGATTCCGGTCCGAACTTCGTTAAATAAAATTTCGTTGAATTCCAAAAACCCATAGGAACAAAATAAGTAAAAATATTCACAAAATGGTCCGACTCGATTTTTAACAAAATCCCGTGTACTAACCCCATTGAAAATTTTCCGAAAACCGAGTTTCGATCATATCAGCTCCGATTCCGGTCCGAACTGCGTCAAATAAAATTTCGTTGAATTCCAATAACCCATAGGAACAAAATATGTAAAAATATTCACAAACTGGTCCGACTCGATTTTTAACAAAATCCCGTGTACTAAACCCCTTGAAAATTTTCCGAAAACCGAGTTTCTATCATATCAGCTCCGATTCCGGTCCGAACTGCGTTAAATAAAATTGCGTTGAATTCCAATAACCCATAGGAACAAAATATGTAAAAATATTCACAAAATGTTCCGACTCGATTTTTAACAAAATCCCGTGTACTAACCCCCTTGAAAATTTTCCGAAAACCGAGTTTCGATCATATCAGCTCCGATTCCGGTCCGAACTTCGTTAAATAAAATTTCGTTGAATTCCAAAAACCCATAGGAACAAAATATGTAAAAATATTCACAAAATGGTCCGACTCGATTTTTAACAAAATCCCGTGTACTAACCCCATTGAAAATTTTCCGAAAACCGAGTTTCAGTCATATCAGCTCCGATTCCGGTCCGAACTGCGTTAAATAAAATTGCGTTGAATTCCAATAACCCATAGGAACAAAATATGTAAAAATATCCATAAAAGGGTCCGACTTTATTTTTAACAATATCCCGTGTACGAACCCCTTTGAGGATTATCCGAAAACCGAGTTTCAGTCATTTCAGCCCCGATTCAGGTCCGAATGGCACCAAATAAAATTTCATTGAATTCCAATAACCCATAGGAACAAAATAAGTAAAAATATCCATAAAATGGTCCGACTCGATTTTTAACAATATCCTGTGTATAACCCCTTTGAGGATTATCCGAAAACCGAGTTTCAGTCATTTCAGCCCCGATTCAGGTCCGAATGGCACCAAATAAAATTTCATTGAATTCCAATAACCCATAGGAACAAAATATGTAAAAATATCCACAAAATGGTCCGACTTGATTTTTAACAATATCCCGTGTACTAACCCCTTTGAGAAGTTTCGGAAAACCGAGTTTCGATCTTATCAGCTCCGATTCCGGTCCGAACTGCGTCAAATAAAATTTCGTTGAATTCCAATAACCCATAGGAACAAAATATGTAAAAATATTCACAAAATGGTCTGACTCGATTTTTAACAATATCCCGTGTACTAACCCCTTTGAGAATTTTCAGAAAATCGAGTTTCGATCATATCAGCTCCAATTACGGTCCGAACTGCGTTAAATAAAATTTCGTTGAATTCCAAAAACCCATTGGAACAAAATATGTAAAAATATCCATAAAATGGTCCGACTCGATTTTTAACAATATCCCGTGTACTAACCCCTTTGAGGATTATCCGAAAACCAAGTTTCAGTCATTTCAGCCCCGATTCAGGTCCGAATGGCACCAAATAAAATTTCATTGAATTCCAATAGCCCATAGGAACAAAATATGTAAAGATATCCACAAAATGGTCCGACTTCATTTTTAACAATATCCCGTGTACTAACCCCTTTGAGAAGTTTCGGAAAACCGAGTTTCGATCTTATCAGCTCCGATTCCGGTCCGAACTGCGTCAAATAAAATTTCGTTGAATTCCAATAACCCATAGGAACAAAATATGTAAAAATATTCACAAAATGGTCCGACTCGTTTTTTAACAAAATCCCGTGTACTAAACCCCTTGAAAATTTTCCGAAAACCGAGTTTCTATCATATCAGCTCCGATTCCGGTCCGAACTGCGTTAAATAAAATTGCGTTGAATTCCAATAATCCATAGGAACAAAATATGTAAAAATATTCACAAAATGGTCCGACTCGATTTTTAACAAAATCCCGTGTACTAACCCCCTTGAAAATTTTCCGAAAACCGAGTTTCGATCATATCAGCTCCGATTCCGGTCCGAACTTCGTTAAATAAAATTTCGTTGAATTCCAAAAACCCATAGGAACAAAATAAGTAAAAATATTCACAAAATGGTCCGACTCGATTTTTAACAAAATCCCGTGTACTAACCCCATTGAAAATTTTCCGAAAACCGAGTTTCGATCATATCAGCTCCGATTCCGGTCCGAACTTCGTTAAATAAAATTTCGTTGAATTCCAAAAACCCATAGGAACAAAATATGTAAAAATATTCACAAAATGGTCCGACTCGATTTTTAACAAAATCCCGTGTACTAACCCCATTGAAAATTTTCCGAAAACCGAGTTTCGATCATATCAGCTCCGATTCCGGTCCGAACTGCGTTAAATAAAATTGCGTTGAATTCCAATAACCCATAGGAACAAAATATGTAAAAATATCCATAAAATGGTCCGACTTGATTTTTAACAATATCCCGTGTACGAACCCCTTTGAGGATTATCCAAAAACCGAGTTTCAGTCATTTTAGCCCCGATTCAGGTCCGAATGGCACCAAATAAAATTTCATTGAATTCCAATAACCCATAGGAACAAAATAAGTAAAAATATCCATAAAATGGTCCGACTCGATTTTTAACAATATCCTGTGTATAACCCCTTTGAGGATTATCCGAAAACCGAGTTTCAGTCATTTCAGCCCCGATTCAAGTCCGAATGGCACCAAATAAAATTTCATTGAATTCCAATAACCCATAGGAACAAAATATGTAAAAATATCCACAAAATGGTCCGACTCGATTTTTAACAAAATCCCGTGTACTAACCCCATTGAAAATTTTCCGAAAACCGAGTTTCGATCATATCAGCTCCGATTCCGGTCCGAACTGCGTCAAATAAAATTTCGTTGAATTCCAATAACCCATAGGAACAAAATATGTAAAAATATTCACAAAATGGTCCGACTCGATTTTTAACAAAATCCCGTGTACTAAACCCCTTGAAAATTTTCCGAAAACCGAGTTTCTATCATATCAGCTCCGATTCCGGTCCGAACTGCGTTAAATAAAATTGCGTTGAATTCCAATAACCCATAGGAACAAAATATGTAAAAATATTCACAAAATGGTCCGACTCGATTTTTAACAAAATCCCGTGTACTAACCCCCTTGAAAATTTTCCGAAAACCGAGTTTCGATCATATCAGCTCCGATTCCGGTCCGAACTTCGTTAAATAAAATTTCGTTGAATTCCAAAAACCCATAGGAACAAAATATGTAAAAATATTCACAAAATGGTCCGACTCGATTTTTAACAAAATCCCGTGTACTAACCCCATTGAAAATTTTCCGAAAACCGAGTTTCAGTCATATCAGCTCCGATTCCGGTCCGAACTGCGTTAAATAAAATTGCGTTGAATTCCAATAACCCATAGGAACAAAATATGTAAAAATATCCATAAAATGGTCCGACTTTATTTTTAACAATATCCCGTGTACGAACCCCTTTGAGGATTATCCGAAAACCGAGTTTCAGTCATTTCAGCCCCGATTCAGGTCCGAATGGCACCAAATAAAATTTCGTTGAATTCCAAAAACCCATAGGAACAAAATAAGTAAAAATATCCATAAAATGGTCCGACTCGATTTTTAACAATATCCTGTGTATAACCCCTTTGAGGATTATCCGAAAACCGAGTTTCAGTCATTTCAACCCCGATTCAGGTCCGAATGGCACCAAATAAAATTTCATTGAATTCCAATAACACATAGGAACAAAATATGTAAAAATATCCACAAAATGGTCCGACTTGATTTTTAACAATATCCCGTGTACTAACCCCTTTGAGAAGTTTCGGAAAACCGAGTTTCGATCTTATCAGCTCCGATTCCTGTCCGAACTGCGTCAAATAAAATTTCGTTGAATTCCAATAACCCATAGGAACAAAATATGTAAAAATATTCACAAAATGGTCTGACTCGATTTTTAACAATATCCCGTGTACTAACCCCTTTGAGAATTTTCAGAAAATCGAGTTTCGATCATATCTGCTCCAATTACGGTCCGAACTGCGTTAAATAAAATTTCGTTGAATTCCAAAAACCCATTGGAACAAAATATGTAAAAATATCCATAAAATGGTCCGACTCGATTTTTAACAATATCCCGTGTACTAACCCCTTTGAGGATTATCCGAAAACCAAGTTTCAGTCATTTCAGCCCCGATTCAGGTCCGAATGGCACCAAATAAAATTTCATTGAATTCCAATAACCCATAGGAACAAAATATGTAAAAATATCCACAAAATGGTCCGACTTGATTTTTAACAATATCCCGTGTACTAACCCCTTTGAGAAGTTTCGGAAAACCGAGTTTCGATCTTATCAGCTCCGATTCCGGTCCGAACTGCGTCAAATAAAATTTCGTTGAATTCCAATAACCCATAGGAACAAAATATGTAAAAATATTCACAAAATGGTCCGACTCGATTTTTAACAAAATCCCGTGTACTAACCCCCTTGAAAATTTTCCGAAAACCGAGTTTCGATCATATCAGCTCCGATTCCGGTCCGAACTTCGTTAAATAAAATTTCGTTGAATTCCAAAAACCCATAGGAACAAAATATGTAAAAATATTCACAAAATGGTCCGACTCGATTTTTAACAAAATCCCGTGTACTAACCCCATTGAAAATTTTCCGAAAACCGAGTTTCAGTCATATCAGCTCCGATTCCGGTCCGAACTGCTTTAAATAAAATTGCGTTGAATTCCAATAACCCATAGGAACAAAATATGTAAAAATATCCATAAAATGGTCCGACTTTATTTTTAACAATATCCCGTGTACGAACCCCTTTGAGGATTATCCGAAAACCGAGTTTCAGTCATTTCAGCCCCGATTCAGGTCCGAATGGCACCAAATAAAATTTCGTTGAATTCCAAAAACCCATAGGAACAAAATAAGTAAAAATATCCATAAAATGGTCCGACTCGATTTTTAACAATATCCTGTGTATAACCCCTTTGAGGATTATCCGAAAACCGAGTTTCAGTCATTTCAACCCCGATTCAGGTCCGAATGGCACCAAATAAAATTTCATTGAATTCCAATAACACATAGGAACAAAATATGTAAAAATATCCACAAAATGGTCCGACTTGATTTTTAACAATATCCCGTGTACTAACCCCTTTGAGAAGTTTCGGAAAACCGAGTTTCGATCTTATCAGCTCCGATTCCTGTCCGAACTGCGTCAAATAAAATTTCGTTGAATTCCAATAACCCATAGGAACAAAATATGTAAAAATATTCACAAAATGGTCTGACTCGATTTTTAACAATATCCCGTGTACTAACCCCTTTGAGAATTTTCAGAAAATCGAGTTTCGATCATATCTGCTCCAATTACGGTCCGAACTGCGTTAAATAAAATTTCGTTGAATTCCAAAAACCCATTGGAACAAAATATGTAAAAATATCCATAAAATGGTCCGACTCGATTTTTAACAATATCCCGTGTACTAACCCCTTTGAGGATTATCCGAAAACCAAGTTTCAGTCATTTCAGCCCCGATTCAGGTCCGAATGGCACCAAATAAAATTTCATTGAATTCCAATAACCCATAGGAACAAAATATGTAAAAATATCCACAAAATGGTCCGACTTGATTTTTAACAATATCCCGTGTACTAACCCCTTTGAGAAGTTTCGGAAAACCGAGTTTCGATCTTATCAGCTCCGATTCCGGTCCGAACTGCGTCAAATAAAATTTCGTTGAATTCCAATAACCCATAGGAACAAAATATGTAAAAATATTCACAAAATGGTCCGACTCGATTTTTAACAAAATCCCGTGTACTAACCCCCTTGAAAATTTTCCGAAAACCGAGTTTCGATCATATCAGCTCCGATTCTGGTCCGAACTTCGTTAAATAAAATTTCGTTGAATTCCAAAAACCCATAGGAACAAAATATGTAAAAATATTCACAAAATGGTCCGACTCGATTTTTAACAAAATCCCGTGTACTAACCCCATTGAAAATTTTCCGAAAACCGAGTTTCAGTCATATCAGCTCCGATTCCGGTCCGAACTGCGTTAAATAAAATTGCGTTGAATTCCAATAACCCATAGGAACAAAATATGTAAAAATATCCATAAAATGGTCCGACTTTATTTTTAACAATATCCCGTGTACGAACCCCTTTGAGGATTATCCGAAAACCGAGTTTCAGTCATTTCAGCCCCGATTCAGGTCCGAATGGCACCAAATAAAATTTCATTGAATTCCAATAACCCATAGGAACAAAATAAGTAAAAATATCCATAAAATGGTCCGACTCGATTTTTAACAATATCCTGTGTATAACCCCTTTGAGGATTATCCGAAAACCGAGTTTCAGTCATTTCAACCCCGATTCAGGTCCGAATGGCACCAAATAAAATTTCATTGAATTCCAATAACACATAGGAACAAAATATGTAAAAATATCCACAAAATGGTCCGACTTGATTTTTAACAATATCCCGTGTACTAACCCCTTTGAGAAGTTTCGGAAAACCGAGTTTCGATCTTATCAGCTCCGATTCCGGTCCGAACTGCGTCAAATAAAATTTCGTTGAATTCCAATAACCCATAGGAACAAAATATGTAAAAATATTCACAAAATGGTCTGACTCGATTTTTAACAATATCCCGTGTACTAACCCCTTTGAGAATTTTCAGAAAATCGAGTTTCGATCATATCTGCTCCAATTACGGTCCGAACTGCGTTAAATAAAATTTCGTTGAATTCCAAAAACCCATTGGAACAAAATATGTAAAAATATCCATAAAATGGTCCGACTCGATTTTTAACAATATCCCGTGTACTAACCCCTTTGAGGATTATCCGAAAACCAAGTTTCAGTCATTTCAGCCCCGATTCAGGTCCGAATGGCACCAAATAAAATTTCATTGAATTCCAATAACCCATAGGAACAAAATATGTAAAAATATCCATAAAATGGTCCGACTTTATTTTTAACAATATCCCGTGTACGAACCCCTTTGAGGATTATCCGAAAACCGAGTTTCAGTCATTTCAGCCCCGATTCAGGTCCGAATGGCACCAAATAAAATTTCATTGAATTCCAATAACCCATTGGAACAAAATAAGTAAAAATATCCATAAAATGGTCCGACTCGATTTTTAACAATATCCTGTGTATAACCCCTTTGAGGATTATCCGAAAACCGAGTTTCAGTCATTTCAACCCCGATTCAGGTCCGAATGGCACCAAATAAAATTTCATTGAATTCCAATAACACATAGGAACAAAATATGTAAAAATATCCACAAAATGGTCCGACTTGATTTTTAACAATATCCCGTGTACTAACCCCTTTGAGAAGTTTCGGAAAACCGAGTTTCGATCTTATCAGCTCCGATTCCGGTCCGAACTGCGTCAAATAAAATTTCGTTGAATTCCAATAACCCATAGGAACAAAATATGTAAAAATATTCACAAAATGGTCTGACTCGATTTTTAACAATATCCCGTGTACTAACCCCTTTGAGAATTTTCAGAAAATCGAGTTTCGATCATATCTGCTCCAATTACAGTCCGAACTGCGTTAAATAAAATTTCGTTGAATTCCAAAAACCCATTGGAACAAAATATGTAAAAATATCCATAAAATGGTCCGACTCGATTTTTAACAATATCCCGTGTACTAACCCCTTTGAGGATTATCCGAAAACCAAGTTTCAGTCATTTCAGCCCCGATTCAGGTCCGAATGGCACCAAATAAAATTTCATTGAATTCCAATAACCCATAGGAACAAAATATGTAAAAATATCCACAAAATGGTCCGACTTGATTTTTAACAATATCCCGTGTACTAACCCCTTTGAGAAGTTTCGGAAAACCGAGTTTCGATCTTATCAGCTCCGATTCCGGTCCGAACTGCGTCAAATAAAATTTCGTTGAATTCCAATAACCCATAGGAACAAAATATGTAAAAATATTCACAAAATGGTCCGACTCGATTTTTAACAAAATCCCGTGTACTAAACCCCTTGAAAATTTTCCGAAAACCGAGTTTCTATCATATCAGCTCCGATTCCGGTCCGAACTGCGTTAAATAAAATTGCGTTGAATTCCAATAATCCATAGGAACAAAATATGTAAAAATATTCACAAAATGGTCCGACTCGATTTTTAACAAAATCCCGTGTACTAACCCCATTGAAAATTTTCCGAAAACCGAGTTTCGATCATATCAGCTCCGATTCCGGTCCGAACTGCGTTAAATAAAATTGCGTTGAATTCCAATAACCCATAGGAACAAAATATGTAAAAATATCCATAAAATGGTCCGACTTGATTTTTAACAATATCCCGTGTACGAACCCCTTTGAGGATTATCCAAAAACCGAGTTTCAGTCATTTCAGCCCCGATTCAGGTCCGAATGGCACCAAATAAAATTTCATTGAATTCCAATAACCCATAGGAACAAAATAAGTAAAAATATTCACAAAATGGTCCGACTCGATTTTTAACAAAATCCCGTGTACTAACCCCATTGAAAATTTTCCGAAAACCGAGTTTCGATCATATCAGCTCCGATTCCGGTCCGAACTGCGTCAAATAAAATTTCGTTGAATTCCAATAACCCGTAGGAACAAAATATGTAAAAATATTCACAAAATGGTCCGACTCGATTTTTAACAAAATCCCGTGTACTAAACCCCTTGAAAATTTTCCGAAAACCGAGTTTCTATCATATCAGCTCCGATTCCGGTCCGAACTGCGTTAAATAAAATTGCGTTGAATTCCAATAACCCATAGGAACAAAATATGTAAAAATATTCACAAAATGGTCCGACTCGATTTTTAACAAAATCCCGTGTACTAACCCCCTTGAAAATTTTCCGAAAACCGAGTTTCGATCATATCAGCTCCGATTCCGGTCCGAACTTCGTTAAATAAAATTTCGTTGAATTCCAAAAACCCATAGGAACAAAATATGTAAAAATATTCACAAAATGGTCCGACTCGATTTTTAACAAAATCCCGTGTACTAACCCCATTGAAAATTTTCCGAAAACCGAGTTTCAGTCATATCAGCTCCGATTCCGGTCCGAACTGCGTTAAATAAAATTGCGTTGAATTCCAATAACCCATAGGAACAAAATATGTAAAAATATCCATAAAATGGTCCGACTTTATTTTTAACAATATCCCGTGTATGAACCCCTTTGAGGATTATCCGAAAACCGAGTTTCAGTCATTTCAGCTCCGATTCAGGTCCGAATGGCACCAAATAAAATTTCATTGAATTCCAATAACCCATAGGAACAAAATAAGTAAAAATATCCATAAAATGGTCAGACTCGATTTTTAACAATATCCTGTGTATAACCCCTTTGAGGATTATCCGAAAACCGAGTTTCAGTCATTTCAGCCCCGATTCAGGTCCGAATGGCACCAAATAAAATTTCATTGAATTCCAATAACACATAGGAACAAAATATGTAAAAATATCCACAAAATGGTCCGACTTGATTTTTAACAATATCCCGTGTACTAACCCCTTTGAGAAGTTTCGGAAAACCGAGTTTCGATCTTATCAGCTCCGATTCCGGTCCGAACTGCGTCAAATAAAATTTCGTTGAATTCCAATAACCCATAGGAACAAAATATGTAAAAATATTCACAAAATGGTCTGACTCGATTTTTAACAATATCCCGTGTACTAACCCCTTTGAGAATTTTCAGAAAATCGAGTTTCGATCATATCTGCTCCAATTACGGTCCGAACTGCGTTAAATAAAATTTCGTTGAATTCCAAAAACCCATTGGAACAAAATATGTAAAAATATCCATAAAATGGTCCGACTCGATTTTTAACAATATCCCGTGTACTAACCCCTTTGAGGATTATCCGAAAACCAAGTTTCAGTCATTTCAGCCCCGATTCAGGTCCGAATGGCACCAAATAAAATTTCATTGAATTCCAATAACCCATAGGAACAAAATATGTAAAAATATCCACAAAATGGTCCGACTTGATTTTTAACAATATCCCGTGTACTAACCCCTTTGAGAAGTTTCGGAAAACCGAGTTTCGATCTTATCAGCTCCGATTCCGGTCCGAACTGCGTCAAATAAAATTTCGTTGAATTCCAATAACCCATAGGAACAAAATATGTAAAAATATTCACAAAATGGTCCGACTCGATTTTTAACAAAATCCCGTGTACTAAACCCCTTGAAAATTTTCCGAAAACCGAGTTTCTATCATATCAGCTCCGATTCCGGTCCGAACTGCGTTAAATAAAATTGCGTTGAATTCCAATAATCCATAGGAACAAAATATGTAAAAATATTCACAAAATGGTCCGACTCGATTTTTAACAAAATCCCGTGTACTAACCCCATTGAAAATTTTCCGAAAACCGAGTTTCGATCATATCAGCTCCGATTCCAGTCCGAACTGCGTTAAATAAAATTGCGTTGAATTCCAATAACCCATAGGAACAAAATATGTAAAAATATCCATAAAATGGTCCGACTTGATTTTTAACAATATCCCGTGTACGAACCCCTTTGAGGATTATCCAAAAACCGAGTTTCAGTCATTTCAGCCCCGATTCAGGTCCGAATGGCACCAAATAAAATTTCATTGAATTCCAATAACCCATAGGAACAAAATAAGTAAAAATATTCACAAAATGGTCCGACTCGATTTTTAACAAAATCCCGTGTACTAACCCCATTGAAAATTTTCCGAAAACCGAGTTTCGATCATATCAGCTCCGATTCCGGTCCGAACTGCGTCAAATAAAATTTCGTTGAATTCCAATAACCCATAGGAACAAAATATGTAAAAATATTCACAAAATGGTCCGACTCGATTTTTAACAAAATCCCGTGTACTAAACCCCTTGAAAATTTTCCGAAAACCGAGTTTCTATCATATCAGCTCCGATTCCGGTCCGAACTGCGTTAAATAAAATTGCGTTGAATTCCAATAATCCATAGGAACAAAATATGTAAAAATATTCACAAAATGGTCCGACTCGATTTTTAACAAAATCCCGTGTACTAACCCCATTGAAAATTTTCCGAAAACCGAGTTTCGATCATATCAGCTCCGATTCCGGTCCGAACTGCGTTAAATAAAATTGCGTTGAATTCCAATAACCCATAGGAACAAAATATGTAAAAATATCCATAAAATGGTCCGACTTGATTTTTAACAATATCCCGTGTACGAACCCCTTTGAGGATTATCCAAAAACCGAGTTTCAGTCATTTCAGCCCCGATTCAGGTCCGAATGGCACCAAATAAAATTTCATTGAATTCCAATAACCCATAGGAACAAAATAAGTAAAAATATTCACAAAATGGTCCGACTCGATTTTTAACAAAATCCCGTGTACTAACCCCATTGAAAATTTTCCGAAAACCGAGTTTCGATCATATCAGCTCCGATTCCGGTCCGAACTGCGTCAAATAAAATTTCGTTGAATTCCAATAACCCGTAGGAACAAAATATGTAAAAATATTCACAAAATGGTCCGACTCGATTTTTAACAAAATCCCGTGTACTAAACCCCTTGAAAATTTTCCGAAAACCGAGTTTCTATCATATCAGCTCCGATTCCGGTCCGAACTGCGTTAAATAAAATTGCGTTGAATTCCAATAACCCATAGGAACAAAATATGTAAAAATATTCACAAAATGGTCCGACTCGATTTTTAACAAAATCCCGTGTACTAACCCCCTTGAAAATTTTCCGAAAACCGAGTTTCGATCATATCAGCTCCGATTCCGGTCCGAACTTCGTTAAATAAAATTTCGTTGAATTCCAAAAACCCATAGGAACAAAATATGTAAAAATATTCACAAAATGGTCCGACTCGATTTTTAACAAAATCCCGTGTACTAACCCCATTGAAAATTTTCCGAAAACCGAGTTTCAGTCATATCAGCTCCGATTCCGGTCCGAACTGCGTTAAATAAAATTGCGTTGAATTCCAATAACCCATAGGAACAAAATATGTAAAAATATCCATAAAATGGTCCGACTTTATTTTTAACAATATCCCGTGTATGAACCCCTTTGAGGATTATCCGAAAACCGAGTTTCAGTCATTTCAGCCCCGATTCAGGTCCGAATGGCACCAAATAAAATTTCATTGAATTCCAATAACCCATAGGAACAAAATAAGTAAAAATATCCATAAAATGGTCAGACTCGATTTTTAACAATATCCTGTGTATAACCCCTTTGAGGATTATCCGAAAACCGAGTTTCAGTCATTTCAGCCCCGATTCAGGTCCGAATGGCACCAAATAAAATTTCATTGAATTCCAATAACACATAGGAACAAAATATGTAAAAATATCCACAAAATGGTCCGACTTGATTTTTAACAATATCCCGTGTACTAACCCCTTTGAGAAGTTTCGGAAAACCGAGTTTCGATCTTATCAGCTCCGATTCCGGTCCGAACTGCGTCAAATAAAATTTCGTTGAATTCCAATAACCCATAGGAACAAAATATGTAAAAATATTCACAAAATGGTCTGACTCGATTTTTAACAATATCCCGTGTACTAACCCCTTTGAGAATTTTCAGAAAATCGAGTTTCGATCATATCTGCTCCAATTACAGTCCGAACTGCGTTAAATAAAATTTCGTTGAATTCCAAAAACCCATTGGAACAAAATATGTAAAAATATCCATAAAATGGTCCGACTCGATTTTTAACAATATCCCGTGTACTAACCCCTTTGAGGATTATCCGAAAACCAAGTTTCAGTCATTTCAGCCCCGATTCAGGTCCGAATGGCACCAAATAAAATTTCATTGAATTCCAATAACCCATAGGAACAAAATATGTAAAAATATCCACAAAATGGTCCGACTTGATTTTTAACAATATCCCGTGTACTAACCCCTTTGAGAAGTTTCGGAAAACCGAGTTTTGATCTTATCAGCTCCGATTCCGGTCCGAACTGCGTCAAATAAAATTTCGTTGAATTCCAATAACCCATAGGAACAAAATATGTAAAAATATTCACAAAATGGTCCGACTCGATTTTTAACAAAATCCCGTGTACTAAACCCCTTGAAAATTTTCCGAAAACCGAGTTTCTATCATATCAGCTCCGATTCCGGTCCGAACTGCGTTAAATAAAATTGCGTTGAATTCCAATAATCCATAGGAACAAAATATGTAAAAATATTCACAAAATGGTCCGACTCGATTTTTAACAAAATCCCGTGTACTAACCCCATTGAAAATTTTCCGAAAACCGAGTTTCGATCATATCAGCTCCGATTCCGGTCCGAACTGCGTTAAATAAAATTGCGTTGAATTCCAATAACCCATAGGAACAAAATATGTAAAAATATCCATAAAATGGTCCGACTTGATTTTTAACAATATCCCGTGTACGAACCCCTTTGAGGATTATCCAAAAACCGAGTTTCAGTCATTTCAGCCCCGATTCAGGTCCGAATGGCACCAAATAAAATTTCATTGAATTCCAATAACCCATAGGAACAAAATAAGTAAAAATATTCACAAAATGGTCCGACTCGATTTTTAACAAAATCCCGTGTACTAACCCCATTGAAAATTTTCCGAAAACCGAGTTTCGATCATATCAGCTCCGATTCCGGTCCGAACTGCGTCAAATAAAATTTCGTTGAATTCCAATAACCCATAGGAACAAAATATGTAAAAATATTCACAAAATGGTCCGACTCGATTTTTAACAAAATCCCGTGTACTAAACCCCTTGAAAATTTTCCGAAAACCGAGTTTCTATCATATCAGCTCCGATTCCGGTCCGAACTGCGTTAAATAAAATTGCGTTGAATTCCAATAACCCATAGGAACAAAATATGTAAAAATATTCACAAAATGGTCCGACTCGATTTTTAACAAAATCCCGTGTACTAACCCCCTTGATAATTTTCCGAAAACCGAGTTTCGATCATATCAGCTCCGATTCCGGTCCGAACTTCGTTAAATAAAATTTCGTTGAATTCCAAAAACCCATAGGAACAAAATATGTAAAAATATTCACAAAATGGTCCGACTCGATTTTTAACAAAATCCCGTGTACTAACCCCATTGAAAATTTTCCGAAAACCGAGTTTCAGTCATATCAGCTCCGATTCCGGTCCGAACTGCGTTAAATAAAATTGCGTTGAATTCCAATAACCCATAGGAACAAAATATGTAAAAATATCCATAAAATAGTCCGACTTTATTTTTAACAATATCCCGTGTACGAACCCCTTTGAGGATTATCCGAAAACCGAGTTTCAGTCATTTCAGCCCCGATTCAGGTCCGAATGGCACCAAATAAAATTTCATTGAATTCCAATAACCCATAGGAACAAAATAAGTAAAAATATCCATAAAATGGTCCGACTCGATTTTTAACAATATCCTGTGTATAACCCCTTTGAGGATTATCCGAAAACCGAGTTTCAGTCATTTGAGCCCCGATTCAGGTCCGAATGGCACCAAATAAAATTTCATTGAATTCCAATAACACATAGGAACAAAATATGTAAAAATATCCACAAAATGGTCCGACTTGATTTTTAACAATATCCCGTGTACTAACCCCTTTGAGAAGTTTCGTAAAACCGAGTTTCGATCTTATCAGCTCCGATTCCGGTCCGAACTGCGTCAAATAAAATTTCGTTGAATTCCAATAACCCATAGGAACAAAATATGTAAAAATATTCACAAAATGGTCTGACTCGATTTTTAACAATATCCCGTGTACTAACCCCTTTGAGAATTTTCAGAAAATCGAGTTTCGATCATATCAGCTCCAATTACGGTCCGAACTGCGTTAAATAAAATTTCGTTGAATTCCAAAAACCCATTGGAACAAAATATGTAAAAATATCCATAAAATGGTCCGACTCGATTTTTAACAATATCCCGTGTACTAACCCCTTTGAGGATTATCCGAAAACCAAGTTTCAGTCATTTCAGCCCCGATTCAGGTCCGAATGGCACCAAATAAAATTTCATTGAATTCCAATAACCCATAGGAACAAAATATGTAAAAATATCCACAAAATGGTCCGACTTGATTTTTAACAATATCCCGTGTACTAACCCCTTTGAGAAGTTTCGGAAAACCGAGTTTCGATCTTATCAGCTCCGATTCCGGTCCGAACTGCGTCAAATAAAATTTCGTTGAATTCCAATAACCCATAGGAACAAAATATGTAAAAATATTCACAAAATGGTCCGACTCGATTTTTAACAAAATCCCGTGTACTAAACCCCTTGAAAATTTTCCGAAAACCGAGTTTCTATCATATCAGCTCCGATTCCGGTCCGAACTGCGTTAAATAAAATTGCTTTGAATTCCAATAATCCATAGGAACAAAATATGTAAAAATATTCACAAAATGGTCCGACTCGATTTTTAACAAAATCCCGTGTACTAACCCCCTTGAAAATTTTCCGAAAACCGAGTTTCGATCATATCAGCTCCGATTCCGGTCCGAACTTCGTTAAATAAAATTTCGTTGAATTCCAAAAACCCATAGGAACAAAATAAGTAAAAATATTCACAAAATGGTCCGACTCGATTTTTAACAAAATCCCGTGTACTAACCCCATTGAAAATTTTCCGAAAACCGAGTTTCGATCATATCAGCTCCGATTCCGGTCCGAACTTCGTTAAATAAAATTTCGTTGAATTCCAATAACCCATAGGAACAAAATATGTAAAAATATTCACAAAATGGTCCGACTCGATTTTTAACAAAATCCCGTGTACTAAACCCCTTGAAAATTTTTCGAAAACCGAGTTTCTATCATATCAACTCCGATTCCGGTCCGAACTGCGTTAAATAAAATTGCGTTGAATTCCAATAACCCATAGGAACAAAATATGTAAAAATATTCACAAAATGGTCCGACTCGATTTTTAACAAAATCCCGTGTACTAACCCCCTTGAAAATTTTCCGAAAACCGAGTTTCGATCATATCAGCTCCGATTCCGGTCCGAACTTCGTTAAATAAAATTTCGTTGAATTCCAAAAACCCATAGGAACAAAATAAGTAAAAATATTCACAAAATGGTCCGACTCGATTTTTAACAAAATCCCGTGTACTAACCCCATTGAAAATTTTCCGAAAACCGAGTTTCGATCATATCAGCTCCGATTCCGGTCCGAACTTCGTTAAATAAAATTTCGTTGAATTCCAATAACCCATAGGAACAAAATATGTAAAAATATTCACAAAATGGTCCGACTCGATTTTTAACAAAATCCCGTGTACTAAACCCCTTGAAAATTTTTCGAAAACCGAGTTTCTATCATATCAGCTCCGATTCCGGTCCGAACTGCGTTAAATAAAATTGCGTTGAATTCCAATAACCCATAGGAACAAAATATGTAAAAATATTCACAAAATGGTCCGACTCGATTTTTAACAAAATCCCGTGTACTAACCCCCTTGAAAATTTTCCGAAAACCGAGTTTCGATCATATCAGCTCCGATTCCGGTCCGAACTTCGTTAAATAAAATTTCGTTGAATTCCAAAAACCCATAGGAACAAAATATGTAAAAATATTCACAAAATGGTCCGACTCGATTTTTAACAAAATCCCGTGTACTAACCCCATTGAAAATTTTCCGAAAACCGAGTTTCGATCATATCAGCTCCGATTCCGGTCCGAACTGCGTTAAATAAAATTGCGTTGAATTCCAATAACCCATAGGAACAAAATATGTAAAAATATCCATAAAATGGTCCGACTTGATTTTTAACCATATCCCGTGTACGAACCCCTTTGAGGATTATCCAAAAACCGAGTTTCAGTCATTTCAGCCCCGATTCAGGTCCGAATGGCACCAAATAAAATTTCATTGAATTCCAATAACCCATAGGAACAAAATAAGTAAAAATATCCATAAAATGGTCCGACTCGATTTTTAACAATATCCTGTGTATAACCCCTTTGAGGATTATCCGAAAACCGAGTTTCAGTCATTTCAGCCCCGATTCAAGTCCGAATGGCACCAAATAAAATTTCATTGAATTCCAATAACCCATAGGAACAAAATATGTAAAAATATCCACAAAATGGTCCGACTTGATTTTTAACAATATCCCGTGTACTAACCCCTTTGAGAAGTTTCGGAAAACCGAGTTTCGATCTTATCAGCTCCGATTCCGGTCCGAACTGCGTCAAATAAAATTTCGTTGAATTCCAATAACCCATAGGAACAAAATATGTAAAAATATTCATAAAATGGTCCGACTCGATTTTTAACAAAATCCCGTGTACTAAACCCCTTGAAAATTTTCCGAAAACCGAGTTTCTATCATATTAGCTCCGATTCCGGTCCGAACTGCGTTAAATGAAATTGCGTTGAATTCCAATAACCCATAGGAACAAAATATGTAAAAATATTCACAAAATGGTCCGACTCGATTTTTAACAAAATCCCGTGTACTAACCCCCTTGAAAATTTTCCGAAAACCGAGTTTCGATCATATCAGCTCCGATTCCGGTCCGAACTTCGTTAAATAAAATTTCGTTGAATTCCAAAAACCCATAGGAACAAAATAAGTAAAAATATTCACAAAATGGTCCGACTCGATTTTTAACAAAATCCCGTGTACTAACCCCATTGAAAATTTTCCGAAAACCGAGTTTCGATCATATCAGCTCCGATTCCGGTCCGAACTTCGTTAAATAAAATTTCGTTGAATTCCAATAACCCATAGGAACAAAATATGTAAAAATATTCACAAAATGGTCCGACTCGATTTTTAACAAAATCCCGTGTACTAAACCCCTTGAAAATTTTTCGAAAACCGAGTTTCTATCATATCAGCTCCGATTCCGGTCCGAACTGCGTTAAATAAAATTGCGTTGAATTCCAATAACCCATAGGAACAAAATATGTAAAAATATTCACAAAATGGTCCGACTCGATTTTTAACAAAATCCCGTGTACTAACCCCCTTGAAAATTTTCCGAAAACCGAGTTTCGATCATATCAGCTCCGATTCCGGTCCGAACTTCGTTAAATAAAATTTCGTTGAATTCCAAAAACCCATAGGAACAAAATATGTAAAAATATTCACAAAATGGTCCGACTCGATTTTTAACAAAATCCCGTGTACTAACCCCATTGAAAATTTTCCGAAAACCGAGTTTCGATCATATCAGCTCCGATTCCGGTCCGAACTGCGTTAAATAAAATTGCGTTGAATTCCAATAACCCATAGGAACAAAATATGTAAAAATATCCATAAAATGGTCCGACTTGATTTTTAACCATATCCCGTGTACGAACCCCTTTGAGGATTATCCAAAAACCGAGTTTCAGTCATTTCAGCCCCGATTCAGGTCCGAATGGCACCAAATAAAATTTCATTGAATTCCAATAACCCATAGGAACAAAATAAGTAAAAATATCCATAAAATGGTCCGACTCGATTTTTAACAATATCCTGTGTATAACCCCTTTGAGGATTATCCGAAAACCGAGTTTCAGTCATTTCAGCCCCGATTCAAGTCCGAATGGCACCAAATAAAATTTCATTGAATTCCAATAACCCATAGGAACAAAATATGTAAAAATATCCACAAAATGGTTCGACTTGATTTTTAACAATATCCCGTGTACTAACCCCTTTGAGAAGTTTCGGAAAACCGAGTTTCGATCTTATCAGCTCCGATTCCGGTCCGAACTGCGTCAAATAAAATTTCGTTGAATTCCAATAACCCATAGGAACAAAATATGTAAAAATATTCATAAAATGGTCCGACTCGATTTTTAACAAAATCCCGTGTACTAAACCCCTTGAAAATTTTCCGAAAACCGAGTTTCTATCATATTAGCTCCGATTCCGGTCCGAACTGCGTTAAATGAAATTGCGTTGAATTCCAATAACCCATAGGAACAAAATATGTAAAAATATTCACAAAATGGTCCGACTCGATTTTTAACAAAATCCCGTGTACTAACCCCCTTGAAAATTTTCCGAAAACCGAGTTTCGATCATATCAGCTCCGATTCCGGTCCGAACTTCGTTAAATAAAATTTCGTTGAATTCCAAAAACCCATAGGAACAAAATATGTAAAAATATTCACAAAATGGTCCGACTCGATTTTTAACAAAATCCCGTGTACTAACCCCATTGAAAATTTTCCGAAAACCGAGTTTCGATCATATCAGCTCCGATTCCGGTCCGAACTGCGTTAAATAAAATTGCGTTGAATTCCAATAACCCATAGGAACAAAATATGTAAAAATATCAATAAAATGGTCCGACTTGATTTTTAACAATATCCCGTGTACGAACCCCTTTGAGGATTATCCGAAAACCGAGTTTCAGTCATTTCAACCCCGATTCAGGTCCAAATGGCACCAAATAAAATTTCATTGAATTCCAATAACCCAAAGGAACAAAATAAGAAAAAATATCCATAAAATGGTCCGACTCGATTTTTAACAATATCCTGTGTATAACCCCTCTGAGGATTATCCGAAAACCGAGTTTCAGTCGTTTCAGCCCCGATTCTGGTCCGAATGGCACCAAATAAAATTTCATTGAATTCCAATAACCCATAGGAACAAAATAAGTAAAAATATCCATAAAATGGTCCGACTCGATTTTTAACAATATCCTGTGTATAACCCCTTTGAGGATTATCCGAAAACCGAGTTTCCGTCATTTCAGCCCCGATTCAGGTCCGAATGGCCCCAAATAAAATTTCATTGAATTCCAATAACCCATAGGAACAAAATATGTAAAAATATCCACAAAATGGTCCGACTTGATTTTTAACAATATCCCGTGTACTAACCCCTTTGAGAAGTTTCGGAAAACCGAGTTTCGATCTTATCAGCTCCGATTCCGGTCCGAACTGCGTCAAATAAAATTTCGTTGAATTCCAATAACCCATAGGAACAAAATATGTAAAAATATTCACAAAATGGTCCGACTCGATTTTTAACAAAATCCCGTGTACTAACCCCATTGAAAATTTTCCGAAAACCGAGTTTCGATCATATCAGCTCCGATTCCGGTCCGAACTTTGTTAAATAAAATTGCGTTGAATTCCAATAACCCATAGGAACAAAATATGTAAAAATATCCATAAAATGGTCCGACTTGATTTTTAACAATATCCCGTGTACGAACCCCTTTGAGGATTATCCAAAAACCGAGTTTCAGTCATTTCAGCCCCGATTCAGGTCCGAATGGCACCAAATAAAATTTCATTGAATTCCAATAACCCATAGGAACAAAATAAGTAAAAATATCCATAAAATGGTCCGACTCGATTTTTAACAATATCCTGTGTATAACCCCTTTGAGGATTATCCGAAAACCGAGTTTCAGTCATTTCAGCCCCGATTCAAGTCCGAATGGCATCAAATAAAATTTCATTGAATTCCAATAACCCATAGGAACAAAATATGTAAAAATATCCACAAAATGGTCCGACTTGATTTTTAACAATATCCCGTGTACTAACCCCTTTGAGAAGTTTCGGAAAACCGAGTTTCGATCTTATCAGCTCCGATTCCGGTCCGAACTGCGTCAAATAAAATTTCGTTGAATTCCAATAACCCATAGGAACAAAATATGTAAAAATATTCACAAAATGGTCCGACTCGATTTTTAACAAAATCCCGTGTACTAAACCCCTTGAAAATTTTCCGAAAACCGAGTTTCTATCATATTAGCTCCGATTCCGGTCCGAACTGCGTTAAATGAAATTGCGTTGAATTCCAATAACCCATAGGAACAAAATATGTAAAAATATTCACAAAATGGTCCGACTCGATTTTTAACAAAATCCCGTGTACTAACCCCCTTGAAAATTTTCCGAAAACCGAGTTTCGATCATATCAGCTCCGATTCCGGTCCGAACTTCGTTAAATAAAATTTCGTTGAATTCCAAAAACCCATAGGAACAAAATATGTAAAAATATTCACAAAATGGTCCGACTCGATTTTTAACAAAATCCCGTGTACTAACCCCATTGAAAATTTTCCGAAAACCGAGTTTCGATCATATCAGCTCCGATTCCGGTCCGAACTGCGTTAAATAAAATTGCGTTGAATTCCAATAACCCATAGGAACAAAATATGTAAAAATATCAATAAAATGGTCCGACTTGATTTTTAACAATATCCCGTGTACGAACCCCTTTGAGGATTATCCGAAAACCGAGTTTCAGTCATTTCAGCCCCGATTCAGGTCCGAATGGCACCAAATAAAATTTCATTGAATTCCAATAACCCATAGGAACAAAATAAGTAAAAATATCCATAAAATGGTCCGACTCAATTTTTAACAATATCCTGTGTATAACCCCTTTGAGGATTATCCGAAAACCGAGTTTCAGTCGTTTCAGCCCCGATTCTGGTCCGAATGGCACCAAATAAAATTTCATTGAATTCCAATAACCCATAGGAACAAAATAAGTAAAAATATCCATAAAATGGTCCGACTCGATTTTTAACAATATCCTGTGTATAACCCCTTTGAGGATTATCCGAAAACCGAGTTTCCGTCATTTCAGCCCCGATTCAGGTCCGAATGGCCCCAAATAAAATTTCATTGAATTCCAATAACCCATAGGAACAAAATATGTAAAAATATCCACAAAATGGTCCGACTTGATTTTTAACAATATCCCGTGTACTAACCCCTTTGAGAAGTTTCGGAAAACCGAGTTTCGATCTTATAAGCTCCGATTCTGGTCCGAACTGCGTCAAATAAAATTTCGTTGAATTCCAATAACCCACAGGAACAAAATATGTAAAAATATTCACAAAATGGTCTGACTCGATTTTTAACAATATCCCGTGTACTACCCCTTTGAGAATTTTCAGAAAATCGAGTTTCGATCATATCAGCTCCGATTTCGGTCCGAACTGCGTTAAATAAAATTTTGTTGAATTCCAAAAACCCATTGGAACAAAATATGTAAAAATATTCACAAAATGGTCCGACTCGATTTTTAACAAAATCCCGTGTACTAACCCCATTGAAAATTTTCCGAAAACCGAGTTTCGATCATATCAGCTCCGATTCCGGTCCGAACTGCGTTAAATAAAATTGCGTTGAATTCCAATAACCCATAGGAACAAAATATGTAAAAATATCCATAAAATGGTCCGACTTGATTTTTAACAATATCCCGTGTACGAACCCCTTTGAGGATTATCCAAAAACCGAGTTTCAGTCATTTCAGCCCCGATTCAGGTCCGAATGGCACCAAATAAAATTTCATTGAATTCCAATAACCCATAGGAACAAAATAAGTAAAAATATTCACAAAATGGTCCGACTCGATTTTTAACAAAATCCCGTGTACTAACCCCATTGAAAATTTTCCGAAAACCGAGTTTCGATCATATCAGCTCCGATTCCGGTCCGAACTGCGTCAAATAAAATTTCGTTGAATTCCAATAACCCATAGGAACAAAATATGTAAAAATATTCACAAAATGGTCCGACTAGATTTTTAACAAAATCCCGTGTACTAAACCCCTTGAAAATTTTCCGAAAACCGAGTTTCTATCATATCAGCTCCGATTCCGGTCCGAACTGCGTTAAATAAAATTGCGTTGAATTCCAATAACCCATAGGAACAAAATATGTAAAAATATTCACAAAATGGTCCGACTCGATTTTTAACAAAATCCCGTGTACTAACCCCCTTGATAATTTTCCGAAAACCGAGTTTCGATCATATCAGCTCCGATTCCGGTCCGAACTTCGTTAAATAAAATTTCGTTGAATTCCAAGAACCCATAGGAACAAAATATGTAAAAATATTCACAAAATGGTCCGACTCGATTTTTAACAAAATCCCGTGTACTAACCCCATTGAAAATTTTCCGAAAACCGAGTTTCAGTCATATCAGCTCCGATTCCGGTCCGAACTGCGTTAAATAAAATTGCGTTGAATTCCAATAACCCATAGGAACAAAATATGTAAAAATATCCATAAAATAGTCCGACTTTATTTTTAACAATATCCCGTGTACGAACCCCTTTGAGGATTATCCGAAAACCGAGTTTCAGTCATTTCAGCCCCGATTCAGGTCCGAATGGCACCAAATAAAATTTCATTGAATTCCAATAACCCATAGGAACAAAATAAGTAAAAATATCCATAAAATGGTCCGACTCGATTTTTAACAATATCCTGTGTATAACCCCTTTGAGGATTATCCGAAAACCGAGTTTCAGTCATTTCAGCCCCGATTCAGGTCCGAATGGCACCAAATAAAATTTCATTGAATTCCAATAACACATAGGAACAAAATATGTAAAAATATCCACAAAATGGTCCGACTTGATTTTTAACAATATCCCGTGTACTAACCCCTTTGAGAAGTTTCGGAAAACCGAGTTTCGATCTTATCAGCTCCGATTCCGGTCCGAACTGCGTCAAATAAAATTTCGTTGAATTCCAATAACCCATAGGAACAAAATATGTAAAAATATTCACAAAATGGTCTGACTCGATTTTTAACAATATCCCGTGTACTAACCCCTTTGAGAATTTTCAGAAAATCGAGTTTCGATCATATCAGCTCCAATTACGGTCCGAACTGCGTTAAATAAAATTTCGTTGAATTCCAAAAACCCATTGGAACAAAATATGTAAAAATATCCATAAAATGGTCCGACTCGATTTTTAACAATATCCCGTGTACTAACCCCTTTGAGGATTATCCGAAAACCAAGTTTCAGTCATTTCAGCCCCGATTCAGGTCCGAATGGCACCAAATAAAATTTCATTGAATTCCAATAACCCATAGGAACAAAATATGTAAAAATATCCACAAAATGGTCCGACTTGATTTTTAACAATATCCCGTGTACTAACCCCTTTGAGAAGTTTCGGAAAACCGAGTTTCGATCTTATCAGCTCCGATTCCGGTCCGAACTGCGTCAAATAAAATTTCGTTGAATTCCAATAACCCATAGGAACAAAATATGTAAAAATATTCACAAAATGGTCCGACTCGATTTTTAACAAAATCCCGTGTACTAAACCCCTTGAAAATTTTCCGAAAACCGAGTTTCTATCATATCAGCTCCGATTCCGGTCCGAACTGCGTTAAATAAAATTGCGTTGAATTCCAATAATCCATAGGAACAAAATATGTAAAAATATTCACAAAATGGTCCGACTCGATTTTTAACAAAATCCCGTGTACTAACCCCCTTGAAAATTTTCCGAAAACCGAGTTTCGATCATATCAGCTCCGATTCCGGTCCGAACTTCGTTAAATAAAATTTCGTTGAATTCCAAAAACCCATAGGAACAAAATAAGTAAAAATATTCACAAAATGGTCCGACTCGATTTTTAACAAAATCCCGTGTACTAACCCCATTGAAAATTTTCCGAAAACCGAGTTTCGATCATATCAGCTCCGATTCCGGTCCGAACTTCGTTAAATAAAATTTCGTTGAATTCCAATAACCCATATGAACAAAATATGTAAAAATATTCACAAAATGGTCCGACTCGATTTTTAACAAAATCCCGTGTACTAAACCCCTTGAAAATTTTTCGAAAACCGAGTTTCTATCATATCAGCTCCGATTCCGGTCCGAACTGCGTTAAATAAAATTGCGTTGAATTCCAATAACCCATAGGAACAAAATATGTAAAAATATTCACAAAATGGTCCGACTCGATTTTTAACAAAATCCCGTGTACTAACCCCCTTGAAAATTTTCCGAAAACCGAGTTTCGATCATATCAGCTCCGATTCCGGTCCGAACTTCGTTAAATAAAATTTCGTTGAATTCCAAAAACCCATAGGAACAAAATATGTAAAAATATTCACAAAATGGTCCGACTCGATTTTTAACAAAATTCCGTGTACTAACCCCATTGAAAATTTTCCGAAAACCGAGTTTCGATCATATCAGCTCCGATTCCGGTCCGAACTGCGTTAAATAAAATTGCGTTGAATTCCAATAACCCATAGGAACAAAATAAGTAAAAATATCCATAAAATGGTCCGACTCGATTTTTAACAATATCCTGTGTATAACCCCTTTGAGGATTATCCGAAAACCGAGTTTCAGTCATTTCAGCCCCGATTCAAGTCCGAATGGCACCAAATAAAATTTCATTGAATTCCAATAACCCATAGGAACAAAATATGTAAAAATATCCACAAAATGGTCCGACTTGATTTTTAACAATATCCCGTGTACTAACCCCTTTGAGAAGTTTCGGAAAACCGAGTTTCGATCTTATCAGCTCCGATTCCGGTCCGAACTGCGTCAAATAAAATTTCGTTGAATTCCAATAACCCATAGGAACAAAATATGTAAAAATATTCACAAAATGGTCTGACTCGATTTTTAACAATATCCCGTGTACTAACCCCTTTGAGAATTTTCAGAAAATCGAGTTTCGATCATATCAGCTCCAATTACGGTCCGAACTGCGTTAAATAAAATTTCGTTGAATTCCAAAAACCCATTGGAACAAAATATGTAAAAATATCCATAAAATGGTCCGACTCGATTTTTAACAATATCCCGTGTACTAACCCCTTTGAGGATTATCCGAAAACCAAGTTTCAGTCATTTCAGCCCCGATTCAGGTCCGAATGGCACCAAATAAAATTTCATTGAATTCCAATAACCCATAGGAACAAAATATGTAAAAATATCCACAAAATGGTCCGACTTGATTTTTAACAATATCCCGTGTACTAACCCCTTTGAGAAGTTTCGGAAAACCGAGTTTCGATCTTATCAGCTCCGATTCCGGTCCGAACTGCGTCAAATAAAATTTCGTTGAATTCCAATAACCCATAGGAACAAAATATGTAAAAATATTCACAAAATGGTCCGACTCGATTTTTAACAAAATCCCGTGTACTAAACCCCTTGAAAATTTTCCGAAAACCGAGTTTCTATCATATCAGCTCCGATTCCGGTCCGAACTGCGTTAAATAAAATTGCGTTGAATTCCAATAATCCATAGGAACAAAATATGTAAAAATATTCACAAAATGGTCCGACTCGATTTTTAACAAAATCCCGTGTACTAACCCCCTTGAAAATTTTCCGAAAACCGAGTTTCGATCATATCAGCTCCGATTCCGGTCCGAACTTCGTTAAATAAAATTTCGTTGAATTCCAAAAACCCATAGGAACAAAATAAGTAAAAATATTCACAAAATGGTCCGACTCGATTTTTAACAAAATCCAGTGTACTAACCCCATTGAAAATTTTCCGAAAACCGAGTTTCGATCATATCAGCTCCGATTCCGGTCCGAACTTCGTTAAATAAAATTTCGTTGAATTCCAATAACCCATATGAACAAAATATGTAAAAATATTCACAAAATGGTCCGACTCGATTTTTAACAATATCCCGTGTACTACCCCTTTGAGAATTTTCAGAAAATCGAGTTTCGATCATATCAGCTCCGATTTCGGTCCGAACTGCGTTAAATAAAATTTTGTTGAATTCCAAAAACCCATTGGAACAAAATATGTAAAAATATTCACAAAATGGTCCGACTCGATTTTTAACAAAATCCCGTGTACTAACCCCATTGAAAATTTTCCGAAAACCGAGTTTCGATCATATCAGCTCCGATTCCGGTCCGAACTTCGTCAAATAAAATTTCGTTGAATTCCAATAACCCACAGGAACAAAATATGTAAAAATATTCACAAAATGGTCTGACTCGATTTTTAACAATATCCCGTGTACTACCCCTTTGAGAATTTTCAGAAAATCGAGTTTCGATCATATCAGCTCCGATTTCGGTCCGAACTGCGTTAAATAAAATTTTGTTGAATTCCAAAAACCCATTGGAACAAAATATGTAAAAATATTCACAAAATGGTCCGACTCGATTTTTAACAAAATCCCGTGTACTAACCCCATTGAAAATTTTCCGAAAACCGAGTTTCGATCATATCAGCTCCGATTCCGGTCCGAACTGCGTTAAATAAAATTGCGTTGAATTCCAATAACCCATAGGAACAAAATATGTAAAAATATCCATAAAATGGTCCGACTTGATTTTTAACAATATCCCGTGTACGAACCCCTTTGAGGATTATCCAAAAACCGAGTTTCAGTCATTTCAGCCCCGATTCAGGTCCGAATGGCACCAAATAAAATTTCATTGAATTCCAATAACCCATAGGAACAAAATAAGTAAAAATATTCACAAAATGGTCCGACTCGATTTTTAACAAAATCCCGTGTACTAACCCCATTGAAAATTTTCCGAAAACCGAGTTTCGATTATATCAGCTCCGATTCCGGTCCGAACTGCGTCAAATAAAATTTCGTTGAATTCCAATAACCCATAGGAACAAAATATGTAAAAATATTCACAAAATGGTCCGACTCGATTTTTAACAAAATCCCGTGTACTAAACCCCTTGAAAATTTTCCGAAAACCGAGTTTCTATCATATCAGCTCCGATTCCGGTCCGAACTGCGTTAAATAAAATTGCGTTGAATTCCAATAACCCATAGGAACAAAATATGTAAAAATATTCACAAAATGGTCCGACTCGATTTTTAACAAAATCCCGTGTACTAACCCCCTTGATAATTTTCCGAAAACCGAGTTTCGATCATATCAGCTCCGATTCCGGTCCGAACTTCGTTAAATAAAATTTCGTTGAATTCCAAGAACCCATAGGAACAAAATATGTAAAAATATTCACAAAATGGTCCGACTCGATTTTTAACAAAATCCCGTGTACTAACCCCATTGAAAATTTTCCGAAAACCGAGTTTCAGTCATATCAGCTCCGATTCCGGTCCGAACTACGTTAAATAAAATTGCGTTGAATTCCAATAACCCATAGGAACAAAATATGTAAAAATATCCATAAAATAGTCCGACTTTATTTTTAACAATATCCCGTGTACGAACCCCTTTGAGGATTATCCGAAAACCGAGTTTAAGTCATTTCAGCCCCGATTCAGGTCCGAATGGCACCAAATAAAAATTCATTGAATTCCAATAACCCATAGGAACAAAATAAGTAAAAATATCCATAAAATGGTCCGACTCGATTTTTAACAATATCCTGTGTATAACCCCTTTGAGGATTATCCGAAAACCGAGTTTCAGTCATTTCAGCCCCGATTCAGGTCCGAATGGCACCAAATAAAATTTCATTGAATTCCAATAACACATAGGAACAAAATATGTAAAAATATCCACAAAATGGTCCGACTTGATTTTTAACAATATCCCGTGTACTAACCCCTTTGAGAAGTTTCGGAAAACCGAGTTTCGATCTTATCAGCTCCGATTCCGGTCCGAACTGCGTCAAATAAAATTTCGTTGAATTCCAATAACCCATAGGAACAAAATATGTAAAAATATTCACAAAATGGTCTGACTCGATTTTTAACAATATCCCGTGTACTAACCCCTTTGAGAATTTTCAGAAAATCGAGTTTCGATCATATCAGCTCCAATTACGGTCCGAACTGCGTTAAATAAAATTTCGTTGAATTCCAAAAACCCATTGGAACAAAATATGTAAAAATATCCATAAAATGGTCCGACTCGATTTTTAACAATATCCCGTGTACTAACCCCTTTGAGGATTATCCGAAAACCAAGTTTCAGTCATTTCAGCCCCGATTCAGGTCCGAATGGTACCAAATAAAATTTCATTGAATTCCAATAACCCATAGGAACAAAATATGTAAAAATATCCACAAAATGGTCCGACTTGATTTTTAACAATATCCCGTGTACTAACCCCTTTGAGAAGTTTCGGAAAACCGAGTTTCGATCTTATCAGCTCCGATTCCGGTCCGAACTGCGTCAAATAAAATTTCGTTGAATTCCAATAACCCATAGGAACAAAATATGTAAAAATATTCACAAAATGGTCCGACTCGATTTTTAACAAAATCCCGTGTACTAAACCCCTTGAAAATTTTCCGAAAACCGAGTTTCTATCATATCAGCTCCGATTCCGGTCCGAACTGCGTTAAATAAAATTGCGTTGAATTCCAATAATCCATAGGAACAAAATATGTAAAAATATTCACAAAATGGTCCGACTCGATTTGTAACAAAATCCCGTGTACTAACCCCCTTGAAAATTTTCCGAAAACCGAGTTTCGATCATATCAGCTCCGATTCCGGTCCGAACTTCGTTAAATAAAATTTCGTTGAATTCCAAAAACCCATAGGAACAAAATAAGTAAAAATATTCACAAAATGGTCCGACTCGATTTTTAACAAAATCCCGTGTACTAACCCCATTGAAAATTTTCCGAAAACCGAGTTTCGATCATATCAGCTCCGATTCCGGTCCGAACTTCGTTAAATAAAATTTCGTTGAATTCCAATAACCCATATGAACAAAATATGTAAAAATATTCACAAAATGGTCCGACTCGATTTTTAACAAAATCCCGTGTACTAAACCCCTTGAAAATTTTTCGAAAACCGAGTTTCTATCATATCAGCTCCGATTCCGGTCCGAACTGCGTTAAATAAAATTGCGTTGAATTCCAATAACCCATAGGAACAAAATATGTAAAAATATTCACAAAATGGTCCGACTCGATTTTTAACAAAATCCCGTGTACTAACCCCCTTGAAAATTTTCCGAAAACCGAGTTTCGATCATATCAGCTCCGATTCCGGTCCGAACTTCGTTAAATAAAATTTCGTTGAATTCCAAAAACCCATAGGAACAAAATATGTAAAAATATTCACAAAATGGTCCGACTCGATTTTTAACAAAATCCCGTGTACTAACCCCATTGAAAATTTTCCGAAAACCGAGTTTCGATCATATCAGCTCCGATTCCGGTCCGAACTGCGTTAAATAAAATTGCGTTGAATTCCAATAACCCATAGGAACAAAATATGTAAAAATATCCATAAAATGGTCCGACTTGATTTTTAACAATATCCCGTGTACGAACCCCTTTGAGGATTATCCAAAAACCGAGTTTCAGTCATTTCAGCCCCGATTCAGGTCCGAATGGCACCAAATAAAATTTCATTGAATTCCAATAACCCATAGGAACAAAATAAGTAAAAATATCCATAAAATGGTCCGACTCGATTTTTAACAATATCCTGTGTATAACCCCTTTGAGGATTATCCGAAAACCGAGTTTCAGTCGTTTCAGCCCCGATTCTGGTCCGAATGGCACCAAATAAAATTTCATTGAATTCCAATAACCCATAGGAACAAAATATGTAAAAATATCCACAAAATGGTCCGACTTGATTTTTAACAATATCCCGTGTACTAACCCCTTTGAGAAGTTTCGGAAAACCGAGTTTCGATCTTATCAGCTCCGATTCCGGTCCGAACTGCGTCAAATAAAATTTCGTTGAATTCCAATAACCCATAGGAACAAAATATGTAAAAATATTCATAAAATGGTCCGACTCGATTTTTAACAAAATCCCGTGTACTAAACCCCTTGAAAATTTTCCGAAAACCGAGTTTCTATCATATTAGCTCCGATTCCGGTCCGAACTGCGTTAAATGAAATTGCGTTGAATTCCAATAACCCATAGGAACAAAATATGTAAAAATATTCACAAAATGGTCCGACTCGATTTTTAACAAAATCCCGTGTACTAACCCCATTGAAAATTTTCCGAAAACCGAGTTTCGATCATATCAGCTCCGATTCCGGTCCGAACTGCGTTAAATAAAATTGCGTTGAATTCCAATAACCCATAGGAACAAAATATGTAAAAATATCCATAAAATGGTCCGACTTGATTTTTAACAATATCCCGTGTACGAACCCCTTTGAGGATTATCCAAAAACCGAGTTTCAGTCATTTCAGCCCCGATTCAGGTCCGAATGGCACCAAATAAAATTTCATTGAATTCCAATAACCCATAGGAACAAAATAAGTAAAAATATCCATAAAATGGTCGGACTCGATTTTTAACAATATCCTGTGTATAACCCCTTTGAGGATTATCCGAAAACCGAGTTTCAGTCATTTCAGCCCCGATTAAAGTCCGAATGGCACCAAATAAAATTTCATTGAATTCCAATAACCCATAGGAACAAAATATGTAAAAATATCCACAAAATGGTCCGACTTGATTTTTAACAATATCCCGTGTACTAACCCCTTTGAGAAGTTTCGGAAAACCGAGTTTCGATCTTATCAGCTCCGATTCCGGTCCGAACTGCGTCAAATAAAATTTCGTTGAATTCCAATAACCCATAGGAACAAAATATGTAAAAATATTCATAAAATGGTCCGACTCGATTTTTAACAAAATCCCGTGTACTAAACCCCTTGAAAATTTTCCGAAAACCGAGTTTCTATCATATTAGCTCCGATTCCGGTCCGAACTGCGTTAAATGAAATTGCGTTGAATTCCAATAACCCATAGGAACAAAATATGTAAAAATATTCACAAAATGGTCCGACTCGATTTTTAACAAAATCCCGTGTACTAACCCCCTTGAAAATTTTCCGAAAACCGAGTTTCGATCATATCAGCTCCGATTCCGGTCCGAACTTCGTTAAATAAAATTTCGTTGAATTCCAAAAACCCATAGGAACAAAATATGTAAAAATATTCACAAAATGGTCCGACTCGATTTTTAACAAAATCCCGTGTACTAACCCCATTGAAAATTTTCCGAAAACCGAGTTTCGATCATATCAGCTCCGATTCCGGTCCGAACTGCGTTAAATAAAATTGCGTTGAATTCCAATAACCCATAGGAACAAAATATGTAAAAATATCAATAAAATGGTCCGACTTGATTTTTAACAATATCCCGTGTACGAACCCCTTTGAGGATTATCCGAAAACCGAGTTTCAGTCATTTCAGCCCCGATTCAGGTCCGAATGGCACCAAATAAAATTTCATTGAATTCCAATAACCCAAAGGAACAAAATAAGTAAAAATATCCATAAAATGGTCCGACTCGATTTTTAACAATATCCTGTGTATAACCCCTTTGAGGATTATCCGAAAACCGAGTTTCAGTCGTTTCAGCCCCGATTCTGGTCCGAATGGCACCAAATAAAATTTCATTGAATTCCAATAACCCATAGGAACAAAATAAGTAAAAATATCCATAAAATGGTCCGACTCGATTTTTAACAATATCCTGTGTATAACCCCTTTGAGGATTATCCGAAAACCGAGTTTCCGTCATTTCAGCCCCGATTCAGGTCCGAATGGCCCCAAATAAAATTTCATTGAATTCCAATAACCCATAGGAACAAAATATGTAAAAATATCCACAAAATGGTCCGACTTGATTTTTAACAATATCCCGTGTACTAACCCCTTTGAGAAGTTTCGGAAAACCGAGTTTCGATCTTATCAGCTCCGATTCCGGTCCGAACTGCGTCAAATAAAATTTCGTTGAATTCCAATAACCCATAGGAACAAAATATGTAAAAATATTCACAAAATGGTCCGACTCGATTTTTAACAAAATCCCGTGTACTAACCCCATTGAAAATTTTCCGAAAACCGAGTTTCGATCATATCAGCTCCGATTCCGGTCCGAACTGCGTTAAATAAAATTGCGTTGAATTCCAATAACCCATAGGAACAAAATATGTAAAAATATCCATAAAATGGTCCGACTTGATTTTTAACAATATCCCGTGTACGAACCCCTTTGAGGATTATCCAAAAACCGAGTTTCAGTCATTTCAGCCCCGATTCAGGTCCGAATGGCACCAAATAAAATTTCATTGAATTCCAATAACCCATAGGAACAAAATAAGTAAAAATATCCATAAAATGGTCCGACTCGATTTTTAGCAATATCCTGTGTATAACCCCTTTGAGGATTATCCGAAAACCGAGTTTCAGTCATTTCAGCCCCGATTCAAGTCCGAATGGCACCAAATAAAATTTCATTGAATTCCAATAACCCATAGGAACAAAATATGTAAAAATATCCACAAAATGGTCCGACTTGATTTTTAACAATATCCCGTGTACTAACCCCTTTGAGAAGTTTCGGAAAACCGAGTTTCGATCTTATCAGCTCCGATTCCGGTCCGAACTGCGTCAAATAAAATTTCGTTGAATTCCAATAACCCATAGGAACAAAATATGTAAAAATATTCACAAAATGGTCCGACTCGATTTTTAACAAAATCCCGTGTACTAAACCCCTTGAAAATTTTCCGAAAACCGAGTTTCTATCATATTAGCTCCGATTCCGGTCCGAACTGCGTTAAATGAAATTGCGTTGAATTCCAATAACCCATAGGAACAAAATATGTAAAAATATTCACAAAATGGTCCGACTCGATTTTTAACAAAATCCCGTGTACTAACCCCCTTGAAAATTTTCCGAAAACCGAGTTTCGATCATATCAGCTCCGATTCCGGTCCGAACTTCGTTAAATAAAATTTCGTTGAATTCCAAAAACCCATAGGAACAAAATATGTAAAAATATTCACAAAATGGTCCGACTCGATTTTTAACAAAATCCCGTGTACTAACCCCATTGAAAATTTTCCGAAAACCGAGTTTCGATCATATCAGCTCCGATTCCGGTCCGAACTGCGTTAAATAAAATTGCGTTGAATTCCAATAACCCATAGGAACAAAATATGTAAAAATATCAATAAAATGGTCCGACTTGATTTTTAACAATATCCCGTGTACGAACCCCTTTGAGGATTATCCGAAAACCGAGTTTCAGTCATTTCAGCCCCGATTCAGGTCCGAATGGCACCAAATAAAATTTCATTGAATTCCAATAACCCATAGGAACAAAATAAGTAAAAATATCCATAAAATGGTCCGACTCGATTTTTAACAATATCCTGTGTATAACCCCTTTGAGGATTATCCGAAAACCGAGTTTCAGTCGTTTCAGCCCCGATTCTGGTCCGAATGGCACCAAATAAAATTTCATTGAATTCCAATAACCCATAGGAACAAAATAAGTAAAAATATCCATAAAATGGTCCGACTCGATTTTTAACAATATCCTGTGTATAACCCCTTTGAGGATTATCCGAAAACCGAGTTTCCGTCATTTCAGCCCCGATTCAGGTCCGAATGGCCCCAAATAAAATTTCATTGAATTCCAATAACCCATAGGAACAAAATATGTAAAAATATCCACAAAATGGTCCGACTTGATTTTTAACAATATCCCGTGTACTAACCCCTTTGAGAAGTTTCGGAAAACCGAGTTTCGATCTTATCAGCTCCGATTCCGGTCCGAACTGCGTCAAATAAAATTTCGTTGAATTCCAATAACCCATAGGAACAAAATATGTAAAAATATTCACAAAATGGTCTGACTCGATTTTTAACAATATCCCGTGTACTACCCCTTTGAGAATTTTCAGAAAATCGAGTTTCGATCATATCAGCTCCGATTTCGGTCCGAACTGCGTTAAATAAAATTTTGTTGAATTCCAAAAACCCATTGGAACAAAATATGTAAAAATATCCATAAAATGGTCCGACTCGATTTTTAACAATATCCCGTGTACTAACCCCTTTGAGGATTATCCGAAAACCAAGTTTCAGTCATTTAAGCCCCGATTCAGGTCCGAATGGCACCAAATAAAATTTCGTTGAATTCCAATAACCCATAGGAACAAAATATGTAAAAATATCCACAAAATGGTCCGACTTTATTTTTAACAATATCCCGTGTACTAACCCCTTTGAGAAGTTTCCGAAAACCGAGTTTCGATCATATCAGCTCCGATTCCGGTCCGAACTGTGTTAAATAAAATTGCGTTGAACTCCAATAACCCATAGGAACAAAATATGTAAAAATATCCATAAAATGGTCCGACTTGATTTTTCACAATATCCCGTGTACGAACCCCTTTGAGGATTATCCGAAAACCGAGTTTCAGTCATTTCAGCCCCGATTCTGGTCCGAATGGCACCAAATAAAATTTCATTGAATTCCAATAACCCATAGGAACAAAATAAGTAAAAATATCCATAAAATGGTCCGACTCGATTTTTAACAATATCCTGTGTATAACCCCTTTGAGGATTATCCGAAAACCGAGTTTCAGTCATTTCAGCCCCGATTCAGGTCCGAATGGCCCCAAATAAAATTTCATTGAATTCCAATAACCCATAGGAACAAAATATGTAAAAATATCCATAAAATGGTCCGACTTGATTTTTAACAATATCCCGTGTACGAACCCCTTTGAGGATTATCCGAAAACCGAGTTTCAGTCATTTCAGCCCCGATTCTGGTCCGAATGGCACCAAATAAAATTTCATTGAATTCCAATAACCCATAGGAACAAAATAAGTAAAAATATCCATAAAATGGTCCGACTCGATTTTTAACAATATCCTGTGTATAACCCCTTTGAGGATTATCCGAAAACCGAGTTTCCGTCATTTCAGCCCCGATTCAGGTCCGAATGGCCCCAAATAAAATTTCATTGAATTCCAATAACCCATAGGAACAAAATATGTAAAAATATCCACAAAATGGTCCGACTTGATTTTTAACAATATCCCGTGTACTAACCCCTTTGAGAAGTTTCGGAAAACCGAGTTTCGATCTTATCACCTCCGATTCCGGTCCGAACTGCGTCAAATAAAATTTCGTTGAATTCCAATAACCCATAGGAACAAAATATGTAAAAATATTCACAAAATGGTCTGACTCGATTTTTAACAATATCCCGTGTACTACCCCTTTGAGAATTTTCAGAAAATCGAGTTTCGATCATATCAGCTCCGATTTCGGTCCGAACTGCGTTAAATAAAATTTTGTTGGATTCCAAAAACCCATTGGAACAAAATATGTAAAAATATCCATAAAATGGTCCGACTCGATTTTTAACAATATCCCGTGTACTAACCCCTTTGAGGATTATCCGAAAACCAAGTTTCAGTCATTTCAGCCCCGATTCAGGTCCGAATGGCACCAAATAAAATTTCGTTGAATTCCAATAACCCATAGGAACAAAATATGTAAAAATATCCACAAAATGGTCCGACTTTATTTTTAACAATATCCCGTGTACTAACCCCTTTGAGAAGTTTCCGAAAACCGAGTTTCGATCATATCAGCTCCGATTCCGGTCCGAACTGTGTTAAATAAAATTGCGTTGAACTCCAATAACCCATAGGAACAAAATATGTAAAAATATCCATAAAATGGTCCGACTTGATTTTTAACAATATCCCGTGTACGAACCCCTTTGAGGATTATCCGAAAACCGAGTTTCAGTCATTTCAGCCCCGATTCTGGTCCGAATGGCACCAAATAAAATTTCATTGAATTCCAATAACCCATAGGAACAAAATAAGTAAAAATATCCATAAAATGGTCCGACTCGATTTTTAACAATATCCTGTGTATAACCCCTTTGAGGATTATCCGAAAACCGAGTTTCAGTCGTTTCAGCCCCGATTCTGGTCCGAATGGCACCAAATAAAATTTCATTGAATTCCAATAACCCATAGGAACAAAATAAGTAAAAATATCCATAAAATGGTCCGACTCGATTTTTAACAATATCCTGTGTATAACCCCTTTGAGGATTATCCGAAAACCGAGTTTCCGTCATTTCAGCCCCGATTCAGGTCCGAATGGCCCCAAATAAAATTTCATTGAATTCCAATAACCCATAGGAACAAAATATGTAAAAATATCCACAAAATGGTCCGACTTGATTTTTAACAATATCCCGTGTACTAACCCCTTTGAGAAGTTTCGGAAAACCGAGTTTCGATCTTATCAGCTCCGATTCCGGTCCGAACTGCGTCAAATAAAATTTCGTTGAATTCCAATAACCCATAGGAACAAAATATGTAAAAATATTCACAAAATGGTCTGACTCGATTTTTAACAATATCCCGTGTACTACCCCTTTGAGAATTTTCAGAAAATCGAGTTTCGATCATATCAGCTCCGATTTCGGTCCGAACTGCGTTAAATAAAATTTTGTTGAATTCCAAAAACCCATTGGAACAAAATATGTAAAAATATCCATAAAATGGTCCGACTCGATTTTTAACAATATCCCGTGTACTAACCCCTTTGAGGATTATCCGAAAACCAAGTTTCAGTCATTTCAGCCCCGATTCAGGTCCGAATGGCACCAAATAAAATTTCGTTGAATTCCAATAACCCATAGGAACAAAATATGTAAAAATATCCACAAAATGGTCCGACTTTATTTTTAACAATATCCCGTGTACTAACCCCTTTGAGAAGTTTCCGAAAACCGAGTTTCGATCATATCAGCTCCGATTCCGGTCCGAACTGTGTTAAATAAAATTGCGTTGAACTCCAATAACCCATAGGAACAAAATATGTAAAAATATCCATAAAATGGTCCGACTTGATTTTTAACAATATCCCGTGTACGAACCCCTTTGAGGATTATCCGAAAACCGAGTTTCAGTCATTTCAGCCCCGATTCTGGTCCGAATGGCACCAAATAAAATTTCATTGAATTCCAATAACCCATAGGAACAAAATAAGTAAAAATATCCATAAAATGGTCCGACTCGATTTTTAACAATATCCTGTGTATAACCCCTTTGAGGATTATCCGAAAACCGAGTTTCAGTCATTTCAGCCCCGATTCAGGTCCGAATGGCCCCAAATAAAATTTCATTGAATTCCAATAACCCATAGGAACAAAATATGTAAAAATATCCATAAAATGGTCCGACTTGATTTTTAACAATATCCCGTGTACGAACCCCTTTGAGGATTATCCGAAAACCGAGTTTCAGTCATTTCAGCCCCGATTCTGGTCCGAATGGCACCAAATAAAATTTCATTGAATTCCAATAACCCATAGGAACAAAATAAGTAAAAATATCCATAAAATGGTCCGACTCGATTTTTAACAATATCCTGTGTATAACCCCTTTGAGGATTATCCGAAAACCGAGTTTCCGTCATTTCAGCCCCGATTCAGGTCCGAATGGCCCCAAATAAAATTTCATTGAATTCCAATAACCCATAGGAACAAAATAAGTAAAAATATCCATAAAATGGTCCGACTCGATTTTTAACAATATCCTGTGTATAACCCCTTTGAGGATTATCCGAAAACCGAATTTCCGTCATTTCAGCCCCGATTCAGGTCCGAATGGCCCCAAATAAAATTTCATTGAATTCCAATAACCCATAGGAACAAAATATGTAAAAATATCCACAAAATGGTCCGACTTTATTTTTAACAATATCCCGTGTACTAACCCCTTTGAGAAGTTTCCGAAAACCGAGTTTCGATCATATCAGCTCCGATTCCGGTCCGAACTGTGTTAAATAAAATTGCGTTGAACTCCAATAACCCATAGGAACAAAATATGTAAAAATATCCATAAAATGGTCCGACTTGATTTTTCACAATATCCCGTGTACGAACCCCTTTGAGGATTATCCGAAAACCGAGTTTCAGTCATTTCAGCCCCGATTCTGGTCCGAATGGCACCAAATAAAATTTCATTGAATTCCAATAACCCATAGGAACAAAATAAGTAAAAATATCCATAAAATGGTCCGACTCGATTTTTAACAATATCCTGTGTATAACCCCTTTGAGGATTATCCGAAAACCGAGTTTCAGTCATTTCAGCCCCGATTCAGGTCCGAATGGCCCCAAATAAAATTTCATTGAATTCCAATAACCCATAGGAACAAAATATGTAAAAATATCCATAAAATGGTCCGACTTGATTTTTAACAATATCCCGTGTACGAACCCCTTTGAGGATTATCCGAAAACCGAGTTTCAGTCATTTCAGCCCCGATTCTGGTCCGAATGGCACCAAATAAAATTTCATTGAATTCCAATAACCCATAGGAACAAAATAAGTAAAAATATCCATAAAATGGTCCGACTCGATTTTTAACAATATCCTGTGTATAACCCCTTTGAGGATTATCCGAAAACCGAGTTTCCGTCATTTCAGCCCCGATTCAGGTCCGAATGGCCCCAAATAAAATTTCATTGAATTCCAATAACCCATAGGAACAAAATATGTAAAAATATCCACAAAATGGTCCGACTTGATTTTTAACAATATCCCGTGTACTAACCCCTTTGAGAAGTTTCGGAAAACCGAGTTTCGATCTTATCAGCTCCGATTCCGGTCCGAACTGCGTCAAATAAAATTTCGTTGAATTCCAATAACCCATAGGAACAAAATATGTAAAAATATTCACAAAATGGTCTGACTCGATTTTTAACAATATCCCGTGTACTACCCCTTTGAGAATTTTCAGAAAATCGAGTTTCGATCATATCAGCTCCGATTTCGGTCCGAACTGCGTTAAATAAAATTTTGTTGGATTCCAAAAACCCATTGGAACAAAATATGTAAAAATATCCATAAAATGGTCCGACTCGATTTTTAACAATATCCCGTGTACTAACCCCTTTGAGGATTATCCGAAAACCAAGTTTCAGTCATTTCAGCCCCGATTCAGGTCCGAATGGCACCAAATAAAATTTCGTTGAATTCCAATAACCCATAGGAACAAAATATGTAAAAATATCCACAAAATGGTCCGACTTTATTTTTAACAATATCCCGTGTACTAACCCCTTTGAGAAGTTTCCGAAAACCGAGTTTCGATCATATCAGCTCCGATTCCGGTCCGAACTGTGTTAAATAAAATTGCGTTGAACTCCAATAACCCATAGGAACAAAATATGTAAAAATAACCATAAAATGGTCCGACTTGATTTTTAACAATATCCCGTGTACGAACCCCTTTGAGGATTATCCGAAAACCGAGTTTCAGTCATTTCAGCCCCGATTCTGGTCCGAATGGCACCAAATAAAATTTCATTGAATTCCAATAACCCATAGGAACAAAATAAGTAAAAATATCCATAAAATGGTCCGACTCGATTTTTAACAATATCCTGTGTATAACCCCTTTGAGGATTATCCGAAAACCGAGTTTCAGTCGTTTCAGCCCCGATTCTGGTCCGAATGGCACCAAATAAAATTTCATTGAATTCCAATAACCCATAGGAACAAAATAAGTAAAAATATCCATAAAATGGTCCGACTCGATTTTTAACAATATCCTGTGTATAACCCCTTTGAGGATTATCCGAAAACCGAGTTTCCGTCATTTCAGCCCCGATTCAGGTCCGAATGGCCCCAAATAAAATTTCATTGAATTCCAATAACCCATAGGAACAAAATATGTAAAAATATCCACAAAATGGTCCGACTTGATTTTTAACAATATCCCGTGTACTAACCCCTTTGAGAAGTTTCGGAAAACCGAGTTTCGATCTTATCAGCTCCGATTCCGGTCCGAACTGCGTCAAATAAAATTTCGTTGAATTCCAATAACCCATAGGAACAAAATATGTAAAAATATTCACAAAATGGTCTGACTCGATTTTTAACAATATCCCGTGTACTACCCCTTTGAGAATTTTCAGAAAATCGAGTTTCGATCATATCAGCTCCGATTTCGGTCCGAACTGCGTTAAATAAAATTTTGTTGAATTCCAAAAACCCATTGGAACAAAATATGTAAAAATATCCATAAAATGGTCCGACTCGATTTTTAACAATATCCCGTGTACTAACCCCTTTGAGGATTATCCGAAAACCAAGTTTCAGTCATTTCAACCCCGATTCAGGTCCGAATGGCACCAAATAAAATTTCGTTGAATTCCAATAACCCATAGGAACAAAATATGTAAAAATATCCACAAAATGGTCCGACTTTATTTTTAACAATATCCCGTGTACTAACCCCTTTGAGAAGTTTCCGAAAACCGAGTTTCGATCATATCAGCTCCGATTCCGGTCCGAACTGTGTTAAATAAAATTGCGTTGAACTCCAATAACCCATAGGAACAAAATATGTAAAAATATCCATAAAATGGTCCGACTTGATTTTTAACAATATCCCGTGTACGAACCCCTTTGAGGATTATCCGAAAACCGAGTTTCAGTCATTTCAGCCCCGATTCTGGTCCGAATGGCACCAAATAAAATTTCATTGAATTCCAATAACCCATAGGAACAAAATAAGTAAAAATATCCATAAAATGGTCCGACTCGATTTTTAACAATATCCTGTGTATAACCCCTTTGAGGATTATCCGAAAACCGAGTTTCAGTCATTTCAGCCCCGATTCAGGTCCGAATGGCCCCAAATAAAATTTCATTGAATTCCAATAACCCATAGGAACAAAATATGTAAAAATATCCATAAAATGGTCCGACTTGATTTTTAACAATATCCCGTGTACGAACCCCTTTGAGGATTATCCGAAAACCGAGTTTCAGTCATTTCAGCCCCGATTCTGGTCCGAATGGCACCAAATAAAATTTCATTGAATTCCAATAACCCATAGGAACAAAATAAGTAAAAATATCCATAAAATGGTCCGACTCGATTTTTAACAATATCCTGTGTATAACCCCTTTGAGGATTATCCGAAAACCGAGTTTCCGTCATTTCAGTCCCGATTCAGGTCCGAATGGCCCCAAATAAAATTTCATTGAATTCCAATAACCCATAGGAACAAAATAAGTAAAAATATCCATAAAATGGTCCGACTCGATTTTTAACAATATCCTGTGTATAACCCCTTTGAGGATTATCCGAAAACCGAGTTTCCGTCATTTCAGCCCCGATTCAGGTCCGAATGGCCCCAAATAAAATTTCATTGAATTCCAATAACCCATAGGAACAAAATATGTAAAAATATCCACAAAATGGTCCGACTTGATTTTTAACAATATCCCGTGTACTAACCCCTTTGAGAAGTTTCGGAAAACCGAGTTTCGATCTTATCAACTCCGATTCCGGTCCGAACTGCGTCAAATAAAATTTCGTTGAATTCCAATAACCCATAGGAACAAAATATGTAAAAATATTCACAAAATGGCCCGACTCGATTTTTAACAAAATCCCGTGTACTAAACCCCTTGAAAATTTTCCGAAAACCGAGTTTCTATCATATCAGCTCCGATTCCGGTCCGAACTGCGTTAAATAAAATTGCGTTGAATTCCAATAACCCATAGGAACAAAATATGTAAAAATATTCACAAAATGGTCCGACTCGATTTTTAACAAAATCCCGTGTACTAACCCCCTTGAAAATTTTCCGAAAACCGAGTTTCGATCATATCAGCTCCGATTCCGGTCCGAACTTCGTTAAATAAAATTTCGTTGAATTCCAAAAACCATAGGAACAAAATATGTAAAAATATTCACAAAATGGTCCGACTCGATTTTTAACAAAATCCCGTGTACTAACCCCATTGAAAATTTTCTGAAAACCGAGTTTCGATCATATCAGCTCTGATTCCGGTCCGAACTGCGTTAAATAAAATTGCGTTGAATTCCAATAACCCATAGGAACAAAATATGTAAAAATATCCATAAAATGGTCCGACTTGATTTTTAACAATATCCCGTGTACGAACCCCTTTGAGGATTATCCGAAAACCGAGTTTCAGTCATTTCAGCCCCGATTCAGGTCCGAATGGCACCAAATAAAATTTCATTGAATTCCAATAACCCATAGGAACAAAATAAGTAAAAATATCCATAAAATGGTCCGACTCGATTTTTAACAATATCCTATGTATAACCCCTTTGAGGAATATCCGAAAACCGAGTTTCCGTCATTTCAGCCCCGATTCAGGTCCGAATGGCACCAAATAAAATTTCATTGAATTCCAATAACCCATAGGAACAAAATATGTAAAAATATCCACAAAATGGTCCGACTTGATTTTTAACAATATCCCGTGTACTAACCCCTTTGAGAAGTTTCGGAAAACCGAGTTTCGATCTTATCAGCTCCGATTCCGGTCCGAACTGCGTCAAATAAAATTTCGTTGAATTCCAATAACCCATAGGAACAAAATATGTAAAAATATTCACAAAATGGTCCGACTCGATTTTTAACAAAATCCCGTGTACTAACCCCCTTGAAAATTTTCCGAAAACCGAGTTTCGATCATATCAGCTCCGATTTCGGTCTGAACTGCGTTAAATAAAATTTCGTTGAATTCCAAAAACCCATTGGAACAAAATATGTAAAAATATCCATAAAATGGTCCGACTCGATTTTTAACAATATCCCGTGTACTAACCCCTTTGAGGATTATCCGAAAACCAAGTTTCAGTCATTTCAGCCCCGATTCAGGTCCGAATGGCACCAAGTAAAATTTCGTTGAATTCCAATAACCTATAGGAACAAAATATGTAAAAATATCCACAAAATGGTCCGACTTTATTTTTAACAATATCCCGTGTACTAACCCCTTTGAGAAGTTTCCGAAAACCGAGTTTCGAGCATATCAGCTCCGATTCCGGTCCGAACTGCGTTAAATAAAATTGCGTTGAACTCCAATAACCCATAGGAACAAAATATGTAAAAATATCCATAAAATGGTCCGACCTGATTTTTAACAATATCCCGTGTACTTTGAGGATTATCCGAAAACCGAGTTTCAGTCATTTCAGCCCCGATTCAGGTCCGAATGGCACCATATAAAATTTCATTGAATTCCAATAACCCAAAGGAACAAAATATGTAAAAATATCCACAAAATGGTCCGACTTTATTTATAACAATATCCCGTGTACTAACCCCTTTGAGAAGTTTCGGAAAACCGAGTTTCGATCTTATCAGCTCCGATTCCGGTCCGAACTGCGTCAAATAAAATTTCGTTGAATTCCAATAACCCATAGGAACAAAATATGTAAAAATATACACAAAATGGTCCGACTTGATTTTTAACAATATCCCGTGTACTAACCCCTTTGAGAAGTTTCGGAAAACCGAGTTTCGATCTTATCAGCTCCGATTCCGGTCCGAACTGCGTCAAATAAAATTTCGTTGAATTCCAATAACCCATAGGAACAAAATATGTAAAAATATTCACAAAATGGTCCGACTCGATTTTTAACAAAATCCCGTGTACTAACCCCCTTGAAAATTTTCCGAAAACCGAGTTTCTATCATATCAGCTCCGATTCCGGTCCGAACTGCATTAAATAAAATTGCGTTGAATTCCAATAACCCATAGGAACAAAATATCTAAAAATATTCACAAAATGGTCCGACTCGATTTTTAACAAAATCCCGTGTACTAACCCCCTTGAAAATTTTCCGAAAACCGAGTTTCGATCATATCAGCTCCGATTCCGGTCCGAACTTCGTTAAATAAAATTTCGTTGAATTCCAATAACCCATAGGAACAAAATATGTAAAAATATTCACAAAATGGTCCGACTCGATATTTAACAAAATCCCGTGTACTAACCCCCTTGAAAATTTTCCGAAAACCGAGTTTCGATCATATCAGCTCCGATTCCGGTCCGAACTGCGTTAAATAAAATTGCGTTGAATTCCAATAACCCATAGGAACAAAATATGTAAAAATATCCATAAAATGGTCCGACTTGATTTTTAACAATATCCCGTGTACGAACCCCTTTGAGGATTATCCGAAAACCGAGTTTCAGTCATTTCAGCCCCGATTCAGGTCCGAATGGCACCAAATAAAATTTCATTGAATTCCAATAACCCATAGGAACAAAATAAGTAAAAATATCCATAAAATGGTCCGACTCGATTTTTAACAATATCCTGTGTATAACCCCTTTGAGGATTATCCGAAAACCGAGTTTCCGTCATTTCAGCCCCCATTCAGGTCCGAATGGCACCAAATAAAATTTCATTGAATTCCAATAACCCATAGGAACAAAATATGTAAAAATATCCACAAAATGGTCCGACTTGATTTTTAACAATATCCCGTGTACTAACCCCTTTGAGAAGTTTCGGAAAACCGAGTTTCGATCTTATCAGCTCCGATTCCGGTCCGAACTGCGTCAAATAAAATTTCGTTGAATTCCAATAACCCATAGGAACAAAATATGTAAAAATATTCACAAAATGGTCTGACTCGATTTTTAACAATATCCCGTGTACTACCCCTTTGAGAATTTTCAGAAAATCGAGTTTCGATCATATCAGCTCCGATTTCGGTCCGAACTGCGTTAAATAAAATTTCGTTGAATTCCAAAAACCCATTGGAACAAAATATGTAAAAATATCCATAAAATGGTCCGACTCGATTTTTAACAATATCCCGTGTACTAACCCCTTTGAGGATTATCCGAAAACCAAGTTTCAGTCATTTCAGCCCCGATTCAGGTCCGAATGGCACCAAATAAAATTTCGTTGAATTCCAATAACCCATAGGAACAAAATATGTAAAAATATCCACAAAATGGTCCGACTTTATTTTTAACAATATCCCATGTACTAACCCCTTTGAGAAGTTTCCGAAAACCGAGTTTCGATCATATCAGCTCCGATTCCGGTCCGAACTGCGTTAAATAAAATTGCGTTGAACTCCAATAACCCATAGGAACAAAATATGTAAAAATATCCATAAAATGGTCCGACCTGATTTTTAACAATATCCCGTGTACTTTGAGGATTATCCGAAACCGAGTTTCAGTCATTTCAGCCCCGATTCAGGTCCGAATGGCACCAAATAAAATTTCATTGAATTCCAATAACCCATAGGAACAAAATATGTAAAAATATCCACAAAATGGTCCGACTTTATTTATAACAATATCCCGTGTACTAACCCCTTTGAGAAGTTTCGGAAAACCGAGTTTCGATCTTATCAGCTCCGATTCCGGTCCGAACTGCGTCAAATAAAATTTCGTTGAATTCCAATAACCCATAGGAACAAAATATGTAAAAATATCCACAAAATGGTCCGACTTGATTTTTAACAATATCCCGTGTACTAACCCCTTTGAGAAGTTTCGGAAAACCGAGTTTCGATCTTATCAGCTCCGATTCCGGTCCGAACTGCGTCAATTAAAATTTCGTTGAATTCCAATAACCCATAGGAACAAAATATGTAAAAATATTCACAAAATGGTCCGACTCGATTTTTAACAAAATCCCGTGTACTAAACTCCTTGAAAATTTTCCGAAAACCGAGTTTCTATCATATCAGCTCCGATTCCGGTCCGAACTGCGTTAAATAAAATTGCGTTGAATTCCAATAACCCATAGGAACAAAATATGTAAAAATATTCACAAAATGGTCCGACTCGATTTTTAACAAAATCCCGTGTACTAACCCCCTTGATAATTTTCCGAAAACCGAGTTTCGATCATATCAGCTCCGATTCCGGTCCGAACTTCGTTAAATAAAATTTCGTTGAATTCCAAAAACCCATAGGAACAAAATATGTAAAAATATTCACAAAATGGTCCGACTCGATTTTTAACAAAATCCCGTGTACTAACCCCATTGAAAATTTTCCGAAAACCGAGTTTCAGTCATATCAGCTCCGATTCCGGTCCGAACTGCGTTAAATAAAATTGCGTTGAATTCCAATAACCCATAGGAACAAAATATGTAAAAATATCCATAAAATGGTCCGACTTTATTTTTAACAATATCCCGTGTACGAACCCCTTTGAGGATTATCCGAAAACCGAGTTTCAGTCATTTCAGCCCCGATTCAGGTCCGAATGGCACCAAATAAAATTTCATTGAATTCCAAATATCCCGTGTACTAACCCCTTTGAGAAGTTTCGGAAAACCGAGTTTCGATCTTATCAGCTCCGATTCCGGTCCGAACTGCGTCAAATAAAATTTCGTTGAATTCCAATAACCCATAGGAACAAAATATGTAAAAATTTTCACAAAATGGTCTGACTCGATTTTTAACAATATCCCGTGTACTAACCCCTTTGAGAATTTTCCGAAAACCGAGTTTCAGTCATATCAGCTCCAATTACGGTCCGAACTGCGTTAAATAAAATTTCGTTGAATTCCAAAAACCCATTGGAACAAAATATGTAAAAATATCCATAAAATGGTCCGACTCGATTTTTAACAATATCCCGTGTACTAACCCCTTTGAGGATTATCCGAAAACCAAGTTTCAGTCATTTCAGCCCCGATTCAGGTCCGAATGGCACCAAATAAAATTTCATTGAATTCCAATAACCCATAGGAACAAAATATGTAAAAATATCCACAAAATGGTCCGACTTGATTTTTAACAATATCCCGTGTACTAACCCCTTTGAGAAGTTTCGGAAAACCGAGTTTCGATCTTATCAGCTCCGATTCCGGTCCGAACTGCGTCAAATAAAATTTCGTTGAATTCCAATAACCCATAGGAACAAAATATGTAAAAATATTCACAAAATGGTCCGACTCGATTTTTAACAAAATCCCGTGTACTAAACCCCTTGAAAATTTTCCGAAAACCGAGTTTCTATCATATCAGCTCCGATTCCGGTCCGAACTGCGTTAAATAAAATTGCGTTGAATTCCAATAATCCATAGGAACAAAATATGTAAAAATATTCACAAAATGGTCCGACTCGATTTTTAACAAAATCCCGTGTAATAACCCCCTTGAAAATTTTCCGAAAACCGAGTTTCGATCATATCAGCTCCGATTCCGGTCCGAACTTCGTTAAATAAAATTTCGTTGAATTCCAAAAACCCATAGGAACAAAATAAGTAAAAATATTCACAAAATGGTCCGACTCGATTTTTAACAAAATCCCGTGTACTAACCCCATTGAAAATTTTCCGAAAACCGAGTTTCGATCATATCAGCTCCGATTCCGGTCCGAACTTCGTTAAATAAAATTTCGTTGAATTCCAATAACCCATAGGAACAAAATATGTAAAAATATTCACAAAATGGTCCGACTCGATTTTTAACAAAATCCCGTGTACTAAACCCCTTGAAAATTTTTCGAAAACCGAGTTTCTATCATATCAGCTCCGATTCCGGTCCGAACTGCGTTAAATAAAATTGCGTTGAATTCCAATAACCCATAGGAACAAAATATGTAAAAATATTCACAAAATGGTCCGACTCGATTTTTAACAAAATCCCGTGTACTAACCCCCTTGAAAATTTTCCGAAAACCGAGTTTCGATCATATCAGCTCCGATTCCGGTCCGAACTTCGTTAAATAAAATTTCGTTGAATTCCAAAAACCCATAGGAACAAAATATGTAAAAATATTCACAAAATGGTCCGACTCGATTTTTAACAAAATCCCGTGTACTAACCCCATTGAAAATTTTCCGAAAACCGAGTTTCGATCATATCAGCTCCGATTCCGGTCCGAACTGCGTTAAATAAAATTACGTTGAATTCCAATAACCCATAGGAACAAAATATGTAAAAATATCCATAAAATGGTCCGACTTGATTTTTAACAATATCCCGTGTACGAACCCCTTTGAGGATTATCCAAAAACCGAGTTTCAGTCATTTCAGCCCCGATTCAGGTCCGAATGGCACCAAATAAAATTTCATTGAATTCCAATAACCCATAGGAACAAAATAAGTAAAAATATCCATAAAATGGTCCGACTCGATTTTTAACAATATCCTGTGTATAACCCCTTTGAGGATTATCCGAAAACCGAGTTTCAGTCATTTCAGCCCCGATTCAAGTCCGAATGGCACCAAATAAAATTTCATTGAATTCCAATAACCCATAGGAACAAAATATGTAAAAATATCCACAAAATGGTCCGACTTGATTTTTAACAATATCCCGTGTACTAACCCCTTTGAGAAGTTTCGGAAAACCGAGTTTCGATCTTATCAGCTCCGATTCCGGTCCGAACTGCGTCAAATAAAATTTCGTTGAATTCCAATAACCCATAGGAACAAAATATGTAAAAATATTCACAAAATGGTCCGACTCAATTTTTAACAAAATCCCGTGTACTAAACCCCTTGAAAATTTTCCGAAAACCGAGTTTCTATCATATTAGCTCCGATTCCGGTCCGAACTGCGTTAAATGAAATTGCGTTGAATTCCAATAACCCATAGGAACAAAATATGTAAAAATATTCACAAAATGGTCCAACTCGATTTTTAACAAAATCCCGTGTACTAACCCCCTTGAAAATTTTCCGAAAACCGAGTTTCGATCATATCAGCTCCGATTCCGGTCCGAACTTCGTTATATAAAATTTCGTTGAATTCCAAAAACCCATAGGAACAAAATATGTAAAAATATTCACAAAATGGTCCGACTCGATTTTTAACAAAATCCCGTGTACTAACCCCATTGAAAATTTTCCGAAAACCGAGTTTCGATCATATCAGCTCCGATTCCGGTCCGAACTGCGTTAAATAAAATTGCGTTGAATTCCAATAACCCATAGGAACAAAATATGTAAAAATATCAATAAAATGGTCCGACTTGATTTTTAACAATATCCCGTGTACGAACCACTTTGAGGATTATCCGAAAACCGAGTTTCAGTCATTTCAGCCCCGATTCAGGTCCGAATGGCACCAAATAAAATTTCATTGAATTCCAATAACCCATAGGAACAAAATAAGTAAAAATATCCATAAAATGGTCCGACTCGATTTTTAACAATATCCTGTGTATAACCCCTTTGAGGATAATCCGAAAACCGAGTTTTAGTCGTTTCAGCCCCGATTCTGGTCCGAATGGCACCAAATAAAATTTCATTGAATTCCAACAACCCATAGGAACAAAATAAGTAAAAATATCCATAAAATGGTCCGACTCGATTTTTAACAATATCCTGTGTATAACCCCTTTGAGGATTATCCGAAAACCGAGTTTCCGTCATTTCAGCCCCGATTCAGGTCCGAATGGCCCCAAATAAAATTTCATTGAATTCCAATAACCCATAGGAACAAAATATGTAAAAATATCCACAAAATGGTCCGACTTGATTTTTAACAATATCCCGTGTACTAACCCCTTTGAGAAGTTTCGGAAAACCGAGTTTCGATCTTATCAGCTCCGATTCCGGTCCGAACTGCGTCAAATAAAATTTCGTTGAATTCCAATAACCCATAGGAACAAAATATGTAAAAATATTCACAAAATGGTCTGACTCGATTTTTAACAATATCCCGTGTACTACCCCTTTGAGAAATTTCAGAAAATCGAGTTTCGATCATATCAGCTCCGATTTCGGTCCGAACTGCGTTAAATAAAATTTTGTTGAATTCCAAAAACCCATTGGAACAAAATATGTAAAAATATCCATAAAATGGTCCGACTCGATTTTTAACAATATCCCGTGTACTAACCCCTTTGAGGATTATCCGAAAACCAAGTTTCAGTCATTTCAGCCCCGATTCAGGTCCGAATGGCACCAAATAAAATTTCGTTGAATTCCAATAACCCATAGGAACAAAATATGTAAAAATATCCACAAAATGGTCCGACTTTATTTTTAACAATATCCCGTGTACTAACCCCTTTGAGAAGTTTCCGAAAACCGAGTTTCGATCATATCAGCTCCGATTCCGGTCCGAACTGTGTTAAATAAAATTGCGTTGAACTCCAATAACCCATAGGAACAAAATATGTAAAAATATCCATAAAATGGTCCGACTTGATTTTTAACAATATCCCGTGTACGAACCCCTTTGAGGATTATCCGAAAACCGAGTTTCAGTCATTTCAGCCCCGATTCAGGTCCGAATGGCACCAAATAAAATTTCATTGAATTCCAATAACCCATAGGAACAAAATAAGTAAAAATATCCATAAAATGGTCCGACTCGATTTTTAACAATATCCTGTGTATAACCCCTTTGAGGATTATCCGAAAACCGAGTTTCAGTCATTTCAGCCCCGATTCAGGTCCGAATGGCACCAAATAAAATTTCATTGAATTCCAATAACCCATAGGAACAAAATATGTAAAAATATCCACAAAATGGTCCGACTTGATTTTTAACAATATCCCGTGTACTAACCCCTTTGAGAAGTTTCGGAAAACCGAGTTTCGATCTTATCAACTCCGATTCCGGTCCGAACTGCGTCAAATAAAATTTCGTTGAATTCCAATAACCCATAGGAACAAAATATGTAAAAATATTCACAAAATGGCCCGACTCGATTTTTAACAAAATCCCGTGTACTAAACCCCTTGAAAATTTTCCGAAAACCGAGTTTCTATCATATCAGCTCCGATTCCGGTCCGAACTGCGTTAAATAAAATTGCGTTGAATTCCAATAACCCATAGGAACAAAATATGTAAAAATATTCACAAAATGGTCCGACTCGATTTTTAACAAAATCCCGTGTACTAACCCCCTTGAAAATTTTCCGAAAACCGAGTTTCGATCATATCAGCTCCGATTCCGGTCCGAACTTCGTTAAATAAAATTTCGTTGAATTCCAAAAACCCATAGGAACAAAATATGTAAAAATATTCACAAAATGGTCCGACTCGATTTTTAACAAAATCCCGTGTACTAACCCCATTGAAAATTTTCTGAAAACCGAGTTTCGATCATATCAGCTCCGATTCCGGTCCGAACTGCGTTAAATAAAATTGCGTTGAATTCCAATAACCCATAGGAACAAAATATGTAAAAATATCCATAAAATGGTCCGACTTGATTTTTAACAATATCCCGTGTACGAACCCCTTTGAGGATTATCCGAAAACCGAGTTTCAATCATTTCAGCCCCGATTCAGGTCCGAATGGCCCCAAATAAAATTTCATTGAATTCCAATAACCCATAGGAACAAAATATGTAAAAATATCCACAAAATGGTCCGACTTGATTTTTAACAATATCCCGTGTACTAACCCCTTTGAGAAGTTTCGGAAAACCGAGTTTCGATCTTATCAGCTCCGATTCCGGTCCGAACTGCGTCAAATAAAATTTCGTTGAATTCCAATAACCCATAGGAACAAAATATGTAAAAATATTCACAAAATGGTCTGACTCGATTTTTAACAATATCCCGTGTACTACCCCTTTGAGAAATTTCAGAAAATCGAGTTTCGATCATATCAGCTCCGATTTCGGTCCGAACTGCGTTAAATAAAATTTTGTTGAATTCCAAAAACCCATTGGAACAAAATATGTAAAAATATCCATAAAATGGTCCGACTCGATTTTTAACAATATCCCGTGTACTAACCCCTTTGAGGATTATCCGAAAACCAAGTTTCAGTCATTTCAGCCCCGATTCAGGTCTGAATGGCACCAAATAAAATTTCGTTAAATTCCAATAACCCATAGGAACAAAATATGTAAAAATATCCACAAAATGGTCCGACTTTATTTTTAACAATATCCCGTGTACTAACCCCTTTGAGAAGTTTCCGAAAACCGAGTTTCGATCATATCAGCTCCGATTCCGGTCCGAACTGTGTTAAATAAAATTGCGTTGAACTCCAATAACCCATAGGAACAAAATATGTAAAAATATCCATAAAATGGTCCGACTTGATTTTTAACAATATCCCGTGTACGAACCCCTTTGAGGATTATCCGAAAACCGAGTTTCAGTCATTTCAGCCCCGATTCAGGTCCGAATGGCACCAAATAAAATTTCATTGAATTCCAATAACCCATTGGAACAAAATAAGTAAAAATATCCATAAAATGGTCCGACTCGATTTTTAACAATATCCTGTGTATAACCCCTTTGAGGATTATCCGAAAACCGAGTTTCAGTCATTTCAGCCCCGATTCAGGTCCGAATGGCACCAAATAAAATTTCATTGAATTCCAATAACCCATAGGAACAAAATATGTAAAAATATCCACAAAATGGTCCGACTTGATTTTTAACAATATCCCGTGTACTAACCCCTTTGAGAAGTTTCGGAAAACCGAGTTTCGATCTTATCAACTCCGATTCCGGTCCGAACTGCGTCAAATAAAATTTCGTTGAATTCCAATAACCCATAGGAACAAAATATGTAAAAATATTCACAAAATGGCCCGACTCGATTTTTAACAAAATCCCGTGTACTAAACCCCTTGAAAATTTTCCGAAAACCGAGTTTCTATCATATCAGCTCCGATTCCGGTCCGAACTGCGTTAAATAAAATTGCGTTGAATTCCAATAACCCATAGGAACAAAATATGTAAAAATATTCACAAAATGGTCCGACTCGATTTTTAACAAAATCCCGTGTACTAACCCCCTTGAAAATTTTCCGAAAACCGAGTTTCGATCATATCAGCTCCGATTCCGGTCCGAACTTCGTTAAATAAAATTTCGTTGAATTCCAAAAACCCATAGGAACAAAATATGTAAAAATATTCACAAAATGGTCCGACTCGATTTTTAACAAAATCCCGTGTACTAACCCCATTGAAAATTTTCTGAAAACCGAGTTTCGATCATATCAGCTCCGATTCCGGTCCGAACTGCGTTAAATAAAATTGCGTTGAATTCCAATAACCCATAGGAACAAAATATGTAAAAATATCCATAAAATGGTCCGACTTGATTTTTAACAATATCCCGTGTACGAACCCCTTTGAGGATTATCCGAAAACCGAGTTTCAATCATTTCAGCCCCGATTCAGGTCCGAATGGCCCCAAATAAAATTTCATTGAATTCCAATAACCCATAGGAACAAAATAAGTAAAAATATCCATAAAATGGTCCGACTCGATTTTTAACAATATCCTGTGTATAACCCCTTTGAGGATTATCCGAAAACCGAGTTTCCGTCATTTCAGCCCCGATTCAGGTCCGAATGGCACCAAATAAAATTTCATTGAATTCCAATAACCCATAGGAACAAAATATGTAAAAATATCCACAAAATGGCCCGACTCGATTTTTAACAAAATCCCGTGTACTAAACCCCTTGAAAATTTTCCGAAAACCGAGTTTCTATCATATCAGCTCCGATTCCGGTCCGAACTGCGTTAAATAAAATTGCGTTGAATTCCAATAACCCATAGGAACAAAATATGTAAAAATATTCACAAAATGGTCCGACTCGATTTTTAACAAAATCCCGTGTACTAACCCCCTTGAAAATTTTCCGAAAACCGAGTTTCGATCATATCAGCTCCGATTCCGGTCCGAACTTCGTTAAATAAAATTTCGTTGAATTCCAAAAACCCATAGGAACAAAATATGTAAAAATATTCACAAAATGGTCCGACTCGATTTTTAACAAAATCCCGTGTACTAACCCCATTGAAAATTTTCTGAAAACCGAGTTTCGATCATATCAGCTCCGATTCCGGTCCGAACTGCGTTAAATAAAATTGCGTTGAATTCCAATAACCCATAGGAACAAAATATGTAAAAATATCCATAAAATGGTCCGACTTGATTTTTAACAATATCCCGTGTACGAACCCCTTTGAGGATTATCCGAAAACCGAGTTTCAATCATTTCAGCCCCGATTCAGGTCCGAATGGCACCAAATAAAATTTCATTGAATTCCAATAACCCATAGGAACAAAATAAGTAAAAATATCCATAAAATGGTCCGACTCGATTTTTAACAATATCCTGTGTATAACCCCTTTGAGGATTATCCGAAAACCGAGTTTCCGTCATTTCAGCCCCGATTCAGGTCCGAATGGCACCAAATAAAATTTCATTGAATTCCAATAACCCATAGGAACAAAATATGTAAAAATATCCACAAAATGGTCCGACTTGATTTTTAACAATATCCCGTGTACTAACCCCTTTGAGAAGTTTCGGAAAACCGAGTTTCGATCTTATCAGCTCCGATTCCGGTCCGAACTGCGTCAAATAAAATTTCGTTGAATTCCAATAACCCATAGGAACAAAATATGTAAAAATATTCACAAAATGGTCTGACTCGATTTTTAACAATATCCCGTGTACTACCCCTTTGAGAATTTTCAGAAAATCGAGTTTCGATCATATCAGCTCCGATTTCGGTCCGAACTGCGTTAAATAAAATTTCGTTGAATTCCAAAAACCCATTGGAACAAAATATGTAAAAATATCCATAAAATGGTCCGACTCGATTTTTAACAATATCCCGTGTACTAACCCCTTTGAGGATTATCCGAAAACCAAGTTTCAGTCATTTCAGCCCCGATTCAGGTCCGAATGGCACCAAATAAAATTTCGTTGAATTCCAATAACCCATAGGAACAAAATATGTAAAAATATCCACAAAATGGTCCGACTTTATTTTTAACAATATCCCGTGTACTAACCCCTTTGAGAAGTTTCCGAAAACCGAGTTTCGATCATATCAGCTCCGATTCCGGTCCGAACTGCGTTAAATAAAATTGCGTTGAACTCCAATAACCCATAGGAACAAAATATGTAAAAATATCCATAAAATGGTCCGACCTGATTTTTAACAATATCCCGTGTACTTTGAGGATTATCCGAAAACCGAGTTTCAGTCATTTCAGCCCCGATTCAGGTCCGAATGGCACCATATAAAATTTCATTGAATTCCAATAACCCAAAGGAACAAAATATGTAAAAATATCCACAAAATGGTCCGACTTTATTTATAACAATATCCCGTGTACTAACCCCTTTGAGAAGTTTCGGAAAACCGAGTTTCGATCTTATCAGCTCCGATTCCGGTCCGAAAGGCGTCAAATAAAATTTCGTTGAATTCCAATAACCCATAGGAACAAAATATGTAAAAATATCCACAAAATGGTCCGACTTGATTTTTAACAATATCCCGTGTACTAACCCCTTTGAGAAGTTTCGGAAAACCGAGTTTCGATCTTATCAGCTCCGATTCCGGTCCGAACTGCGTCAAATAAAATTTCGTTGAATTCCAATAACCCATAGGAACAAAATATGTAAAAATATTCACAAAATGGTCCGACTCGATTTTTAACAAAATCCCGTGTACTAACCCCCTTGAAAATTTTCCGAAAACCGAGTTTCTATCATATCAGCTCCGATTCCGGTCCGAACTGCATTAAATAAAATTGCGTTGAATTCCAATAACCCATAGGAACAAAATATCTAAAAATATTCACAAAATGGTCCGACTCGATTTTTAACAAAATCCGGTGTACTAACCCCCTTGAAAATTTTCCGAAAACCGAGTTTCGATCATATCAGCTCCGATTCCGGTCCGAACTTCGTTAAATAAAATTTCGTTGAATTCCAATAACCCATAGGAACAAAATATGTAAAAATATTCACAAAATGGTCCGACTCGATATTTAACAAAATCCCGTGTACTAACCCCCTTGAAAATTTTCCGAAAACCGAGTTTCGATCATATCAGCTCCGATTCCGGTCCGAACTGCGTTAAATAAAATTGCGTTGAATTCCAATAACCCATAGGAACAAAATATGTAAAAATATCCATAAAATGGTCCGACTTGATTTTTAACAATATCCCGTGTACGAACCCCTTTGAGGATTATCCGAAAACCGAGTTTCAGTCATTTCAGCCCCGATTCAGGTCCGAATGGCACCAAATAAAATTTCATTGAATTCCAATAACCCATAGGAACAAAATAAGTAAAAATATCCATAAAATGGTCCGACTCGATTTTTAACAATATCCTGTGTATAACCCCTTTGAGGATTATCCGAAAACCGAGTTTCCGTCATTTCAGCCCCGATTCAGGTCCGAATGGCACCAAATAAAATTTCATTGAATTCCAATAACCCATAGGAACAAAATATGTAAAAATATCCACAAAATGGTCCGACTTGATTTTTAACAATATCCCGTGTACTAACCCCTTTGAGAAGTTTCGGAAAACCGAGTTTCGATCTTATCAGCTCCGATTCCGGTCCGAACTGCGTCAAATAAAATTTCGTTGAATTCCAATAACCCATAGGAACAAAATATGTAAAAATATTCACAAAATGGTCTGACTCGATTTTTAACAATATCCCGTGTACTACCCCTTTGAGAATTTTCAGAAAATCGAGTTTCGATCATATCAGCTCCGATTTCGGTCCGAACTGCGTTAAATAAAATTTCGTTGAATTCCAAAAACCCATTGGAACAAAATATGTAAAAATATCCATAAAATGGTCCGACTCGATTTTTAACAATATCCCGTGTACTAACCCCTTTGAGGATTATCCGAAAACCAAGTTTCAGTCATTTCAGCCCCGATTCAGGTCCGAATGGCACCAAATAAAATTTCGTTGAATTCCAATAACCCATAGGAACAAAATATGTAAAAATATCCACAAAATGGTCCGACTTTATTTTTAACAATATCCCATGTACTAACCCCTTTGAGAAGTTTCCGAAAACCGAGTTTCGATCATATCAGCTCCGATTCCGGTCCGAACTGCGTTAAATAAAATTGCGTTGAACTCCAATAACCCATAGGAACAAAATATGTAAAAATATCCATAAAATGGTGCGACCTTATTTTTAACAATATCCCGTGTACTTTGAGGATTATCCGAAAACCGAGTTTCAGTCATTTCAGCCCCGATTCAGGTCCGAATGGCACCAAATAAAATTTCATTGAATTCCAATAACCCATAGGAACAAAATATGTAAAAATATCCACAAAATGGTCCGACTTTATTTATAACAATATCCCGTGTACTAACCCCTTTGAGAAGTTTCGGAAAACCGAGTTTCGATCTTATCAGCTCCGATTCCGGTCCGAACTGCGTCAAATAAAATTTCGTTGAATTCCAATAACCCATAGGAACAAAATATGTAAAAATATCCACAAAATGGTCCGACTTGATTTTTAACAATATCCCGTGTACTAACCCCTTTGAGAAGTTTCGGAAAACCGAGTTTCGATCTTATCAGCTCCGATTCCGGTCCGAACTGCGTCAATTAAAATTTCGTTGAATTCCAATAACCCATAGGAACAAAATATGTAAAAATATTCACAAAATGGTTCGACTCGATTTTTAACAAAATCCCGTGTACTAACCCCCTTGAAAATTTTCCGAAAACCGAGTTTCTATCATATCAGCTCCGATTCCGGTCCGAACTGCATTAAATAAAATTGCGTTGAATTCCAATAACCCATAGGAACAAAATATCTAAAAATATTCACAAAATGGTCCGACTCGATTTTTAACAAAATCCCGTGTACTAACCCCCTTGAAAATTTTCCGAAAACCGAGTTTCGATCATATCAGCTCCGATTCCGGTCCGAACTTCGTTAAATAAAATTTCGTTGAATTCCAATAACCCATAGGAACACAATATGTAAAAATATTCACAAAATGGTCCGACTCGATATTTAACAAAATCCCGTGTACTAACCCCCTTGAAAATTTTCCGAAAACCGAGTTTCGATCATATCAGCTCCGATTCCGGTCCGAACTGCGTTAAATAAAATTGCGTTGAACTCCAATAACCCATAGGAACAAAATATGTAAAAATATCCATAAAATGGTCCGACCTGATTTTTAACAATATCCCGTGTACTTTGAGGATTATCCGAAAACCGAGTTTCAGTCATTTCAGCCCCGATTCAGGTCCGAATGGCACCATATAAAATTTCATTGAATTCCAATAACCCAAAGGAACAAAATATGTAAAAATATCCACAAAATGGTCCGACTTGATTTTTAACAATATCCCGTGTACTAACCCCTTTGAGAAGTTTCGGAAAACCGAGTTTCGATCTTATCAGCTCCGATTCCGGTCCGAACTGCGTCAAATAAAATTTCGTTGAATTCCAATAACCCATAGGAACAAAATATGTAAAAATATCCACAAAATGGTCCGACTTGATTTTTAACAATATCCCGTGTACTAACCCCTTTGAGAAGTTTCGGAAAACCGAGTTTCGATCTTATCAGCTCCGATTCCGGTCCGAACTGCGTCAAATAAAATTTCGTTGAATTCCAATAACCCATAGGAACAAAATATGTAAAAATATTCACAAAATGGTCCGACTCGATTTTTAACAAAATCCCGTGTACTAACCCCCTTGAAAATTTTCCGAAAACCGAGTTTCTATCATATCAGCTCCGATTCCGGTCCGAACTGCATTAAATAAAATTGCGTTGAATTCCAATAACCCATAGGAACAAAATATCTAAAAATATTCACAAAATGGTCCGACTCGATTTTTAACAAAATCCCGTGTACTAACCCCCTTGAAAATTTTCCGAAAACCGAGTTTCGATCATATCAGCTCCGATTCCGGTCCGAACTTCGTTAAATAAAATTTCGTTGAATTCCAATAACCCATAGGAACAAAATATGTAAAAATATTCACAAAATGGTCCGACTCGATATTTAACAAAATCCCGTGTACTAACCCCCTTGAAAATTTTCCGAAAACCGAGTTTCGATCATATCAGCTCCGATTCCGGTCCGAACTGCGTTAAATAAAATTGCGTTGAATTCCAATAACCCATAGGAACAAAATATGTAAAAATATACATAAAATGGTCCGACTTGATTTTTAACAATATCCCGTGTACGAACCCCTTTGAGGATTATCCGAAAACCGAGTTTCAGTCATTTCAGCCCCGATTCAGGTCCGAATGGCACCAAATAAAATTTCATTGAATTCCAATAACCCATAGGAACAAAATAAGTAAAAATATCCATAAAATGGTCCGACTCGATTTTTAACAATATCCTGTGTATAACCCCTTTGAGGATTATCCGAAAACCGAGTTTCCGTCATTTCAGCCCCGATTCAGGTCCGAATGGCACCAAATAAAATTTCATTGAATTCCAATAACCCATAGGAACAAAATATGTAAAAATATCCACAAAATGGTCCGACTTGATTTTTAACAATATCCCGTGTACTAACCCCTTTGAGAAGTTTCGGAAAACCGAGTTTCGATCTTATCAGCTCCGATTCCGGTCCGAACTGCGTCAAATAAAATTTCGTTGAATTCCAATAACCCATAGGAACAAAATATGTAAAAATATTCACAAAATGGTCCGACTCGATTTTTAACAAAATCCCGTGTACTAACCCCCTTGAAAATTTTCCGAAAACCGAGTTTCTATCATATCAGCTCCGATTCCGGTCCGAACTGCATTAAATAAAATTGCGTTGAATTCCAATAACCCATAGGAACAAAATATCTAAAAATATTCACAAAATGGTCCGACTCGATTTTTAACAAAATCCCGTGTACTAACCCCCTTGAAAATTTTCCGAAAACCGAGTTTCGATCATATCAGCTCCGATTCCGGTCCGAACTGCGTTAAATAAAATTGCGTTGAATTCCAATAACCCATAGGAACAAAATATGTAAAAATATACATAAAATGGTCCGACTTGATTTTTAACAATATCCCGTGTACGAACCCCTTTGAGGATTATCCGAAAACCGAGTTTCAGTCATTTCAGCCCCGATTCAGGTCCGAATGGCACCAAATAAAATTTCATTGAATTCCAATAACCCATAGGAACAAAATAAGTAAAAATATCCATAAAATGGTCCGACTCGATTTTTAACAATATCCTGTGTATAACCCCTTTGAGGATTATCCGAAAACCGAGTTTCCGTCATTTCAGCCCCGATTCAGGTCCGAATGGCACCAAATAAAATTTCATTGAATTCCAATAACCCATAGGAACAAAATATGTAAAAATATCCACAAAATGGTCCGACTTGATTTTTAACAATATCCCGTGTACTAACCCCTTTGAGAAGTTTCGGAAAACCGAGTTTCGATCTTATCAGCTCCGATTCCGGTCCGAACTGCGTCAAATAAAATTTCGTTGAATTCCAATAACCCATAGGAACAAAATATGTAAAAATATTCACAAAATGGTCCGACTCGATTTTTAACAAAATCCCGTGTACTAACCCCCTTGAAAATTTTCCGAAAACCGAGTTTCTATCATATCAGCTCCGATTCCGGTCCGAACTGCATTAAATAAAATTGCGTTGAATTCCAATAACCCATAGGAACAAAATATCTAAAAATATTCACAAAATGGTCCGACTCGATTTTTAACAAAATCCCGTGTACTAACCCCCTTGAAAATTTTCCGAAAACCGAGTTTCGATCATATCAGCTCCGATTCCGGTCCGAACTTCGTTAAATAAAATTTCGTTGAATTCCAATAACCCATAGGAACAAAATATGTAAAAATATTCACAAAATGGTCCGACTCGATATTTAACAAAATCCCGTGTACTAACCCCCTTGAAAATTTTCCGAAAACCGAGTTTCGATCATATCAGCTCCGATTCCGGTCCGAACTGCGTTAAATAAAATTGCGTTGAATTCCAATAACCCATAGGAACAAAATATGTAAAAATATCCATAAAATGGTCCGACTTGATTTTTAACAATATCCCGTGTACGAACCCCTTTGAGGATTATCCGAAAACCGAGTTTCAGTCATTTCAGCCCCGATTCAGGTCCGAATGGCACCAAATAAAATTTCATTGAATTCCAATAACCCATAGGAACAAAATAAGTAAAAATATCCATAAAATGGTCCGACTCGATTTTTAACAATATCCTGTGTATAACCCCTTTGAGGATTATCCGAAAACCGAGTTTCCGTCATTTCAGCCCCGATTCAGGTCCGAATGGCACCAAATAAAATTTCATTGAATTCCAATAACCCATAGGAACAAAATATGTAAAAATATCCACAAAATGGTCCGACTTGATTTTTAACAATATCCCGTGTACTAACCCCTTTGAGAAGTTTCGGAAAACCGAGTTTCGATCTTATCAGCTCCGATTCCGGTCCGAACTGCGTCAAATAAAATTTCGTTGAATTCCAATAACCCATAGGAACAAAATATGTAAAAATATTCACAAAATGGTCTGACTCGATTTTTAACAATATCCCGTGTACTACCCCTTTGAGAATTTTCAGAAAATCGAGTTTCGATCATATCAGCTCCGATTTCGGTCCGAACTGCGTTAAATAAAATTTCGTTGAATTCCAATAACCCATAGGAACAAAATATGTAAAAATATCCATAAAATGGTCCGACCTGATTTTTAACAATATCCCGTGTACTTTGAGGATTATCCGAAAACCGAGTTTCAGTCATTTCAGCCCCGATTCAGGTCCGAATGGCACCAAATAAAATTTCATTGAATTCCAATAACCCATAGGAACAAAATATGTAAAAATATCCACAAAATGGTCCGACTTTATTTATAACAATATCCCGTGTACTAACCCCTTTGAGAAGTTTCGGAAAACCGAGTTTCGATCTTATCAGCTCCGATTCCGGTCCGAACTGCGTCAAATAAAATTTCGTTGAATTCCAATAACCCATAGGAACAAAATATGTAAAAATATCCACAAAATGGTCCGACTTGATTTTTAACAATATCCCGTGTACTAACCCCTTTGAGAAGTTTCGGAAAACCGAGTTTCGATCTTATCAGCTCCGATTCCGGTCCGAACTGCGTCAATTAAAATTTCGTTGAATTCCAATAACCCATAGGAACAAAATATGTAAAAATATTCACAAAATGGTCCGACTCGATTTTTAACAAAATCCCGTGTACTAACCCCCTTGAAAATTTTCCGAAAACCGAGTTTCTATCATATCAGCTCCGATTCCGGTCCGAACTGCATTAAATAAAATTGCGTTGAATTCCAATAACCCATAGGAACAAAATATCTAAAAATATTCACAAAATGGTCCGACTCGATTTTTAACAAAATCCCGTGTACTAACCCCCTTGAAAATTTTCCGAAAACCGAGTTTCGATCATATCAGCTCCGATTCCGGTCCGAACTTCGTTAAATAAAATTTCGTTGAATTCCAATAACCCATAGGAACAAAATATGTAAAAATATTCACAAAATGGTCCGACTCGATATTTAACAAAATCCCGTGTACTAACCCCCTTGAAAATTTTCCGAAAACCGAGTTTCGATCATATCAGCTCCGATTCCGGTCCGAACTGCGTTAAATAAAATTGCGTTGAATTCCAATAACCCATAGGAACAAAATATGTAAAAATATCCATAAAATGGTCCGACTTGATTTTTAACAATATCCCGTGTACGAACCCCTTTGAGGATTATCCGAAAACCGAGTTTCAGTCATTTCAACCCCGATTCAGGTCCGAATGGCACCAAATAAAATTTCATTGAATTCCAATAACCCATAGGAACAAAATAAGTAAAAATATCCATAAAATGGTCCGACTCGATTTTTAACAATATCCTGTGTATAACCCCTTTGAGGATTATCCGAAAACCGAGTTTCCGTCATTTCAGCCCCGATTCAGGTCCGAATGGCACCAAATAAAATTTCATTGAATTCCAATAACCCATAGGAACAAAATATGTAAAAATATCCACAAAATGGTCCGACTTGATTTTTAACAATATCCCGTGTACTAACCCCTTTGAGAAGTTTCGGAAAACCGAATTTCGATCTTATCAGCTCCGATTCCGGTCCGAACTGCGTCAAATAAAATTTCGTTGAATTCCAATAACCCATAGGAACAAAATATGTAACAATATTCACAAAATGGTCTGACTCGATTTTTAACAATATCCCGTGTACTACCCCTTTGAGAATTTTCAGAAAATCGAGTTTCGATCATATCAGCTCCGATTTCGGTCCGAACTGCGTTAAATAAAATTTCGTTGAATTCCAAAAACCCATAGGAACAAAATATGTAAAAATATCCATAAAATGGTCCGACTCGATTTTTAACAATATCCCGTGTACTAACCCCTTTGAGGATTATCCGAAAACCAAGTTTCAGTCATTTCAGCCCCGATTCAGGTCCGAATGGCACCAAATAAAATTTCGTTGAATTCCAATAACCCATAGGAACAAAATATGTAAAAATATCCACAAAATGGTCCGACTTTATTTTTAACAATATCCCGTGTACTAACCCCTTTGAGAAGTTTCCGAAAACCGAGTTTCGATCATATCAGCTCCGATTCCGGTCCGAACTGCGTTAAATAAAATTGCGTTGAACTCCAATAACCCATAGGAACAAAATATGTAAAAATATCCATAAAATGGTCCGACTTGATTTTTAACAATATCCCGTGTACGAACCCCTTTGAGGATTATCCGAAAACCGAGTTTCAGTCATTTCAGCCCCGATTCAGGTCCGAATGGCACCAAATAAAATTTCATTGAATTCCAATAACCCATAGGAACAAAATAAGTAAAAATATCCATAAAATGGTCCGACTCGATTTTTAACAATATCCTGTGTATAACCCCTTTGAGGATTATCCGAAAACCGAGTTTCCGTCATTTCAGCCCCGATTCAGGTCCGAATGGCACCAAATAAAATTTCATTGAATTCCAATAACCCATAGGAACAAAATATGTAAAAATATCCACAAAATGGTCCGACTTGATTTTTAACAATATCCCGTGTACTAACCCCTTTGAGAAGTTTCGGAAAACCGAGTTTCGATCTTATCAGCTCCGATTCCGGTCCGAACTGCGTCAAATAAAATTTCGTTGAATTCCAATAACCCATAGGAACAAAATATGTAAAAATATTCACAAAATGGTCTGACTCGATTTTTAACAATATCCCGTGTACTACCCCTTTGAGAATTTTCAGAAAATCGAGTTTCGATCATATCAGCTCCGATTTCGGTCCGAACTGCGTTAAATAAAATTTCGTTGAATTCCAAAAACCCATTGGAACAAAATATGTAAAAATATCCATAAAATGGTCCGACTCGATTTTTAACAATATCCCGTGTACTAACCCCTTTGAGGATTATCCGAAAACCAAGTTTCAGTCATTTCAGCCCCGATTCAGGTCCGAATGGCACCAAATAAAATTTCGTTGAATTCCAATAACCCATAGGAACAAAATATGTAAAAATATCCACAAAATGGTCCGACTTTATTTTTAACAATATCCCGTGTACTAACCCCTTTGAGAAGTTTCCGAAAACCGAGTTTCGATCATATCAGCTCCGATTCCGGTCCGAACTGCGTTAAATAAAATTGCGTTGAACTCCAATAACCCATAGGAACAAAATATGTAAAAATATCCATAAAATGGTCCGACTTGATTTTTAACAATATCCCGTGTACGAACCCCTTTGAGGATTATCCGAAAACCGAGTTTCAGTCATTTCATCCCCGATTCAGGTCCGAATGGCACCAAATAAAATTTCATTGAATTCCAATAACCCATAGGAACAAAATATGTAAAAATATCCATAAAATGGTCCGACTCGATTTTTAACAATATCCTGTGTATAACACCTTTGAGGATTATCCGAAAACCGAGTTTCAGTCATTTCAGCCCCGATTCAGGTCCGAATGGCTCCAAATAAAATTTCATTGAATTCCAATAACCCATAGGAAAAAAATATGTAAAAATATCCACAAAATGGTCCGACTTGATTTTTAACAATATCCCGTGTACTAACCCCTTTGAGAAGTTTCGGAAAACCGAGTTTCGATCTTATTAGCTCCGATTCCGGTCCGAACTGCGTCAAATAAAATTTCGTTGAATTCCAATAACCCATAGGAACAAAATATGTAAAAATATTCACAAAATGGTCCGACTCGATTTTTAACAAAATCCCGTGTACTAACCCCCTTGAAAATTTTCCGAAAACCGAGTTTCGATCATATCAGCTCCGATTCCGGTCCGAACTTCGTTAAATAAAATTTCGTTGAATTCCAATAACCCATAGGAACAAAATATGTAAAAATATTCACAAAATGGTCCGACTCGATATTTAACAAAATCCCGTGTACTAACCCCCTTGAAAATTTTCCGAAAACCGAGTTTCGATCATATCAGCTCCGATTCCGGTCCGAACTGCGTTAAATAAAATTGCGTTGAATTCCAATAACCCATAGGAACAAAATATGTAAAAATATCCATAAAATGGTCCGACTTGATTTTTAACAATATCCCGTGTACGAACCCCTTTGAGGATTATCCGAAAACCGAGTTTCAGTCATTTCAGCCCCGATTCAGGTCCGAATGGCACCAAATAAAATTTCATTGAATTCCAATAACCCATAGGAACAAAATAAGTAAAAATATCCATAAAATGGTCCGACTCGATTTTTAACAATATCCTGTGTATAACCCCTTTGAGGATTATCCGAAAACCGAGTTTCCGTCATTTCAGCCCCGATTCAGGTCCGAATGGCACCAAATAAAATTTCATTGAATTCCAATAACCCATAGGAACAAAATATGTAAAAATATCCACAAAATGGTCCGACTTGATTTTTAACAATATCCCGTGTACTAACCCCTTTGAGAAGTTTCGGAAAACCGAGTTTCGATCTTATCAGCTCCGATTCCGGTCCGAACTGCGTCAAATAAAATTTCGTTGAATTCCAATAACCCATAGGAACAAAATATGTAAAAATATTCACAAAATGGTCTGACTCGATTTTTAACAATATCCCGTGTACTAACCCCTTTGAGAATTTTCAGAAAATCGAGTTTCGATCATATCAGCTCCGATTTCGGTCCGAACTGCATTAAATAAAATTTCGTTGAATTCCAAAAACCCATTGGAACAAAATATGTAAAAATATCCACAAAATGGTCCGACTTTATTTTTAACAATATCCCGTGTACTAACCCCTTTGAGAGGTTTCCGAAAACCGAGTTTCGATCATATCAGCTCCGATTCCGGTCCGAACTGCGTTAAATAAAATTGCGTTGAATTCCAATAACCCATAGGAACAAAATATGTAAAAATATCCATAAAATGGTCCGACTTGATTTTTAACAATATCCCGTGTACGAACCCCTTTGAGGATTATCCGAAAACCGAGTTTCAGTCATTTCAACCCCGATTCAGGTCCGAATGGCACCAAATAAAATTTCATTGAATTCCAATAACCCATAGGAACAAAATAAGTAAAAATATCCATAAAATGGTCCGACTCGATTTTTAACAATATCCTGTGTATAACCCCTTTGAGGATTATCCGAAAACCGAGTTTCCGTCATTTCAGCCCCGATTCAGGTCCGAATGGCACCAAATAAAATTTCATTGAATTCCAATAACCCATAGGAACAAAATATGTAAAAATATCCACAAAATGGTCCGACTTGATTTTTAACAATATCCCGTGTACTAACCCCTTTGAGAAGTTTCGGAAAACCGAATTTCGATCTTATCAGCTCCGATTCCGGTCCGAACTGCGTCAAATAAAATTTCGTTGAATTCCAATAACCCATAGGAACAAAATATGTAACAATATTCACAAAATGGTCTGACTCGATTTTTAACAATATCCCGTGTACTACCCCTTTGAGAATTTTCAGAAAATCGAGTTTCGATCATATCAGCTCCGATTTCGGTCCGAACTGCGTTAAATAAAATTTCGTTGAATTCCAAAAACCCATAGGAACAAAATATGTAAAAATATCCATAAAATGGTCCGACTCGATTTTTAACAATATCCCGTGTACTAACCCCTTTGAGGATTATCCGAAAACCAAGTTTCAGTCATTTCAGCCCCGATTCAGGTCCGAATGGCACCAAATAAAATTTCGTTGAATTCCAATAACCCATAGGAACAAAATATGTAAAAATATCCACAAAATGGTCCGACTTTATTTTTAACAATATCCCGTGTACTAACCCCTTTGAGAAGTTTCCGAAAACCGAGTTTCGATCATATCAGCTCCGATTCCGGTCCGAACTGCGTTAAATAAAATTGCGTTGAACTCCAATAACCCATAGGAACAAAATATGTAAAAATATCCATAAAATGGTCCGACTTGATTTTTAACAATATCCCGTGTACGAACCCCTTTGAGGATTATCCGAAAACCGAGTTTCAGTCATTTCAGCCCCGATTCAGGTCCGAATGGCACCAAATAAAATTTCATTGAATTCCAATAACCCATAGGAACAAAATAAGTAAAAATATCCATAAAATGGTCCGACTCGATTTTTAACAATATCCTGTGTATAACCCCTTTGAGGATTATCCGAAAACCGAGTTTCCGTCATTTCAGCCCCGATTCAGGTCCGAATGGCACCAAATAAAATTTCATTGAATTCCAATAACCCATAGGAACAAAATATGTAAAAATATCCACAAAATGGTCCGACTTGATTTTTAACAATATCCCGTGTACTAACCCCTTTGAGAAGTTTCGGAAAACCGAGTTTCGATCTTATCAGCTCCGATTCCGGTCCGAACTGCGTCAAATAAAATTTCGTTGAATTCCAATAACCCATAGGAACAAAATATGTAAAAATATTCACAAAATGGTCTGACTCGATTTTTAACAATATCCCGTGTACTACCCCTTTGAGAATTTTCAGAAAATCGAGTTTCGATCATATCAGCTCCGATTTCGGTCCGAACTGCGTTAAATAAAATTTCGTTGAATTCCAAAAACCCATTGGAACAAAATATGTAAAAATATCCATAAAATGGTCCGACTCGATTTTTAACAATATCCCGTGTACTAACCCCTTTGAGGATTATCCGAAAACCAAGTTTCAGTCATTTCAGCCCCGATTCAGGTCCGAATGGCACCAAATAAAATTTCGTTGAATTCCAATAACCCATAGGAACAAAATATGTAAAAATATCCACAAAATGGTCCGACTTTATTTTTAACAATATCCCGTGTACTAACCCCTTTGAGAAGTTTCCGAAAACCGAGTTTCGATCATATCAGCTCCGATTCCGGTCCGAACTGCGTTAAATAAAATTGCGTTGAACTCCAATAACCCATAGGAACAAAATATGTAAAAATATCCATAAAATGGTCCGACTTGATTTTTAACAATATCCCGTGTACGAACCCCTTTGAGGATTATCCGAAAACCGAGTTTCAGTCATTTCATCCCCGATTCAGGTCCGAATGGCACCAAATAAAATTTCATTGAATTCCAATAACCCATAGGAACAAAATATGTAAAAATATCCATAAAATGGTCCGACTCGATTTTTAACAATATCCTGTGTATAACACCTTTGAGGATTATCCGAAAACCGAGTTTCAGTCATTTCAGCCCCGATTCAGGTCCGAATGGCTCCAAATAAAATTTCATTGAATTCCAATAACCCATAGGAAAAAAATATGTAAAAATATCCACAAAATGGTCCGACTTGATTTTTAACAATATCCCGTGTACTAACCCCTTTGAGAAGTTTCGGAAAACCGAGTTTCGATCTTATTAGCTCCGATTCCGGTCCGAACTGCGTCAAATAAAATTTCGTTGAATTCCAATAACCCATAGGAACAAAATATGTAAAAATATTCACAAAATGGTCCGACTCGATTTTTAACAAAATCCCGTGTACTAACCCCCTTGAAAATTTTCCGAAAACCGAGTTTCGATCATATCAGCTCCGATTCCGGTCCGAACTTCGTTAAATAAAATTTCGTTGAATTCCAATAACCCATAGGAACAAAATATGTAAAAATATTCACAAAATGGTCCGACTCGATATTTAACAAAATCCCGTGTACTAACCCCCTTGAAAATTTTCCGAAAACCGAGTTTCGATCATATCAGCTCCGATTCCGGTCCGAACTGCGTTAAATAAAATTGCGTTGAATTCCAATAACCCATAGGAACAAAATATGTAAAAATATCCATAAAATGGTCCGACTTGATTTTTAACAATATCCCGTGTACGAACCCCTTTGAGGATTATCCGAAAACCGAGTTTCAGTCATTTCAGCCCCGATTCAGGTCCGAATGGCACCAAATAAAATTTCATTGAATTCCAATAACCCATAGGAACAAAATAAGTAAAAATATCCATAAAATGGTCCGACTCGATTTTTAACAATATCCTGTGTATAACCCCTTTGAGGATTATCCGAAAACCGAGTTTCCGTCATTTCAGCCCCGATTCAGGTCCGAATGGCACCAAATAAAATTTCATTGAATTCCAATAACCCATAGGAACAAAATATGTAAAAATATCCACAAAATGGTCCGACTTGATTTTTAACAATATCCCGTGTACTAACCCCTTTGAGAAGTTTCGGAAAACCGAGTTTCGATCTTATCAGCTCCGATTCCGGTCCGAACTGCGTCAAATAAAATTTCGTTGAATTCCAATAACCCATAGGAACAAAATATGTAAAAATATTCACAAAATGGTCTGACTCGATTTTTAACAATATCCCGTGTACTAACCCCTTTGAGAATTTTCAGAAAATCGAGTTTCGATCATATCAGCTCCGATTTCGGTCCGAACTGCATTAAATAAAATTTCGTTGAATTCCAAAAACCCATTGGAACAAAATATGTAAAAATATCCACAAAATGGTCCGACTTTATTTTTAACAATATCCCGTGTACTAACCCCTTTGAGAGGTTTCCGAAAACCGAGTTTCGATCATATCAGCTCCGATTCCGGTCCGAACTGCGTTAAATAAAATTGCGTTGAATTCCAATAACCCATAGGAACAAAATATGTAAAAATATCCATAAAATGGTCCGACTTGATTTTTAACAATATCCCGTGTACGAACCCCTTTGAGGATTATCCGAAAACCGAGTTTCAGTCATTTCAGCCCCGATTCAGGTCCGAATGGCACCAAATAAAATTTCATTGAATTCCAATAACCCATAGGAACAAAATAAGTAAAAATATCCATAAAATGGTCCGACTCGATTTTTAACAATATCCTGTGTATAACCCCTTTGAGGATTATCCGAAAACCGAGTTTCAGTCATTTCAGCCCCGATTCAGGTCCGAATGGCACCAAATAAAATTTCATTGAATTCCAATAACCCATAGGAACAAAATATGTAAAAATATCCACAAAATGGTCCGACTTGATTTTTAACAATATCCCGTGTACTAACCCCTTTGAGAAGTTTCGGAAAATCGAGTTTCAATCTTATTAGCTCCGATTCCGGTCCGAACTGCGTCAAATAAAATTTCGTTGAATTCCAATAACCCATAGGAACAAAATATGTAAAAATATTCACAAAATGGTCTGACTCGATTTTTAACAATATCCCGTGTACTAACCCCTTTGAGAATTTTCAGAAAATCGAGTTTCGATCATATCAGCTCCGATTTCGGTCCGAACTGCGTTAAATAAAATTTCGTTGAATTCCAAAAACCCATTGGAACAAAATATGTAAAAATATCCACAAAATGGTCCGACTTTATTTTTAACAATATCCCGTGTACTAACCCCTTTGAGAAGTTTCCGAAAACCGAGTTTCGATCATATCAGCTCCGATTCCGGTCCGAACTGCGTTAAATAAAATTGCGTTGAATTCCAATAACCCATAGGAACAAAATATGTAAAAATATCCATAAAATGGTCCGACTTGATTTTTAACAATATCCCGTGTACGAACCCCTTTGAGGATTATCCGAAAACCGAGTTTCAGTCATTTCAGCCCCGATTCAGGTCCGAATGGCACCAAATAAAATTTCATTGAATTCCAATAACCCATAGGAACAAAATAAGTAAAAATATCCATAAAATGGTCCGACTCGATTTTTAACAATATCATGTGTATAACCCCTTTGAGGATTATCCGAAAACCGAGTTTCAGTCATTTCAGCCCCGATTCAGGTCCGAATGGCACCAAATAAAATTTCATTGAATTCCAATAACCCATAGGAACAAAATATGTAAAAAAATCCACAAAATGGTCCGACTTGATTTTTAACAATATCCCGTGTACTAACCCCTTTGAGAAGTTTCGGAAAACCGAGTTTCGATCTTATTAGCTCCGATTCCGGTCCGAACTGCGTCAAATAAAATTTCGTTGAATTCCAATAACCCATAGGAACAAAATATGTAAAAATATTCACAAAATGGTCCGACTCGATTTTTAACAAAATCCCGTGTACTAACCCCCTTGAAAATTTTCCGAAAACCGAGTTTCTATCATATCAGCTCCGATTCCGGTCCGAACTGCGTTAAATAAAATTGCGTTGAATTCCAATAACCCATAGGAACAAAATATCTAAAATTATTCACAAAATGGTCCGACTCAATTTTTAACAAAATCCCGTGTACTAACCCCCTTGAAAATTTTCCGAAAACCGAGTTTCGATCATATCAGCTCCGATTCCGGTCCGAACTTCGTTAAATAAAATTTCGTTGAATTCCAATAACCCATAGGAACAAAATATGTAAAATATTCACAAAATGGTCCGACTCGATATTTAACAAAATCCCGTGCACTAACCCCCTTGAAAATTTTCCGAAAACCGAGTTTCGATCATATCAGCTCCGATTCCGGTCCGAACTGCGTTAAATAAAATTGCGTTGAATTCCAATAACCCATAGGAACAAAATATGTAAAAATATCCATAAAATGGTCCGACTTGATTTTTAACAATATCCCGTGTACGAACCCCTTTGAGGATTATCCGAAAACAGAGTTTCAGTCATTTCAGCCCCGATTCAGGTCCGAATGGCACCAAATAAAATTTCATTGAATTCCAATAACCCATAGGAACAAAATAAGTAAAAATATCCATAAAATGGTCCGACTCGATTTTTAACAATATCCTGTGTATAACCCCTTTGAGGATTATCCGAAAACCGAGTTTCCGTCATTTCAGCCCCGATTCAGGTCCGAATGGCACCAAATAAAATTTCATTGAATTCCAATAACCCATAGGAACAAAATATGTAAAAATATCCACAAAATGGTCCGACTTGATTTTTAACAATATCCCGTGTACTAACCCCTTTGAGAAATTTCGGAAAACCGAGTTTCGATCTTATTAGCTCCGATTCCGGTCCGAACTGCGTCAAATAAAATTTCGTTGAATTCCAATAACCCATAGGAACAAAATATGTAAAAATATTCACAAAATGGTCCGACTCGATTTTTAACAAAATCCCGTGTACTAACCCCCTTGAAAATTTTCCGAAAACCGAGTTTCTATCATATCAGCTCCGATTCCGGTCCGAACTGCGTTAAATAAAATTGCGTTGAATTCCAATAACCCGTAGGAACAAAATATCTAAAAATATTCACAAAATGGTCCGACTCGATTTTTAACAAAATCCCGTGTACTAACCCCCTTGAAAATTTTCCGAAAACCGAGTTTCGATCATATCAGCTCCGATTCCGGTCCGAACTTCGTTAAATAAAATTTCGTTGAATTCCGATAACCCATAGGAACAAAATATGTAAAAATATTCACAAAATGGTCCGACTCGATTTTTAACAAAATCCCGTGTACTAACCCCCTTTAAAATTTTCTGAAAACCGAGTTTCGATCATATCAGCTCCGATTCCGGTCCGAACTGCGTTAAATAAAATTGCGTTGAATTCCAATAACCCATAGGAACAAAATATGTAAAAATATCCATAAAATGGTCCGACTTGATTTTTAATAATATCCCGTGTACGAACCCCTTTGAGGATTATCCGAAAAACGAGTTTCAGTCATTTCAGCCCGGATTCAGGTCCGAATGGCACCAAATAAAATTTCATTGAATTCCAATAACCCATAGGAACAAAATAAGTAAAAATATCCATAAAATGGTCCGACTCGATTTTTAACAATATCCTGTGTATAACCCCTTTGAGGATTATCCGAAAACCGAGTTTCAGTCATTTCAGCCCCGATTCAGGTCCGAATGGCACCAAATAAAATTTCATTGAATTCCAATAACCCATAGGAACAAAATATGTAAAAATATCCACAAAATGGTCCGACTTGATTTTTAACAATATCCCGTGTACTAACCCCTTTGAGAAGTTTCGGAAAACCGAGTTTCGATCTTATCAGCTCCGATTCCGGTCCGAACTGCGTCAAATAAAATTTCGTTGAATTCCAATAACCCATAGGAACAAAATATGTAAAAAATCCACAAAATGGTCCAACTGGATTTTTAACAATATCCCGTGTACTAACCCCTTTGAGAAGTTTCGGAAAACCGAGTTTCGATCTTATCAGCTCCGATTCCGGTCCGAACTGCGTCAAATAAAATTTCGTTGAATTCCAATAACCCATAGGAACAAAATATGTAAAAATATTCACAAAATGGTCTGACTCGATTTTTAACAATATCCCGTGTACTAACCCCTTTCAGAATTTTCAGAAAATCGAGTTTCGATCATATCAGCTCCGATTTCGGTCCGAACTGCGTTAAATAAAATTTCGTTGAATTCCAAAAACCCATTGGAACAAAATATGTAAAAATATCCATAAAATGGTCCGACTTGATTTTTAACAATATCCCGTGTACGAACCCCTTTGAGGATTATGCGAAAACCGAGTTTCAGTCATTTCAGCCCCGATTCAGGTCCGAATGGCACCAAATAAAATTTCATTGAATTCCAATAACCCATAGGAACAAAATAAGTAAAAATATCCATAAAATGGTCCGACTCGATTTTTAACAATATCCTGTGTATAACCCCTTTGAGGATTATCCAAAAACCGAGTTTCAGTCATTTCAGCCCCGATTCAGGTCCGAATGGCACCAAATAAAATTTCATTGAATTCCAATAACCCATAGGAACAAAATATGTAAAAATATCCACAAAATGGTTCGACTTGATTTTTAACAATATCCCGTGTACTAACCCCTTTGAGAAGTTTCGGAAAACCGAGTTTCGATCTTATTAGCTCCGATTCCGGTCCGAACTGCGTCAAATAAAATTTCGTTGAATTCCAATAACCCATAGGAACAAAATATGTAAAAATATTCACAAAATGGTTCGACTCGATTTTTAACAAAATCCCGTGTACTAACCCCCTTGAAAATTTTCCGAAAACCGAGTTTCTATCATATCAGCTCCGATTCCGGTCCGAACTGCGTTAAATAAAATTGCGTTGAATTCCAATAACCCATAGGAACAAAATATCTAAAAATATTCACAAAATGGTCCGAATAGATTTTTAACAAAATCCCGTGTACTAACCCCCTTGAAAATTTTCCGAAAACCGAGTTTCGATCATATCAGCTCCGATTCCGGTCCGAACTTCGTTAAATAAAATTTCGTTGAATTCCAATAACCCATAGGAACAAAATATGTAAAAATATTCACAAAATGGTCCGACTCGATTTTTAACAAAATCCCGTGTACTAACCCCCTTTAAAATTTTCCGAAAACCGAGTTTCGATCATATCAGCTCCGATTCCGGTCCGAACTGCGTTAAATAAAATTGCGTTGAATTCCAATAACCCATAGGAACAAAATATGTAAAAATATCCACAAAATGGTCCGACTTGATTTTTAACAATATCCCGTGTACTAACCCCTTTGAGAAGTTTCGGAAAACCGAGTTTCGATCTTATCAGCTCCGATTCCGGTCCGAACTGCGTCAAATAAAATTTCGTTGAATTCCAATAACCCATAGGAACAAAATATGTAAAAAATCCACAAAATGGTCCAACTGGATTTTTAACAATATCCCGTGTACTAACCCCTTTGAGAAGTTTCGGAAAACCGAGTTTCGATCTTATCAGCTCCGATTCCGGTCCGAACTGCGTCAAATAAAATTTCGTTGAATTCCAATAACCCATAGGAACAAAATATGTAAAAATATTCACAAAATGGTCTGACTCGATTTTTAACAATATCCCGTGTACTAACCCCTTTCAGAATTTTCAGAAAATCGAGTTTCGATCATATCAGCTCCGATTTCGGTCCGAACTGCGTTAAATAAAATTTCGTTGAATTCCAAAAACCCATTGGAACAAAATATGTAAAAATATCCATAAAATGGTCCGACTTGATTTTTAACAATATCCCGTGTACGAACCCCTTTGAGGATTATCCGAAAACCGAGTTTCAGTCATTTCAGCCCCGATTCAGGTCCGAATGGCACCAAATAAAATTTCATTGAATTCCAATAACCCATAGGAACAAAATATGTAAAAATATCCACAAAATGGTTCGACTTGATTTTTAACAATATCCCGTGTACTAACCCCTTTGAGAAGTTTCGGAAAACCGAGTTTCGATCTTATTAGCTCCGATTCCGGTCCGAACTGCGTCAAATAAAATTTCGTTGAATTCCAATAACCCATAGGAACAAAATATGTAAAAATATTCACAAAATGGTTCGACTCGATTTTTAACAAAATCCCGTGTACTAACCCGCTTGAAAATTTTCCGAAAACCGAGTTTCTATCATATCAGCTCCGATTCCGGTCCGAACTGCGTTAAATAAAATTGCGTTGAATTCCAATAACCCATAGGAACAAAATATCTAAAAATATTCACAAAATGGTCCGAATCGATTTTTAACAAAATCCCGTGTACTAACCCCCTTGAAAATTTTCCGAAAACCGAGTTTCGATCATATCAGCTCCGATTCCGGTCCGAACTTCGTTAAATAAAATTTCGTTGAATTCCAATAACCCATAGGAACAAAATATGTAAAAATATTCACAAAATGGTCCGACTCAATTTTTAACAAAATCCCGTGTACTAACCCCCTTTAAAATTTTCCGAAAACCGAGTTTCGATCATATCAGCTCCGATTCCGGTCCGAACTGCGTTAAATAAAATTGCGTTGAATTCCAATAACCCATAGGAACAAAATATGTAAAAATATCCATAAAATGGTCCGACTTGATTTTTAACAATATCCCGTGTACGAACCCCTTTGAGGATTATCCGAAAACCGAGTTTCAGTCATTTCAGCCCCGATTCAGGTCCGAATGGCACCAAATAAAATTTCATTGAATTCCAATAACCCATAGGAACAAAATAAGTAAAAATATCCATAAAATGGTCCGACTCGATTTTTAACAATATCCTGTGTATAACCCCTTTGAGGATTATCCAAAAACCGAGTTTCCGTCATTTCAGCCCCGATTCAGGTCCGAATGGCACCAAATAAAATTTCATTGAATTCCAATAACCCATAGGAACAAAATATGTAAAAATATCCACAAAATGGTCCGACTTGATTTTTAACAATATCCCGTGTACTAACCCCTTTGAGAAGTTTCGGAAAACCGAGTTTCGATCTTATCAGCTCCGATTCCGGTCCGAACTGCGTCAAATAAAATTTCGTTGAATTCCAATAACCCATAGGAACAAAATATGTAAAAATATTCACAAAATGGTCGGACTCGATTTTTAACAATATCCCGTGTACTAACCCCTTTGAGAAATTTCAGAAAATCGAGTTTCGATCATATCAGCTCCGATTTCGGTCCGAACTGCGTTAAATAAAATTTCGTTGAATTCCAAAAACCCATTGGAACAAAATATGTAAAAATATCCATAAAATGGTCCGACTTGATTTTTAACAATATCCCGTGTACGAACCCCTTTGAGGATTATCCGAAAACCGAGTTTCAGTCATTTCAGCCCCGATTCAGGTCCGAATGACACCAAATAAAATTTCATTGAATTCCAATAACCCATAGGAACAAAATAAGTAAAAATATCAATAAAATGGTCCGACTCGATTTTTAACAATATCCTGTGTATAACCCCTTTGAGGATTATCCAAAAACCGAGTTTCAGTCATTTCAGCACTGATTCTGGTCCGAATGGCACCAAATAAAATTTCATTGAATTCCAATAACCCATAGGAACAAAATATGTAAAAATATCCACAAAATGGTCCGACTTGATTTTTAACAATATCCCGTGTACTAACCCCTTTGAGAAGTTTCGGAAAACCGAGTTTCGATCTTATTAGCTCCGATTCTGGTCCGAACTGCGTCAAATAAAATTTCGTTGAATTCCAATAACCCATAGGAACAAAATATGTAAAAATATTCACAAAATGGTCCGACTCGATTTTTAACAAAATCCCGTGTACTAACCCCCTTGAAAATTTTCCGAAAATCGAGTTTCTATTATATCAGCTCCGATTCCGGTCCGAACTGCGTTAAATAAAATTGCGTTGAATTCCAATAACCCATAGGAACAAAATATGTAAAAATATCCACAAAATGGTCCGACTCGATTTTTAACAAAATCCCGTGGACTAACCCCCTTGAAAATTTTCCGAAAACCGAGTTTCGATCATATCAGCTCCGATTCCGGTCCGAACTGCGTCAAATAAAATTTCGTTGAATTCCAATAACCCATAGGAACAAAATACGTAAAAATATTCACAAAATGGTCCGACTCGATTTTTAACAATATCCCGTGTACTTACCCCTTTAAGAATTTTCCGAAAACCGAGTTTCGATCATATCAGCTCCGATTCCGGTCCGAACTGCGTTAAATAAAATTGCGTTGAATTCCAATAACCCATAGAAATAAAATATGTAAAAATAGCCATAAAATGGTCCGACTCGATTTTTAACAATATCCCGTGTACTAACCCCTTTGAGAAGTTTCGGAAAACCGAGTTTCGATCTTATCAGCTCCGATTCCGGTCCGAACTGCGTCAAATAAAATTTCGTTGAATTCCAATAACCCATAGGAACAAAATATGTAAAAATATTCACAAAATGGTCTGACTCGATTTTTAACAATATCCCGTGTACTAACCCCTTTGAGAATTTTCAGAAAATCGAGTTTCGATCATATCAGCTCCGATTTCGGTCCGAACTGCGTTAAATAAAATTTCGTTGAATTCCAAAAACCCATTGGAACAAAATATGTAAAAATATCCATAAAATGGTCCGACTCGATTTTTAACAATATCACGTGTACTAACCCCTTTGAGGATTATCCGAAAACCAAGTTTCAGTCATTTCAGCCCCGATTCAGGTCCGAATGGCACCAAATAAAATTTCATTGAATTCCAATAACCCATAGGAACAAAATAAGTAAAAATATCCATAAAATGGTCCGACTCGATTTTTAACAATATCCTGTGTATAACCCCTTTGAGGATTATCCGAAAACCGAGTTTCAGTCGTTTCAGCCCCGATTCTGGTCCGAATGGCACCAAATAAAATTTCATTGAATTCCAATAACCCATAGGAACAAAATATGTAAAAATATCCACAAAATGGTCCGACTTGATTTTTAACAATATTCCGTGTACTAACCCCTTTGAGAAGTTTCGGAAAACCGAGTTTCGATCTTATCAGCTCCGATTCCGGTCCGAACTGCGTCAAATAAAATTTCGTTGAATTCCAATAACCCATAGGAACAAAATATGTAAAAATATTCACAAAATGGTCTGACTCGATTTTTAACAATATCCCGTGTACTAACCCCTTTGAGAATTTTCAGAAAATCTAGTTTCGATCATATCAGCTCCGATTTCGGTCTGAACTGCGTTAAATAAAATTTCGTTGAATTCCAAAAACCCATTGGAACAAAATATGTAAAAATATCCATAAAATGGTCCGACTCGATTTTTAACAATATCACGTGTACTAACCCCTTTGAGGATTATCCGAAAACCAAGTTTCAGTCATTTCAGCCCCGATTCAGGTAGAATGGCACCAAATAAAATTTCATTGAATTCCAATAACCCATAGGAACAAAATATGTAAAAATATCCACAAAATGGTCCGACTTTATTTTTAACAATATCCCGTGTACTAACCCCTTTGAGAAGTTTCCGAAAACCGAGTTTCGATCATATCAGCTCCGATTCCGGTCCGAACTGCGTTAAATAAAATTGCGTTGAATTCCAATAACCCATAGGAACAAAATATGTAAAAATATCCATAAAATGGTCCGACTTGATTTTTAACAATATCCCGTGTACTAACCCCCTTGAAAATTTTCCGAAAACCGAGTTTCGATCATATCAGCTCCGATTCCGGTCCGAACTTCGTTAAATAAAATTTCGTTGAATTCCGATAACCCATAGGAACAAAATATGTAAAAATATTCACAAAATGGTCCGACTCGATTTTTAACAAAATCCCGTGTACTAACCCCCTTTAAAATTTTCTGAAAACCGAGTTTCGATCATATCAGCTCCGATTCCGGTCCGAACTGCGTTAAATAAAATTGCGTTGAATTCCAATAACCCATAGGAACAAAATATGTAAAAATATCCATAAAATGGTCCGACTTGATTTTTAATAATATCCCGTGTACGAACCCCTTTGAGGATTATCCGAAAAACGAGTTTCAGTCATTTCAGCCCGGATTCAGGTCCGAATGGCACCAAATAAAATTTCATTGAATTCCAATAACCCATAGGAACAAAATAAGTAAAAATATCCATAAAATGGTCCGACTCGATTTTTAACAATATCCTGTGTATAACCCCTTTGAGGATTATCCGAAAACCGAGTTTCAGTCATTTCAGCCCCGATTCAGGTCCGAATGGCACCAAATAAAATTTCATTGAATTCCAATAACCCATAGGAACAAAATATGTAAAAATATCCACAAAATGGTCCGACTTGATTTTTAACAATATCCCGTGTACTAACCCCTTTGAGAAGTTTCGGAAAACCGAGTTTCGATCTTATCAGCTCCGATTCCGGTCCGAACTGCGTCAAATAAAATTTCGTTGAATTCCAATAACCCATAGGAACAAAATATGTAAAAAATCCACAAAATGGTCCAACTGGATTTTTAACAATATCCCGTGTACTAACCCCTTTGAGAAGTTTCGGAAAACCGAGTTTCGATCTTATCAGCTCCGATTCCGGTCCGAACTGCGTCAAATAAAATTTCGTTGAATTCCAATAACCCATAGGAACAAAATATGTAAAAATATTCACAAAATGGTCTGACTCGATTTTTAACAATATCCCGTGTACTAACCCCTTTCAGAATTTTCAGAAAATCGAGTTTCGATCATATCAGCTCCGATTTCGGTCCGAACTGCGTTAAATAAAATTTCGTTGAATTCCAAAAACCCATTGGAACAAAATATGTAAAAATATCCATAAAATGGTCCGACTTGATTTTTAACAATATCCCGTGTACGAACCCCTTTGAGGATTATCCGAAAACCGAGTTTCAGTCATTTCAGCCCCGATTCAGGTCCGAATGGCACCAAATAAAATTTCATTGAATTCCAATAACCCATAGGAACAAAATAAGTAAAAATATCCATAAAATGGTCCGACTCGATTTTTAACAATATCCTGTGTATAACCCCTTTGAGGATTATCCAAAAACCGAGTTTCAGTCATTTCAGCCCCGATTCAGGTCCGAATGGCACCAAATAAAATTTCATTGAATTCCAATAACCCATAGGAACAAAATATGTAAAAATATCCACAAAATGGTTCGACTTGATTTTTAACAATATCCCGTGTACTAACCCCTTTGAGAAGTTTCGGAAAACCGAGTTTCGATCTTATTAGCTCCGATTCCGGTCCGAACTGCGTCAAATAAAATTTCGTTGAATTCCAATAACCCATAGGAACAAAATATGTAAAAATATTCACAAAATGGTTCGACTCGATTTTTAACAAAATCCCGTGTACTAACCCCCTTGAAAATTTTCCGAAAACCGAGTTTCTATCATATCAGCTCCGATTCCGGTCCGAACTGCGTTAAATAAAATTGCGTTGAATTCCAATAACCCATAGGAACAAAATATCTAAAAATATTCACAAAATGGTCCGAATAGATTTTTAACAAAATCCCGTGTACTAACCCCCTTGAAAATTTTCCGAAAACCGAGTTTCGATCATATCAGCTCCGATTCCGGTCCGAACTTCGTTAAATAAAATTTCGTTGAATTCCAATAACCCATAGGAACAAAATATGTAAAAATATTCACAAAATGGTCTGACTCGATTTTTAACAAAATCCCGTGTACTAACCCCCTTTAAAATTTTCCGAAAACCGAGTTTCGATCATATCAGCTCCGATTCCGGTCCGAACTGCGTTAAATAAAATTGCGTTGAATTCCAATAACCCATAGGAACAAAATATGTAAAAATATCCACAAAATGGTCCGACTTGATTTTTAACAATATCCCGTGTACTAACCCCTTTGAGAAGTTTCGGAAAACCGAGTTTCGATCTTATCAGCTCCGATTCCGGTCCGAACTGCGTCAAATAAAATTTCATTGAATTCCAATAACCCATAGGAACAAAATATGTAAAAAATCCACAAAATGGTCCAACTGGATTTTTAACAATATCCCGTGTACTAACCCCTTTGAGAAGTTTCGGAAAACCGAGTTTCGATCTTATCAGCTCCGATTCCGGTCCGAACTGCGTCAAATAAAATTTCGTTGAATTCCAATAACCCATAGGAACAAAATATGTAAAAATATTCACAAAATGGTCTGACTCGATTTTTAACAATATCCCGTGTACTAACCCCTTTCAGAATTTTCAGAAAATCGAGTTTCGATCATATCAGCTCCGATTTCGGTCCGAACTGCGTTAAATAAAATTTCGTTGAATTCCAAAAACCCATTGGAACAAAATATGTAAAAATATCCATAAAATGGTCCGACTTGATTTTTAACAATATCCCGTGTACGAACCCCTTTGAGGATTATCCGAAAACCGAGTTTCAGTCATTTCAGCCCCCGATTCAGGTCCGAATGGCACCAAATAAAATTTCATTGAATTCCAATAACCCATAGGAACAAAATAAGTAAAAATATCCATAAAATGGTCCGACTCGATTTTTAACAATATCCTGTGTATAACCCCTTTGAGGATTATCCAAAAACCGAGTTTCAGTCATTTCAGCCCCGATTCAGGTCCGAATGGCACCAAATAAAATTTCATTGAATTCCAATAACCCATAGGAACAAAATATGTAAAAATATCCACAAAATGGTTCGACTTGATTTTTAACAATATCCCGTGTACTAACCCCTTTGAGAAGTTTCGGAAAACCGAGTTTCGATCTTATTAGCTCCGATTCCGGTCCGAACTGCGTCAAATAAAATTTCGTTGAATTCCAATAACCCATAGGAACAAAATATGTAAAAATATTCACAAAATGGTTCGACTCGATTTTTAACAAAATCCCGTGTACTAACCCCCTTGAAAATTTTCCGAAAACCGAGTTTCTATCATATCAGCTCCGATTCCGGTCCGAACTGCGTTAAATAAAATTGCGTTGAATTCCAATAACCCATAGGAACAAAATATCTAAAAATATTCACAAAATGGTCCGAATCGATTTTTAACAAAATCCCGTGTACTAACCCCCTTGAAAATTTTCCGAAAACCGAGTTTCGATCATATCAGCTCCGATTCCGGTCCGAACTTCGTTAAATAAAATTTCGTTGAATTCCAATAACCCATAGGAACAAAATATGTAAAAATATTCACAAAATGGTCCGACTCGATTTTTAACAAAATCCCGTGTACTAACCCCCTTTAAAATTTTCCGAAAACCGAGTTTCGATCATATCAGCTCCGATTCCGGTCCGAACTGCGTTAAATAAAATTGCGTTGAATTCCAATAACCCATAGGAACAAAATATGTAAAAATATCCATAAAATGGTCCGACTTGATTTTTAACAATATCCCGTGTACGAACCCCTTTGAGGATTATCCGAAAACCGAGTTTCAGTCATTTCAGCCCCGATTCAGGTCCGAATGGCACCAAATAAAATTTCATTGAATTCCAATAACCCATAGGAACAAAATAAGTAAAAATATCCATAAAATGGTCCGACTCGATTTTTAACAATATCCTGTGTATAACCCCTTTGAGGATTATCCAAAAACCGAGTTTCCGTCATTTCAGCCCCGATTCAGGTCCGAATGGCACCAAATAAAATTTCATTGAATTCCAATAACCCATAGGAACAAAATATGTAAAAATATCCACAAAATGGTCCGACTTGATTTTTAACAATATCCCGTGTACTAACCCCTTTGAGAAGTTTCGGAAAACCGAGTTTCGATCTTATCAGCTCCGATTCCGGTCCGAACTGCGTCAAATAAAATTTCGTTGAATTCCAATAACCCATAGGAACAAAATATGTAAAAATATTCACAAAATGGTCGGACTCGATTTTTAACAATATCCCGTGTACTAACCCCTTTGAGAAATTTCAGAAAATCGAGTTTCGATCATATCAGCTCCGATTTCGGTCCGAACTGCGTTAAATAAAATTTCGTTGAATTCCAAAAACCCATTGGAACAAAATATGTAAAAATATCCATAAAATGGTCCGACTTGATTTTTAACAATATCCCGTGTACGAACCCCTTTGAGGATTATTCGAAAACCGAGTTTCAGTCATTTCAGCCCCGATTCAGGTCCGAATGACACCAAATAAAATTTCATTGAATTCCAATAACCCATAGGAACAAAATAAGTAAAAATATCCATAAAATGGTCCGACTCGATTTTTAACAATATCCTGTGTATAACCCCTTTGAGGATTATCCAAAAACCGAGTTTCAGTCATTTCAGCACTGATTCTGGTCCGAATGGCACCAAATAAAATTTCATTGAATTCCAATAACCCATAGGAACAAAATATGTAAAAATATCCACAAAATGGTCCGACTTGATTTTTAACAATATCCCGTGTACTAACCCCTTTGAGAAGTTTCGGAAAACCGAGTTTCGATCTTATTAGCTCCGATTCTGGTCCGAACTGCGTCAAATAAAATTTCGTTGAATTCCAATAACCCATAGGAACAAAATATGTAAAAATATTCACAAAATGGTCCGACTCGATTTTTAACAAAATCCCGTGTACTAACCCCCTTGAAAATTTTCCGAAAATCGAGTTTCTATTATATCAGCTCCGATTCCGGTCCGAACTGCGTTAAATAAAATTGCGTTGAATTCCAATAACCCATAGGAACAAAATATGTAAAAATATCCACAAAATGGTCCGACTCGATTTTTAACAAAATCCCGTGGACTAACCCCCTTGAAAATTTTCCGAAAACCGAGTTTCGATCATATCAGCTCCGATTCCGGTCCGAACTGCGTCAAATAAAATTTCGTTGAATTCCAATAACCCATAGGAACAAAATACGTAAAAATATTCACAAAATGGTCCGACTCGATTTTTAACAATATCCCGTGTACTTACCCCTTTAAGAATTTTCCGAAAACCGAGTTTCGATCATATCAGCTCCGATTCCGGTCCGAACTGCGTTAAATAAAATTGCGTTGAATTCCAATAACCCATAGAAATAAATATGTAAAAATAGCCATAAAATGGTCCGACTCGATTTTTAACAATATCCCGTGTACTAACCTCTTTGAGGATTATCCGAAAACCGAGTTTCAGTCATTTCAGCCCCGATTCAGGTCCGAATTGCACCAAATAAAATTTCATTGAATTCCAATAACCCATTAGAACAAAATATGTAAAAATATCCATAAAATGGTCCGACTCGATTTTTAACAATATCCCGTGTACTAACCCCTTTGAAGATTATCCGAAAACCGAGTTTCAGTCATTTCAGCCCCGATTCAGGTCCGAATGACACCAAATAAAATTTGATTGAATTCCAATAACCCATAGGAACAAAATATGTAAAAATATCCACAAAATGGTCCGACTTGATTTTTAACAATATCCCGTGTACTAACCCCTTTGAGAAGTTTCGGAAAACCGAGTTTCGATCTTATCAGCTCCGATTCCGGTCCGAACTGCGTCAAATAAAATTTCGTTGAATTCCAATAACCCATAGGAACAAAATATGTAAAAATATTCACAAAATGGTCTGACTCGATTTTTAACAATATCCCGTGTACTAACCCCTTTGAGAATTTTCAGAAAATCGAGTTTCGATCATATCAGCTCCGATTTCGGTCCGAACTGCGTTAAATAAAATTTCGTTGAATTCCAAAAACCCATTGGAACAAAATATGTAAAAATATCCATAAAATGGTCCGACTTGATTTTTAACAATATCCCGTGTACGAACCCCTTTGAGGATTATCCGAAAACCGAGTTTCAGTCATTTCAGCCCCGATTCAGGTCCGAATGGCACCAAATAAAATTTCATTGAATTCCAATAACCCATAGGAACAAAATAAGTAAAAATATCCATAAAATGGTCCGACTCGATTTTTAACAATATCCTGTGTATAACCCCTTTGAGGATTATCCGAAAACCGAGTTTCAGTCGTTTCAGCCCCGATTCTGGTCCGAATGGCACCAAATAAAATTTCATTGAATTCCAATAACCCATAGGAACAAAATATGTAAAAATATCCACAAAATGGTCCGACTTGATTTTTAACAATATTCCGTGTACTAACCCCTTTGAGAAGTTTCGGAAAACCGAGTTTCGATCTTATCAGCTCCGATTCCGGTCCGAACTGCGTCAAATAAAATTTCGTTGAATTAGAATAACCCATAGGAACAAAATACGTAAAAATATTCACAAAATGGTCCGACTCGATTTTTAATAATATCCCGTGTACTTACCCCTTTGAGAATTTTCCGAAAACCGAGTTTCGATCATATCAGCTCCGATTTCGGTCCGAATTGCGTTAAATAAAATTTCGTTGAATTCCAATAACCCATAGGAACAAAATTTGTAAAAATATCCATAAAATGGTCCGACTCGATTTTTAACAATATCCCGTGTACTAACCCCTTTGAGGATTATCCGAAAACCAAGTTTCAGTCATTTCAGCCCCGATTCAGGTCTGAATGGCACCAAATAAAATTTCATTGAATTCCAATAACCCATAGGAACAAAATATGTAAAAATATCCACAAAATGGTCCAACTTTATTTTTAACAATATCCCGTGTACTAACCCCTTTGAGAAGTTTCCGAAAACCGAGTTTCGATCATATCAGCTCCGATTCCGGTCCGAACTGCGTTAAATAAAAGTGCGTTGAATTCCAATAACCCATAGGAACAAAATATGTAAAAATATCCATAAAATGGTCCGACTCGATTTTTAACAATATCCCGTTTACTAACCCCTTTGAGGATTATCCGAAAACCGAGTTTCAGTCATTTCAGCCCCGATTCAGGTCCGAATGGCACCAAATAAAATTTCATTGAATTCCAATAACCCATTGGAACAAAATATGTCAAAATATCCATAAAATGGTCCGACTCGATCTTTAAAAATATCCCGTGTACTAACCCCTTTGAGGATTATCCGAAAATCGAGTTTCAGTCATTTCAGCCCCGATTCAGGTCCGAATGACACCAAATAAAATTTCATTGAATTCCAATAACCCATAGGAATAAAATATGTAAAAATATCCACAAAATGGTCCGACTTTATTTTTAACAATATCCCGTGTACTAACCCCTTTGAGAAGTTTCCGAAAACCGAGTTTCGATCATATTAGCTCCGATTCCGGTCCGAATTGCGTTAAATAAAATTGCGTTGAATTCCAATAACCCATAGGAACAAAATATGTAAAAATATCCATAAAATGGTCCAACTCGATTTTTAACGATATCCCGTGTACTAACCCCTTTGAGGATTATCCGAAAACCGAATTTCAGTCATTTCAGCCCCGATTCAGGTCCGAATGGCACCAAATAAAATTTCATTGAATTCCAATAACCCATTGGAACAAAATATGTAAAAATATCCATAAAATGGTCTGACCCGATCTTTAACAATATCCCGTGTACTAACCCCTTTGAGGATTATCCGAAAATCGAGTTTCAGTCATTTCAACCCTGATTCAGGTCCGAATGGCACCAAATAAAATTTCATTGAATTCCAATAACCCATAGGAACAAAATATGTAAAAAATATCCACAAAATGGCCCGACTTTATTTTTAAAAATATCCCGTGTACTAACCCCTTTGAGAAGTTTCCGAAAACCGAGTTTCGATCATATGAACTCCGATTCCTGTCCGAACTGCGTTAAATAAAATTTCGTTGAATTCCAATAACCCATAGGAACGAAATATGTAAAAATATTCACAAAATGGTCCGACTCAATTTTTAACAAAATCCCGTGTACTAACCCCCTTGAAAATTTTCCGAAAACCGAGTTTCGATCATATCAGCTCCGATTCCGATCCGAACTTCGTTAAATAAAATTTCGTTGAATTCCAATAACCCACAGGAACAAAATATGTAAAAATATTCACAAAATGGTCCGACTCGATTTTTAACAAAATCTCGTGTACTAACCCCCTTGAAAATTTTCCGAAAACCGAGTTTCGATCATATCAGCTCCGATTCTGGTCCGAACTGCGTTAAATAAAATTGCGTTGAATTCCAATAACCCATAGGAACAAAATATGTAAAAATATCCATAAAATGGTCCGACTTGATTTTTAACAATATCCCGTGTACGAACCCCTTTGAGGATTATCCGAAAACCGAGTTTCAGTCATTTCAGCCCCGATTCAGGTCCGAATGGCACCAAATAAAATTTCATTGAATTCCAATAACCCATAGGAACAAAATAAATAAAAATATCCATAAAATGGTCCGACTCGATTTTTAACAATATCCTGTGTATAACCCCTTTGAGGATTATCCGAAAACCAAGTTTCAGTCATTTCAGCCCCGATTCAGGTCCGAATGGCACCAAATAAAATTTCATTGAATTCCAATAACCTATAGGAACAAAATATGTAAAAATATCTACAAAATGGTCCGACTTGATTTTTAACAATATCCCGTGTACTAACCCCTTTGAGAAGTTTCCGAAAACCGAGTTTCGATCATATCAGCTCCGATTCCGGTCCGAACTGCGTCAAATAAAATTTCGTTGAATTAGAATAACCCATAGGAACAAAATACGTAAAAATATTCACAAAATGGTCCGACTCGATTTTTAATAATATCCCGTGTACTTACCCCTTTGAGAATTTTCCGAAAACCGAGTTTCGATCTTATCAGCTCCGATTTCGGTCCGAACTGCGTTAAATAAAATTTCGTTGAATTCCAATAACCCATAGGAACAAAATTTGTAAAAATATCCATAAAATGGTCCGACTCGATTTTTAACAATATCCCGTGTACTAACCCCTTTGAGGATTATCCGAAAACCGAGTTTCAGTCATTTCAGCCCCGATTCAGGTCCGAATGGCACCAAATAAAATTTCATTGAATTCCAATAACCCATAGGAACAAAATATGTAAAAATATCCACAAAATGGTCCAACTTTATTTTTAACAATATCCCGTGTACTAACCCCTTTGAGAAGTTTCCGAAAACCGAGTTTCGATCATATCAGCTCCGATTCCGGTCCGAACTGCGTTAAATAAAAGTGCGTTGAATTCCAATAACCCATAGGAACAAAATATGTAAAAATATCCATAAAATGGTCCGACCCGATTTTTAACAATATCCCGTGTACTAACCCCTTTGAGGATTATCCGAAAACCGAGTTTCAGTCATTTCAGCCCCGATTCAGGTCCGAATGGCACCAAATAAAATTTCATTGAATTCCAATAACCCATTGGAACAAAATATGTCAAAATATCCATAAAAAGGTCCGACTCGATCTTTAAAAATATCCCGTGTACTAACCCCTTTGAGGATTATCCGAAAACCGAGTTTCAGTCATTTCAGCCCCGATTCAGGTCCGAATGGCACCAAATAAAATTTCATTGAATTCCAATAACCCATAGGAACAAAATATGTAAAAATATCCACAAAATGGTCCAACTTTATTTTTAACAATATCCCGTGTACTAACCCCTTTGAGAAGTTTCCGAAAACCGAGTTTCGATCATATCAGCTCCGATTCCGGTCCGAACTGCGTTAAATAAAAGTGCGTTGAATTCCAATAACCCATAGGAACAAAATATGTAAAAATATCCATAAAATGGTCCGACTCGATTTTTAACAATATCCCGTTTACTAACCCCTTTGAGGATTATCCGAAAACTGAATTTCAGTCATTTCAGCCCCGATTCAGGTCCGAATGGCACCAAATAAAATTTCATTGAATTCCAATAACCCATTGGAACAAAATATGTAAAAATATCCATAAAATGGTCTGACCCGATCTTTAACAATATCCCGTGTACTAACCCCTTTGAGGATTATCCGAAAATCGAGTTTCAGTCATTTCAACCCTGATTGAGGTCCGAATGGCACCAAATAAAATTTCATTGAATTCCAATAACCCATAGGAACAAAATATGTAAAAAATATCCACAAAATGGTCCGACTTGATTTTTAAAAATATCCCGTGTACTAACCCCTTTGAGAAGTTTCCGAAAACCGAGTTTCGATCATATGAGCTCCGATTCCTGTCCGAACTGCGTTAAATAAAATTTCGTTGAATTCCAATAACCCATAGGAACAAAATATGTAAAAATATTCACAAAATGGTCCGACTCGATTTTTAACAAAATCCCGTGTACTAACCCCCTTGAAAATTTTCCGAAAACCGAGTTTCGATCATATCAGCTCCGATTCCGGTCCGAACTTCGTTAAATAAAATTTCGTTGAATTAGAATAACCCATAGGAACAAAATACGTAAAAATATTCACAAAATGGTCCGACTCGATTTTTAATAATATCCCGTGTACTTACCCCTTTGAGAATTTTCCGAAAACCGAGTTTCGATCTTATCAGCTCCGATTTCGGTCCGAACTGCGTTAAATAAAATTTCGTTGAATTCCAATAACCCATAGGAACAAAATTTGTAAAAATATCCATAAAATGGTCCGACTCGATTTTTAACAATATCCCGTGTACTAACCCCTTTGAGGATTATCCGAAAACCGAGTTTCAGTCATTTCAGCCCCGATTCACGTCCGAATGGCACCAAATAAAATTTCATTGAATTCCAATAACCCATAGGAACAAAATATGTAAAAATATCCACAAAATGGTCCAACTTTATTTTTAACAATATCCCGTGTACTAACCCCTTTGAGAAGTTTCCGAAAACCGAGTTTCGATAATATCAGCTCCGATTCCGGTCCGAACTGCGTTAAATAAAAGTGCGTTGAATTCCAATAACCCATAGGAACAAAATATGTAAAAATATCCATAAAATGGTCCGACCCGATTTTTAACAATATCCCGTGTACTAACCCCTTTGAGGATTATCCGAAAATCGAGTTTCAGTCATTTCAACCCTGATTCAGGTCCGAATGGCACCAAATAAAATTTCATTGAATTCCAATAACCCATAGGAACAAAATATGTAAAAAATATCCACAAAATGGCCCGACTTTATTTTTAAAAATATCCCGTGTACTAACCCCTTTGAGAAGTTTCCGAAAACCGAGTTTCGATCATATGAACTCCGATTCCTGTCCGAACTGCGTTAAATAAAATTTCGTTGAATTCCAATAACCCATAGGAACGAAATATGTAAAAATATTCACAAAATGGTCCGACTCAATTTTTAACAAAATCCCGTGTACTAACCCCCTTGAAAATTTTCCGAAAACCGAGTTTCGATCATATCAGCTCCGATTCCGATCCGAACTTCGTTAAATAAAATTTCGTTGAATTCCAATAACCCACAGGAACAAAATATGTAAAAATATTCACAAAATGGTCCGACTCGATTTTTAACAAAATCTCGTGTACTAACCCCCTTGAAAATTTTCCGAAAACCGAGTTTCGATCATATCAGCTCCGATTCTGGTCCGAACTGCGTTAAATAAAATTGCGTTGAATTCCAATAACCCATAGGAACAAAATATGTAAAAATATCCATAAAATGGTCCGACTTGATTTTTAACAATATCCCGTGTACGAACCCCTTTGAGGATTATCCGAAAACCGAGTTTCAGTCATTTCAGCCCCGATTCAGGTCCGAATGGCACCAAATAAAATTTCATTGAATTCCAATAACCCATAGGAACAAAATAAATAAAAATATCCATAAAATGGTCCGACTCGATTTTTAACAATATCCTGTGTATAACCCCTTTGAGGATTATCCGAAAACCAAGTTTCAGTCATTTCAGCCCCGATTCAGGTCCGAATGGCACCAAATAAAATTTCATTGAATTCCAATAACCTATAGGAACAAAATATGTAAAAATATCTACAAAATGGTCCGACTTGATTTTTAACAATATCCCGTGTACTAACCCCTTTGAGAAGTTTCCGAAAACCGAGTTTCGATCATATCAGCTCCGATTCCGGTCCGAACTGCGTCAAATAAAATTTCGTTGAATTAGAATAACCCATAGGAACAAAATACGTAAAAATATTCACAAAATGGTCCGACTCGATTTTTAATAATATCCCGTGTACTTACCCCTTTGAGAATTTTCCGAAAACCGAGTTTCGATCTTATCAGCTCCGATTTCGGTCCGAACTGCGTTAAATAAAATTTCGTTGAATTCCAATAACCCATAGGAACAAAATTTGTAAAAATATCCATAAAATGGTCCGACTCGATTTTTAACAATATCCCGTGTACTAACCCCTTTGAGGATTATCCGAAAACCGAGTTTCAGTCATTTCAGCCCCGATTCAGGTCCGAATGGCACCAAATAAAATTTCATTGAATTCCAATAACCCATAGGAACAAAATATGTAAAAATATCCACAAAATGGTCCAACTTTATTTTTAACAATATCCCGTGTACTAACCCCTTTGAGAAGTTTCCGAAAACCGAGTTTCGATCATATCAGCTCCGATTCCGGTCCGAACTGCGTTAAATAAAAGTGCGTTGAATTCCAATAACCCATAGGAACAAAATATGTAAAAATATCCATAAAATGGTCCGACCCGATTTTTAACAATATCCCGTGTACTAACCCCTTTGAGGATTATCCGAAAACCGAGTTTCAGTCATTTCAGCCCCGATTCAGGTCCGAATGGCACCAAATAAAATTTCATTGAATTCCAATAACCCATTGGAACAAAATATGTCAAAATATCCATAAAAAGGTCCGACTCGATCTTTAAAAATATCCCGTGTACTAACCCCTTTGAGGATTATCCGAAAACCGAGTTTCAGTCATTTCAGCCCCGATTCAGGTCCGAATGGCACCAAATAAAATTTCATTGAATTCCAATAACCCATAGGAACAAAATATGTAAAAATATCCACAAAATGGTCCAACTTTATTTTTAACAATATCCCGTGTACTAACCCCTTTGAGAAGTTTCCGAAAACCGAGTTTCGATCATATCAGCTCCGATTCCGGTCCGAACTGCGTTAAATAAAAGTGCGTTGAATTCCAATAACCCATAGGAACAAAATATGTAAAAATATCCATAAAATGGTCCGACTCGATTTTTAACAATATCCCGTTTACTAACCCCTTTGAGGATTATCCGAAAACTGAATTTCAGTCATTTCAGCCCCGATTCAGGTCCGAATGGCACCAAATAAAATTTCATTGAATTCCAATAACCCATTGGAACAAAATATGTAAAAATATCCATAAAATGGTCTGACCCGATCTTTAACAATATCCCGTGTACTAACCCCTTTGAGGATTATCCGAAAATCGAGTTTCAGTCATTTCAACCCTGATTGAGGTCCGAATGGCACCAAATAAAATTTCATTGAATTCCAATAACCCATAGGAACAAAATATGTAAAAAATATCCACAAAATGGTCCGACTTGATTTTTAAAAATATCCCGTGTACTAACCCCTTTGAGAAGTTTCCGAAAACCGAGTTTCGATCATATGAGCTCCGATTCCTGTCCGAACTGCGTTAAATAAAATTTCGTTGAATTCCAATAACCCATAGGAACAAAATATGTAAAAATATTCACAAAATGGTCCGACTCGATTTTTAACAAAATCCCGTGTACTAACCCCCTTGAAAATTTTCCGAAAACCGAGTTTCGATCATATCAGCTCCGATTCCGGTCCGAACTTCGTTAAATAAAATTTCGTTGAATTAGAATAACCCATAGGAACAAAATACGTAAAAATATTCACAAAATGGTCCGACTCGATTTTTAATAATATCCCGTGTACTTACCCCTTTGAGAATTTTCCGAAAACCGAGTTTCGATCTTATCAGCTCCGATTTCGGTCCGAACTGCGTTAAATAAAATTTCGTTGAATTCCAATAACCCATAGGAACAAAATTTGTAAAAATATCCATAAAATGGTCCGACTCGATTTTTAACAATATCCCGTGTACTAACCCCTTTGAGGATTATCCGAAAACCGAGTTTCAGTCATTTCAGCCCCGATTCACGTCCGAATGGCACCAAATAAAATTTCATTGAATTCCAATAACCCATAGGAACAAAATATGTAAAAATATCCACAAAATGGTCCAACTTTATTTTTAACAATATCCCGTGTACTAACCCCTTTGAGAAGTTTCCGAAAACCGAGTTTCGATAATATCAGCTCCGATTCCGGTCCGAACTGCGTTAAATAAAAGTGCGTTGAATTCCAATAACCCATAGGAACAAAATATGTAAAAATATCCATAAAATGGTCCGACCCGATTTTTAACAATATCCCGTGTACTAACCCCTTTGAGGATTATCCGAAAACCGAGTTTCAGTCATTTCAGCCCCGATTCAGGTCCGAATGGCACCAAATAAAATTTCATTGAATTCCAATAACCCATAGGAACAAAATATGTAAAAAATATCCACAAAATGGCCCGACTTGATTTTTAAAAATATCCCGTGTACTAACCCCTTTGAGAAGTTTCCGAAAACCGAGTTTCGATCATATGAGCTCCGATTCCTGTCCGAACTGCGTTAAATAAAATTTCGTTGAATTCCAATAACCCATAGGAACAAAATATGTAAAAATATTCACAAAATGGTCCGACTCAATTTTTAACAAAATCCCGTGTACTAACCCCCTTGAAAATTTTCCGAAAACCGAGTTTCGATCATATCAGCTCCGATTCCGATCCGAACTTCGTTAAATAAAATTTCGTTGAATTCCAATAACCCACAGGAACAAAATATGTAAAAATATTCACAAAATGGTCCGACTCGATTTTTAACAAAATCTCGTGTACTAACCCCCTTGAAAATTTTCCGAAAACCGAGTTTCGATTATATCAGCTTCGATTCCGGTCCGAACTGGGTTAAATAAAATTGCGTTGAATTCCAATAACCCATAGGAACAAAATATGTAAAAATATCCATAAAATGGTCCGACTTGATTTATAACAATATCCCGTGTACGAACCCCTCTGAGGATTATCCGAAAACCGAGTTTCAGTCATTTCAGCCCCGATTCAGGTCCGAATGGCACCAAATAAAATTTCATTGAATTCCAATAACCCATAGGAACAAAATAAGTAAAAATATCCATAAAATGGTCCGAATCGATTTTTAACAATATCCTGTGTATAACCCCTTTGAGGATTATCCAAAAACCGAGTTTCAGTCATTTCAGCCCCGATTCAGGTCCGAATGGCACCAAATAAAATTTCATTGAATTCCAATAACCCATAGGAACAAAATATGTAAAAATATCCACAAAATGGTCCGACTTGATTTTTAACAATATCCCGTGTACTAACCCCTTTTAGAAGTTTCGGAAAACCGAGTTTCGATCTTATCAGCTCCGATTCTGGTCCGAACTGCGTCAAATAAAATTTCGTTGAATTCCAATAACCCATAGGAACAAAATATGTAAAAATATTCACAAAATGGTCTGACTCGATTTTTAACAATATCCCGTGTACTAACGCCTTTGAGAATTTTCAGAAAATCGAGTTTCGATCATATCAGCTCCGATTTCGGTCCGAACTGCGTTAAATAAAATTTCGTTGAATTCCAAAAACCCATTGGAACAAAATATGTAAAAATACCCATAAAATGGTCCGACTCGATTTTTAACAATATCCCGTGTACGAACCCCTCTGAGGATTATCCGAAAACCGAGTTTCAGTCATTTCAGCCCCGATTCAGGTCCGAATGGCACCAAATAAAATTTCATTGAATTCCAATAACCCATAGGAACAAAATATGTTAAAATATCCACAAAATGGTCTGACTTTATTTTTAACAATATCCCGTGTACTAACCCCTTTGAGAAGTTTCCGAAAACCGAGTTTCGATTATATCAGCTTCGATTCCGGTCCGAACTGCGTTAAATAAAATTGCGTTGAATTCCAATAACCCATAGGAACAAAATATGTAAAAATATCCATAAAATGGTCCGACTTGATTTATAACAATATCCCGTGTACGAACCCCTTTGAGGATTATCCGAAAACCGAGTTTCAGTCATTTCAGCCCCGATTCAGGTCCGAATGGCACCAAATAAAATTTCATTGAATTCCAATAACCCATAGGAACAAAATACGTAAAAATATTCACAAAATGGTCCGACTCGATTTTTAATAATATCCCGTGTACTTACCCCTTTGAGAATTTTCCGAAAACCGAGTTTCGATCTTATCAGCTCCGATTTCGGTCCGAACTGCGTTAAATAAAATTTCGTTGAATTCCAATAACCCATAGGAACAAAATTTGTAAAAATATCCATAAAATGGTCCGACTCGATTTTTAACAATATCCCGTGTACTAACCCCTTTGAGGATTATCCGAAAACCGAGTTTCAGTCATTTCAGCCCCGATTCAGGTCCGAATGGCACCAAATAAAATTTCATTGAATTCCAATAACCCATAGGAACAAAATATGTAAAAATATCCACAAAATGGTCCAACTTTATTTTTAACAATATCCCGTGTACTAACCCCTTTGAGAAGTTTCCGAAAACCGAGTTTCGATCATATCAGCTCCGATTCCGGTCCGAACTGCGTTAAATAAAAGTGCGTTGAATTCCAATAACCCATAGGAACAAAATATGTAAAAATATCCATAAAATGGTCCGACCCGATTTTTAACAATATCCCGTGTACTAACCCCTTTGAGGATTATCCGAAAACCGAGTTTCAGTCATTTCAGCCCCGATTCAGGTCCGAATGGCACCAAATAAAATTTCATTGAATTCCAATAACCCATTGGAACAAAATATGTCAAAATATCCATAAAAAGGTCCAACTCGATCTTTAAAAATATCCCGTGTACTAACCCCTTTGAGGATTATCCGAAAACCGAGTTTCAGTCATTTCAGCCCCGATTCAGGTCCGAATGGCACCAAATAAAATTTCATTGAATTCCAATAACCCATAGGAACAAAATATGTAAAAATATCCACAAAATGGTCCAACTTTATTTTTAACAATATCCCGTGTACTAACCCCTTTGAGAAGTTTCCGAAAACCGAGTTTCGATCATATCAGCTCCGATTCCGGTCCGAACTGCGTTAAATAAAAGTGCGTTGAATTCCAATAACCCATAGGAACAAAATATGTAAAAATATCCATAAAATGGTCCGACTCGATTTTTAACAATATCCCGTTTACTAACCCATTTGAGGATTATCCGAAAACTGAATTTCAGTCATTTCAGCCCCGATTCAGGTCCGAATGGCACCAAATAAAATTTCATTGAATTCCAATAACCCATTGGAACAAAATATGTAAAAATATCCATAAAATGGTCTGACCCGATCTTTAACAATATCCCGTGTACTAACCCCTTTGAGGATTATCCGAAAATCGAGTTTCAGTCATTTCAACCCTGATTCAGGTCCGAATGGCACCAAATAAAATTTCATTGAATTCCAATAACCCATAGGAACAAAATATGTAAAAAATATCCACAAAATGGTCCGACTTGATTTTTAAAAATATCCCGTGTACTAACCCCTTTGAGAAGTTTCCGAAAACCGAGTTTCGATCATATGAGCTCCGATTCCTGTCCGAACTGCGTTAAATAAAATTTCGTTGAATTCCAATAACCCATAGGAACAAAATATGTAAAAATATTCACAAAATGGTCCGACTCGATTTTTAACAAAATCCCGTGTACTAACCCCCTTGAAAATTTTCCGAAAACCGAGTTTCGATCATATCAGCTCCGATTCCGGTCCGAACTTCGTTAAATAAAATTTCGTTGAATTAGAATAACCCATAGGAACAAAATACGTAAAAATATTCACAAAATGGTCCGACTCGATTTTTAATAATATCCCGTGTACTTACCCCTTTGAGAATTTTCCGAAAACCGAGTTTCGATCTTATCAGCTCCGATTTCGGTCCGAACTGCGTTAAATAAAATTTCGTTGAATTCCAATAACCCATAGGAACAAAATTTGTAAAAATATCCATAAAATGGTCCGACTCGATTTTTAACAATATCCCGTGTACTAACCCCTTTGAGGATTATCCGAAAACCGAGTTTCAGTCATTTCAGCCCCGATTCAGGTCCGAATGGCACCAAATAAAATTTCATTGAATTCCAATAACCCATAGGAACAAAATATGTAAAAATATCCACAAAATGGTCCAACTTTATTTTTAACAATATCCCGTGTACTAACCCCTTTGAGAAGTTTCCGAAAACCGAGTTTCGATCATATCAGCTCCGATTCCGGTCCGAACTGCGTTAAATAAAAGTGCGTTGAATTCCAATAACCCATAGGAACAAAATATGTAAAAATATCCATAAAATGGTCCGACCCGATTTTTAACAATATCCCGTGTACTAACCCCTTTGAGGATTATCCGAAAACCGAGTTTCAGTCATTTCAGCCCCGATTCAGGTCCGAATGGCACCAAATAAAATTTCATTGAATTCCAATAACCCATAGGAACAAAATATGTAAAAAATATCCACAAAATGGCCCGACTTGATTTTTAAAAATATCCCGTGTACTAACCCCTTTGAGAAGTTTCCGAAAACCGAGTTTCGATCATATGAGCTCCGATTCCTGTCCGAACTGCGTTAAATAAAATTTCGTTGAATTCCAATAACCCATAGGAACAAAATATGTAAAAATATTCACAAAATGGTCCGACTCAATTTTTAACAAAATCCCGTGTACTAACCCCCTTGAAAATTTTCCGAAAACCGAGTTTCGATCATATCAGCTCCGATTCCGATCCGAACTTCGTTAAATAAAATTTCGTTGAATTCCAATAACCCACAGGAACAAAATATGTAAAAATATTCACAAAATGGTCCGACTCGATTTTTAACAAAATCTCGTGTACTAACCCCCTTGAAAATTTTCCGAAAACCGAGTTTCGATTATATCAGCTTCGATTCCGGTCCGAACTGCGTTAAATAAAATTGCGTTGAATTCCAATAACCCATAGGAACAAAATATGTAAAAATATCCATAAAATGGTCCGACTTGATTTATAACAATATCCCGTGTACGAACCCCTCTGAGGATTATCCGAAAACCGAGTTTCAGTCATTTCAGCCCCGATTCAGGTCCGAATGGCACCAAATAAAATTTCATTGAATTCCAATAACCCATAGGAACAAAATAAGTAAAAATATCCTTAAAATGGTCCGACTCAATTTTTAACAATATCCTGTGTATAACCCCTTTGAGGATTATCCAAAAACCGAGTTTCAGTCATTTCAGCCCCGATTCAGGTCCGAATGGCACCAAATAAAATTTCATTGAATTCCAATAACCCATAGGAACAAAATATGTAAAAATATCCACAAAATGGTCCGACTTGATTTTTAACAATATCCCGTGTACTAACCCCTTTGAGAAGTTTCGGAAAACCGAGTTTCGATCTTATCAGCTCCGATTCTGGTCCGAACTGCGTCAAATAAAATTTCGTTGAATTCCAATAACCCATAGGAACAAAATATGTAAAAATATTCACAAAATGGTCTGACTCGATTTTTAACAATATCCCGTGTACTAACGCCTTTGAGAATTTTCAGAAAATCGAGTTTCGATCATATCAGCTCCGATTTCGGTCCGAACTGCGTTAAATAAAATTTCGTTGAATTCCAAAAACCCATTGGAACAAAATATGTAAAAATACCCATAAAATGGTCCGACTCGATTTTTAACAATATCCCGTGTACGAACCCCTCTGAGGATTATCCGAAAACCGAGTTTCAGTCATTTCAGCCCCGATTCAGGTCCGAATGGCACCAAATAAAATTTCATTGAATTCCAATAACCCATAGGAACAAAATATGTAAAAATATCCACAAAATGGTCTGACTTTATTTTTAACAATATCCCGTGTAGTAACCCCTTTGAGAAGTTTCCGAAAACCGAGTTTCGATTATATCAGCTTCGATTCCGGTCCGAACTGCGTTAAATAAAATTGCGTTGAATTCCAATAACCCATAGGAACAAAATATGTAAAAATATCCATAAAATGGTCCGACTTGATTTATAACAATATCCCGTGTACGAACCCCTTTGAGGATTATCCGAAAACCGAGTTTCAGTCATTTCAGCCCCGATTCAGGTCCGAATGGCACCAAATAAAATTTCATTGAATTCCAATAACCCATAGGAACAAAATAAGTAAAAATATCCATAAAATGGTCCGACTCGATTTTTAACAATATCCTGTGTATAACCCCTTTGAGGATTATCCAAAAACCGAGTTTCAGTCATTTCAGCCCCGATTCAGGTCCGAATGGCACCAAATAAAATTTCATTGAATTCCAATAACCCATAGGAACAAAATATGTAAAAATATCCACAAAATGGTCCGACTTGATTTTTAACAATATCCCGTGTACTAACCCCTTTGAGAAGTTTCGGAAAACCGAGTTTCGATCTTATCAGCTCCGATTCCGGTCCGAACTGCGTCAAATAAAATTTCGTTGAATTCCAATAACCCATAGGAACAAAATATGTAAAAATATTCACAAAATGGTCTGACTCGATTTTTAACAATATCCCGTGTACTAACCCCTTTGAGAATTTTCAGAAAATCGAGTTTCGATCATATCAGCTCCGATTTCGGTCCGAACTGCGTTAAATAAAATTTCGTTGAATTCGAAAAACCCATTGGAACAAAATATGTAAAAATATCTATAAAATGGTCCGACTCGATTTTTAACAATATCCCGTGTACTAACCCCTTTGAGGATTATCCGAAAACCAAGTTTCAGTCATTTCAGCCCCGATTCAGGTCCGAATGGCACCAAATAAAATTTCATTGAATTCCAATAACCCATAGGAACAAAATATGTAAAAATATCCACAAAATGGTCCGACTTTATTTTTAACAATATCCCGTGTACTAACCCCTTTGAGAAGTTTCCGAAAACCGAGTTTCGATCATATCAGCTCCGATTCCGGTCCGAACTGCGTTAAATAAAATTGCGTTGAATTCCAATAACCCATAGGAACAAAATATGTAAAAATATCCATAAAATGGTCCGACTTGATTTTTAACAATATCCCGTGTACGAACCCCTTTGAGGATTATCCGAAAACCGAGTTTCAGTCATTTCAGCCCCGATTCAGGTCCGAATGGCACCAAATAAAATTTCATTGAATTCCAATAACCCATAGGAACAAAATAAGTAAAAATATCCATAAAATGGTCCGACTCGATTTTTAACAATATCCTGTGTGTAACCCCTTTGAGGATTATCCGAAAACCGAGTTTCAAACATTTCAGTCCCGATTCAGGTCCGAATGGCACCAAATAAAATTTCATTGAATTCCAATAACCCATAGGAACAAAATATGTAAAAATATCCACAAAATGGTCCGACTTGATTTTTAACAATATCCCGTGTACTAACCCCTTTGAGAAGTTTCGGAAAACCTAGTTTCGATCTTATCAGCTCCGATTCCAGTCCGAACTGCGTCAAATAAAATTTCGTCGAATTCCAATAACCCATAGGAACAAAATATGTAAAAATATTCACAAAATGGTCTGACTCGATTTTTAACAATATCCCGTGTACTAACCCCTTTGAGAATTTTCAGAAAATCGAGTTTCGATCATATAAGCTCCGATTTCGGTCCGAACTGCGTTAAATAAAATTTCGTTGAATTCCAAAAACCCATTGGAACAAAATATGTAAAAATTTCCATAAAATGGTCCGACTCGATTTTTAACAATATCCCGTGTACTAACCCCTTTGAGGATTATCCGAAAATCGAGTTTCAGTCATTTCAGCCCCGATTCAGGTCCGAATGGCACCAAATAAAATTTCATTGAATTCCAATAACCCATAGGAACAAAATATGTAAAAAATCCAGAAAATGGTCCGACTTGATTTTTAAAAATATCCCGTGTACTAACCCCTTTGAGAAGTTTCCGAAAACCGAGTTTCGATCATATCAGCTCCGATTCCGGTCCGAACTCCGTTAAATAAAATTGTGTTGAATTCCAATAACCCATAGGAACAAAATATGTAAAAATATCCATAAAATGGTCCGACTCGATTTTTAACAATATCCCGTGTACTAACCCCTTTGAGGATTATCCGAAAACCGAGTTTCAGTCATTTCAGCCCCGATTCAGGTCCGAATGGCACCAAATAAAATTTCTTTGAATTCCAATAACCCATTGGAACAAAATATGTAAAAATATCCATAAAATGGTCCGACTCGATTTTTAACAATATCCCGTGTACTAACTCCTTTGAGGATTATCCGAAAACCAAGTTTCAGTCATTTCAGCCCCGATTCAGGTCCGAATGGCACCAAATAAAATTTCATTGAATTCCAATAACCCATAGGAACAAAATATTTAAAAATATCCACAAAATGGTCCGACTTGATTTTTAAAAATATCCCGTGTACTAACCCCTTTGAGAAGTTCCGGAAAACCGAGTTTCGATCTTATCAGCTCCGATTCCGGTCCGAACTGCGTCAAATAAAATTTCGTTGAATTCCAATAACCCATAGGAACAAAATATGTAAAAATATTCACAAAATGGTCTGACTCGATTTTTAACAATATCCCGTGTACTAACCCCTTTGAGAATTTTCAGAAAATCGAGTTTCGATCATATCAGCTCCGATTTCGGTCCGAACTGCGTTAAATAAAATTTCGTTGAATTCCAAAAACCCATTGGAACAAAATATGTAAAAATATCCATAAAATGGTCCAACTCGATTTTTAACAATATCCCGTGTACTAACCCCTTTGAGGATTATCCGAAAACCTAGTTTCAAACATTTCAGCCCCGATTCAGGTCCGAATGGCACCAAATAAAATTTCATTGAATTCCAATAACCCATAGGAACAAAATATGTAAAAATATCCACAAAATGGTCCGACTTGATTTTTAACAATATCCCGTGTACTTAACCCCTTTGAGAAGTTTCGGAAAACCTAGTTTCGATCTTATCAGCTCCGATTCCGGTCCGAACTGCGTCAAATAAAATTTCGTTGAATTCCAATAACCCATAGGAACAAAATATGTAAAAATATTCACAAAATGGTCTGACTCGATTTTTAACAATATCCCGTGTACTAACCCCTTTGAGAATTTTCAAAAAATCGAGTTTCGATCATATAAGCTCCGATTTCGATCCGAACTGCGTTAAATAAAATTTCGTTGAATTCCAAAAACCCATTGCAACAAAATATGTAAAAATATCCATAAAAGGGTCCGACTCGATTTTTAACAATATCCCGTGTACTAACCCCTTTGAGGATTATCCGAAAACCGAGTTTCAGTCATTTCAGCCCCGATTCAGGTCCGAATGGCACCAAATAAAATTTCATTGAATTCCAATAACCCATAGGAACAAAATATGTAAAAAAATCCAGAAAATGGTCCGACTTGATTTTTAAAAATATCCCGTATACTAACCCCTTTGAGAAGTTTTCGAAAACCGAGTTTCGATCATATCAGCTCCGATTCCGGTCCGAACTCCGTTAAATAAAATTGTGTTGAATTTCAATAACCCATAGGAACAAAATATGTAAAAATATCCATAAAATGGTCCGACTCGATTTTTAACAATATCCCGTGTACTAACCCCTATGAGGATTATCCGAAAACCGAGTTTCAGTCATTTCAGCCCCGATTCAGGTCCGAATGGCACCAAATAAATTTCTTTGAATTCCAATAACCCATTGGAACAAAATATGTAAAAATATCCATAAAATGGTCTGACTCGATTTTTAACAATATCCCGTGTACTAACTCCTTTGAGGATTATCCGAAAACCAAGTTTCAGTCATTTCAGCCCTGATTCAGGTCCGAATGACACCAAATAAAATTTAATTGAATTCCAATAACCCATAGGAACAAAATATGTAAAAATATCCACAAAATGGTCCGACTTGATTTTTAACAATATCCCGTGTACTAACTCCTTTGAGGATTATCCGAAAACCAAGTTTCAGTCATTTCAGCCCCGATTCAGGTCCGAATGGCACCAAATAAAATTTCATTGAATTCCAATAACCCATAGGAACAAAATATTTAAAAATATCCACAAAATGGTCCGACTTGATTTTTAAAAATATCCCGTGTACTAACCCCTTTGAGAAGTTCCGGAAAACCGAGTTTCGATCTTATCAGCTCCGATTCCGGTCCGAACTGCGTCAAATAAAATTTCGTTGAATTCCAATAACCCATAGGAACAAAATATGTAAAAATATTCACAAAATGGTCTGACTCGATTTTTAACAATATCCCGTGTACTAACCCCTTTGAGAATTTTCAGAAAATCGAGTTTCGATCATATCAGCTCCGATTTCGGTCCGAACTGCGTTAAATAAAATTTCGTTGAATTCCAAAAACCCATTGGAACAAAATATGTAAAAATATCCATAAAATGGTCCAACTCGATTTTTAACAATATCCCGTGTACTAACCCCTTTGAGGATTATCCGAAAACCTAGTTTCAAACATTTCAGCCCCGATTCAGGTCCGAATGGCACCAAATAAAATTTCATTGAATTCCAATAACCCATAGGAACAAAATATGTAAAAATATCCACAAAATGGTCCGACTTGATTTTTAACAATATCCCGTGTACTTAACCCCTTTGAGAAGTTTCGGAAAACCTAGTTTCGATCTTATCAGCTCCGATTCCGGTCCGAACTGCGTCAAATAAAATTTCGTTGAATTCCAATAACCCATAGGAACAAAATATGTAAAAATATTCACAAAATGGTCTGACTCGATTTTTAACAATATCCCGTGTACTAACCCCTTTGAGAATTTTCAAAAAATCGAGTTTCGATCATATAAGCTCCGATTTCGATCCGAACTGCGTTAAATAAAATTTCGTTGAATTCCAAAAACCCATTGCAACAAAATATGTAAAAATATCCATAAAAGGGTCCGACTCGATTTTTAACAATATCCCGTGTACTAACCCCTTTGAGGATTATCCGAAAACCGAGTTTCAGTCATTTCAGCCCCGATTCAGGTCCGAATGGCACCAAATAAAATTTCATTGAATTCCAATAACCCATAGGAACAAAATATGTAAAAAAATCCAGAAAATGGTCCGACTTGATTTTTAAAAATATCCCGTATACTAACCCCTTTGAGAAGTTTTCGAAAACCGAGTTTCGATCATATCAGCTCCGATTCCGGTCCGAACTCCGTTAAATAAAATTGTGTTGAATTTCAATAACCCATAGGAACAAAATATGTAAAAATATCCATAAAATGGTCCGACTCGATTTTTAACAATATCCCGTGTACTAACCCCTATGAGGATTATCCGAAAACCGAGTTTCAGTCATTTCAGCCCCGATTCAGGTCCGAATGGCACCAAATAAATTTCTTTGAATTCCAATAACCCATTGGAACAAAATATGTAAAAATATCCATAAAATGGTCTGACTCGATTTTTAACAATATCCCGTGTACTAACTCCTTTGAGGATTATCCGAAAACCAAGTTTCAGTCATTTCAGCCCTGATTCAGGTCCGAATGACACCAAATAAAATTTAATTGAATTCCAATAACCCATAGGAACAAAATATGTAAAAATATCCACAAAATGGTCCGACTTGATTTTTAACAATATCCCGTGTACTAACCCCTTTGAGAAGTTCCGGAAAACCGAGTTTCGATCTTATCAGCTCCGATTCCGGTCCGAACTGCGTCAAATAAAATTTCGTTGAATTCCAATAACCCATAGGAACAAAATATGTAAAAATATTCACAAAATGGTCTGACTCGATTTTTAACAATATCCCGTGTACTAACCCCTTTGAGAATTTTCAGAAAATCGAGTTTCGATTATATAAGCTCCGATTTCGGTCCGAACTGCGTTAAATAAAATTTCGTTGAATTCCAAAAACCCATTGGAACAAAATATGTAAAAATATCCATAAAATGGTCCGACTCGATTTTTAACAATATCCCGTGTACTAACCCCTTTGAGGATTATCCGAAAACCGAGTTTCAGTCATTTCAGCCCCGATTCAGGTCCGAATGGCACCAAATAAAATTTCATTGAATTCCAATAACCCATAGGAACAAAATATGTAAAAATATCCACAAAATGGTCCGACTTTATTTTTAACAATATCCCGTGTACTAACCCCTTTGAGAAGTTTCCGAAAACCGAGTTTCGATCATATCAGCTCCGATTCCGGTCCGAACTCCGTTAAATAAAATTGTGTTGAATTTCAATAACCCATAGGAACAAAATATGTAAAAATATCCATAAAATGGTCCGAATCGATTTTTAACAATATCCCGTGTACTAACCCCTATGAGGATTATCCGAAAACCGAGTTTCAGTCATTTCAGCCCCGATTCAGGTCCGAATGGCACCAAATAAAATTTCTTTGAATTCCAATAACCCATTGGAACAAAATATGTAAAAATATCCATAAAATGGTCTGACTCGATTTTTAACAATATCCCGTGTACTAACTCCTTTGAGGATTATCCGAAAACCAAGTTTCAGTCATTTCAGCCCCGATTCAGGTCCGAATGGCACCAAATAAAATTTAATTGAATTCCAATAACCCATAGGAACAAAATATGTAAAAATATCCACAAAATGGTCCGACTTGATTTTTAACAATATCCCGTGTACTAACCCCTTTGAGAAGTTCCGGAAAACCGAGTTTCGATCTTATCAGCTCCGATTCCGGTCCGAACTGCGTCAAATAAAATTTCGTTGAATTCCAATAACCCATAGGAACAAAATATGTAAAAATATTCACAAAATGGTCTGACTCGATTTTTAACAATATCCCGTGTACTAACCCCTTTGAGAATTTTCAGAAAATCGAGTTTCGATCATATCAGCTCCAATTTCGGTCCGAACTGCGTTAAATAAAATTTCGTTGAATTCCAAAAACCCATTGGAACAAAATATGTAAAAATATCCATAAAATGGTCCGACTCGATTTTTAACAATATCCCGTGTACTAACCCATTTGAGGATTATTCGAAAACCGAGTTTCAGTCATTTCAGCCCCGATTCAGGTCCGAATGGCACCAAATAAAATTTCATTGAATTCCAATAACCCATAGGAACAAAATATGTAAAAATATCCATAAAATGGTCCGACTCGATTTTTAACAATATCCCGTGTACTAACTCCTTTGAGGATTATCCGGAAACCGAGTTTCAGTCGTTTCAGCCCCGATTCAGGTCCGAATGGCACCAAATAAAATTTCATTGAATTCCAATAACCCATTGGAACAAAATATGTAAAAATATCCATAAAATGGTCCGACTCAATTTTTAACAATATCCTGTGTATAACCCCTTTGAGGATTATCCGAAAACCAAGTTTCAGTCATTTCAGCCCCGATTCAGGTCCGAATGGCACCAAATAAAATTTCATTGAATTCCAATAACCCATAGGAACAAAATATGTAAAAATATCCACAAAATGGTCCGACTTGATTTTTAACAATATCCCGTGTACTAACCCCTTTGAGAAGTTTCGGAAAACCGAGTTACGATCTTATTAGCTCCGATTCCGGTCCGAACTGCGTCAAATAAAATTTCGTTGAATTCCAATAACCCATAGGAACAAAATATGTAAAATATTCACAAAATGGTCTGACTCGATTTTTAACAATATCCCGTGTACTAACCCCTTTGAGAATTTTCAGAAAATCGAGTTTCGATCATATCAGCTCCGATTTCGGTCCGAACTGCGTTAAATAAAATTTCGTTGAATTCCAATAACCCATTGGAACAAAATATGTAAAAATATCCATAAAATGGTCCGACTCGATTTTTAACAATATCCTGTGTATAACCCCTTTGAGGATTATCCGAAAACCAAGTTTCAGTCATTTCAGCCCCGATTCAGGTCCGAATGGCACCAAATAAAATTTCATTGAATTCCAATAACCCATAGGAACAAAATATGTACAAATATCCACAAAATGGTCTGACTTTATTTTTAACAATATCCCGTGTACTAACCCCTTTGAGAAGTTTCCGAAAACCGAGTTTCGATCATATCAGCTCCGATTCCGGTCCGAACTGCGTTAAATAAAATTGCGTTGAATTCCAATAACCCATAGGAACAAAATTTGTAAAAATATCCATAAAATGGTCCGACTCGATTTTTAACAATATCCTGTGTACTAACCCCTTTGATGATTATCCGAAATCCGAGTTTCAGTCATTTCAGCCCCGATTCAGGTCCGAATGACACCAAATAAAATTTCTTTGAATTCCAATAACCCATTGGAACAAAATATGTATAAATATCCATAAAATGGTCCGACTCAATTTTTAACAATATCCCGTGTACTAACTCCTTTGAGGATTATCCGAAAACCGAGTTTCAGTCGTTTCAGCCCCGATTCAGGTCCGAATGGCACCAAATAAAATTTCATTGAATTCCAATAACCCATTGGAACAAAATATGTAAAAATATCCATAAAATGGTCCGACTCGATTTTTAACAATATCTCGTGTACTAACCCCTTTGAGGATTATCCGAAAACCGAGTTTCAGTCATTTCAGCCCCGATTCAGGTCCGAATGGCACCAAATAAAATTTCATTGAATTCCAATAACCCATAGGAACAAAATATGTAAAAATATCCACAAAATGGTCCGACTTTATTTTTAACAATATCCCGTGTACTAACCCCTTTGAGAAGTTTCCGAAAACCGAGTTTCGATCATATCAGCTCCGATTCCGGTCCGAACTGCGTTAAATAAAATTGCGTTGAATTCCAATAACCCATAGGAACAAAATATGTAAAAATATCCATAAAATGGTCCGACTTGATTTTTAACAATATCCCGTGTACGAACCCCTTTGAGGATTATCCGAAAACCGAGTTTCAGTCATTTCAGCCCCGATTCAGGTCCGAATGGCACAGAATAAAATTTCATTGAATTCCAATAACCCATAGGAACAAAATAAGTTAAAATATCCATAAAATGGTCCGACTCGATTTTTAACAATATCCTGTGTATAACCCCTTTGAGGATTATCCGAAAACCGAATTTCAGTCATTTCAGCCCCGATTCAGGTCCGAATGGCACCAAATAAAATTTCATTGAATTCCAATAACCCATAGGAACAAAATATGTAAAAATATCCACAATATGGTCCGACTTGATTTTTAACAATATCCCGTGTACTAACCCCTTTGAGAAGTTCCGGAAAACCGAGTTTCGATCTTATCAACTCCGATTCCGGTCCGAACTGCGTCAAATAAAATTTCGTTGAATTCCAATAACCCATAGGAACAAAATATGTAAAAATATTCACAAAATGGTCTGACTCGATTTTTAACAATATCCCGTGTACTAACCCCTTTGAGAATTTTCAGAAAATCGAGTTTCGATCATATCAGCTCCGATTTCGGTCCGAACTGCGTTAAATAAAATTTCGTTGAATTCCAAAAACCCATTGGAACAAAATATGTAAAAATATCCATAAAATGGTCGACTCGATTTTTAACAATATCCCGTGTACTAACCCCTTTGAGGATTATCCGAAAACCGAGTTTCAGTCATTTCAGCCCCGATTCAGGTCCGAATGGCACCAAATAAAATTTCATTGAATTCCAATAACCCATAGGAACAAAATATGTAAAAAAATCTAGAAAATGGTCCGACTTGATTTTTAAAAATATCCCGTGTACTAACCCCTTTGAGAAGTTTCCGAAAACCGAGTTTCGATCATATCAGCTCCGATTCCGGTCCGAACTCCGTTAAATAAAATTTAATTGAATTCCAATAACCCATAGGAACAAAATATGTAAAAATATCCACAAAATGGTCCGACTCGATTTTTAACAATATCCCGTGTACTAACCCCTTTGAGAAGTTTCCGAAAACCGAGTTTCGATCATATCAGATAAAATTGCGTTGAATTCCAATAACCCATTGGAACAAAATATGTAAAAATATCCACAAAATGGTCCGACTTGATTTTTAACAATATCCCGTGTACGAACCCCTTTGAGGATTATCCGAAAACCGAGTTTCAGTCATTTCAGCCCCGATTCAGGTCCGAATGGCACAGAATAAAATTTCATTGAATTCCAATAACCCATAGGAACAAAATAAGTAAAAATATCCATAAAATGGTCCAACTCGATTTTTAACAATATCCCGTGTACTAACCCCTTTGAGGATTATCCGAAAACCGAGTTTCAGTCATTTCAGCCCCGATTCAGGTCCGAATGGCACCAAATAAAATTTCTTTGAATTCCAATAACCCATTGGAACAAAATATGTAAAAATATCCATAAAATGGTCCGACTCGATTTTTAACAATATCCCGTGTACTTACTCCTTTGAGGATTATCCGAAAACCGAGTTTCAGTCGTTTCAGCCCCGGTTCAGGTCCGAATGGCACCAAATAAAATTTCATTGAATTCCAATAACCCATTGGAACAAAATATGTAAAAATATCCATAAAATGGTCCGACTCGATTTTTAACAATATCCCGTGTACTAACCCCTTTGAGGATTATACGAAAACCGAGTTTCAGTCATTTCAGCCCCGATTCAGGTCCGAATGGCACCAAATAAAATTTCATTGAATTCCAATAACCCATTGGAACAAAATATGTAAAAATATCAATAAAATGGTCCGACTCGATTTTTAACAATATCCTGTGTATAACCCCTTTGAGGATTATCCGAAAACCAAGTTTCAGTCATTTCAGCCCCAATTCAGGTCCGAATGGCACCAAATAAAATTTCATTGAATTCCAATAACCCATAGGAACTAAATATGAAAAAATATCCACAAAATGGTCCGACTTGATTTTTAAAAATATCCCGTGTACTAACCCCTTTGAGAAGTTTCCGAAAACCGAGTTTCGATCATATCAGCTCCGATTCCGGTCCGAACTCCGTTAAATAAAATTTAATTGAATTCCAATAACCCATAGGAACAAAATATGTAAAAATATCCACAAAATGGTCTGACTCGATTTTTAACAATATCCCGTGTACTAACCCCTTTGAGAAGTTTCCGAAAACCGAGTTTCGATCATATCAACTCCGATTCCGGTCCGAACAGCGTTAAATAAAATTGCGTTGAATTCCAATAACCCATAGAAACAAAATTTGTAAAAATATCCATAAAATGGTCCGACTCGATTTTTAACAATATCCCGTGTACTAACCCCTTTGAGGATTATCCGAAAACCGAGTTTCAGTCATTTCAGCCCCGATTCAGGTCCGAATGGCACCAAATAAAATTTCTTTGAATTCCAATAACCCATTGGAACAAAATATGTAAAAATATCCATAAAATGGTCCGACTCGATTTTTAACAATATCCCGTGTACTTACTCCTTTGAGGATTATCCGAAAACCGAGTTTCAGTCGTTTCAGCCCCGGTTCAGGTCCGAATGGCACCAAATAAAATTTCATTGAATTCCAATAACCCATTGGAACAAAATATGTAAAAATATCCATAAAATGGTCCGACTCGATTTTTAACAATATCCCGTGTACTAACCCCTTTGAGGATTATACGAAAACCGAGTTTCAGTCATTTCAGCCCCGATTCAGGTCCGAATGGCACCAAATAAAATTTCATTGAATTCCAATAACCCATTGGAACAAAATATGTAAAAATATCAATAAAATGGTCCGACTCGATTTTTAACAATATCCTGTGTATAACCCCTTTGAGGATTATCCGAAAACCAAGTTTCAGTCATTTCAGCCCCAATTCAGGTCCGAATGGCACCAAATAAAATTTCATTGAATTCCAATAACCCATAGGAACTAAATATGAAAAAATATCCACAAAATGGTCCGACTTGATTTTTAAAAATATCCCGTGTACTAACCCCTTTGAGAAGTTTCCGAAAACCGAGTTTCGATCATATCAGCTCCGATTCCGGTCCGAACTCCGTTAAATAAAATTTAATTGAATTCCAATAACCCATAGGAACAAAATATGTAAAAATATCCACAAAATGGTCTGACTCGATTTTTAACAATATCCCGTGTACTAACCCCTTTGAGAAGTTTCCGAAAACCGAGTTTCGATCATATCAACTCCGATTCCGGTCCGAACTGCGTTAAATAAAATTGCGTTGAATTCCAATAACCCATAGGAACAAAATTTGTAAAAATATCCATAAAATGGTCCGACTCGATTTTTAACAATATCCCGTGTACTAACCCCTTTGAGGATTATCCGAAAACCGAGTTTCAGTCATTTCAGCCCCGATTCAGGTCCGAATGGCACCAAATAAAATTTCTTTGAATTACAATAACCCATTGGAACAAAATATGTAAAAATATCCATAAAATGGTCCGACTCGATTTTTAACAATATCCCGTGTACTAACTCCTTTGAGGATTATCCGAAAACCGAGTTTCAGTCGTTTCAGCCCCGATTCAGGTCCGAATGGCACCAAATAAAATTTCATTGAATTCCAATAACCCATTGGAACAAAATATGTAAAAATATCAATAAAATGGTCCGACTCGATTTTTAACAATATCCTGTGTATAACCCCTTTGAGGATTATCCGAAAACCAAGTTTCAGTCATTTCAGCCCCAATTCAGGTCCGAATGGCACCAAATAAAATTTCATTGAATTCTAATAACCCATAGGAACAAAATATGTAAAAATATCCACAAAATGGTCTGACTTGATTTTTAACAATATCCCGTGTACTAACCCCTTTGAGAAGTTTCGGAAAACCGAGTTTCGATCTTATCAGCTCCGATTCCGGTCCGAACTACGTCAAATAAAATTTCGTTGAATTCCAATAACCCATAGGAACAAAATATGTAAAAATATTCACAAAATGGTCTGACTCGATTTTTAACAATATCCCGTGTACTAACCCCTTTGAGAATTTTCAGAAAATCGAGTTTCGATCATATCAGCTCCGATTTCGGTCCGAACTGCGTTAAATAAAATTTCGTTGAATTCCAAAAACCCATTGGAACAAAATATGTAAAAATATCCATAAAATGGTCCGACTCGATTTTTAACAATATCCCGTGTACTAACCCCTTTGAGTATTATCCGAAAACCAAGTTTCAGTCATTTCAGCCCCGATTCAGGTCCGAATGGCACCAAATAAAATTTCATTGAATACCAATAACCCATAGGAACAAAATATGTAAAAATATCCACAAAATGGTCCGACTTTATTTTTAACAATATCCCGTGTACTAACCCCTTTGAGAAGTTTCCGAAAACCGAGTTTCGATCATATCAACTCCGATTCCGGTCCGAACTGCGTTAAATAAAATTGCGTTGAATTCCAATAACCCATAGAAACAAAATTTGTAAAAATATCCATAAAATGGTCCGACTCGATTTTTAACAATATCCCGTGTACTAACCCCTTTGAGGATTATCCGAAAACCGAGTTTCAGTCATTTCAGCCCCGATTCAGGTCCGAATGGCACCAAATAAAATTTCTTTGAATTCCAATAACCCATTGGAACAAAATATGTAAAAATATCCATAAAATGGTCCGACTCGATTTTTAACAATATCCCGTGTACTTACTCCTTTGAGGATTATCCGAAAACCGAGTTTCAGTCGTTTCAGCCCCGGTTCAGGTCCGAATGGCACCAAATAAAATTTCATTGAATTCCAATAACCCATTGGAACAAAATATGTAAAAATATCCATAAAATGGTCCGACTCGATTTTTAACAATATCCCGTGTACTAACCCCTTTGAGGATTATACGAAAACCGAGTTTCAGTCATTTCAGCCCCGATTCAGGTCCGAATGGCACCAAATAAAATTTCATTGAATTCCAATAACCCATAGGAACTAAATATGAAAAAATATCCACAAAATGGTCCGACTTGATTTTTAAAAATATCCCGTGTACTAACCCCTTTGAGAAGTTTCCGAAAACCGAGTTTCGATCATATCAGCTACGATTCCGGTCCGAACTCCGTTAAATAAAATTGTGTTGAATTCCAATAACCCATAGGAACAAAATATGTAAAAATATCCATAAAATGGTCCGACTCGATTTTTAACAATATCCCGTGTAGTAACCCCTTTGAGGATTATCCGAAAACCGAGTTTCAGTCATTTCAGCCCCGATTCAGGTCCGAATGGCACCAAATAAAATTTCATTGAATTTCAATAACCCATTGGAACAAAATATGTAAAAATATCCATAAAATGGTCCGACTCGATCTTTAACAATATCCCGTGTACTAACTCCTTTGAGGATTATCCGAAAACCGAGTTTCAGTCGTTTCAGCCCCGATTCAGGTCCGAATGGCACCAAATAAAATTTCTTTGAATTACAATAACCCATTGGAACAAAATATGTAAAAATATCCATAAAATGGTCCGACTCGATTTTTAACAATATCCCCTGTACTAACTCCTTTGAGGATTATCCGAAAACCGAGTTTCAGTCGTTTCAGCCCCGATTCAGGTCCGAATGGCACCAAATAAAATTTCATTGAATTCCAATAACCCATTGGAACAAAATGTGTAAAAATATCAATAAAATGGTCCGACTCGATTTTTAACAATATCCTGTGTATAACCCCTTTGAGGATTATCCGAAAACCAAGTTTCAGTCATTTCAGCCCCAATTCAGGTCCGAATGGCACCAAATAAAATTTCATTGAATTCTAATAACCCATAGGAACAAAATATGTAAAAATATCCACAAAATGGTCTGACTTGATTTTTAACAATATCCCGTGTACTAACCCCTTTGAGAAGTTTCGGAAAACCGAGTTTCGATCTTATCAGCTCCGATTCCGGTCCGAACTACGTCAAATAAAATTTCGTTGAATTCCAATAACCCATAGGAACAAAATATGTAAAAATATTCACAAAATGGTCTGACTCGATTTTTAACAATATCCCGTGTACTAACCCCTTTGAGAATTTTCAGAAAATCGAGTTTCGATCATATCAGCTCCGATTTCGGTCCGAACTGCGTTAAATAAAATTTCGTTGAATTCCAAAAACCCATTGGAACAAAATATGTAAAAATATCCATAAAATGGTCCGACTCGATTTTTAACAATATCCCGTGTACTAACCCCTTTGAGTATTATCTGAAAACCAAGTTTCAGTCATTTCAGCCCCGATTCAGGTCCGAATGGCACCAAATAAAATTTCATTGAATACCAATAACCCATAGGAACAAAATATGTAAAAATATCCACAAAATGGTCCGACTTTATTTTTAACAATATCCCGTGTACTAACCCCTTTGAGAAGTTTCCGAAAACCGAGTTTCGATCATATCAACTCCGATTCCGGTCCGAACTGCGTTAAATAAAATTGCGTTGAATTCCAATAACCCATAGGAACAAAATTTGTAAAAATATCCATAAAATGGTCCGACTCGATTTTTAACAATATCCCGTGTACTAACCCCTTTGAGGATTATCCGAAAACCTAGTTTCAGTCATTTCAGCCCCGATTCAGGTCCGAATGGCACCAAATAAAATTTCTTTGAATTCCAATAACCCATTGGAACAAAATATGTAAAAATATCCATAAAATGGTCCGACTCGATTTTTAACAATATCCCGTGTACTAACTCCTTTGAGGATTATCCGAAAACCGAGTTTCAGTCGTTTCAGCCCCGATTCAGGTCCGAATGGCACCAAATAAAATTTCATTGAATTCCAATAACCCATTGGAACAAAATATGTAAAAATATCCATAAAATGGTCCGACTCGATTTTTAACAATATCCCGTGTACTAACCCCTTTGAGGATTATACGAAAACCGAGTTTCAGTCATTTCAGCCCCGATTCAGGTCCGAATGGCACCAAATAAAATTTCATTGAATTCCAATAACCCATAGGAACTAAATATGAAAAAATATCCACAAAATGGTCCGACTTGATTTTTAAAAATATCCCGTGTACTAACCCCTTTGAGAAGTTTCCAAAAACCGAGTTTCGATCATATCAGCTACGATTCCGGTCCGAACTCCGTTAAATAAAATTGTGTTGAATTCCAATAACCCATAGGAACAAAATATGTAAAAATATCCATAAAATGGTCCGACTCGATTTTTAACAATATCCCGTGTAGTAACCCCTTTGAGGATTATCCGAAAACCGAGTTTCAGTCATTTCAGCCCCGATTCAGGTCCGAATGGCACCAAATAAAATTTCATTGAATTTCAATAACCCATTGGAACAAAATATGTAAAAATATCCATAAAATGGTCCGACTCGATCTTTAACAATATCCCGTGTACTAACTCCTTTGAGGATTATCCGAAAATCGAGTTTCAGTCGTTTCAGCCCCGATTCAGGTCCGAATGGCACCAAATAAAATTTCTTTGAATTACAATAACCCATTGGAACAAAATATGTAAAAATATCCATAAAATGGTCCGACTCGATTTTTAACAATATCCCGTGTACTAACTCCTTTGAGGATTATCCGAAAACCGAGTTTCAGTCGTTTCAGCCCCGATTCAGGTCCGAATGGCACCAAATAAAATTTCATTGAATTCCAATAACCCATTGGAACAAAATATGTAAAAATATCAATAAAATGGTCCGACTCGATTTTTAACAATATCCTGTGTATAACCCCTTTGAGGATTATCCGAAAACCAAGTTTCAGTCATTTCAGCCCCAATTCAGGTCCGAATGGCACCAAATAAAATTTCATTGAATTCTAATAACCCATAGGAACAAAATATGTAAAAATATCCACAAAATGGTCTGACTTGATTTTTAACAATATCCCGTGTACTAACCCCTTTGAGAAGTTTCGGAAAACCGAGTTTCGATCTTATCAGCTCCGATTCCGGTCCGAACTACGTCAAATAAAATTTCGTTGAATTCCAATAACCCATAGGAACAAAATATGTAAAAATATTCACAAAATGGTCTGACTCGATTTTTAACAATATCCCGTGTACTAACCCCTTTGAGAATTTTCAGAAAATCGAGTTTCGATCATATCAGCTCCGATTTCGGTCCGAACTGCGTTAAATAAAATTTCGTTGAATTCCAAAAACCCATTGGAACAAAATATGTAAAAATATCCATAAAATGGTCCGACTCGATTTTTAACAATATCCCGTGTACTAACCCCTTTGAGTATTATCCGAAAACCAAGTTTCAGTCATTTCAGCCCCGATTCAGGTCCGAATGGCACCAAATAAAATTTCATTGAATACCAATAACCCATAGGAACAAAATATGTAAAAATATCCACAAAATGGTCCGACTTTATTTTTAACAATATCCCGTGTACTAACCCCTTTGAGAAGTTTCCGAAAACCGAGTTTCGATCATATCAACTCCGATTCCGGTCCGAACTGCGTTAAATAAAATTGCGTTGAATTCCAATAACCCATAGGAACAAAATTTGTAAAAATATCCATAAAATGGTCCGACTCGATTTTTAACAATATCCCGTGTACCAACCCCTTTGAGGATTATCCGAAAACCGAGTTTCAGTCATTTCAGCCCCGATTCAGGTCCGAATGGCACCAAATAAAATTTCTTTGAATTCCAATAACCCATTGGAACAAAATATGTAAAAATATCCATAAAATGGTCCGACTCGATTTTTAACAATATCCTGTGTATAACCCCTTTGAGGATTATCCGAAAACCAAGTTTCAGTCATTTCAGCCCCAATTCAGGTCCGAATGGCACCAAATAAAATTTCATTGAATTCTAATAACCCATAGGAACAAAATATGTAAAAATATCCACAAAATGGTCTGACTTGATTTTTAACAATATCCCGTGTACTAACCCCTTTGAGAAGTTTCGGAAAACCGAGTTTCGATCTTATCAGCTCCGATTCCGGTCCGAACTACGTCAAATAAAATTTCGTTGAATTCCAATAACCCATAGGAACAAAATATGTAAAAATATTCACAAAATGGTCTGACTCGATTTTTAACAATATCCCGTGTACTAACCCCTTTGAGAATTTTCAGAAAATCGAGTTTCGATCATATCAGCTCCGATTTCGGTCCGAACTGCGTTAAATAAAATTTCGTTGAATTCCAAAAACCCATTGGAACAAAATATGTAAAAATATCCATAAAATGGTCCGACTCGATTTTTAACAATATCCCGTGTACTAACCCCTTTGAGTATTATCCGAAAACCAAGTTTCAGTCATTTCAGCCCCGATTCAGGTCCGAATGGCACCAAATAAAATTTCATTGAATACCAATAACCCATAGGAACAAAATATGTAAAAATATCCACAAAATGGTCCGACTTTATTTTTAACAATATCCCGTGTACTAACCCCTTTGAGAAGTTTCCGAAAACCGAGTTTCGATCATATCAACTCCGATTCCGGTCCGAACTGCGTTAAATAAAATTGCGTTGAATTCCAATAACCCATAGGAACAAAATTTGTAAAAATATCCATAAAATGGTCCGACTCGATTTTTAACAATATCCCGTGTACTAACCCCTTTGAGGATTATCCGAAAACCGAGTTTCAGTCATTTCAGCCCCGATTCAGGTCCGAATGGCACCAAATAAAATTTCATTGAATTCCAATAACCCACAGGAACAAAATATGTAAAAAAATCCAGAAAATGGTCCGACTTGATTTTTAAAAATATCCCGTATACTAACCCCTTTGAGAAGTTTCCGAAAACCGAGTTTCGATCATATCAGCTCCGATTCCGGTCCGAACTCCGTTAAATAAAATTGTGTTGAATTTCAATAACCCATAGGAACAAAATATGTAAAAATATCCATAAAATGGTCCGACTCGATTTTTAACAATATCCCGTGTACTAACCCCTATGAGGATTATCCGAAAACCGAGTTTCAGTCATTTCAGCCCCGATTCAGGTCCGAATGGCACCAAATAAAATTTCTTTGAATTCCAATAACCCATTGGAACAAAATATGTAAAAATATCCATAAAATGGTCTGACTCGATTTTTAACAATATCCCGTGTACTAACTCCTTTGAGGATTATCCGAAAACCAAGTTTCAGTCATTTCAGCCCTGATTCAGGTCCGAATGACACCAAATAAAATTTAATTGAATTCCAATAACCCATAGGAACAAAATATGTAAAAATATCCACAAAATGGTCCGACTTGATTTTTAACAATATCCCGTGTACTAACCCCTTTGAGAAGTTCCGGAAAACCGAGTTTCGATCTTATCAGCTCCGATTCCGGTCCGAACTGCGTCAAATAAAATTTCGTTGAATTCCAATAACCCATAGGAACAAAATATGTAAAAATATTCACAAAATGGTCTGACTCGATTTTTAACAATATCCCGTGTACTAACCCCTTTGAGAATTTTCAGAAAATCGAGTTTCGATTATATAAGCTCCGATTTCGGTCCGAACTGCGTTAAATAAAATTTCGTTGAATTCCAAAAACCCAATGGAACAAAATATGTAAAAATATCCATAAAATGGTCCGACTCGATTTTTAACAATATCCCGTGTACTAACCCCTTTGAGGATTATCCGAAAACCGAGTTTCAGTCATTTCAGCCCCGATTCAGGTCCGAATGGCACCAAATAAAATTTCATTGAATTCCAATAACCCATAGGAACAAAATATGTAAAAATATCCACAAAATGGTCCGACTTTATTTTTAACAATATCCCGTGTACTAACCCCTTTGAGAAGTTTCCGAAAACCGAGTTTCGATCATATCAGCTCCGATTCCGGTCCGAACTCCGTTAAATAAAATTGTGTTGAATTTCAATAACCCATAGGAACAAAATATGTAAAAATATCCATAAAATGGTCCGAATCGATTTTTAACAATATCCCGTGTACTAACCCCTATGAGGATTATCCGAAAACCGAGTTTCAGTCATTTCAGCCCCGATTCAGGTCCGAATGGCACCAAATAAAATTTCTTTGAATTCCAATAACCCATTGGAACAAAATATGTAAAAATATCCATAAAATGGTCTGACTCGATTTTTAACAATATCCCGTGTACTAACTCCTTTGAGGATTATCCGAAAACCAAGTTTCAGTCATTTCAGCCCCGATTCAGGTCCGAATGGCACCAAATAAAATTTAATTGAATTCCAATAACCCATAGGAACAAAATATGTAAAAATATCCACAAAATGGTCCGACTTGATTTTTAACAATATCCCGTGTACTAACCCCTTTGAGAAGTTCCGGAAAACCGAGTTTCGATCTTATCAGCTCCGATTCCGGTCCGAACTGCGTCAAATAAAATTTCGTTGAATTCCAATAACCCATAGGAACAAAATATGTAAAAATATTCACAAAATGGTCTGACTCAATTTTTAACAATATCCCGTGTACTAACCCCTTTGAGAATTTTCAGAAAATCGAGTTTCGATCATATCAGCTCCAATTTCGGTCCGAACTGCGTTAAATAAAATTTCGTTGAATTCCAAAAACCCATTGGAACAAAATATGTAAAAATATCCATAAAATGGTCCGACTCGATTTTTAACAATATCCCGTGTACTAACCCCTTTGAGGATTATTCGAAAACCGAGTTTCAGTCATTTCAGCCCCGATTCAGGTCCGAATGGCACCAAATAAAATTTCATTGAATTCCAATAACCCATAGGAACAAAATATGTAAAAATATCCATAAAATGGTCCGACTCGATTTTTAACAATATCCCGTGTACTAACTCCTTTGAGGATTATCCGGAAACCGAGTTTCAGTCGTTTCAGCCCCGATTCAGGTCCGAATGGCACCAAATAAAATTTCATTGAATTCCAATAACCCATTGGAACAAAATATGTAAAAATATCAATAAAATGGTCCGACTCGATTTTTAACAATATCCTGTGTATAACCCCTTTGAGGATTATCCGAAAACCAAGTTTCAGTCATTTCAGCCCCAATTCAGGTCCGAATGGCACCAAATAAAATTTCATTGAATTCTAATAACCCATAGGAACAAAATATGTAAAAATATCCACAAAATGGTCTGACTTGATTTTTAACAATATCCCGTGTACTAACCCCTTTGAGAAGTTTCGGGAAACCGAGTTTCGATCTTATCAGCTCCGATTCCGGTCCGAACTACGTCAAATAAAATTTCGTTGAATTCCAATAACCCATAGGAACAAAATATGTAAAAATATTCACAAAATGGTCTGACTCGATTTTTAACAATATCCCGTGTACTAACCCCTTTGAGAATTTTCAGAAAATCGAGTTTCGATCATATCAGCTCCGATTTCGGTCCGAACTGCGTTAAATAAAATTTCGTTGAATTCCAAAAACCCATTGGAACAAAATATGTAAAAATATCCATAAAATGGTCCGACTCGATTTTTAACAATATCCCGTGTACTAACCCCTTTGAGTATTATCCGAAAACCAAGTTTCAGTCATTTCAGCCCCGATTCAGGTCCGAATGACACCAAATAAAATTTCATTGAATACCAATAACCCATAGGAACAAAATATGTAAAAATATCCACAAAATGGTCCGACTTTATTTTTAACAATATCCCGTGTACTAACCCCTTTGAGAAGTTTCCGAAAACCGAGTTTCGATCATATCAACTCCGATTCCGGTCCGAACTGCGTTAAATAAAATTGCGTTGAATTCCAATAACCCATAGGAACAAAATTTGTAAAAATATCCATAAAATGGTCCGACTCGATTTTTAACAATATCCCGTGTACTAACCCCTTTGAGGATTATCCGAAAACCGAGTTTCAGTCATTTCAGCCCCGATTCAGGTCCGAATGGCACCAAATAAAATTTCATTGAATTCCAATAACCCATAGGAACAAAATAGTAAAAAAAATCCAGAAAATGGTCCGACTTGATTTTTAAAAATATCCCGTATACTAACCCCTTTGAGAAGTTTCCGAAAACCGAGTTTCGATCATATCAGCTCCGATTCCGGTCCGAACTCCGTTAAATAAAATTGTGTTGAATTTCAATAACCCATAGGAACAAAATATGTAAAAATATCCATAAAATGGTCCGACTCGATTTTTAACAATATCCCGTGTACTAACCCCTATGAGGATTATCCGAAAACCGAGTTTCAGTCATTTCAGCCCCGATTCAGGTCCGAATGGCACCAAATAAAATTTCTTTGAATTCCAATAACCCATTGGAACAAAATATGTAAAAATATCCATAAAATGGTCTGACTCGATTTTTAACAATATCCCGTGTACTAACTCCTTTGAGGATTATCCGAAAACCAAGTTTCAGTCATTTCAGCCCTGATTCAGGTCCGAATGACACCAAATAAAATTTAATTGAATTCCAATAACCCATAGGAACAAAATATGTAAAAATATCCACAAAATGGTCCGACTTGATTTTTAACAATATCCCGTGTACTAACCCCTTTGAGAAGTTCCGGAAAACCGAGTTTCGATCTTATCAGCTCCGATTCCGGTCCGAACTGCGTCAAATAAAATTTCGTTGAATTCCAATAACCCATAGGAACAAAATATGTAAAAATATTCACAAAATGGTCTGACTCGATTTTTAACAATATCCCGTGTACTAACCCCTTTGAGAATTTTCAGAAAATCGAGTTTCGATTATATAAGCTCCGATTTCGGTCCGAACTGCGTTAAATAAAATTTCGTTGAATTCCAAAAACCCATTGGAACAAAATATGTAAAAATATCCATAAAATGGTCCGACTCGATTTTTAACAATATCCCGTGTACTAACCCCTTTGAGGATTATCCGAAAACCGAGTTTCAGTCATTTCAGCCCCGATTCAGGTCCGAATGGCACCAAATAAAATTTCATTGAATTCCAATAACCCATAGGAACAAAATATGTAAAAATATCCACAAAATGGTCCGACTTTATTTTTAACAATATCCCGTGTACTAACCCCTTTGAGAAGTTTCCGAAAACCGAGTTTCGATCATATCAGCTCCGATTCCGGTCCGAACTCCGTTAAATAAAATTGTGTTGAATTTCAATAACCCATAGGAACAAAATATGTAAAAATATCCATAAAATGGTCCGAATCGATTTTTAACAATATCCCGTGTACTAACCCCTATGAGGATTATCCGAAAACCGAGTTTCAGTCATTTCAGCCCCGATTCAGGTCCGAATGGCACCAAATAAAATTTCTTTGAATTCCAATAACCCATTGGAACAAAATATGTAAAAATATCCATAAAATGGTCTGACTCGATTTTTAACAATATCCCGTGTACTAACTCCTTTGAGGATTATCCGAAAACCAAGTTTCAGTCATTTCAGCCCCGATTCAGGTCCGAATGGCACCAAATAAAATTTAATTGAATTCCAATAACCCATAGGAACAAAATATGTAAAAATATCCACAAAATGGTCCGACTTGATTTTTAACAATATCCCGTGTACTAACCCCTTTGAGAAGTTCCGGAAAACCGAGTTTCGATCTTATCAGCTCCGATTCCGGTCCGAACTGCGTCAAATAAAATTTCGTTGAATTCCAATAACCCATAGGAACAAAATATGTAAAAATATTCACAAAATGGTCTGACTCGATTTTTAACAATATCCCGTGTACTAACCCCTTTGAGAATTTTCAGAAAATCGAGTTTCGATCATATCAGCTCCAATTTCGGTCCGAACTGCGTTAAATAAAATTTCGTTGAATTCCAAAAACCCATTGGAACAAAATATGTAAAAATATCCATAAAATGGTCCGACTCGATTTTTAACAATATCCCGTGTACTAACCCCTTTGAGGATTATTCGAAAACCGAGTTTCAGTCATTTCAGCCCCGATTCAGGTCCGAATGGCACCAAATAAAATTTCATTGAATTCCAATAACCCATAGGAACAAAATATGTAAAAATATCCATAAAATGGTCCGACTCGATTTTTAACAATATCCCGTGTACTAACTCCTTTGAGGATTATCCGGAAACCGAGTTTCAGTCGTTTCAGCCCCGATTCAGGTCCGAATGGCACCAAATAAAATTTCATTGAATTCCAATAACCCATTGGAACAAAATATGTAAAAATATCCATAAAATGGTCCGACTCAATTTTTAACAATATCCTGTGTATAACCCCTTTGAGGATTATCCGAAAACCAAGTTTCAGTCATTTCAGCCCCGATTCAGGTCCGAATGGCACCAAATAAAATTTCATTGAATTCCAATAACCCATAGGAACAAAATATGTAAAAATATCCACAAAATGGTCCGACTTGATTTTTAACAATATCCCGTGTACTAACCCCTTTGAGAAGTTTCGGAAAACCGAGTTACGATCTTATTAGCTCCGATTCCGGTCCGAACTGCGTCAAATAAAATTTCGTTGAATTCCAATAACCCATAGGAACAAAATATGTAAAATATTCACAAAATGGTCTGACTCGATTTTTAACAATATCCCGTGTACTAACCCCTTTGAGAATTTTCAGAAAATCGAGTTTCGATCATATCAGCTCCGATTTCGGTCCGAACTGCGTTAAATAAAATTTCGTTGAATTCCAATAACCCATTGGAACAAAATATGTAAAAATATCCATAAAATGGTCCGACTCGATTTTTAACAATATCCTGTGTATAACCCCTTTGAGGATTATCCGAAAACCAAGTTTCAGTCATTTCAGCCCCGATTCAGGTCCGAATGGCACCAAATAAAATTTCATTGAATTCCAATAACCCATAGGAACAAAATATGTACAAATATCCACAAAATGGTCTGACTTTATTTTTAACAATATCCCGTGTACTAACCCCTTTGAGAAGTTTCCGAAAACCGAGTTTCGATCATATCAGCTCCGATTCCGGTCCGAACTGCGTTAAATAAAATTGCGTTGAATTCCAATAACCCATAGGAACAAAATTTGTAAAAATATCCATAAAATGGTCCGACTCGATTTTTAACAATATCCTGTGTACTAACCCCTTTGATGATTATCCGAAATCCGAGTTTCAGTCATTTCAGCCCCGATTCAGGTCCGAATGGCACCAAATAAAATTTCTTTGAATTCCAATAACCCATTGGAACAAAATATGTATAAATATCCATAAAATGGTCCGACTCAATTTTTAACAATATCCCGTGTACTAACTCCTTTGAGGATTATCCGAAAACCGAGTTTCAGTCGTTTCAGCCCCGATTCAGGTCCGAATGGCACCAAATAAAATTTCATTGAATTCCAATAACCCATTGGAACAAAATATGTAAAAATATCCATAAAATGGTCCGACTCGATTTTTAACAATATCCCGTGTACTAACCCCTTTGAGGATTATTCGAAAACCGAGTTTCAGTCATTTCAGCCCCGATTCAGGTCCGAATGGCACCAAATAAAATTTCATTGAATTCCAATAACCCATAGGAACAAAATATGTAAAAATATCCATAAAATGGTCCGACTCGATTTTTAACAATATCCCGTGTACTAACTCCTTTGAGGATTATCCGGAAACCGAGTTTCAGTCGTTTCAGCCCCGATTCAGGTCCGAATGGCACCAAATAAAATTTCATTGAATTCCAATAACCCATTGGAACAAAATATGTAAAAATATCCATAAAATGGTCCGACTCAATTTTTAACAATATCCTGTGTATAACCCCTTTGAGGATTATCCGAAAACCAAGTTTCAGTCATTTCAGCCCCGATTCAGGTCCGAATGGCACCAAATAAAATTTCATTGAATTCCAATAACCCATAGGAACAAAATATGTAAAAATATCCACAAAATGGTCCGACTTGATTTTTAACAATATCCCGTGTACTAACCCCTTTGAGAAGTTTCGGAAAACCGAGTTACGATCTTATTAGCTCCGATTCCGGTCCGAACTGCGTCAAATAAAATTTCGTTGAATTCCAATAACCCATAGGAACAAAATATGTAAAATATTCACAAAATGGTCTGACTCGATTTTTAACAATATCCCGTGTACTAACCCCTTTGAGAATTTTCAGAAAATCGAGTTTCGATCATATCAGCTCCGATTTCGGTCCGAACTGCGTTAAATAAAATTTCGTTGAATTCCAATAACCCATTGGAACAAAATATGTAAAAATATCCATAAAATGGTCCGACTCGATTTTTAACAATATCCTGTGTATAACCCCTTTGAGGATTATCCGAAAACCAAGTTTCAGTCATTTCAGCCCCGATTCAGGTCCGAATGGCACCAAATAAAATTTCATTGAATTCCAATAACCCATAGGAACAAAATATGTACAAATATCCACAAAATGGTCTGACTTTATTTTTAACAATATCCCGTGTACTAACCCCTTTGAGAAGTTTCCGAAAACCGAGTTTCGATCATATCAGCTCCGATTCCGGTCCGAACTGCGTTAAATAAAATTGCGTTGAATTCCAATAACCCATAGGAACAAAATTTGTAAAAATATCCATAAAATGGTCCGACTCGATTTTTAACAATATCCTGTGTACTAACCCCTTTGATGATTATCCGAAATCCGAGTTTCAGTCATTTCAGCCCCGATTCAGGTCCGAATGGCACCAAATAAAATTTCTTTGAATTCCAATAACCCATTGGAACAAAATATGTATAAATATCCATAAAATGGTCCGACTCAATTTTTAACAATATCCCGTGTACTAACTCCTTTGAGGATTATCCGAAAACCGAGTTTCAGTCGTTTCAGCCCCGATTCAGGTCCGAATGGCACCAAATAAAATTTCATTGAATTCCAATAACCCATTGGAACAAAATATGTAAAAATATCCATAAAATGGTCCGACTCGATTTTTAACAATATCTCGTGTACTAACCCCTTTGAGGATTATCCGAAAACCGAGTTTCAGTCATTTCAGCCCCGATTCAGGTCCGAATGGCACCAAATAAAATTTCATTGAATTCCAATAACCCATAGGAACAAAATATGTAAAAATATCCACAAAATGGTCCGACTTTATTTTTAACAATATCCCGTGTACTAACCCCTTTGAGAAGTTTCCGAAAACCGAGTTTCGATCATATCAGCTCCGATTCCGGTCCGAACTGCGTTAAATAAAATTGCGTTGAATTCCAATAACCCATAGGAACAAAATATGTAAAAATATCCATAAAATGGTCCGACTTGATTTTTAACAATATCCCGTGTACGAACCCCTTTGAGGATTATCCGAAAACCGAGTTTCAGTCATTTCAGCCCCGATTCAGGTCCGAATGGCACAGAATAAAATTTCATTGAATTCCAATAACCCATAGGAACAAAATAAGTAAAAATATCCATAAAATGGTCCGACTCGATTTTTAACAATATCCTGTGTATAACCCCTTTGAGGATTATCCGAAAACCGAATTTCAGTCATTTCAGCCCCGATTCAGGTCCGAATGGCACCAAATAAAATTTCATTGAATTCCAATAACCCATAGGAACAAAATATGTAAAAATATCCACAATATGGTCCGACTTGATTTTTAACAATATCCCGTGTACTAACCCCTTTGAGAAGTTCCGGAAAACCGAGTTTCGATCTTATCAGCTCCGATTCCGGTCCGAACTGCGTCAAATAAAATTTCGTTGAATTCCAATAACCCATAGGAACAAAATATGTAAAAATATTCACAAAATGGTCTGACTCGATTTTTAACAATATCCCGTGTACTAACCCCTTTGAGAATTTTCAGAAAATCGAGTTTCGATCATATCAGCTCCGATTTCGGTCCGAACTGCGTTAAATAAAATTTCGTTGAATTCCAAAAACCCATTGGAACAAAATATGTAAAAATATCCATAAAATGGTCCGACTCGATTTTTAACAATATCCCGTGTACTAACCCCTTTGAGGATTATCCGAAAACCGAGTTTCAGTCATTTCAGCCCCGATTCAGGTCCGAATGGCACGAAATAAAATTTCATTGAATTCCAATAACCCATAGGAACAAAATATGTAAAAAAATCTAGAAAATGGTCCGACTTGATTTTTAAAAATATCCCGTGTACTAACCCCTTTGAGAAGTTTCCGAAAACCGAGTTTCGATCATATCAGCTCCGATTCCGGTCCGAACTCCGTTAAATAAAATTTAATTGAATTCCAATAACCCATAGGAACAAAATATGTAAAAATATCCACAAAATGGTCCGACTTTATTTTTAACAATATCCCGTGTACTAACCCCTTTGAGAAGTTTCCGAAAACCGAGTTTCGATCATATCAGCTCCGATTCCGGTCCGAACTGCGTTAAATAAAATTGCGTTGAATTCCAATAACCCATTGGAACAAAATATGTAAAAATATCCATAAAATGGTCCGACTTGATTTTTAACAATATCCCGTGTACGAACCCCTTTGAGGATTATCCGAAAACCGAGTTTCAGTCATTTCAGCCCCGATTCAGGTCCGAATGGCACAGAATAAAATTTCATTGAATTCCAATAACCCATAGGAACAAAATAAGTAAAAATATCCATAAAATGGTCCGACTCGATTTTTAACAATATCCTGTGTATAACCCCTTTGAGGATTATCCGAAAACCGAGTTTCAGTCATTTCAGCCCCGATTCAGGTCCGAATGGCACCAAATAAAATTTCATTGAATTCCAATAACCCATAGGAACAAAATATGTAAAAATATCCACAATATGGTCCGACTTGATTTTTAACAATATCCCGTGTACTAACCCCTTTGAGAAGTTTCGGAAAACCGAGTTTCGATCTTATCAGCTCCGATTCCGGTCCGAACTGCGTCAAATAAAATTTCGTTGAATTCCAATAACCCATAGGAACAAAATATGTAAAAATATTCACAAAATGGTCAGACTCGATTTTTAACAATATCCCGTGTACTAACCCCTTTGAGAATTTTCAGAAAATCGAGTTTCGATCATATCAGCTCCGATTTCGGTCCGAACTGTGTTAAATAAAATTTCGTTGAATTCCAAAAACCCATTGGAACAAAATATGAAAAAATATCCACAAAATGGTCCGACTTGATTTTTAAAAATATCCCGTGTACTAACCCCTTTGAGAAGTTTCCGAAAACCGAGTTTCGATCATATCAGCTCTGATTCCGGTCCGAACTCCGTTAAATAAAATTTAATTGAATTCCAATAACCCATAGGAACAAAATATGTAAAAATATCCACAAAATGGTCTGACTCGATTTTTAACAATATCCCGTGTACTAACCCCTTTGAGAAGTTTCCGAAAACCGAGTTTCGATCATATCAGCTCTGATTCCGGTCCGAACTCCGTTAAATAAAATTTAATTGAATTCCAATAACCCATAGGAACAAAATATGTAAAAATATCCATAAAATGGTCCGACTCGATTTTTAACAATATCTCGTGTACTAACCCCTTTGAGGATTATCCGAAAACCGAGTTTCAGTCATTTCAGCCCCGATTCAGGTCCGAATGGCACCAAATAAAATTTCATTGAATTCCAATAACCCATAGGAACAAAATATGTAAAAATATCCACAAAATGGTCCGACTTTATTTTTAACAATATCCCGTGTACTAACCCCTTTGAGAAGTTTCCGAAAACCGAGTTTCGATCATATCAGCTCCGATTCCGGTCCGAACTGCGTTAAATAAAATTGCGTTGAATTCCAATAACCCATAGGAACAAAATATGTAAAAATATCCATAAAATGGTCCGACTTGATTTTTAACAATATCCCGTGTACGAACCCCTTTGAGGATTATCCGAAAACCGAGTTTCAGTCATTTCAGCCCCGATTCAGGTCCGAATGGCACAGAATAAAATTTCATTGAATTCCAATAACCCATAGGAACAAAATAAGTAAAAATATCCATAAAATGGTCCGACTCGATTTTTAACAATATCCTGTGTATAACCCCTTTGAGGATTATCCGAAAACCGAATTTCAGTCATTTCAGCCCCGATTCAGGTCCGAATGGCACCAAATAAAATTTCATTGAATTCCAATAACCCATAGGAACAAAATATGTAAAAATATCCACAATATGGTCCGACTTGATTTTTAACAATATCCCGTGTACTAACCCCTTTGAGAAGTTCCGGAAAACCGAGTTTCGATCTTATCAGCTCCGATTCCGGTCCGAACTGCGTCAAATAAAATTTCGTTGAATTCCAATAACCCATAGGAACAAAATATGTAAAAATATTCACAAAATGGTCTGACTCGATTTTTAACAATATCCCGTGTACTAACCCCTTTGAGAATTTTCAGAAAATCGAGTTTCGATCATATCAGCTCCGATTTCGGTCCGAACTGCGTTAAATAAAATTTCGTTGAATTCCAAAAACCCATTGGAACAAAATATGTAAAAATATCCATAAAATGGTCCGACTCGATTTTTAACAATATCCCGTGTACTAACCCCTTTGAGGATTATCCGAAAACCGAGTTTCAGTCATTTCAGCCCCGATTCAGGTCCGAATGGCACGAAATAAAATTTCATTGAATTCCAATAACCCATAGGAACAAAATATGTAAAAAAATCTAGAGAATGGTCCGACTTGATTTTTAAAAATATCCCGTGTACTAACCCCTTTGAGAAGTTTCCGAAAACCGAGTTTCGATCATATCAGCTCCGATTCCGGTCCGAACTCCGTTAAATAAAATTTAATTGAATTCCAATAACCCATAGGAACAAAATATGTAAAAATATCCACAAAATGGTCCGACTTTATTTTTAACAATATCCCGTGTACTAACCCCTTTGAGAAGTTTCCGAAAACCGAGTTTCGATCATATCAGCTCCGATTCCGGTCCGAACTGCGTTAAATAAAATTGCGTTGAATTCCAATAACCCATTGGAACAAAATATGTAAAAATATCCATAAAATGGTCCGACTTGATTTTTAACAATATCCCGTGTACGAACCCCTTTGAGGATTATCCGAAAACCGAGTTTCAGTCATTTCAGCCCCGATTCAGGTCCGAATGGCACAGAATAAAATTTCATTGAATTCCAATAACCCATAGGAACAAAATAAGTAAAAATATCCATAAAATGGTCCGACTCGATTTTTAACAATATCCTGTGTATAACCCCTTTGAGGATTATCCGAAAACCGAGTTTCAGTCATTTCAGCCCCGATTCAGGTCCGAATGGCACCAAATAAAATTTCATTGAATTCCAATAACCCATAAGAACAAAATATGTAAAAATATCCACAATATGGTCCGACTTGATTTTTAACAATATCCCGTGTACTAACCCCTTTGAGAAGTTTCGGAAAACCGAGTTTCGATCTTATCAGCTCCGATTCCGGTCCGAACTGCGTCAAATAAAATTTCGTTGAATTCCAATAACCCATAGGAACAAAATATGTAAAAATATTCACAAAATGGTCAGACTCGATTTTTAACAATATCCCGTGTACTAACCCCTTTGAGAATTTTCAGAAAATCGAGTTTCGATCATATCAGCTCCGATTTCGGTCCGAACTGTGTTAAATAAAATTTCGTTGAATTCCAAAAACCCATTGGAACAAAATATGAAAAAATATCCACAAAATGGTCCGACTTGATTTTTAAAAATATCCCGTGTACTAACCCCTTTGAGAAGTTTCCGAAAACCGAGTTTCGATCATATCAGCTCTGATTCCGGTCCGAACTCCGTTAAATAAAATTTAATTGAATTCCAATAACCCATAGGAACAAAATATGTAAAAATATCCACAAAATGGTCTGACTCGATTTTTAACAATATCCCGTGTACTAACCCCTTTGAGAAGTTTCCGAAAACCGAGTTTCGATCATATCAACTCCGATTCCGGTCCGAACTGCGTTAAATAAAATTGTGTTGAATTCCAATAACCCATAGGAACAAAATTTGTAAAAATATCCATAAAATGGTCCGACTCGATTTTTAACAATATCCCGTGTACTAACTCCTTTGAGGATTATCCGAAAACCGAGTTTCAGTCGATTCAGCCCCGATTCAGGTCCGAATGGCACCAAATAAAATTTCATTGAATTCCAATAACCCATTGGAACAAAATATGTAAAAATATCAATAAAATGGTCCGACTCGATTTTTAACAATATCCTGTGTATAACCCCTTTGAGGATTATCCGAAAACCAAGTTTCAGTCATTTCAGCCCCAATTCAGGTCCGAATGGCACCAAATAAAATTTCATTGAATTCTAATAACCCATAGGAACAAAATATGTAAAAATATCCACAAAATGGTCTGACTTGATTTTTAACAATATCCCGTGTACTAACCCCTTTGAGAAGTTTCGGAAAACCGAGTTTCGATCTTATCAGCTCCGATTCCGGTCCGAACTACGTCAAATAAAATTTCGTTGAATTCCAATAACCCATAGGAACAAAATATGTAAAAATATTCACAAAATGGTCTGACTCGATTTTTAACAATATCCCGTGTACTAACCCCTTTGAGAATTTTCAGAAAATCGAGTTTCGATCATATCAGCTCCGATTTCGGTCCGAACTGCGTTAAATAAAATTTCGTTGAATTCCAAAAACCCATTGGAACAAAATATGTAAAAATATCCATAAAATGGTCCGACTCGATTTTTAACAATATCCCGTGTACTAACCCCTTTGAGTATTATCCGAAAACCAAGTTTCAGTCATTTCAGCCCCGATTCAGGTCCGAATGGCACCAAATAAAATTTCATTGAATACCAATAACCCATAGGAACAAAATATGTAAAAATATCCACAAAATGGTCCGACTTTATTTTTAACAATATCCCGTGTACTAACCCCTTTGAGAAGTTTCCGAAAACCGAGTTTCGATCATATCAACTCCGATTCCGGTCCGAACTGCGTTAAATAAAATTGCGTTGAATTCCAATAACCCATAGAAACAAAATTTGTAAAAATATCCATAAAATGGTCCGACTCGATTTTTAACAATATCCCGTGTACTAACCCCTTTGAGGATTATCCGAAAACCGAGTTTCAGTCATTTCAGCCCCGATTCAGGTCCGAATGGCACCAAATAAAATTTCTTTGAATTCCAATAACCCATTGGAACAAAATATGTAAAAATATCCATAAAATGGTCCGACTCGATTTTTAACAATATCCCGTGTACTTACTCCTTTGAGGATTATCCGAAAACCGAGTTTCAGTCGTTTCAGCCCCGGTTCAGGTCCGAATGGCACCAAATAAAATTTCATTGAATTCCAATAACCCATTGGAACAAAATATGTAAAAATATCCATAAAATGGTCCGACTCGATTTTTAACAATATCCCGTGTACTAACCCCTTTGAGGATTATACGAAAACCGAGTTTCAGTCATTTCAGCCCCGATTCAGGTCCGAATGGCACCAAATAAAATTTCATTGAATTCCAATAACCCATAGGAACTAAATATGAAAAAATATCCACAAAATGGTCCGACTTGATTTTTAAAAATATCCCGTGTACTAACCCCTTTGAGAAGTTTCCGAAAACCGAGTTTCGATGATATCAGCTACGATTCCGGTCCGAACTCCGTTAAATAAAATTGTGTTGAATTCCAATAACCCATAGGAACAAAATATGTAAAAATATCCATAAAATGGTCCGACTCGATTTTTAACAATATCCCGTGTAGTAACCCCTTTGAGGATTATCCGAAAACCGAGTTTCAGTCATTTCAGCCCCGATTCAGGTCCGAATGGCACCAAATAAAATTTCATTGAATTTCAATAACCCATTGGAACAAAATATGTAAAAATATCCATAAAATGGTCCGACTCGATCTTTAACAATATCCCGTGTACTAACTCCTTTGAGGATTATCCGAAAACCGAGTTTCAGTCGTTTCAGCCCCGATTCAGGTCCGAATGGCACCAAATAAAATTTCTTTGAATTACAATAACCCATTGGAACAAAATATGTAAAAATATCCATAAAATGGTCCGACTCGATTTTTAACAATATCCCGTGTACTAACTCCTTTGAGGATTATCCGAAAACCGAGTTTCAGTCGTTTCAGCCCCGATTCAGGTTCGAATGGCACCAAATAAAATTTCATTGAATTCCAATAACCCATTGGAACAAAATGTGTAAAAATATCAATAAAATGGTCCGACTCGATTTTTAACAATATCCTGTGTATAACCCCTTTGAGGATTATCCGAAAACCAAGTTTCAGTCATTTCAGCCCCAATTCAGGTCCGAATGGCACCAAATAAAATTTCATTGAATTCTAATAACCCATAGGAACAAAATATGTAAAAATATCCACAAAATGGTCTGACTTGATTTTTAACAATATCCCGTGTACTAACCCCTTTGAGAAGTTTCGGAAAACCGAGTTTCGATCTTATCAGCTCCGATTCCGGTCCGAACTACGTCAAATAAAATTTCGTTGAATTCCAATAACCCATAGGAACAAAATATGTAAAAATATTCACAAAATGGTCTGACTCGATTTTTAACAATATCCCGTGTACTAACCCCTTTGAGAATTTTCAGAAAATCGAGTTTCGATCATATCAGCTCCGATTTCGGTCCGAACTGCGTTAAATAAAATTTCGTTGAATTCCAAAAACCCATTGGAACAAAATATGTAAAAATATCCATAAAATGGTCCGACTCGATTTTTAACAATATCCCGTGTACTAACCCCTTTGAGTATTATCCGAAAACCAAGTTTCAGTCATTTCAGCCCCGATTCAGGTCCGAATGGCACCAAATAAAATTTCATTGAATACCAATAACCCATAGGAACAAAATATGTAAAAATATCCACAAAATGGTCCGACTTTATTTTTAACAATATCCCGTGTACTAACCCCTTTGAGAAGTTTCCGAAAACCGAGTTTCGATCATATCAACTCCGATTCCGGTCCGAACTGCGTTAAATAAAATTGCGTTGAATTCCAATAACCCATAGGAACAAAATTTGTAAAAATATCCATAAAATGGTCCGACTCGATTTTTAACAATATCCCGTGTACTAACCCCTTTGAGGATTATCCGAAAACCTAGTTTCAGTCATTTCAGCCCCGATTCAGGTCCGAATGGCACCAAATAAAATTTCTTTGAATTCCAATAACCCATTGGAACAAAATATGTAAAAATATCCATAAAATGGTCCGACTCGATTTTTAACAATATCCCGTGTACTAACTCCTTTGAGGATTATCCGAAAACCGAGTTTCAGTCGTTTCAGCCCCGATTCAGGTCCGAACGGCACCAAATAAAATTTCATTGAATTCCAATAACCCATTGGAACAAAATATGTAAAAATATCCATAAAATGGTCCAACTCGATTTTTAACAATATCCCGTGTACTAACCCCTTTGAGGATTATACGAAAACCGAGTTTCAGTCATTTCAGCCCCGATTCAGGTCCGAATGGCACCAAATAAAATTTCATTGAATTCCAATAACCCATAGGAACTAAATATGAAAAAATATCCACAAAATGGTCCGACTTGATTTTTAAAAATATCCCGTGTAGTAACCCCTTTGAGAAGTTTCCGAAAACCGAGTTTCGATCATATCAGCTACGATTCCGGTCCGAACTCCGTTAAATAAAATTGTGTTGAATTCCAATAACCCATAGGAACAAAATATGTAAAAATATCCATAAAATGGTCCGACTCGATTTTTAACAATATCCCGTGTAGTAACCCCTTTGAGGATTATCCGAAAACCGAGTTTCAGTCATTTCAGCCCCGATTCAGGTCCGAATGGCACCAAATAAAATTTCATTGAATTTCAATAACCCATTGGAACAAAATATGTAAAAATATCCATAAAATGGTCCGACTCGATCTTTAACAATATCCCGTGTACTAACTCCTTTGAGGATTATCCGAAAACCGAGTTTCAGTCGTTTCAGCCCCGATTCAGGTCCGAATGGCACCAAATAAAATTTCTTTGAATTACAATAACCCATTGGAACAAAATATGTAAAAATATCCATAAAATGGTCCGACTCGATTTTTAACAATATCCCGTGTACTAACTCCTTTGAGGATTATCCGAAAACCGAGTTTCAGTCGTTTCAGCCCCGATTCAGGTCCGAATGGCACCAAATAAAATTTCATTGAATTCCAATAACCCATTGGAACAAAATATGTAAAAATATCAATAAAATGGTCCGACTCGATTTTTAACAATATCCTGTGTATAACCCCTTTGAGGATTATCCGAAAACCAAGTTTCAGTCATTTCAGCCCCAATTCAGGTCCGAATGGCACCAAATAAAATTTCATTGAATTCTAATAACCCATAGGAACAAAATATGTAAAAATATCCACAAAATGGTCTGACTTGATTTTTAACAATATCCCGTGTACTAACCCCTTTGAGAAGTTTCGGAAAACCGAGTTTCGATCTTATCAGCTCCGATTCCGGTCCGAACTACGTCAAATAAAATTTCGTTGAATTCCAATAACCCATAGGAACAAAATATGTAAAAATATTCACAAAATGGTCTGAGTCGATTTTTAACAATATCCCGTGTACTAACCCCTTTGAGAATTTTCAGAAAATCGAGTTTCGATCATATCAGCTCCGATTTCGGTCCGAACTGCGTTAAATAAAATTTCGTTGAATTCCAAAAACCCATTGGAACAAAATATGTAAAAATATCCATAAAATGGTCCGACTCGATTTTTAACAATATCCCGTGTACTAACCCCTTTGAGTATTATCCGAAAACCAAGTTTCCGTCATTTCAGCCCCGATTCAGGTCCGAATGGCACCAAATAAAATTTCATTGATTACCAATAACCCATAGGAACAAAATATGTAAAAATATCCACAAAATGGTCCGACTTTATTTTTAACAATATCCCGTGTACTAACCCCTTTGAGAAGTTTCCGAAAACCGAGTTTCGATCATATCAACTCCGATTCCGGTCCGAACTGCGTTAAATAAAATTGCGTTGAATTCCAATAACCCATAGGAACAAAATTTGTAAAAATATCCATAAAATGGTCCGACTCGATTTTTAACAATATCCCGTGTACTAACCCCTTTGAGGATTATCCGAAAACCGAGTTTCAGTCATTTCAGCCCCGATTCAGGTCCGAATGGCACCAAATAAAATTTCTTTGAATTCCAATAACCCATTGGAACAAAATATGTAAAAATATCCATAAAATGGTCCGACTCGAGTTTTAACAATATCCCGTGTACTAACTCCTTTGAGGATTATCCGAAAACCGAGTTTCAGTCGTTTCAGCCCCGATTCAGGTCCGAATGGCACCAAATAAAATTTCATTGAATTCCAATAACCCATTGGAACAAAATATGTAAAAATATCCATAAAATGGTCCGACTCGATTTTTAACAATATCCCGTGTACTAACCCCTTTGAGGATTATACGAAAACCGAGTTTCAGTCATTTCAGCCCCGATTCAGGTCCGAATGGCACCAAATAAAATTTCATTGAATTCCAATAACCCATAGGAACAAAATATGAAAAAATATCCACAAAATGGTCCGACTTGATTTTTAACAATATCCCGTGTACTAAACCCTTTGAGAAGTTTCCGAAGACCGAGTTTCGATCATATCAGCTCCGATTCCGGTGCGAACTGCGTTAAATAAAATTGCGTTGAATTCCAATAACCCATAGGAACAAAATATGTAAAAATATCCATAAAATGGTCCGACTCGATTTTTAACAATATCCCGTGTACTAACCCCATTGAGGATTATCCGAAAACCGAGTTTCAGTCATTTCTGCCCCGATTCAGGTCCAACTGGCACCAAATAAAATTTTGTTGAATTCCAATAACCCATTGGAACAAAATATGTAAAAATATCCATAAAATGGTCCGACTCGATTTTTAACAATATCCCGTGTACTAACCCCTTTGAGGATTATCCGAAAACCGAGTTTCAGTCATTTCAGCCCCGATTCAGGTCCGAATGGTACCAAATAAAATTTTATTGAATTCCAATAAGCCATAGGAACAAAATATGTAAAAATATCCACAAAATGGTTCGACTTTATTTTTAACAATATCCCGTGTACTAACCCCTTTGAGAAGTTTCCGAAAACCGAGTTTCGATCATATCAGCTCCGATTCCGGTCCGAACTTCGTTAAATAAAATTTCGTTGAATTCCAATAACCCATAGGAACAGAATATGTAAAAATATTCACAAAATGGTCCGACTCGATTTTTAACAAAATCCCGTGTACTAACCCTCTTGAAAATTTTCCAAAAACCGAGTTTCGATCATATCAGCTCCGATTCCGGTCCGAACTGCGTTAAATAAAATTGCGTTGAATTCCAATAACCCATAGGAACAAAATATGTAAAAATATCCATAAAATGGTCCAACTTAATTTTTAACAATATCCCGTGTACGAACCCCTTTGAGGATTATCCGAAAACCGAGTTTCAGTCATTTCAGCCCCGATTCAGGTCCGAATGGCACCAAATAAAATTTCATTGAATTCCAATAACCCATAGGAATAAAATAATTAAAAATATCCATAAAATGGTCCGACTCGATCTTTAACAATATCCCGTGTACTAACCCCTTTGAGGATTATCCGAAAATCTAGTTTCAGTCATTTCAGCCCCGATTCAGGTCCGAATGGCACCAAATAAAATTTCATTGAATTCCAATAACCCATAGGAACAAAATATGTAAAAATATCCACAAAATGGTCCGACTTTATTTTTAACAATATCCCGTGTACTAACCCCTTTGAGAAGTTTCGGAAAATTGAGTTTCGATCTTATCAGCTCCGATTCCGGTCCGAACTGCGTCAAATAAAAATTCGTTGAATTCCAATAACCCATAGGAACAAAATATGTAAAAATATTCACAAAATGGTCTGACTCGATTTTTAACAATATCCCGTGTACTAACCCCTTTGAGAATTTTCCGAAAATCGAGTTTCGATCTTATCAGCTCCGATTTCGGTCCGAACTGCGTTAAATAAAATTTCGTTGAATTCCAAAAACCCATTGGAACAAAATATGTAAAAATATCCATAAAATGGTCTGACTCGATTTTTAACAATATCCCGTGTACTAACCCCATTGAGGATTATCCAAAAACCGAGTTTCAGTCTTTTCAGCCCCGATTCAGGTCCGAATGGCACTGAATAAAATTTAATTGAATTCCAATAACCCATAGGAACAAAATATGTAAAAATATCCACAAAATGGTCTGACTTTATTTATAACAATATCCCGTGTACTAAACCCTTTGAGAAGTTTCCGAAAACCGAGTTTCGATCATATCAGCTCCGATTCCGGTGCGAACTGCGTTAAATAAAATTGCGTTGAATTCCAATAACCCATAGGAACAAAATATGTAAAAATATCCATAAAATGGTCCGACTCGATTTTTAACAATATCCCGTGTACTTACCCCATTGAGGATTATCCGAAAACCGAGTTTCAGTCATTTCTGCCCCGATTCAGGTCCAACTGGCACCAAATAAAATTTTGTTGAATTCCAATAACCCATTGGAACAAAATATGTAAAAATATCCATAAAATGGTCCGACTCGATTTTTAACAATATCCCGTGTACTAACCCCTTTGAGGATTATCCGAAAACCGAGTTTCAGTCATTTCAGCCCCGATTCAGGTCCGAATGGTACCAAATAAAATTTTATTGAATTCCAATAAGCCATAGGAACAAAATATGTGAAAATATCCATAAAATGGTCCGACTCGATTTTTAACAATATCCCGTGTACTAACCCCATTGAGGATTATACGAAAACCGAGTTTCAGTCATTTCTGCCCCGATTCAGGTCCAACTGGCACCAAATAAAATTTTGTTGAATTCCAATAACCCATTGGAACAAAATATGTAAAAATATCCATAAAATGGTCCGACTCGATTTTTAACAATATCCCGTGTACTAACCCCTTTGAGGATTATCCGAAAACCGAGTTTCAGTCATTTCAGCCCCGATTCAGGTCCGAATGGTACCAAATAAAATTTTATTGAATTCCAATAAGCCATAGGAACAAAATATGTAAAAATATCCACAAAATGGTTCGACTTTATTTTTAACAATATCCCGTGTACTAACCCCTTTGAGAAGTTTCCGAAAACCGAGTTTCTATCATATCAGCTCCGATTCCGGTCCGAACTTCGTTAAATAAAATTTCGTTGAATTCCAATAACCCATAGGAACAAAATATGTAAAAATATTCACAAAATGGTCCGACTCGATTTTTAACAAAATCCCGTGTACTAACCCTCTTGAAAATTTTCCAAAAACCGAGTTTCGATCATATCAGCTCCGATTCCGGTCCGAACTGCGTTAAATAAAATTGCGTTGAATTCCAATAACCCATAGGAACAAAATATGTAAAAATATCCATAAAATGGTCCAACTTAATTTTTAACAATATCCCGTGTACGAACCCCTTTGAGGATTATCCGAAAACCGAGTTTCAGTCATTTCAGCCCCGATTCAGGTCCGAATGGCACCAAATAAAATTTCATTGAATTCCAATAACCCATAGGAACAAAATAATTAAAAATATCCATAAAATGGTCCGACTCGATCTTTAACAATATCCCGTGTACTAACCCCTTTGAGGATTATCCGAAAATCTAGTTTCAGTCATTTCAGCCCCGATTCAGGTCCGAATGGCACCAAATAAAATTTCATTGAATTCCAATAACCCATAGGAACAAAATATGTAAAAATATCCACAAAATGGTCCGACTTTATTTTTAACAATATCCCGTGTACTAACCCCTTTGAGAAGTTTCGGAAAACCGAGTTTCGATCTTATCAGCTCCGATTCCGGTCCGAACTACGTCAAATAAAATTTCGTTGAATTCCAATAACCCATAGGAACAAAATATGTAAAAATATTCACAAAATGGTCTGACTCGATTTTTAACAATATCCCGTGTACTAACCCCTTTGAGAATTTTCAGAAAATCGAGTTTCGATCATATCAGCTCCGATTTCGGTCCGAACTGCGTTAAATAAAATTTCGTTGAATTCCAAAAACCCATTGGAACAAAATATGTAAAAATATCCATAAAATGGTCCGACTCGATTTTTAACAATATCCCGTGTACTAACCCCTTTGAGTATTATCCGAAAACCAAGTTTCAGTCATTTCAGCCCCGATTCAGGTCCGAATGGCACCAAATAAAATTTCATTGAATACCAATAACCCATAGGAACAAAATATGTAAAAATATCCACAAAATGGTCCGACTTTATTTTTAACAATATCCCGTGTACTAACCCCTTTGAGAAGTTTCCGAAAACCGAGTTTCGATCATATCAACTCCGATTCCGGTCCGAACTGCGTTAAATAAAATTGCGTTGAATTCCAATAACCCATAGGAACAAAATTTGTAAAAATATCCATAAAATGGTCCGACTCGATTTTTAACAATATCCCGTGTACTAACCCCTTTGAGGATTATCCGAAAACCGAGTTTCAGTCATTTCAGCCCCGATTCAGGTCCGAATGGCACCAAATAAAATTTCTTTGAATTCCAATAACCCATTGGAACAAAATATGTAAAAATATCCATAAAATGGTCCGACTCGATTTTTAACAATATCCCGTGTACTAACTCCTTTGAGGATTATCCGAAAACCGAGTTTCAGTCGTTTCAGCCCCGATTCAGGTCCGAATGGCACCAAATAAAATTTCATTGAATTCCAATAACCCATTGGAACAAAATATGTAAAAATATCCATAAAATGGTCCGACTCGATTTTTAACAATATCCCGTGTACTAACCCCTTTGAGGATTATACGAAAACCGAGTTTCAGTCATTTCAGCCCCGATTCAGGTCCGAATGGCACCAAATAAAATTTCATTGAATTCCAATAACCCATAGGAACAAAATATGAAAAAATATCCACAAAATGGTCCGACTTGATTTTTAACAATATCCCGTGTACTAAACCCTTTGAGAAGTTTCCGAAGACCGAGTTTCGATCATATCAGCTCCGATTCCGGTGCGAACTGCGTTAAATAAAATTGCGTTGAATTCCAATAACCCATAGGAACAAAATATGTAAAAATATCCATAAAATGGTCCGACTCGATTTTTAACAATATCCCGTGTACTAACCCCATTGAGGATTATCCGAAAACCGAGTTTCAGTCATTTCTGCCCCGATTCAGGTCCAACTGGCACCAAATAAAATTTTGTTGAATTCCAATAACCCATTGGAACAAAATATGTAAAAATATCCATAAAATGGTCCGACTCGATTTTTAACAATATCCCGTGTACTAACCCCTTTGAGGATTATCCGAAAACCGAGTTTCAGTCATTTCAGCCCCGATTCAGGTCCGAATGGTACCAAATAAAATTTTATTGAATTCCAATAAGCCATAGGAACAAAATATGTAAAAATATCCACAAAATGGTTCGACTTTATTTTTAACAATATCCCGTGTACTAACCCCTTTGAGAAGTTTCCGAAAACCGAGTTTCGATCATATCAGCTCCGATTCCGGTCCGAACTTCGTTAAATAAAATTTCGTTGAATTCCAATAACCCATAGGAACAAAATATGTAAAAATATTCACAAAATGGTCCGACTCGATTTTTAACAAAATCCCGTGTACTAACCCTCTTGAAAATTTTCCAAAAACCGAGTTTCGATCATATCAGCTCCGATTCCGGTCCGAACTGCGTTAAATAAAATTTCGTTGAATTCCAATAACCCATAGGAACAAAATATGTAAAAATATCCATAAAATGGTCCAACTTAATTTTTAACAATATCCCGTGTACGAACCCCTTTGAGGATTATCCGAAAACCGAGTTTCAGTCATTTCAGCCCCGATTCAGGTCCGAATGGCACCAAATAAAATTTCATTGAATTCCAATAACCCATAGGAATAAAATAATTAAAAATATCCATAAAATGGTCCGACTCGATCTTTAACAATATCCCGTGTACTAACCCCTTTGAGGATTATCCGAAAATCTAGTTTCAGTCATTTCAGCCCCGATTCAGGTCCGAATGGCACCAAATAAAATTTCATTGAATTCCAATAACCCATAGGAACAAAATATGTAAAAATATCCACAAAATGGTCCGACTTTATTTTTAACAATATCCCGTGTACTAACCCCTTTGAGAAGTTTCGGAAAATTGAGTTTCGATCTTATCAGCTCCGATTCCGGTCCGAACTGCGTCAAATAAAAATTCGTTGAATTCCAATAACCCATAGGAACAAAATATGTAAAAATATTCACAAAATGGTCTGTCTCGATTTTTAACAATATCCCGTGTACTAACCCCTTTGAGAATTTTCCGAAAATCGAGTTTCGATCTTATCAGCTCCGATTTCGGTCCGAACTGCGTTAAATAAAATTTCGTTGAATTCCAAAAACCCATTGGAACAAAATATGTAAAAATATCCATAAAATGGTCTGACTCGATTTTTAACAATATCCCGTGTACTAACCCCATTGAGGATTATCCAAAAACCGAGTTTCAGTCTTTTCAGCCCCGATTCAGGTCCGAATGGCACTGAATAAAATTTAATTGAATTCCAATAACCCATAGGAACAAAATATGTAAAAATATCCACAAAATGGTCTGACTTTATTTATAACAATATCCCGTGTACTAAACCCTTTGAGAAGTTTCCGAAAACCGAGTTTCGATCATATCAGCTCCGATTCCGGTGCGAACTGCGTTAAATAAAATTGCGTTGAATTCCAATAACCCATAGGAACAAAATATGTAAAAATATCCATAAAATGGTCCGACTCGATTTTTAACAATATCCCGTGTACTAACCCCATTGAGGATTATCCGAAAACCGAGTTTCAGTCATTTCTGCCCCGATTCAGGTCCAACTGGCACCAAATAAAATTTTGTTGAATTCCAATAACCCATTGGAACAAAATATGTAAAAATATCCATAAAATGGTCCGACTCGATTTTTAACAATATCCCGTGTACTAACCCCTTTGAGGATTATCCGAAAACCGAGTTTCAGTCATTTCAGCCCCGATTCAGGTCCGAATGGTACCAAATAAAATTTTATTGAATTCCAATAAGCCATAGGAACAAAATATGTAAAAATATCCACAAAATGGTTCGACTTTATTTTTAACAATATCCCGTGTACTAACCCCTTTGAGAAGTTTCCGAAAACCGAGTTTCTATCATATCAGCTCCGATTCCGGTCCGAACTTCGTTAAATAAAATTTCGTTGAATTCCAATAACCCATAGGAACAAAATATGTAAAAATATTCACAAAATGGTCCGACTCGATTTTTAACAAAATCCCGTGTACTAACCCTCTTGAAAATTTTCCAAAAACCGAGTTTCGATCATATCAGCTCCGATTCCGGTCCGAACTGCGTTAAATAAAATTGCGTTGAATTCCAATAACCCATAGGAACAAAATTTGTAAAAATATCCATAAAATGGTCCGACTCGATTTTTAACAATATCCCGTGTACTAACCCCTTTGAGGATTATCCGAAAACCGAGTTTCAGTCATTTCAGCCCCGATTCAGGTCCGAATGGCACCAAATAAAATTTCTTTGAATTCCAATAACCCATTGGAACAAAATATGTAAAAATATCCATAAAATGGTCCGACTCGATTTTTAACAATATCCCGTGTACTAACTCCTTTGAGGATTATCCGAAAACCGAGTTTCAGTCGTTTCAGCCCCGATCCAGGTCCGAATGGCACCAAATAAAATTTCATTGAATTCCAATAACCCATTGGAACAAAATATGTAAAAATATCCATAAAATGGTCCGACTCGATTTTTAACAATATCCCGTGTACTAACCCCTTTGAGGATTATACGAAAACCGAGTTTCAGTCATTTCAGCCCCGATTCAGGTCCGAATGGCACCAAATAAAATTTCATTGAATTCCAATAACCCATAGGAACAAAATATGAAAAAATATCCACAAAATGGTCCGACTTGATTTTTAACAATATCCCGTGTACTAAACCCTTTGAGAAGTTTCCGAAGACCGAGTTTCGATCATATCAGCTCCGATTCCGGTGCGAACTGCGTTAAATAAAATTGCGTTGAATTCCAATAACCCATAGGAACAAAATATGTAAAAATATCCATAAAATGGTCCGACTCGATTTTTAACAATATCCCGTGTACTAACCCCATTGAGGATTATCCGAAAACCGAGTTTCAGTCATTTCTGCCCCGATTCAGGTCCAACTGGCACCAAATAAAATTTTGTTGAATTCCAATAACCCATTGGAACAAAATATGTAAAAATATCCATAAAATGGTCCGACTCGATTTTTAACAATATCCCGTGTACTAACCCCTTTGAGGATTATCCGAAAACCGAGTTTCAGTCATTTCAGCCCCGATTCAGGTCCGAATGGTACCAAATAAAATTTTATTGAATTCCAATAAGCCATAGGAACAAAATATGTAAAAATATCCACAAAATGGTTCGACTTTATTTTTAACAATATCCCGTGTACTAACCCCTTTGAGAAGTTTCCGAAAACCGAGTTTCGATCATATCAGCTCCGATTCCGGTCCGAACTTCGTTAAATAAAATTTCGTTGAATTCCAATAACCCATAGGAACAAAATATGTAAAAATATTCACAAAATGGTCCGACTCGATTTTTAACAAAATCCCGTGTACTAACCCTCTTGAAAATTTTCCAAAAACCGAGTTTCGATCATATCAGCTCCGATTCCGGTCCGAACTGCGTTAAATAAAATTTCGTTGAATTCCAATAACCCATAGGAACAAAATATGTAAAAATATCCATAAAATGGTCCAACTTAATTTTTAACAATATCCCGTGTACGAACCCCTTTGAGGATTATCCGAAAACCGAGTTTCAGTCATTTCAGCCCCGATTCAGGTCCGAATGGCACCAAATAAAATTTCATTGAATTCCAATAACCCATAGGAATAAAATAATTAAAAATATCCATAAAATGGTCCGACTCGATCTTTAACAATATCCCGTGTACTAACCCCTTTGAGGATTATCCGAAAATCTAGTTTCAGTCATTTCAGCCCCGATTCAGGTCCGAATGGCACCAAATAAAATTTCATTGAATTCCAATAACCCATAGGAACAAAATATGTAAAAATATCCACAAAATGGTCCGACTTTATTTTTAACAATATCCCGTGTACTAACCCCTTTGAGAAGTTTCGGAAAATTGAGTTTCGATCTTATCAGCTCCGATTCCGGTCCGAACTGCGTCAAATAAAAATTCGTTGAATTCCAATAACCCATAGGAACAAAATATGTAAAAATATTCACAAAATGGTCTGACTCGATTTTTAACAATATCCCGTGTACTAACCCCTTTGAGAATTTTCCGAAAATCGAGTTTCGATCTTATCAGCTCCGATTTCGGTCCGAACTGCGTTAAATAAAATTTCGTTGAATTCCAAAAACCCATTGGAACAAAATATGTAAAAATATCCATAAAATGGTCTGACTCGATTTTTAACAATATCCCGTGTACTAACCCCATTGAGGATTATCCAAAAACCGAGTTTCAGTCTTTTCAGCCCCGATTCAGGTCCGAATGGCACTGAATAAAATTTAATTGAATTCCAATAACCCATAGGAACAAAATATGTAAAAATATCCACAAAATGGTCTGACTTTATTTATAACAATATCCCGTGTACTAAACCCTTTGAGAAGTTTCCGAAAACCGAGTTTCGATCATATCAGCTCCGATTCCGGTGCGAACTGCGTTAAATAAAATTGCGTTGAATTCCAATAACCCATAGGAACAAAATATGTAAAAATATCCATAAAATGGTCCGACTCGATTTTTAACAATATCCCGTGTACTAACCCCATTGAGGATTATCCGAAAACCGAGTTTCAGTCATTTCTGCCCCGATTCAGGTCCAACTGGCACCAAATAAAATTTTGTTGAATTCCAATAACCCATTGGAACAAAATATGTAAAAATATCCATAAAATGGTCCGACTCGATTTTTAACAATATCCCGTGTACTAACCCCTTTGAGGATTATCCGAAAACCGAGTTTCAGTCATTTCAGCCCCGATTCAGGTCCGAATGGTACCAAATAAAATTTTATTGAATTCCAATAAGCCATAGGAACAAAATATGTAAAAATATCCATAAAATGGTCCGACTCGATTTTTAACAATATCCCGTGTACTAACCCCATTGAGGATTATACGAAAACCGAGTTTCAGTCATTTCTGCCCCGATTCAGGTCCAACTGGCACCAAATAAAATTTTGTTGAATTCCAATAACCCATTGGAACAAAATATGTAAAAATATCCATAAAATGGTCCGACTCGATTTTTAACAATATCCCGTGTACTAACCCCTTTGAGGATTATCCGAAAACCGAGTTTCAGTCATTTCAGCCCCGATTCAGGTCCGAATGGTACCAAATAAAATTTTATTGAATTCCAATAAGCCATAGGAACAAAATATGTAAAAATATCCACAAAATGGTTCGACTTTATTTTTAACAATATCCCGTGTACTAACCCCTTTGAGAAGTTTCCGAAAACCGAGTTTCGATCATATCAGCTCCGATTCCGGTCCGAACTTCGTTAAATAAAATTTCGTTGAATTCCAATAACCCATAGGAACAAAATATGTAAAAATATTCACAAAATGGTCCGACTCGATTTTTAACAAAATCCCGTGTACTAACCCTCTTGAAAATTTTCCAAAAACCGAGTTTCGATCATATCAGCTCCGATTCCGGTCCGAACTGCGTTAAATAAAATTGCGTTGAATTCCAATAACCCATAGGAACAAAATATGTAAAAATATCCATAAAATGGTCCAACTTAATTTTTAACAATATCCCGTGTACGAACCCCTTTGAGGATTATCCGAAAACCGAGTTTCAGTCATTTCAGCCCCGATTCAGATCCGAATGGCACCAAATAAAATTTCATTGAATTCCAATAACCCATAGGAACAAAATAATTAAAAATATCCATAAAATGGTCCGACTCGATCTTTAACAATATCCCGTGTACTAACCCCTTTGAGGATTATCCGAAAATCTAGTTTCAGTCATTTCAGCCCCGATTCAGGTCCGAATGGCACCAAATAAAATTTCATTGAATTCCAATAACCCATAGGAACAAAATATGTAAAAATATCCACAAAATGGTCCGACTTTATTTTTAACAATATCCCGTGTACTAACCCCTTTGAGAAGTTTCGGAAAATTGAGTTTCGATCTTATCAGCTCCGATTCCGGTCCGAACTGCGTCAAATAAAAATTCGTTGAATTCCAATAACCCATAGGAACAAAATATGTAAAAATATTCACAAAATGGTCTGACTCGATTTTTAACAATATCCCGTGTACTAACCCCTTTGAGAATTTTCCGAAAATCGAGTTTCGATCATATCAGCTCCGATTTCGGTCCGAACTGCGTTAAATAAAATTTCGTTGAATTCCAAAAACCCATTGGAACAAAATATGTAAAAATATCCATAAAATGGTCTGACTCGATTTTTAACAATATCCCGTGTACTAACCCCATTGAGGATTATCCAAAAACCGAGTTTCAGTCTTTTCAGCCCCGATTCAGGTCCGAATGGCACCGAATAAAATTTAATTGAATTCCAATAACCCATAGGAACAAAATATGTAAAAATTCCACAAAATGGTCTGACTTTATTTATAACAATATCCCGTGGACTAACCCCTTTGAGAAGTTTCCGAAAACCGAGTTTCGATCATATCAGCTCTGATTCCGGTCCGAACTGCGTCAAATAAAATTTCGTTGAATTCCAATAACCCATAGGAACAAAATACGTAAAAATATTCACAAAATTGTCCGACTCGATTTTTAACAATATCCCGTGTACTTACCCCTTTAAGAATTTTCCGAAAACCGAGTTTCGATCATATCAGCTCCGATTCCGGTCCGAACTGCGTTAAATAAAATTGCGTTGAATTCCAATAACCCATAGAAATAAAATATGTAAAAATAGCCATAAAATGGTCCGACTCGATTTTTAACAATATCCCGTGTACTAACCTCTTTGAGGATTATCCGAAAACCGAGTTTCAGTCATTTCAGCCCCGATTCAGGTCCGAATTGCACCAAATAAAATTTCATTGAATTCCAATAACCCATTAGAACAAAATATGTAAAAATATCCATAAAATGGTCCGACTCGATTTTTAACAATATCCCGTGTACTAACCCCTTTGAAGATTATCCGAAAACCGAGTTTCAGTCATTTCAGCCCCGATTCAGGTCCGAATGACACCAAATAAAATTTGATTGAATTCCAATAACCCATAGGAACAAAATATGTAAAAATATCCACAAAATGGTCCAACTTTATTTTTAACAATATCCCGTGTACTAACCCCTTTGAGAAGTTTCCCAAAACCGAGTTTCGATCATATCAGCTCCGATTCCGGTCCGAACTGCGTTAAATAAAAGTGCGTTGAATTCCAATAACCCATAGGAACAAAATATGTAAAAATATCCATAAAATGGTCCGACTCGATTTTTAACAATATCCCGTGTACTAACCCCTTTGAGGATTATCCGAAAACCGAGTTTCAGTCATTTCATCCCCAATTCAGGTCCGAATGGCACCAAATAAAATTTCATTGAATTCCAATAACCCATTGGAACAAAATTGGAAAAATATCCATAAAATGGTCCGACTCGATCTTTAACAATATCCCGTGTACTAACCCCTTTGAGGATTATCCGAAAATCTAGTTTCAGTCATTTCAGCCCCGATTCAGGTCCGAATGGCACCAAATAAAATTTCATTGAATTCCAATAACCCATAGGAACAAAATATGTAAAAATATCCACAAAATGGTCCGACTTTATTTTTAACAATATCCCGTGTACTAACCCCTTTGAGAAGTTTCCGAAAACCGAGTTTCGATCATATCAGCTCCGATTCCGGTCCGAATTTCGTTAAATAAAATTGCGTTGAATTCCAATAACCCATAGGAACAAATTATGTAAAAATATCCATAAAATGGTCCGACTCGATTTTTAACAATATCCCGTGTAGTAACCCCTTTGAGGATTATCCGAAAACCGAGTTTCAGTCATTTCAACCCCGATTCAGGTCCGAATGGCACCAAATAAAATTTCATTGAATTTCAATAACCCATTGGAACAAAATATGTAAAAATATCCATAAAATGGTCCGACTCGATCTTTAACAATATCCCGTGTACTAACCCCTTTGAGGATTATCCGAAAATCGAGTTTCAGTCATTTCAGCCCCGATTCAGGTCCGAATGGCACCAAATAAAATTTCATTGAATTCCAATAACCCATAGGAACAAAATATGTAAAAAATATCCACAAAATGGTCCGACTTGATTTTTAAAAATATCCCGTGTACTAACCCCTTTGAGAAGTTTCCGAAAACCGAGTTTCGATCATATGAGCTCCGATTCCGGTCCGAACTGCGTTAAATAAAATTTCGTTGAATTCCAATAACCCATAGTAACAAAATATGTAAAAATATCCACAAAATAGTCCGACTTGATTTTTAATAATATCCCGTGTACTAACCCCTTTGAGAAGTTTCCGAAAACTGAGTTTTGATCATATCAGCTCCGATTCCGGTCCGAACTGCGTCAAATAAAATTTCGTTGAATTCCAATAACCCATAGGAACAAAATACGTAAAAATATTCACAAAATTGTCCGACTCGATTTTTAACAATATCCCGTGTACTTACCCCTTTGAGAATTTTCCGAAAACCGAGTTTCGATCATATCAGCTCCGATTCCGGTCCGAACTGCGTTAAATAAAATTTCGTTGAATTCCAATAACCCATAGGAAGAAAATATGTAAAAATATCCACAAAATGGTCCGAGTTGATTTTTAACAATATCCCGTGTACTAACCCCTTTGAGAAGTTTCCGAAAACTGAGTTTTGATCATATCAGCTCCGATTCCGGTCCGAACTACGTTAAATAAAATTTGTTGAATTCCAATAACCGATAGGAACAAAATATGTAAAAATATTTACAAAATGGTCCGACTCAATTTATAACAATATCCTGTGTACTAACCCCTTTGAGAATTTTTCGAAAACCGAATTTTGATAATATCAGCTTTGATTCCGGTCCGAACTGCGTCAAATAAAATTTCGTTGAATTCCAATAACCCATAGAAACAAAATACGTAAAAATATTCACAAAATTGTCCGACTCGATTTTTAACAATATCCCGAGTACTTACCCCTTTGAGAATTTTCCGAAAACCGAGTTTCGATCATATCAGCTCCGATTTCGGTCCGAACTGCGTTAAATAAAATTTCGTTGAATTCCAATAACCCATAGGAACAGAATATGTAAAAATATCCATAAAATGGTCCGACTCGATTTTTAACAATATCCCGTGTACTAACCCCTTTGAGGATTATCCGAAAATCGAGTTTCAGTCATTTCAGCCCCGATTCAGGTCCAAATGGCACCAAATAAAATTTCATTGAATTCCAATAACCCATAGGAACAAAATATGTAAAAACATCCACAAAATGGTCCGACTTGATTTTTAACAATATCCCGTGTACTAACCCCTTTGAGAAGTTTCCGAAAACCGAGTTTTGATAATATCAGCTCCGATTCCGGTCCGAACTGCGTTAAATAAAATTGCGTTGAATTCCAATAACCCATAGGAATAAAATATGTAAAAATATCCATAAAATGGTCTGACTCGATTTTTAACAATATCCCGTGTACTAACCCCTTTGAGGATTATCCGAAAACCGAGTTTCAGTCATTTCAGCCCCGATTCAGGTCCGAATTGCACCAAATAAAATTTCATTGAATTCCAATAACCCATTAGAACAAAATATGTAAAAATATCCATAAAATGGTCCGACTCGATTTTTAACAATATCCCGTGTACTAACCCCTTTGAGGATTATCCGAAAACCGAGTTTCAGTCATTTCAGCCCCGATTCAGGTCCGAATGGCACCAAATAAAATTTTATTGAATTCCAATAACCCATAGGAACAAAATATGTAAAAATATCCACAAAATGGTCCAACTTTATTTTTAACAATATCCTGTGTACTAACCCCTTTGAGAAGTTTCCGAAAACCGAGTTTCGATCATATCAGCTCCGATTCCGGTCCGAACTGCGTTAAATAAAAGTGCGTTGAATTCCAATAACCCATAGGAACAAAATATGTAAAAATATCCATAAAATGGTCCGACTCGATTTTTAACAATATCTCGTGTACTAACCCCTTTGAGGATTATCCGAAAACCGAGTTTCAGTCATTTCAGCCCCGATTCTGGTCCGAATGGCACCAAATAAAATTTCATTGAATTCCAATAACCCATTGGAACAAAATTGGAAAAATATCCATAAAATGGTCCGACTCGATCTTTAACAATATCCCGTGTACTAACCCCTTTGAGGATTATCCGAAAATCTAGTTTCAGTCATTTCAGCCCCGATTCAGGTCCGAATGGCACCAAATAAAATTTCATTGAATTCCAATAACCCATAGGAACAAAATATGTTAAAATATCCACAAATTGGTCCGACTTTATTTTTAACAATATCCCGTGTACTAACCCCTTTGAGAAGTTTCCGAAAACCGAGTTTCGATCATATCAGCTCCGATTCCAGTCCGAATTGCGTAAAAAAAAATTGCGTTGAATGCCAATAACCCATAGGAACAAATTATTTAAAAATATCCATAAAATGGCTCGACTCGATTTTTAACAATATCCCGTGTACTAACCCATTTGAGGATTATCCGAAAACCGAGTTTCAGTCATTTCAGCCCCGATTCAGGTCCGAATGGCACCAAATAAAATTTCATTGAATTTCAATAACCCATTGGAACAAAATATGTAAAAATATCCATAAAATGGTCCGACTCGATCTTTAACAATATCCCGTGTACTAACCCCTTTGAGGATTATCCGAAAATCGAGTTTCAGTCATTTCAGCCCCGATTCAGGTCCGAATGGCACCAAATAAAATTTTATTGAATTCTAATAACCCATAGGAACAAAATATGTAAAAATATCCACAAAATGGTCCAACTTTATTTTTAACAATATCCTGTGTACTAACCCCTTTGAGAAGTTTCCGAAAACCGAGTTTCGATCATATCAGCTCCAATTCCGGTCCGAACTGCGTTAAATAAAAATGCGTTGAATTCCAATAAACCATAGGAACAAAATATGTAAAAATATCCATAAAATGGTCCGACTCGATTTTTAACAATATCTCGTGTACTAACCCCTTTGAGGATTATCCGAAAACCGAGTTTCAGTCATTTCAGCCCCGATTCTGGTCCGAATGGCACCAAATAAAATTTCATTGAATTCCAATAACCCATTGGAACAAAATTGGAAAAATATCCATAAAATGGTCCGACTCGATCTTTAACAATATCCCGTGTACTAACCCCTTTGAGGATTATCCGAAAATCTAGTTTCAGTCATTTCAGCCCCGATTCAGGTCCGAATGGCACCAAATAAAATTTCATTGAATTCCAATAACCCAAAGGAACAAAATATGTAAAAATATCCACAAATTGGTCCGACTTTATTTTTAACAATATCCCGTGTACTAACCCCTTTGAGAAGTTTCCGAAAACCGAGTTTCGATCATATCAGCTCCGATTCCAGTCCGAATTGCGTTAAATAAAATTGCGTTGAATGCCAATAACCCATAGGAACAAATTATTTAAAAATATCCATAAAATGGTTCGACTCGATTTTTAACAATATCCCGTGTACTAACCCATTTGAGGATTATCCGAAAACTGAGTTTCAGTCATTTCAGCCCCGATTCAGGTCCGAATGGCACCAAATAAAATTTCATTGAATTTCAATAACCCATTGGAACAAAATATGTAAAAATATCCATAAAATGGTCCGACTCGATCTTTAACAATATCCCGTGTACTAACCCCTTTGAGGATTATCCGAAAATCGAGTTTCAGTCATTTCAGCCCCGATTCAGGTCCGAATGGCACCAAATAAAATTTCATTGAATTCCAATAACCCAAAGGAACAAAATATGTAAAAAATATCCACAAAATGGTCCGACTTGATTTTTAAAAATATCCCGTGTACTAACCCCTTTGAGAAGTTTCCGAAACCACTCTTAGACTAGAAACTAGAAACTGAAAAAAAAATCCTAAATCGGATCGGAATATAGCATATATGGTATGCAAATTTATCGTTGGGATCAGATGGAGAAAAATACAATGAAGTTAGATTTCAAAAGAAACCCACCGATTGAAGGGAAAAGTCAAATTAGAAATGGAGGGAATTATGTGGGATTATGTATGGGAAGGTGTATATTAATTGTGTGTGATGCTTATAGGGGCCATTAGATTATATTGATCTAAGGGCTTAAATTTGTTTTTAGTTTCTATTTTAATTTTGATTTCTATTTGATCACTTGCATATAAATATATATGTGTGTGTGTGTGTGTGTGTGTGTGATCATGAATGCTAATGATAAATGGAATATATAAGCAGAGAAAAAGGTGGTGATAATAGTTTGGTATTGCAAGTGATGGTGTAATAGGTCGCCGAAATTGGAGAGGGTGGAGGTGGAGAAGTGTTGTGGAATAAAAACTAGGTTACTAGTATTGCGGCTAAGGTTTGTGTATTTAATGCAAAGGTGTGTGAGCTTCGTGCTTTAATGGCTGCTCTCGTGCTCGTGGCTGAATCTGCCTTCACAAGATGCCTACGTACTTTGATGAATATCAAAGATCAAGCCAAAAAACATAGTTCTAGGTTGAGGGGTCTGGCCCTTTATATAGGCTGAGAAGCCTTAGAATTATGGTAGGAGTCAGAGACTTGGTGGACAAGTCTTTGAGGAAGATTCTAGATCTATTCCTTGTAAGAATCAGTTTCCATATTGAATTGGATGCCTTGGTGGCTAAGTCTGATGGAGATAATATCCTTATCCAACTCTTATTGCTGAGCTGTCTATTTCCCCCAATATTAATTACGAAATTAATATTATAATTGGGGTTTTGGGTCCATCTGGTGGGCCCCACGTTTGGACCATTCTTGGTCTAATTAATGCCACATTAAATGTGTCTTTAGGGCTTATTTTCAGCCCATTTCATTTGCCCCCCAACTTCTAGGAAAACTGATCAGGTTTTCCTTGAAGTTTTAATGGTCTTTTCCGAGACTTGGGTCAAGGTTCATAATTATACACTAGTGTTTCACAAGTATCGTCTTAATGTAAATAGTGGAGCGACCTACACGTTTACGACGATTTGCCTTATTCGAGGCTAAACAATTATTTCCAAGTAACTTCTGTTACTGGATTTTTGTCTATTCAATATGAAGGAACCATCCGTAGTACTTCTCGTATCGTAAATATATCTTAGAGTTATATAGTACCCACAGGTATTTCTCTCTTAAAAATTCCATGTCCACGAAGATTCGATGTCCAAAAATCAATTTTTCAGAGCAATTTTCGAACAAAACTGATGTTTTTCGACCAGGAATTTCAACCAGGAATTCGACCAAAATTCTGGTCAAAATAAGGGCTTCAACAAATCCCGATCGAAGGGATTTTCGACCAGGATTCCTGGTCGTTTCGACCAGGATTTTGGTCGAAGTAAGCGTTCCATTCTTCTCTGCTCGAACACATTTTCGACTAGGATTCGTGGTTGTTTCGACCAGGATTCTGGTCGAATTAAGCATTCAATCTTTTCTTGGTCGACAGCCTTTTCGACCAGGATTCCTGATCATTTCGACCAGGATTCTGGTCGAATTAAGCATTCAATCTTTTCTTGGTCGACAGCTTTTTCGACCAAGATTCCTAGTCCTTTCGACCAGGATTCTGGTCGAATTAAGCGTCTAAATTTCCTCTTGTCGAACACTTTTTCGACCAAGATTCCTAGTCATTTCGACCAGGATTCTGGTCGAATTAAGCGTTTAAATTTCTCCTCGTCGAACATTTTTTCGACCAAGATTCCTGGTCGTTTCGACCAGAATCATGATCGAAATAAAGTCCCTAAAATTTTCGGGCTTTTTCTTGATGGGCCTCTCTACTTTTGGGCCTTCGAGGCTTTACATGCTTAAAGTGTGTATTTTTATAAAAATACCTTCTTTCTTTGGGCCTGACCCTATGGCCATAATGGGCCTGTTCAAATTCCGAACCTTTTGTTTGGGTTTGAGTTTGATATTTCTTCAAAATATCTTAGATATTTTTTCAAAATATCTTAAACATTTCTTCAAAATATCTTAGATATTTTTTCAAGATATTTTTCTAGGAACGTTCCAGAATTGGGCTTCAATTTGGGCCGGTTTCATGGGCCTTTAGTAGGTCAATTTTGGAATTTTGACCGGTCACTGTAGGTATTCTGACCGTTCGAGAGTATTTCAACCGGTTGTTCACTCCTATATAAGAGTGAGAGTTGAGAGTTCATTTTTCACACTCTCACTTTTCACTTCACATTTTCATCTTTGAGCTCTCAACTTTTAGCTAAGAAGTTTCTCTCTCAAATTCCGTTCGGAGTTTTTCTCGGCTAATTCCGGCCTTCGTCTCCGGTCATCTTCTTCGTTTTTCAAGACCTCAAGCTGTCATCAATGGCGGACAAAGCTCAAGCTCGCCTTCTGAAAATGAACTCAGCCTCTTCTAAAGGTACCATCCAAATTCAATCTCCTTACACCTCTCTTTTAGATATTTTAAATGAAAGAGCAGATGAATATCCTTCTTTAGCCGAGTTAGATGCGTATGATTGCTGTAATACATATCACGATACAGATGAAATTGGTAGATATAACAAGTTGTATAAAATTAAAAAACCTTATAAACTCGTTCCAGCTGGGCCAGGTGACAGGCCTTGTCATTGGAGGCCCAATGCCTTGTGTATCTATAGAGAATGTTTGGTAGCGGGCCTCCGTTTCCCTTTTCATGAATTTATCCCCCGCCTTTTAGCTAACATTCAGTGTAACCCTTGCCAATTGCCCCCAAATGCGTGGAGAACAATTCTTTGTTTTATGGTTTTGTGTCTAAGGCAAAACCTTCCTTTATCTGTTGCCCTTTTTCGCAAAATTTTCCAAGTTTACAACAGCCCCGCTTCTTATTCTGGATGGGTATATATCAAACATCACCCCAAGGTCCCTCCTATCTTCAATATTAAATCAGTACCAGACAACAATCCTGGTTGGAAGAAAGAATTTGCCTATCTCGAATGGGAGGGTGGTGATTGGGGTACCCTCGTTAGGAAAACCTTTTCGAGGGTTTCAGATGGAAATGCTAAGGGGATCACCCTTAGCACAGAGGATCAGGCTGCTTTTGACACTTTGACCAGAGGTGATGGTATGTCTATAACCTGCCAAAGCCTCATAAATGAAGAATCTATGAGGGCTGTAGGCCTCTCACAAGTTTCGGAACGGGGTAACTTCCTTTCTTGCCTTTGTTTTTCTTTATTTTCATACTTGACTTATTCATTTGTGTTTCCATTCATGTCATTTCAGTTGCTAGGATGCTTGTGGAAGCTTCCCCGGATCCCGACAACGAAACCTCGAGGATGGCCCGGGCAAAGCGGAATGCTGACCCTCGAGGGAAGGGAACTGAGCCTGCTTTCTTGCGTACCCATAAGGTCCAAAAGGTGGACCTTAAATTTGGTGATATAGCAGACTTGGAGGGGAGCTCTCAGGTGAACGTCCAATCTTCTGTTTTTAGGCCATCCTGGGGCTTTAGGAAGCGGGACTCCGTTGTGGGTTCGACTAAGCACGCCATGGATTGGTCTCTTAACTCGATCACCCCTCCTGACTACAAAGACTTGGTTGTCAATGGAGGCATCGGGGAATCGGAGGCACTTGGTTCTCAGGCCTTAGCTGTGGTAAGACTCAAACCTCGCATTCTTTAAATTTCATACTGACTTACTTTATTCCAACATAATTATTGTTTCTGTGAACAGGCCAACGTTCATTTCCAGAGTTCTCTCTACCAGGCCAAAGCTTGGAAGGAGAAGGCCAAGGGGTATGAGTCCGAATCCCAAAAGAAAACCCTCACTATCAACCATCTAGAGGAGAAGCTCAAGGGTAAGGATGAGGAGCTGGCCAGTGTTCGGGCAGAGTTGGTAGCTTTGAAGGATGACAGGGAGAAGATCATCGATGACTATTTGGATTCTGATGAGTACAAGTCCCTCATGGATCAGCATGATGAGCTGTTATTTCCTGGCCAGTTTTTTGAGGGTTGGAACAAGGCCATTGAGGCAGTTCTGAGGAGCCATCCTGGCTTATTCCAGCCTTCGGACTTCGTGAGCCCTCATCTTCCTGCCCCGTTATTAGTTAACGAGCCTGGATCCAGTGAAGAGCTATTCGGGGAGGGTGATGCTTTGGTCAAAGAGCATGCTACCGCTACCACTTCAGCCTTGGATCCTAAGCTTCCTCTAGTTCGGTCTGGTGCTGCTAATTCTGCTGAGGATGGATCCACTACTGACACTAGCTCTGAGGATGATTCTCCTGCTAAGGAGGCCCCTAAGACCCCTTAAGCTTTATTTATTTATCTTTCATTTATCTGAACTCTTGGTTTCTGCCATTTGACTTGATAGCCTTCGGGCCTTTATTTGTGTAACTTTTAACTTAACTATTTATGCAGTTAGTTTCTATTGTTCATTTTTCTTGCCTTTGCTCATAGTTCGTTGAACTTTAGAATTTTTTGAGTACTTGGCCCCCTGGCTGGTACCAAACTCACAAACTGGTTCAACATTTGTCTTTCGTATTTATTTTAACAAGGAGGAATAACTCATAGAGAAAATAGAATAAATTCCATTATGCTGTCAAAGGACATCAATAAGATGGGTTCAACCCTTACATAGATACTCTATCTCCTACTGGGAGCAACATGCTCTATAATGGTTTCATTCAAACCTTATTCTTAATAAATAGATAAAAGTCCAAGCCTTTGTCAAAAGAACTTAAACATAATAAACTTTGAGGTTCACAGCATGCCAAGTTCGGGGCACCTCAACCCCATCCAAGGTTTCTAACTTGTAGGATCCTCGTCCTAACACCTTTCTGACTAGATACGGTCCTTCCCAGTTTGGTGCTAACTTTCCTTTCTGGCCAACTCCCGAGGCTTCAATCTTCTTTAGAACCAGGTCACCTTGTCGAAAGAATCTTTCCTTAACTCTCTGGTTGTAGTGAAAAGAGGCTCTCTTCTGATATTCAGCATTCCTAGCATTAGCTTCATCTCTAACCTCGTCAATTAAGTCAAGGGCAAGTCTCATCCCTTCTTCATTAGTTTCTGGCTCATATGCCTCGACTCGAGGTGATGCTTGCATGATCTCCAAAGGCACAACTGCCTCTGCTCCATAAGCCAGCAAAAATGGGGTTGCTCCAGTTGTCACCTTACAAGTGGTACGATATGCCCAAAGTATGGGTAGTAATTCATCTACCCAAGTGTTCCTAGAGCGTTCGACCCTTTTTTTCAGTCCATCAAGGATAATTCGATTAGCTACCTCAGCTTGCCCATTGGCTTGTGGATGTGCCACTAAGGTGAAACGGAGCTCAATCGCATTCTCTTCACAATACTTTTTGAACTCTTCATTATTGAACTGTGTCCCATTGTCTGTTACGAGGATTCGTGGGATTCCATACCTGCAGATTATGTTCTCCCAAAAGAACTGGGAAACTTGTTTGGTGGTTATCTTGGCCAGAGGTTTAGCCTCAATCCACTTAGTGAAGTAATCAATGGCCACTATCAGGAATTTCCTTTGTGCTTAAGCCATGGGAAAAGGTCCAAGTATATCCATCCCCCACATCGCAAACGGAATGGGAGAGTTAATTGAAGTTAACATCTCAGGCGGTTGCCTTACAATTGGAGCATGTTTTTGGCATCTCTCACATCTCTTGACATAGTCCTGTGCATCAGCCAACATCTCCGGCCAATAGAACCCTAAACGAATGATCTTGTGAGCTAAGGCTCTGCCCCCCAAGTGTTGCCCACAGATCCCTTCATGAACTTCCTCCAATGCTTCTCTTGCCTCTTGAGGCCTTAAACACTTCAAGTATGGGATGACGAACGACCTTTTGTACAGAATGCCCTCAATCAAAGTGTATCTCAATGCTCTTACTGAAAGTTTTCGTGCCTCTAAGGCATTGTCTGGGAGCCACCCGGTCTCAAGGTGTGCCTTGATAGGATCTATCCAAGATCCCCCTATATCAATTGGTGCCACTAATTTTGAGTTAACGGTTGGGGCCTTCAAGACCTGAAAGTAGACACTCCCAACATAATTTTCTATCTCGGAAGAAGCGAACTTAGACAGGGCATCGACCTTAATGTTTTCTTCTCTCGGAATATGCTCAACATAGCACTCCTCAAACTGAGCCATAACAGCCTTTACGACTCTCAGGTATTTCGCCATAGTCTCGTCCTTAGCTTCGAATTCACCATTTACTTGTGATACCACAAGCCTTGAATCTCCACAAACTTTGAGATTTTTGACCCTCATGATTCTTGCCAAACCCAAACCAGCTATTAATGCTTCATACTCCGCCTCATTGTTAGTAGTAGGAAAATCCAACTTTAAAGCATACTCTACTGTGAACCCATCGGGCCTTTGCAGAACCAAACCTGCACCACTAGATTTTGTTTTTGATGCTCCATCAAAATAGAGCACCCAATATTCCTTCAAATCAGATGTAACTTTCTCTTGCCCAGGGGTAGTCACTATCTCTTGCCCCCCGACTTCTTGGTTGTTAATAGTGCATTCAACCACGAAGTCAGCCAATGCCTGAGCCTTAATGGCTGTCCGAGGCTTATATGTGATATCAAACTCTCCTAACTCAATCGCCCACTTGATTAGCCTTCCACTGGCCTTAGGGCTATGCAATATGTTTCTCAACTGCTGGTTTGTCAGAACTTGAATCTTATGTGCCTGGAAGTAAGGCCACAACTTCCTCGATGCAGTTACTAATGCCAAAGCAAACTTTTCTATGGGTGAGTAATTCAACTCAGCCCCATGCAACACTTTGCTCACATAGTAGATAGGTTTCTGGACTTTCTCCTCTTCCCGAATGAGGACAGCACTCAGGGCTTGTTCAGATACCGCTAGGTATAGACAAAGAGTCTCCCCAGGGCTTGGTTTGGTCAATAACGGGGCTTCAACCATGTACTTCTTCAGTTGCTCAAAGGCCTCCTAGCTCTCAGGTGTCCACTCAAAATTTTTCACCTTCTTCAATGCTTGAAAGAATGGCAAGCATTTGTCACCAGACTTGGAGATGAATCTTCCTAAAGCCGCTACCCGACCTGTCAACTTCTGCACATCTCTTATAGAGCGTGGGGGTTCCATATCTAAGATCGCCTTGATCTTGTCAGGGTTGGCCTCTATGCCTCTCTTGGAAACCATCAGACCCAAAAATTTGCCTGATCCAACGCCAAAGGCACACTTGGCTGGATTCAACATCATTTTGTGGTGCCTCAGCACTTCGAATGCCTCTCTGAGGTGTTTAATATGGTCCGCCTTGACCAAGCTTTTAACCAGCATATCATCGACATAGACCTCCATGGTTTTTCCAATCAGGTGGGCGAATATCTTATTCACCAATCGTTGGTAAGTAGCTCCTGCATTCTTTAGACCAAATGCCATAACAAGATAGCAGAAAACACCAAAGTCAGTTATGAAAGATACCTTTGGGATGTCATCCTTGTGCATCTTAATTTGATTGTAGCCGCTGAACCCATCCATGAAGCTCAACATCTCATGTCCTGCTGTGGCATCTATTAACATGTCTATCCTTGGTAAAGGGAAGCAATCCTTAGGGCATGCGTCATTCAAGTCAGTGAAGTCTATACACATCCTCCACTTACCGTTGGCTTTCTTGACCATTACAGGGTTAGCCAACCATTCCAGAAACTGAATCTCTTCAATAAACCCAGCTTCCAAGAGTTTGTCCACCTCTTGCTTAATGGCCTCTTGCCTTTCTGGAGCAAAATTCCTCTTCTTCTGCTGTATTATCTTCCGATTAGGATCGACATTCAATCTGTGAGTTATGAGTTGGGGATCAATCCCTGGTATCAGCTGCTGTATAGGCAAACACATCACTATTTTCTTCTAAGAATGCTATCAACTTGCCCTTCAGGGGTTCTTTCAAAGAGGCTCCTATATAAGTCACCTTCTCAGGGTCGCCTAGCTCCAGGGGATAGGTATTAAGTCCTCTGCTGGCTTTCCTCGGTGTTCATTATCACCACGGACATCCATGTCTTCAATCGGGAGTACCTGCCCTCCGGTTCCATCAGCTCTCAAAGCTGCCACATAGCAACTCCTGGCCATTTTCTGATCTCCTTTCTGTTCCCCAACACCATTCCTGGTTGGAAATTTGACCTTCATGTGATAGGTAGAGGCAACAGCCTTGAACGCATAAAGTACGGTCCTCCCCAAGATTGCATTGTACGTCGAGGTAGCCTTAATCACTAGAAAATTCAACATCTGGGTGGCTTCCTTAGGTTCTTGTCCTATTGTCACGGGCAGCTGAATGGTCCCTTCAACCTTGGACTCGACTCCGTTAAACCCGTAGATAGGCATGTTAGTCGGGGTCAATTGAGAGTCAGTATACCCCATTTTCACAAAAGCGTCATGAAACAAGATATCGACAGAAGCTCCATTGTCTATCAGGACCCACTTCACTTCTGAGTTTCCAATTACAGGAATTATGACCAACGAGTCGTCATGGGGGAATTTCACCCCTTCAAGGTCTGAATCATCAAAACCAATCACTATCTCAGTCTTCGCACGCTTCGGGGCTTCTCCTACGATGTGCATCACTTCTCTGGCATAGGCCTTTCGAGAATTTCGGGTAGTGCCGGCCGCTGTTGGTCCTCCCCAAATCATATTGATTACTGGTCCTCGAGGCTGTGAATTACGATCACGATCGTTATCCCTCCTATCATTGTCTCTTCTATCATAATCCCTTTTCTGGGCTCCACGATCTTCACCCTTGGTGAACTTGTTTAACTTTCCCTTTCGGATTAAAAATTCAATTTCATCCTTTAACTGTCTGCAGTCATCTGTGTCATGTCCCACATCCCTGTGGAATCTAGAATACAGATCTTTGTTTCTCTTTTCGGGGTCACCCCTGAGTGGCTTAGGCCAACGAAAGTCCTTATCCTTCTTAATATCTAACAAAATTTGACTTCTAGGAGCGTTCAGCCTTGCGTAATCAGAAAACCTCGGTACAAAACCCTTCTTGGGTGATGACTCGGAATCCTTACCAGCCCGGGGATACTTGTCCCTAGCGTCGTACTCTTGCTCTGGCTTTCGTTTCTTTGAGTCATTAGAACCCATGCCATTGCCTCCCGTGGTTTCCTTCTTCATGCTGTCCTCAGCCTTGATATATTTATCGGCTCTTCTCAGGAGCTCGGCCATGTTTTCAGGAGGGTGTTTTGCTAAGGACCTTTTAAAGAAGAGGTCAGTGGTTCCGTGTTCCAGGGCTACCATGGCCACCTTATTTTCCAGATCAGTGATATTCAATGTCTCTTTGGTGAATCGCTTGAGATAATCCCTCAAGTTCTCATTCTTTCCCTGCACCACATACATAAGGGATACAGAACTTTTCTCATGAATTCTCCCACTAATGAATTGGCTGATAAAGGCAGCGCTCAACTCCTTAAAAGAGCCAATTGAGTTTGCAGGTAGGCGGCTATACCATCTTTGAGCCATGCCCGACAAAGTTTGAGGGAACGCCCCACACTTTAAGGCGTCACTAGCAGGCTGCAGCAGCAGTGCGTTTGAGAATGTCCTGACATGGTTTGCGGGATCGCCCGTTCCATCATAGGCCTTAATAGTCGGCATCTTAAATTTCATTGAAATATGGGCATTCATCACCTCCTCAGTAAACGGAGGTGTGGAGTCGTCAGGGTCCCCAAGTGGCATTAGATCTTTGGGGTTGCTTCTGGGGGTCTCCACCCTTGTCGATTTTTCGGTTCGGGTATCAGCCCTTTTTTGCCTTCTTGAGGGCCTCTCCAAATTTATAATGGGAATCCTCTCTGCAGTTGGAGGAGGCTGAGTTTGATTCAATCTATCTTGTTCTCTTGCAATATCGTCCTTCAATTTTAAGATCTCAGCCTCATAAGCCTTGATTTTCTCAGCAGTTGTCAAGGGGAGTCCATCATGGATTCTTCGTGTCCTTCTTTGAGGTTCTTTGCTAGCACGTCGCCTCCTCGGGGCTTCATCTCGATCATCATCCTCAGATGATGATGAATCATCAGTATAGGGACCAGAATAGTCATCATATTCTCGATCCCGGATCTGTAAGGCGTGACCGCTTGGTCCAGGTTCCCTTCGTCGGGGGGGGGGATAATTAGGCAGCCCATACATCGGGTTGGTATTCAAGGGGAGATCCGTAGCATGGATCTGTACCCCCGTAGCTGAGAAGCCTTAGAATTATGGTAGGAGTCAGAGACTTGGTGGACAAGTCTTTGAGGAAGATTCTAGATCTATTCCTTGTAGGAATCAGTTTCCATATTGAATTGGATGCCTTGGTGGCTAAGTCTGATGGAGATAATATCCTTATCCAACTCTTATTGCTGAGATGTCTATTTCCCCCAATATTAATTACGAAATTAATATTATAATTGGGGTTTTGGGTCCATCTGGTGGGCCCCACGTTTGGACCATTCTTGGTCTAATTAATGCCACATTAAATGTGTCTTTAGGGCTTATTTTCAGCCCATATCAAGAAGTAAATTATGTTTGAATGTGTGGCTGAGATTAAATATAGATATAAAATAAGTCTCAAATTAGTTTTCAGTTTTCATTTTAGTATACACTTTCCTAAATATATAACACATGTGAATTTACTATCATGGTTAGATTTTAGAAACTGTGAATTGTTCAGCCTTTCACTCTTTTGAAGTTATCGGTTTTAAATTATTAGGTTTGATTATATTGTCATGATCATAAATGAAATTTAAGTAAGAAATTTAAGCTAATATCACTTTTCATAAAAATAAATTTTTTCGCAAACAAATCACGTTATCAATATATAGTGTTTCAAAACTACGATTCATGTATTTGAAAATTTAAAAAAAATCAAATTATATGAATTAAAATGGTGCCCGTGCTTTGCACGGGCTTTGATGCTAGTTATTATTTATAACTTAAAGTTGCTTAAATTGATAATTGAAAAATAATTTTTTTAAGTCAATGGTCCTGTTTGGCAATTAGCGGTTAGCTGTTAGCTGGAGCGGATTGAATTAGTTGTTTTGACTAACTAATTTGAATAACTGTTTTGACTAACAGATTAAATTAGCTGTTTTGAAAAAAGTTATTTGGTAATAAATTGTTGTATTAACAGTTTGTATTTAAAATAGACACATGACAAATCTCTAATTCAAAAAACTCCTAAAAGTAGCTTTTTCAAAATTAGCTTATTCACCTCAATAAGTTATTTCAATTAGCTAACAACCAAACACACATATTAGAAGATTCACTTGATTAAACCTCTTCTTACCTCAATCCTCTAATTTTTACTAAAACCTCTAACTTCCAAACACCACCAATATCTGTTTGGATAATTTTACATTATGTATGACTTATGAGTTATTAAAAGGGGTTGTCTAGTGTTTGCCCAATGACACATGCTAAAAATCCGTATTTGATGAGTTGAAAAATTTTGTGCATGCCGAGGGGGTCCATCATCATTAATGAAATTTCTACCAATCAAAATTTGACAACTAAGCGAGCACGGATTCTTAGCATGTGTCCTTGGACACACACTAGAAAAACCGTGATTAAAAATAAAAATAAATCAAATGAGTTGTTCATTTGAATGATCATATTTTGTTTTATAAAAAAAATCATCAAAAAAATAAGTTGTTTCAAAAAAGTATCTCCTATCAACTTCTGACTTTAAGTTGTTTTTGAGCTTTAAGTCATTTTTTGACTTTTTATACAAACATGTAATTTTTAAAGTTAAAAACCACTTAAAGTTGCAGCTTAAAGCTGCAGCCAAACATGCTCTAAGTCAATATCTGTTTGGATAATTTCATATTATGGGTGACTTATGAATTATTAAAAATATAAACATAAAAATAAATTTAATAAATTGTCTATGTGAATAATGATATTAATTTTTATCAAAAAAAAATTTCAAAACAAAATAAGTCATTTAAAAAAGTATCTCCTACCAACTTTTAATTTTAAGCTATTTTTTAGTTTTAAGTCAATTTTTGACTTATTACACAAATAGACATTTTTTAGCTTAAAATAGAAAATGACTTTAAGCCCGATTTGAAGTCGATTGCCAAACAGCCTCTAGATCGAATTTACCTTCAAAAAATTTCTTCGAACAAGTCCACTGTAAATAGTATAGTTAACAAAATTTTATAAATAATTATTATTTTTGGAGAATAATTTCCATCATTTTCAAATAATTTAGCATTTTAATACTCCCTCTCTCTCATAATTATTTTTCTTATTTGACTTTTTATATTATCCATTATAAAAGGCTGACTACTAATTTACTCACAATTTATAAGATAAAATATAATAATGAATGATTTTGTTTGATTCGTATTTGTGAGTACATTAATACAATGAAGTTTTTATATTTAATATTGACATGGGCTGAAAATAAACCCTAAGAATACATTTTAATGTTGCATTAAATGAACCTAGAATGGTCCAAGGTTAGAAGCCCATTAAATAGGACCCAAAACCCTAATTAATTATTAGTTTCGCAATTGATTATTCAGCAAATAAAAGACCCCATATTTGAGTCAACAAGGAAACCTAATCATATTAGGAGTGATCTTCAAGGCATATAATTCCAATTCTTATCTTCCTATCTGATAGAAGGCTCTAGAATTGGGCCTAAGCTGTGGCTTGCTCATCAAGACACCTAATTCTACTCTAACTCCAAGGCATCCAATGCCTATATAAAGGACCTGATCCTTCAACCTAGAACTACGTTTTTTGGGTTGATTCTTGATAAATTGCAAGATATGTAGGCATCTTGTGAGGATCCGAATTAAGTCACGAAACACTTGATCAGCCATTGAAGCTCGAAGCTCTCCCTAACCCTAGAATTCAATACGCAATAAATACACCCTACTTTTCGTTCCACAACATTTGGCGCCGTCTGTGGGAATTTCGGATATCAACCATGGTTACCACCCGGAGAACACCAACACTTTCTGAAACCATCACTAACACCACCACACCCCCGATTGGGGAACAAGTGCCCCCAGGGGCGAATTCTCAACCGCTGGTCACTCGGCCACAAGGAACTGAAGCACAACCTCATGACTCGTTACCCCTGATCACGAGTCCCACCACCCAAGGGACGAATCCCCTTCAGATGGTGGTCGCCCCTCTCGGAGGGCAGTCCGCTCCACCCACCGCTCAGATCTCTACTACAGTGATCCCCGCAAGCACGAACCCGCTATATGGGTTGCCTAATTATCCCCCGTATCAGGCCGGACCGAGTGGTCACGCCCTCCAGATACACGAGCCGTACAATCCACCTTACATCAGGGGTTTAGGACCCAATCAAGGCCAGCAATACTATGACTACTCAGGCCCGTACTCTGATGATTCATCCTCGGAAGAAGATAGGGACGAAGCCCCGAGAAGACGTCGTCCAAGTAAGGAACCCGTTGGACGCCGAAGAACCCATGACCGACCTCCCTTAACGGCTGTTGAAAAAATCAAGGCTCACGAGGCCAAGATCCAAAAATTAAAGGAGGACATAGAAAGGGAACAGCGAAGACAGAATCAAAATCGACCCCCACCAGTGACGAGAGAAGACATTCCTTTTGTTGATTTGGAAAGCACCCCAAGGAGAGAGAGAAGGATCGAAGTCCCTAGAGGTAGAACCACGAGGGTCGAAACTCCCAGAGGCAATCCTGAAGACTTGATGCAACTGGGAGATCCTGATGATCCAACCCCTCCATTCACTGAAGAGGTAATGAATGCGCATATATCACGGACGTTCAAGATGCCTACCATAAAGGTTTACGATGGAACGGGAGATCCCGCTAATCATGTAAGGACGTTCTCTAACGCATTGCTGTTGCAACCCGCCAGTGATGCCTTGAAGTGTAGGGCGTTTCCCCAAACATTAGCTGGCATGGCACAACGTTGGTACAGCCGCCTACCACCAAACTCCATTGCCTCCTTCAAAGAACTAAGCAATGCTTTTGTCAGCCAGTTCATAGGAGGAAGAATTCATGAGAAAGATTCTGCATCTCTCATGACTGTGATACAAGGAAAGAATGAAAATCTCAGAGACTATCTCAAGCGATTCACAAAGGAAACACTCAACATTACAAACCTGGAAAACAAGGTAGCCATGGTGGCATTGCAGAATGGAACTTCGAATGTTTATTTCAAAATGTCATTGGCTAAACATCCCCCTAAAAATATGGTTGAGCTCCAGCAAAGGGCGAGCAAGTACATCAAGGCGGAGGATAGTCTGAAGAAAGATCCAGGGACGGGGAACACCGGAAACGGTGACAACTCTAAGAAACGGAAGTCGGAACAGGAATATGATGCTAAAGATAAGTACCCGCGCACGGGCAGGGATTCTGATTCAGCCCCTAAAAAGGGAAGTCCCGGGCAAAGGTTTACGGATTACGCCAGACTGAACACTCCAAGAAGTCAAATCCTGATGGAGATAGAAAAAGATAGGGATGTGAGATGGCCGAAGCCACTAAGGACTGATCCTGAGAAAAGAAATAAGAATCAGTATTGCCGGTTCCATAAAGATGTGGGACATGATACCGACGATTGTAGACAATTGAAAGATGAAATTGAGTTTTTGATCCGCAAGGGAAAATTGAATAAATTCTGTAAAGATGGGGATCGGGGAAATCCAAGGCGAGATTATGATAGAAAAGATGAGGATCGTAACCGCAATCAGCAGCCCCGGGGATCGGTGATCAACATGATCTTCGGTGGCCCGACAGCGGCTGGGACAAGTAGAAATTCCAGAAAGGCGTATGCACGAGAAGTGATGCACATTGTAGGGGAAGCGCCAAAACGTGCAAAGACGGAGGTCTCAATTGGATTCGATGATTCGGACCTTGAAGGGGTGAAGTTTCCCCATGATGACCCCCTGGTTATCTCACCTGTGATAGGCAACTCCCAAGTGAAGAGAGTCTTGATTGACAATGGAGCATCGGTGGACATTTTGTTTCACGATGCCTTTTTAAAAATGGGGTACACTGAGTCTCAGTTGACACCGTCAAACATGCCCATATATGGGTTCAACGGGGTGGAGTCAAAAGTTGAGGGAACAATTCAGCTACCCATGACTATAGGGCAGGAGCCACGGGAGGCAACTCAGATGTTAAATTTCTTGGTTATCAAAGCTACATCCACATACAATGTTATCCTAGGTAGGAAAGTACTACATGCTTTCAAGGCGGTTGCCTCTACCTATCATCTAAAGGTTAAGTTCCCAACCAGAAATGGAGTAGGAGAAGAGAAAGGTGATCAAAGGATGGCAAGGAGTTGTTATGTGGCCGCACAAAGGCCGGATGGAACCGGGGGGCAGGTCCTCCCAATCGAGGATATGGATGTTCGGGAGAATGAAGAGCGGAGAGGAAAACCAGCAGAGGACTTGCTTCCCATACCTTTGGAGTTGGGAGATTCTGAGAAGGTTACTTACATCGGGGCATCTTTGAAAGACCCCTTGAAGAGCAAATTGATCTTCTTTCTGCAAGACAATAGTGACGTCTTCCCGTGGACAGCGGCTGACATGCCAGGGATAGATCCCCAATTGATAACACACAGCCTGAATGTGGATCCAAACCGGAAGACGGTAAAACAAAAGAAGAGAAATTTCGCACCTGAGAGGCAAGAAGCCATAAAACAGGAAGTTGACAAACTCCTAGAGGCAGGGTTCATTGAGGAAATCCAGTTCCCGGAATGGTTGGCCAATCCTGTGATGGTCAAGAAGGCTAATGGAAAGTGGAGGATGTGTATAGACTTCACTGATCTAAAAGACGCATGCCCAAAGGACTGTTTTCCCTTGCCAAGGATCGATACGTTGATAGATGCTACGGCTGGGCACGAGATGTTAAGCTTCATGGATGGCTTTAGTGGATATAATCAGATCAAGATGCATAAGGATGATATTCCTAAGGTATCGTTCATCACTGACTTCGGTGTGTATTGTTACCTAGTCATGGCTTTTGGGCTGAAAAATGCAGGAGCTACATACCAGAGGTTGGTAAACAAGATTTTCGCTCATCTCATTGGAAAGACTATGGAAGTCTATGTGGACGATATGCTGGTGAAAAGCCTATACAGGGCAGATCATATCGAACACCTAGGCGAGGCTTTCGAAGTGCTGAGGCACCATAAAATGATGTTGAATCCGGCCAAGTGTGCTTTTGGTGTTGGGTCTGGGAAATTTTTGGGTCTTATGGTCTCAAAACGAGGAATTGAGGCCAACACCGACAAAATCAAGGCTATTTTGGACATGGAACCACCACGTTCTATAAGGGATGTACAGAAGTTAACCGGGAGGATTGCTGCGTTAGGGAGGTTCATCTCCAAATCCGGGGACAAGTGTTTGCCGTTCTTTAAAACCTTGAAGAAGGTAAAAAACTTTGAGTGGACTGAAGAAAGCCAAGAGGCCTTTGAGCAGTTGAAGAAGTATATGTCTGAGGCCCCGCTGTTGGCCAAGCCAAGTACGGGAGAAATCCTCTATCTTTACTTGGCAATTTCATGTCAAGATGTGAGTGCGGTGCTGGTAAAGGAGGAAAACAAGGTTCAGAAACCCGTATACTATGTGAGCAAAGTTTTACACGGAGCAGAGTTGAACTACTCCACCATTGAGAAGTTTGCTTTAGCATTGGTAACTGCCTCTAGGAAACTACGGCCCTATTTTCAAGCACATAAGATTGAGGTCCTTACGGGACAACCATTGAGGAATATTTTGCACAGCCCTAAAGCCAGTGGTAGGCTCATCAAGTGGGCAATTGAGTTGGGAGAATTCGATATTCAGTATAAGCCAAGGATGGCCATCAAAGCTCAGGCACTTGCTGACTTCGTGGTTGAATGCACCATTGACAACCAAGAAGTCGGGGGGCAGGAGATACCTCAGGAAGGCAATAAGGAAGAAAAGGAACCCATAATAGAGGAGAAGGAATTCTGGATGCTCTATTTTGATGGGGCATCAAAAACGAAAACAAGTGGCGCAGGTCTTGTCTTAGAAAGTCCCGATGGATTCATGATTGAATACGCCTTGAAGTTAGACTTTCCAATAACCAATAATGAAGCAGAATATGAAGCTCTGATAGCTGGACTTGGCTTGGCAGGAGCCCTAAGGGTCAAAAACCTTAAAGTTTGTGGAGATTCAAGGCTAGTAGTGGCCCAAGTCAATGGAGAGTTTGAGGCAAGGGATGAAACCATGGCTAAATACTTAAGGCTTGTGAAGGCAATAATGACTTAATTTGATGAGTGCTACATTGAGCACATTCCAAGGGAGGAAAACACCAAGGCTGATGTCTTATCCCAGTTCGCCTCCTCTGAGATAGAAAATTACTCTGGAAGTGTCTACTTCCAAGTTCTGAGAACCCCTACCATCGATTCAAAGTTAGTCGCACCTATTGGGGTGAGGGAATGTTGGATAGATCCCATAAAAGCACACCTCGAGACTGGTTGGCTCCCGACTAATGCCACGGAGGCACGAAAATTATCTGTGAGAGCGTTGAGGTATGCTCTGATTGAAGGGATACTCTACAAGAAATCTTTTGTGATTCCGTATCTAAAGTGTTTGAGGCCCGAAGAGGCCAAATCAGCTATTGAGGAGGTCCATGAGGGAATTTGCGGACAACACTTGGGGGGCAGGTCCCTAGCTCACAAGATAATCAGGCTTGGATTCTATTGGCCTGAGATGATGGTTGATGCCAAAGAGTACGTGAAAAAGTGTGATCGGTGCCAGAAACATGCACCAGTGGTTAGACAACCACCAGAGATGTTGACATCCGTTAGCTCCCCCATCCCGTTTGCTATGTGGGGGATGGACATTCTTGGGCCCTTTCCTGTGGCCACTGCTCAAAGGAAGTTTCTAGTTGTAGCTATTGACTACTTCACAAAGTGGATTGAGGCCAAACCTTTGGCTAAAATCACAACCAAGCAAATCATGCAATTCTTCTGGGAGAATGTCATGTGCAGATACGGAATACCACGAGTCCTCGTTACGGACAATGGATTACAATTTAACAACAAAGAATTCAAGGACTATTGTGAAGAGAATGGGATTGAGCTTCGATTCACCTCAGTTGCCCACCCTCAAGCTAATGGTCAAGCTGAGGTTGCCAACCGAATCATCCTTGATGGACTGAAGAAAAGAGTGGAACGCTCCAGAAATACTTGGGTGGATGAGTTACTACCCATACTCTGGGCATACCGAACCACATGCAAGGTGACTACTGGAGCAACTCCATTCATGTTAGCTTACGGGGCCGAAGTTGTGGTACCCGTGGAAATTATGCATGCATCTCCACGAGTGGAAGCCTTCGAACCAGACACAAACGAGGAGGGGATGAGACTAGCCCTCGACTTGATCGATGAAGTAAGGGATGAAGCCCATGCTAAGAATACTGAACATCAGAAGAAAGCTTCCTTCTATTACAATCTAAGGGTAAAGGAAAGGTTTTTTCGTCAGGGTGACTTAGTACTCAGAAAGATTGAAGCATCCGGAGTGGGACAAAGGGGGAAGTTGGCACCGAATTGGGAAGGCCCATATCGGGTCAAAAGTACGCTGGGACGAGGATCATACAAGTTGGAGACTTTGGAAGGAAACGAGGTGCCTCGCACTTGGCATGCATCGAATCTCAAGGTCTATTATGTTTAATTATCCTAAGTAGGACGTAGCTCATAGGTAACTAGAAATAAGGTCGATGAAACCATATCAGAGTTTAAAAACTCCGAATAGGAAGTAGAGTATCTATGTAAGGGTTGACCCCTATTTATTGACATTTTTCGTCAAACCTATTAATGAAGTTTGTTTCTTGTTTTCAATTGAGTTATTCTTTTTGTTTTGTTATTATAGACACGTAAAGCAAATGTTGTACCAAAGCATGGGTGTGTGTGAGCCATAAGGCCAAGTACTAAGAAAACTCTAAAAAGCATGATAAACAAACTATAAATAAAACCCCCGAAGGTTTAGTTCGATACATAAATAAGCCATGCAAGGCATAAGTTAGAGCTAAGCTGAAGATAAGATAAAATCCCCGAAGGGTAAAAGTCTCAAATAAATAAGTACAAAAGTAAGCCATGCAAGGCTATCTAGATATCGAGATCCTTAAGAGAGTCACCCACATCAGTGGAATGGGTGAAAGCAGGGTCATCCGCCACAGGGAAAGTTTCCAAGTCTTCAACCATAGGAGATGAAACTCCTTCCTGGGAAGGCAAGGGCTGGGAATCGCTGGCTAGCTGAGTAGAGAACTGAGCAGCTGTCTCACAAACAGTCTCCTGGGTAGAACTGGAGGCACCAGGAATGGCAGGTACGGGGTACTTTGCTAAGGTGACCCCAGAAATCTTTTGTCCTAACTCTTCAATGATTTTCTCCCAACACATGTTAAAAGTCGCTGGAAAGTTAGCATCGTACTCAGCGTTAAGGAGCTCTTCAAACTCCCTAGAGGAACGATACTCCTTCAAAATTTGCTCCTTACCCTTGGCAAGCTCTAGTTCCAATCTTCTAGACTTTTCCTTCTCCGCAGAAAGTTCCATTTCCACAGCTCGAAACCTCGCAAAGTTAGTATCTGCATCAGCTTGGTTTCTGTCACGGTCCCTCTCTGCAATAGTTAGATCCTGGCGAACTTTTTTTAGGTTATGAAGCCCAGCCTGGAAGTAAGCGTTAATCTAAAAAATAACACAAAACAAAGTGGTAAGAAATAATTAGAATAAAGAAATTAAGGCAACGAGAAGGGAAAGGGAGAATAATACCGTCGCAATGCCATGAGCCCCAAGGTTCTCAACCTGGAGGTCATCAGAAGACTCCACCACATTAACCCGGTCACGAGGGGTAACTATACTTCGAGACCATTCAGCCGTACGATGAGTATCACCAACAACCGTGTCCTTCTTTCGAAGTCCCCAACCAACTTTGAAAGAGGAGGGATCCTCAGAAACATCAATCCTCTCAGAGTGAGTGAGAAAGGCAGGAACTACCTCAAATCCCTCAGCCTCAGTAGTAAGGCCAGTTTTGACCTTCTTGGATCGTTGTGTGTTCACTCCTGACCTTTGTTCTGCCATCCTCTCCCTCTTTTGGAAAACAGCATTAAGCGCAGTCAAGGCTATTATAAACATGAAAATACATAAGACCACAAACAAAAATAAAGAGGCATAAAATTAAGTTAAAGGAAAGCATGTCTACCCTGTTCTCCCAAATCACTTAGCTTTGCTGCTTGAAGGGACCCCTCAGAGATTAATTGAGCACAATGATTTGTGCCATCAGCTGTAAGGATCTCAATAGCAGCTCGCTCGTCTACACCCAATTTAATGTCTCGCATAGACCCATCTACGGCTTTAGAAAAGTTAAGCCTAAAAAAGTCTCCCCAATTTGCCCCATCCATGAAAAGGTAAAAGAATTCTTTTTTCCAATTAGGAAGAGAATCTGGGGAAGTACCAGGGATGAAACAAGTGCGAGAAAGGCTCCTATGAGAGATTTGAACCCAACCCGTGTTGTTTGGGGAATTCGTGAATTTAAAGAGATATCTAAATACGGAGACACTAGGCTCAAGTTTGTGTTTACGACATTGAACCATATAGCAATATATGAATCTCCAAGCATTAGGATATAGTTGAGTTGGACAAACTCTTACCTTAGCCAAGAGGCGAAAGATAAAGGGTGGAGGAGGCAACCTAAACCCAACATAAAATGTCTCCTTAAATAGACAAATGGCACCCTCTTTAGGGTTGCAGGCTCTATCAAATGGACTAGCAGCTACGGCCCTATAAGGGCTTACAATACCAAAAAGAGTGGATATTAAATCTACTTTTGGTTGATCATATTTGCTAGGGATATCGTATGCATCAAGATGAGAAATATTGGGGAAAGCAGTAGAAAATTCCTCTAACAAGTCCCTAAGTGTAACGACATTGCTATGAACAAGAGAGATTTTGGTTTTACCTCTTGCAGCTCTTGGAGGCTTAGTTGAAGCCACCGTTGGGGTGAGTTGAGATTGCTCGGATTGCTGGGAATTGCCGGAATCTGCCATTGATAATGGTAAGATGAAGCTTTGAGACCCAGAAATTGATTAGGAGCAAACGGAAAAGATGAAGATTCTTTAAATCTTCAACCGGAAACTGGTAAAGCACGGTGGATGGTGATCGCCTTGGGTGGAACCCTAGAATAATGCTCTTGAAACCCTAAGGAAGAACCTTTTAAACTTCACTTGAATGAGAGAAATTTTAGAGAGAAAATTTTTGAGAGAAGAAAAGTGAGAAAACAAGTGCCTCATCTCACTATTATATAGCTGCAAAACAGCCGGTTGATATCACCTGGTAACTGCCTGTACGCGGTAAAAAGTGAAAAGCCCATAAAAATTTCAGGTTTATGGGCCAGCCCAAATCACAAACTTATCCTGGAAGCTTCTAACGGACATATTACCGTTAGAAATTTAAGATTCTAAGCAAATATATTGAAAGTCAGAGTAAGAAAAAAGGTTCGTGGGCTTAAAAAGAACTAAGCCTACATAATATAAAGGCCTGGCCCAAAGAAAATTCCAAGAAAAGGTCTGAAACCCATTTGTTCTGAGGAGAAATTCCTCGTAAAAAATAAGAAATTAATTATTTAATTATCTTCCAGAAGGATACGTAAAAGTACAATAAAAAGACATAGTAGAAGCTGTTACAAGTAGAGCCGGGTTGCTCGTGGTTAACCCACGAGTACAATGCAAATAATGAGAAAATCCAATACTGGAAGGCATCAATGGTGCTCGTTGGTTTTTGCATGTCTCCTGCTCGTGGTTGTACAACGAGTAGCTTGTATTTTCAGATTGAGGAAGGATTTTATTTTTGCTAAAAAATAATTATATTTAAGAGTATGACAAAACTCTGTATAATAATTATTAAAGGCCAAGCCCAGGCCCAGGTTTTTGAAGAAACCCTAGGTGTAAATATAGTATATTTGCTCGTGGCAAAAAGTGTGTATTTTGCTCGTTGTTAAACCACGAGCAAGTTGTATTTCCATCTCTGCAAACAACTGTGACAGAGAAGGCTGCGACCAACTGGGGATTTAAAAGAAATTATATACCTACTCATGCATATATGCTACTACGAGTAGCAGGTGATATTCCTGCTCGTGGATTGTAAATTGGCTTTTGCTCGTTATCTTACAACGAGTAGCTTGTTTGCATAGCCATGCATGCATCTATAAATGGAGTCTTAAAATTCAGCTAGTAATGTACTGAGTGTCTCCTGCTCGTGTTTGAACCACGAGTAGGTTGAATATACAGCTAAAGCCTGGTGGCAACAAAAAAAAAATGGTTATTCTTTTCAATTATTATTGATCAAAAGTAAGGAAATTGAGAATAATACTTATTATTCCTGAAGTTGAGAAAAATTGGAAATTCCATAAATATGGAAAAATAATTTTATGCTCGAAGCGCAATTCAATGTTTTCAATTTAGTGCCGTTTAGCGCCGTTTAACGCCGTTTAGCGTCGTTTAACATCGTTTAAACGTTGTTTAAGGCTGTTTAGCGCCGTTTAGTGCCGTTTAGCGCCGTTTAACGCCGTTTAATGTCGTTTAACATTGTTTAAACGTCATTTAAGGTTGTTTATCGCCGTTTAGTGTCGTTTAGCGCCGTTTAACGCCGTTTAATGTCGTTTAACATTGTTTAAACGTCATTTAAGGTTGTTTATCGCCGTTTAGTGCCGTTTAGTGCCGTCTAGTACCGTTCAATATCGTTGGCATAATCTAATGTCGTTGTATACGCGTCGGTCGCTCCACGCTTTACATCAAAACGATATCAAAGATAAACCCTGACCTAAGTCTCGAACAAGGCCGTAATAACTCCAAGGAAAACCTGATCAGTTTTCCTTGAAGTTGGGGGGCAAATGATATGGGCTGAAAATAAACCCTAAGAATACATTTTAATGTTGCATTAAATGAACCTAGAATGGTCCAAGGTTAGAAGCCCATTAAATAGGGCCCAAAACCCTAATTAATTATTAGTTTCGCAATTGATTATTCAGCAAATAAAAGACCCCATATTTGAGTCAACAAGGAAACCTAATCATATTATGAGTGATCTTCAAGGCATATAATTCCAATTCTTATCTTCCTATCTGATAGAAGGCTCTAGAATTGGGCCTAAGCTGTGCCTTGCTCATCAAGACACCTAATTCTACTCTAACTCCAAGGCATCCAATGCCTATATAAAGGACCTGATCCTTCAACCTAGAACTACGTTTTTTGGCTTGATTCTTGATAAATTGCAAGATACGTAGGCATCTTGTGAGGATCCGAATTAAGTCACGAAACACTTGATCAGCCATTGAAGCTCGAAGCTCTTCCTAACCCTAGAATTCAATACGCAATAAATACACCCTACTTTTCGTTCCACAACAAATACTAATTGTAATAACCCTAACTTTAGCCAAGCTACAGTGATCACATGAATAGTAAATTTCGAGGATTTAGAGAAAGGGTATATAAGTACTCCATAATGGAAAAGGAAAAGGAATAAACAGAAACCATACTAGTGTTGTACATTGAAAATAAGAGACTCGAAATGACGAAGGATTTCAGAAATTCCTAAAGATGGATTTTTTAGGATTTAGACTTCCAAAGAACTTCTATTGGATATTGAGGAGCATGGAAACATTATAAGAATTATATATTGAGGAATTAGTGAATTTAGATTTAACCAAGGGATTATTAAGTTAAGAGAATACCAATGGAATTTGGATTGTTAAATGATTTCAAAACCACTGAGATAATGAGGTACATTCGAAACGAACCACAATTAGACGGATATGGAGATTAAGCAACCAAGATTAGTGTTATACCAAGGATGTATACCATATTAATAATTACAAAGACCATTAAATCACTAATTAGGAAATCAAGAACAAAGAAATCACATGATCATCCAACAATGACATCATTAGTATGACATCATTTTCCACTAACCTTGATTAAGGGCAAATTAGTACTTTCACATATTTTTATCCACAAAACTCTTCAAGCTTCTACTAAACTCTAGAATTATCAAGAATTTAGCAAGATAAGATCAAAAACCAACACCAAAATCTCCCATCTTCTTCATTTTCGGGTAAACCATACAGCAGTCCAGTAAAATGAGCATAACTTCTTCGTTTCTCAGCCAAAATTTGCGTTCTATAGCTTTTTAGAAAGCCCATGAGATAACCTACAAGTCTTATTTCACACGGTTTTTCCAGAAGAGCAAGGTAAGGGGCTCGTTTTTTATGTTCTTTCACTGATGAATAGTAACTCCGAATTTCTAACATTGTTTTTATGGTTTCTTTTGTTGATCCAAGCTAGTATAAGGTTGATTAAGCATAGCCCAAGGTTCATTAAGTGTTGTTAAGGCTTCAAAAAGGTATAAATGTTCTTGCCCTTTTTATTTATGATGGATTATAGAGAGTTTAATGATTTGGAGTTTGTTAAGTATGAATTCATGATGAAATATGTGATTGCAAGTGAATTAAGTTAAATATGGATGTGTGTTGTGATTGTAACCATGGTTGGCATGATGACCACATGGTGTAGGGTTTGATATATGAATTGGGTGATGAATTTGGAGGAGTTGGATTTATGGAAAGTACGAAATTATAGCCGTTATAATGCCCGATTTTCGTTAGGATGTAAATTGCCCTGTTTTGGACCCCCTGCATCCGTACGGTACCCTACTGTCCAGGTTCCTATTTAACTATGAAATGATAGAGCTTAGTTCATAGATCGTTTTGATATAAGGTGCGTTAAAATCTGATGAACGGTTTAGGAGAAAAGTCAGTTTTAGTGGAAGCAGTTCAGAAACCGAGAAACTGTAAATGTATCAAACTTGAGGTTACAATTACCATACCTTAACATTGTTAAAAGTCACGAAATTTTGGGATAGTGTAGTAGGGTGGTCAGAGGACCCTTGACAGTTGACCTTACATTAAAATTCGAAATCCATATTTTCTAAGAATTTTTACAGTTAAGTGTGGTCGTTAAGGAAAATGGTGAAAACCCCTGAAACTTTGATTTAGGTTATAAATGGTTAAGTTCTTGAGCCTTTGGGATAATAATAATACGTTAAACATATATTAAAGTTTCAAAAGGTAATGTTATGCAAGAGTGTAGTGAGTAAGAGATGTGGTTCTAACGACGGTCCTTTTGTGTTTATAGAAACTCCGGAAGAGGGACGAGCCATACCGTCAGGATATCGAAACCGAGGCAAGATTTCTTCTATCCCTATTTGTAAAACTACTTATCTTCACAAAGAAACTTGATTTCGTGGAATATATATGTGATGCTATTATTACGATATTGTGAAGAAATTGTCTTCCTTGAGTATTAATATTGAAAAGAAAGATATACGAAGATGTATATGAATATGGATATGAGTATAAGATGTATATGAATATGAATAAGAGTATGAGATGGATATGTATAGAGATGATTATGCATGAATTGAACATGCCTTATGATTATGAGAATAAGAGAGAATGGTATCAGTTGTTATCGAGGGTTATATGGTTATAATATTATATTAAAAATGTTCTTTTTGAGTATCAGTGGTTTAATAAACATTATTTGATTATCATACATTACTCTTAAAATAGATGGAATATTTTACAAATATAAAAGTATATTTAATTTCTGAATATGAAAGAGAGGTCTGAATCATAATCAAAGCATTATGATATATATATTTTATAAAAGTAATGTGCGAGAATGGAAATGATATTTTGAAAAGAGAATAATGATGTGATAAAGAGGGGGATTGCAACAGACTTGCGTAAGTGGCTGTGTCAGGGCTGTGTGCGACACAGTCCAGCATTTATTAGTTTTATTACGGCACGAAGATGCCAAGGGAGGATGTTAGCAGGTGGCCTTCCTCCAGGGATGATCTTCATTCCTTCTACCGGTAGTAAAAAGAGAGCAGGTACGATTAGGCGACTGATCATCGTCCTAACGTATCAGGCGACAGCAGATATCCCCAATGTTTTTGAAAAGAAAGTGTAGACAATGGTTTTCAGATTTCTATACTGAAAACAGAATAATGATATGAGATGATGGAATTATGATTACAGATGAAGAAAAACTGATATTATATTATTTCAGATTTCTATACTGAAAACAGAATAATGATATGAGATGATGGAATTATGATTACAGATGAAGAAAAACTGATATTATATTATTTCAGATTTCTATACTGAAAACAGAATAATGATATGAGATGATGGAATTATGATTACAGATGAAGAAAAACTGATATTATATTAATTCAGATTTCTTTCTTATAATAGTCAGTGGATGATGTATTATTAAATAAGAGTTTGATTCTTTCTTAAAGTTTATAATTGATTTCCGTTTACATATGTATATACATGTATACTTGGTTATATTTTTAAATTCTAGTTTATAATAATATCTTGCTGAGCTATTATAGCTCACTCTTGCTACTTATGTATATACAGCTAGGACCAATGCCAATACTCCGTACGACACCCCGCAAGAGGGTAGGGGGAAGGCGACCTATTGAGCGAGTACTGGTGACCGTTCCCAAGGTAGATGGCAAGCGCAAGGGGTTTAGTAATCTTATGTATATTAAGTGTGTAAGTTGGTGTAATAACTTTTGATTGTTGAAATGCTTCATGTCGAAGTATTATTCAGCAATGTGTTTAAGGATGATTCTGGGTTTGTAATAACTGTTTAACTCTAAACTTTTATTATGGTGAATGTTGTTCTCTGAGCATATGACTGGTGTGTGTGTGTGTATTACTGTGGGGTCAATTGCATAAGTATAAAAAAAAAAAAAAAACCCAAGAGATATTGATTTTGAATGGAAGTTGGTCCGTGATGGCCCAGATTCATGACCCCGGATTTGAGGCTGTCACAGTTTGGTATCAGAGCTTAGAGTCATAATGCTCAGGAACAAGAGTGATAATAATAAATGTATTAGTTATGATATAAAATTGTGAACTTCCATCAAGTTCAAGGGGGGGTTTATCGAACGAAGCGTTTATTCTAAGTAGTGAATATGATTTTATAGATTATTGCTAATAAAGGTTATTATGCCAAAAGTGTCAAGTTTATGTAGCACATGGGACTGATATGAGAGAAGGGAATATTTGATGTAACAGGAAGTGTACGTTAGAAAATAGTGTGAGTATGTGTGGTATGTTAGAATATACAATTTAGAAGTATAATTTGAAGGGTCCTTGATACCGGAGTAGTGTCAGGCTAAGACGATCAATATTACGTAAGTATATCGATTAGAGGGTTGTGTTCTATTATGGATAAAGGCAGAAAGTATCGAGCCAAGTCAAGACTAGGTAAATGACGATAACGGGGAATATAAGACGATAGTTTAAGGCTAAAGGATAAGTGCCAAATTTAAGAAATTTTGGAGAGTACGCAGACTTAGATATATATGGTATTTGAGGAAAACCTTCCATTACTTGGGATTTTAAATTGGGCGGAGGCTATTAACGGTACCTATTCTTAAATTTTCTAAATCCCTGCTAAATTATGTTATCGAGTTTCAAATTTTCCTCTACTGTGGGTAAATCCAGTTGTGATCTGGCACCTCTTATTCATTAAGGGTCGGTATCTTTTCAAAATTTTCTGGTACCTCTGGAATGTATTTCAAAATTCTATTCGATCTATCTTAGTCAAAATATTCCTCTAATATTATTTTTGAAAGGTGGTATTTATCATCGTGATTTAAAATTTTCTTTATACTTCTTATTCCAACTAAGAGGAATAGCCCTATATGTATACACGGGGACAATCTGTCTGTGTGATAGAAAGTCGGAGGGGACGCCCTCACTTGTGTGACGTACGGGTTCTTCCATCATATTGATTTCTCAAATATTCTTTTGTTTCGAATAAAGGTTATTTAAAACTCTTAATGTTATAAATTGTTGTGGGACCCTTGCTTATATCTGGGTTCGTTTAAATTTAAGGTCTCTTGAATTCTATCAATTGTTTCGAATATAGAAGGTTTCAGTAATGGATGGGATAAGGGAAGCAATGTTTAGAGTATATATACGTGATTATACGAGGAAACTCGAGATTTCAAGGGAAATTTCAATAAGAGATGATTAGAGCTAGAAACGTTTCGCTATATAAGAGGAAGGAATTTCGTGAGAAGAAAAAGGGTATAACTGAGGATTAGTGAGACAAAAGAATATGAGGAATTTTAAGGCATAATTGAGATTTACTATTGAGAGTAAGGTGTATTTTGAGGATAGAATTAGAATAAGGATAAACAAAGGAAGTGGGGATAATTAATGAAGTTTGTGTATTCTGTCTAAATTCTATTGTATTTTGATATTAAATGTTGAGATTCAAGGATATTGATGTATATAAGGTGATTGACTTAAATGAAAAGGTTATTGTACTAAAGGTGATACGCTTATTTGCTAAAGTTGAATTGAGAATATTATGGTATATAAATGAATTAACTAGTGATATAATTGTGTATATGAGACTGTGTATATAGAAATGATGTTTATTATACCCTAAATTTGGGTAATTAATGAAGAATATTGCTATATACAGAATCATGCCGCCTAAGCGTAATAATGAGAGCAAATGCAAAGGAAAATGAAAGAGATGAAGGAAGTCGAAATAGACAGAATGAAAATGCTCATAACGAACAAAATCAGATAGGGCGAGAAAGTAAGAAAAGGAGATGTGAGGGTCAGAAAGGAGGTTCAAGCGAAGGAAGTTACTTTAACAAGGTTGATAAGGGACAAAAATCTCAGTTTGTAGGAAAGTCAGGAAATAATAAGGCTGTTAGTGAGACTGTGAATCAGGGTGGAAAGTCAAACCAATCAAGACCACCCTTACCAGAGTGCAATACGTGTGGTAGAAAGCATACAGGAGTGTGTAGAGTGTTAAGAATAACTTGTTTTAAGTGCGGACAGAAAGGACACTATATTAACCAGTGCAAATCAACTGACAAGATTGATATCAAGTGTTATCAATGTGGGAAACTAGGACACTTTGCTAGAGATTGCCGTTCCGGTGGGTCACCTGTGCCGGGACAAAGTATGATTGTTTCAAATAAACCTACTGCCAGGGTGTACAATATGACTTTAGGAGAGGCATTGAGAAAGCCGGATACAGATGAAGGTGAACATTTTTCTAGTATTTAAATTTTTAGTGTAAATGTTTGGTTAGGAATCAATGTGGTCAATGAATGGTATAGGTAGGTTGATAATCTAGATAAGGAAAATCAGTATCTGTTGGGGGTTAGAAATTCTATGAAAAGGAGAATGATAGTATTTTGAGGGTAAACCAAAGACTTATTTAAATACGAACAGGAAATATATATTATAGGTAATATTTTCTTACAATTGTTTCAAAGAATCTTATTCTAACCGGATTTCTGGAAGATTTTACAGAGACAAGATATAATAAGAGCGAAATATGTATATTTTATGTCATGATAGAGATCAAAATAGGGATAAACCATAAGTGAGATACACTACCATTCAGGGGAGGCCAATGTGGTGGCCGATACCCTTAGCTAAAGGAGGAATGAGAGATTAACTAACGTAGAATGACTATAACAAGAGGAAATTGCAAGATAAAGATATTGAAAGCACTGCTATTGATAAGCTAAATGGCATGTTGATGAATGACAAGCAAGTTTATGTTGGTGTATTTTTGCGCAAACAAGATAGAGATATTATGAAGGAAAAAGGATGGAGAAAGTGGTGTAGAAGTTATAAGGTGTAGATGAAAAGATATCTATGGACATTTCTGACGTGATTCCGGGACGGAATCCTTTTAAGGAGGGAAGGATGTAATAACCCTAACTTTAGCCAAGCTACAGTGATCACATGAATAGTAAATTTCGAGGATTTAGAGAAAGGGTATATAAGTACTCCATAATGGAAAAGGAAAAGGAATAAACAGAAACCATACTAGTGTTGTACATTGAAAATAAGAGACTCGAAATGACGAAGGATTTCAGAAATTCCTAAAGATGGATTTTTTAGGATTTAGACTTCCAAAGAACTTCTATTGGATATTGAGGAGCATGGAAACATTATAAGAATTATATATTGAGGAATTAGTGAATTTAGATTTAACCAAGGGATTATTAAGTTAAGAGAATACCAATGGAATTTGGATTGTTAAATGATTTCAAAACCACTGAGATAATGAGGTACATTCGAAACGAACCACAATTAGACGGATATGGAGATTAAGCAACCAAGATTAGTGTTATACCAAGGATGTATACCATATTAATAATTACAAAGACCATTAAATCACTAATTAGGAAATCAAGAACAAAGAAATCACATGATCATCCAACAATGACATCATTAGTATGACATCATTTTCCACTAACCTTGATTAAGGGCAAATTAGTACTTTCACATATTTTTATCCACAAAACTCTTCAAGCTTCTACTAAACTCTAGAATTATCAAGAATTTAGCAAGATAAGATCAAAAACCAACACCAAAATCTCCCATCTTCTTCATTTTCGGGTAAACCATACAGCAGTCCAGTAAAATGAGCATAACTTCTTCGTTTCTCAGCCAAAATTTGCGTTCTATAGCTTTTTAGAAAGCCCATGAGATAACCTACAAGTCTTATTTCACACGGTTTTTCCAGAAGAGCAAGGTAAGGGGCTCGTTTTTTATGTTCTTTCACTGATGAATAGTAACTCCGAATTTCTAACATTGTTTTTATGGTTTCTTTTGTTGATCCAAGCTAGTATAAGGTTGATTAAGCATAGCCCAAGGTTCATTAAGTGTTGTTAAGGCTTCAAAAAGGTATAAATGTTCTTGCCCTTTTTATTTATGATGGATTATAGAGAGTTTAATGATTTGGAGTTTGTTAAGTATGAATTCATGATGAAATATGTGATTGCAAGTGAATTAAGTTAAATATGGATGTGTGTTGTGATTGTAACCATGGTTGGCATGATGACCACATGGTGTAGGGTTTGATATATGAATTGGGTGATGAATTTGGAGGAGTTGGATTTATGGAAAGTACGAAATTATAGCCGTTATAATGCCCGATTTTCGTTAGGATGTAAATTGCCCTGTTTTGGACCCCCTGCATCCGTACGGTACCCTACTGTCCAGGTTCCTATTTAACTATGAAATGATAGAGCTTAGTTCATAGATCGTTTTGATATAAGGTGCGTTAAAATCTGATGAACGGTTTAGGAGAAAAGTCAGTTTTAGTGGAAGCGGTTCAGAAACCGAGAAACTGTAAATGTATCAAACTTGAGGTTACAATTACCATACCTTAACATTGTTAAAAGTCACGAAATTTTGGGATAGTGTAGTAGGGTGGTCAGAGGACCCTTGACAGTTGACCTTACATTAAAATTCGAAATCCATATTTTCTAAGAATTTTTACAGTTAAGTGTGGTCGTTAAGGAAAATGGTGAAAACCCCTGAAACTTTGATTTAGGTTATAAATGGTTAAGTTCTTGAGCCTTTGGGATAATAATAATACGTTAAACATATATTAAAGTTTCAAAAGGTAATGTTATGCAAGAGTGTAGTGAGTAAGAGATGTGGTTCTAACGACGGTCCTTTTGTGTTTATAGAAACTCCGGAAGAGGGACGAGCCATACCGTCAGGATATCGAAACCGAGGCAAGATTTCTTCTATCCCTATTTGTAAAACTACTTATCTTCACAAAGAAACTTGATTTCGTGGAATATATATGTGATGCTATTATTACGATATTGTGAAGAAATTGTCTTCCTTGAGTATTAATATTGAAAAGAAAGATATACGAAGATGTATATGAATATGGATATGAGTATAAGATGTATATGAATATGAATAAGAGTATGAGATGGATATGTATAGAGATGATTATGCATGAATTGAACATGCCTTATGATTATGAGAATAAGAGAGAATGGTATCAGTTGTTATCGAGGGTTATATGGTTATAATATTATATTAAAAATGTTCTTTTTGAGTATCAGTGGTTTAATAAACATTATTTGATTATCATACATTACTCTTAAAATAGATGGAATATTTTACAAATATAAAAGTATATTTAATTTCTGAATATGAAAGAGAGGTCTGAATCATAATCAAAGCATTATGATATATATATTTTATAAAAGTAATGTGCGAGAATGGAAATGATATTTTGAAAAGAGAATAATGATGTGATAAAGAGGGGGATTGCAACAGACTTGCGTAAGTGGCTGTGTCAGGGCTGTGTGCGACACAGTCCAGCATTTATTAGTTTTATTACGGCACGAAGATGCCAAGGGAGGATGTTAGCAGGTGGCCTTCCTCCAGGGATGATCTTCATTCCTTCTACCGGTAGTAAAAAGAGAGCAGGTACGATTAGGCGACTGATCATCGTCCTAACGTATCAGGCGACAGCAGATATCCCCAATGTTTTTGAAAAGAAAGTGTAGACAATGGTTTTCAGATTTCTATACTGAAAACAGAATAATGATATGAGATGATGGAATTATGATTACAGATGAAGAAAAACTGATATTATATTATTTCAGATTTCTATACTGAAAACAGAATAATGATATGAGATGATGGAATTATGATTACAGATGAAGAAAAACTGATATTATATTATTTCAGATTTCTATACTGAAAACAGAATAATGATATGAGATGATGGAATTATGATTACAGATGAAGAAAAACTGATATTATATTAATTCAGATTTCTTTCTTATAATAGTCAGTGGATGATGTATTATTAAATAAGAGTTTGATTCTTTCTTAAAGTTTATAATTGATTTCCGTTTACATATGTATATACATGTATACTTGGTTATATTTTTAAATTCTAGTTTATAATAATATCTTGCTGAGCTATTATAGCTCACTCTTGCTACTTATGTATATACAGCTAGGACCAATGCCAATACTCCGTACGACACCCCGCAAGAGGGTAGGGGGAAGGCGACCTATTGAGCGAGTACTGGTGACCGTTCCCAAGGTAGATGGCAAGCGCAAGGGGTTTAGTAATCTTATGTATATTAAGTGTGTAAGTTGGTGTAATAACTTTTGATTGTTGAAATGCTTCATGTCGAAGTATTATTCAGCAATGTGTTTAAGGATGATTCTGGGTTTGTAATAACTGTTTAACTCTAAACTTTTATTATGGTGAATGTTGTTCTCTGAGCATATGACTGGTGTGTGTGTGTGTATTACTGTGGGGTCAATTGCATAAGTATAAAAAAAAAAAAAAAAAAAAACCCAAGAGATATTGATTTTGAATGGAAGTTGGTCCGTGATGGCCCAGATTCATGACCCCGGATTTGGGGCTGTCACACTAATACAAAATTAAAGATATTAACGATTAAATATGTGCGTTGGCAAACGCGTCCGCCCCAAATAGAAAAAGTTTTTAGAGATGGAGGGAGTAGCCTTTTAAACATTAATGGGTAAACACTCTTGATTAACTCTCAACTCAAAAAAAGAAATGAAATTATGCTCCCAATTTTCTTTTTTGCATAATTTTTTTAAGAAATACATTACTGTATAGAAATAAATATTTAATTTTCTTGAAATAAAAATTTTTGTCCTTAAAATTTTATTTTTTATGATGTTCTAATTCAATAGCATTACCTATTTAGGCTCGCGATCAGTTCTGAATTAATAAAATATTATGGCTATAATACATGTAAAAATATAATAAATTTTTATAAATCTCATACTCTCATATTAAGATAATCCTTCAAATAAATTTACTTTTTATGTACAAATGTCTAAAGAACATTTTTTTTTTTGGAATTTGAATATTTGGACCCCAACTTCTTTGAATGTAATCTACTATATATATAATAGGGCAACATGTACCATTTTATTCCTAATATTTTACATTTATGCCCTCGTGTAAAAGCCTACAATAAAGTAAATAATCTTTACATTGTTGAGAATTGAACCTAACATCTCAATTATAATGCACTTTTAACTCATCATAGCAACCATTGAACCAAATACATTTTTGTGCAACTATTATAATTCATTAGCTACATGGAGCAATGCTTTCTCTTTTTTTATTAAGATCAAGTTCTGACTTTTACATAGATATACCTTGTACAATTATAACCTACATGAATGAGAATATGGTAACATTATGATATACAATATTGCTAATAAATTAAAAATCCAATTTATAAAACCATTAGTGACTTTCAGTGTAACAATGCCTATTTATAGAGAAATAAAAATAATGTTTGTTCACAATAAAAAATAATATTTTGTGGTTAAACTTGAATGAAAAATAATCCAGTTAAATAGTTTTAATTGAACTGAAGTTAAAATTTGGTAAGAATCTGATAAACTCGAAAATTTGATAAGAACAAGACAAGCTCGAAAACTCAATCTGAACCTAATAAACTTGGAAACTCAAAAACTCGAACATTCGGTAACTCGAAAAACTCGAAAACTCGTTAAAAAATCGATAAGCTCTAAAAACTCGATAACACCTCGAACTCGACTCGTATAGTAAACGAGTCAAGTTCGAATATAAATTTTAGGATCGATAATTTTTGAGTTTGACTCAATTCGATTCAAATTACACTCCTACACAAATATCCATATGTTTACTCTATTAATGATATTTATATAATTTATTAGTTGTAATTATATTTTTTAAATTAAAAAATTGGATTAATTCTGTAAAAGAGTAAAATAATATATTCTTTATGACTCAGTATAATTTTCATATAAATGAATTTTAGCACATACATAATTAAGTTCTACATACTCATTGAAAGGTGTTACGGTTGCAATTACTAAGTAATTGAAACATTTGTATATACTTTTTTGACAGTAAAGGGTCGGAAAAACAGCGTTGAAAACACCTACTTACTACGAAATACAACAAGTATGCATTTTTTTACCAACACACAATATAAAAAATTGTATTGTGGATATTTCATTAGGGAAAAATGTGATTTGTAACAAAATTCTCGATAAAATTGGGATGTCGAAGTGCCAAACAAAATTTTGAAATACACGATATATTTCACCTTAAACTAGAGTGAATAATCACCAGCCCTAAATCAATTTTAATCATATATATTGTTGTATAATTACAGATATAAGAAAGATGGTAATATAAAAAATTCTAAAAGTTATAATACACATGAGCATGATTAATACAAGTTACAAATTAAAATCTTGAATCAAAATAACTAAATCGCAAATAAGAGAAATCTAATCATATTACAATAAAATTGTTAGTAATATTCACATTGTCGTGAATCGAAACCCCAAAAATCAAATACTATAAAAATATTAGTTGATCTTCATGCCATCGAGAACCGAAACTCTAACATCTCAGTTTTGAATAAAGTGAATTTAAATTCATGACTGAAAATATTGAATTAGATGACTATATATCTTAGCAGATAGTATAAATCTTTGACACATCATGTTGAAAATGAAGCCCTCGATAAAAGAGTTTGCTAAGCTAGATTTAGGCAACACTACTACAAATTGAAAGGTGTTCACGACCACAAAATTTAACTACTAAAAGCCAAAATATCGCAATATTTTACATTTTAATTAGCATCATTTCACATTTATGCCTTCCAGTTTCCTATGATTTTACTATAAAACCCACCTAAAGTCAAATTCTATGAAAACTTTAGTTAATCTTCACATTGTCCAGAATCGAAACTGTGACATCTCAATTATAAATATAATAAATTTAAATTTATAACTAAAATCATCGAACGAAACTGTGACATCTCAATTATAAATATAATGAATTTAAATTTATAACTAAAATCATCGAACTAGATGACTAATTGATTGAAAATTAGAAGTTTTTGGCCACAACCTATTAAAAAGTGAGAGCACTTGAAAAGAGAATAAGTTAATCTATATTTAGGCAACATTGAAACAAATTTAAGAATATTCATGATCATAACTATTAAAACCAAAATCTCGCAATAAAGTTAGAATATCCCCGTGCCTTGCACGGGTAACGAAGCTAGTTTGCAATGTAAAGTCATAAAAGTATATTCAAAAATGGATTAATCGTGAAGTGTACATTATAAACAACGACCTGCTTTCCGATTTTAGTACTCCCTCAGTCTTTTATTACTTTTCCAGTTTGGGTTGTATATTTTTGCCAACTCACATTTTTAATTATTAATATTTTCATTTTGTATTTGTATTAAAATATAAAAATTTCATTATATTAAAGTAATCATAATACGAATCAAACAAAATCACTCATAATTATATTTTATTTTATAAATTATATTATACATAAATTAATAGTTAACAATTTATAATAAACAGTGTAAAAAATAAAAATAAGAAAAGAAAAAAGAGACGGAGATAACAAACAATTAGTACTGTCCATTATTTATTTAGAATTGTCACAAGTTCCAAGAGAACACAGTACCAACCATGGTACTGCACGAATCCCCATGCATCCTACGTCATTGTTCACCTAACAACGCCGTACTTATATACTCCAAACATATCCATCAAATCTTGTACCTATGCAACCATGACTCAAGTGTATTTTTTCACCTAACCATGATTAAACTTTATCATAGTCATTCATTGAGACTCGAGAGGACTATTCGGTGTATTCGAATTTAAATGCTACTTCCTCCGTCCCAACCAAATGTTTACATTTGGTTTGGGCACGGAGACCAAGGAAAAATATAAAGAAGGAGGAGAGAAGTAAGAAAAATGAGTAAAGTGGTAGGACCCATCACTATATAATGTATAAAATGAGTTAGTGGAGAAAAGTAGTGGATGTAGTTGATTTTTATATTATAAAACTTTACTATTTTAAGAAAGTTTAGAAATGTAAAGAATTGGATGGGACATCCCAAAAAGGAAAGTGTAAACAAATGGATGGGACAGAGGGAGTATGTAGTACTCCCTCCGTTCCAACGGATTTTTTACGGTTACTATTTTGGGTCGTTTCATCCATTTCTTTACATTCCCAAAATAGTAAGTTTTAGCACTATTACACCCACTACTTCACTTATTTTAACAATACTTTACACTATTACACCCACTACTTCACTTATTTTAACAATAAAATCACTATTACATCCATTACTTCATTTATTTTAACAATATTACACTCACTTTATACCCACTATTATATGTTTGTCTTGTCCTTATATGTTTGTCTTGTCCTCCGTGCCCGGGATGTAAAGATCCCACTGGGAGGGAGGGAGTATATGGGATTGAAGTATCGTTTTATAATATTTTTATTGATGATATTAGCCTAAATATATATATGAGTCTGTTGAGATGGAAACAATCAATATATAGTATGTATTATGTTATAACTCTTTTTTACCCACTTTGATATTTTATAATATTTTATTCCCAATTTACCACTTTTTTATTTGTGTTCTGAAAAATTCCAGTTTTCTAAAAATTCATCCATGATCAATTTTTAAAACATATTTGGTTGAGTTGATTTTTTAAATCCCATTAATTGTTCCAAATTAATATAAATATTACATTTTTATAATAAAAGAATTATATAAAATATTTAATTAAATAATATTAAAAGAAAAGGGGTCAAGTAGGCGGCAGCGTGGTGACTAATTTTGGTTTGTGGCAGGAGAGCAAAAGGTCAAGTAGGCCCTGGAGGCCTGGACTCGTAATTTTACCCTGATGCATGTATCAACAAATTAGAATAGTACTACTAGTGGTATGTAGTACTCCTACTATATTTGTATGTATAATGGACTAGACTAGTATGTGTCGTGTAGGTGTGTTGTTTGGCTGTGACCCACCAGCTGGCTACCACATACAACTCATACAAATACCATAACCTCCTCACCCTGCCTGTTGTACAACAACTTCACATGCTGGCCGTGATCTCTCTCCCCCCCTACTCTCTCCTATCGCCTTCGTCACTTGTACTCACCCATTTTATCTCCAAGTAAGTATTGCCCCCTTCTCGTTTCCTCCATTTATCTGCATTTTCTTTTTGTTATTGGGTTTTTTGTGATCTGATACTTGCCTAATCTGTTGGGCTTTTCATATTTTTATGGGGTTGTTGCAGCGATTTTAGTTTCAGAGTCTTGTTGATACTATGGAAATTGGACTTTAGTTTGTTTTGTTACTCATATATTTTTATCTACAGTAAGGGTTTTAGATGGTTTTTTATATACCTATCTTCTGTAAAATTTCTTCACTCTCTCTCTCTCTCTGTGTGTGTGTGTGTGTGTGTGTTGGAATTTCAAGATTTAGTACTGATGCTTGCAACTTGTTTGATGTTGAGCATTAGCACGACTTTGTTACCACTTTGTATGCATGATATATAGTCATGTTAAAGACAGAATTTTACAGGGTGGGCTTCGACTGGTTATGTTGCTCTGTATTTACGATCTTGTGTAAGATATCAAGGTTATAGCATTGTTACATCAAAGGGTTTCTGTGTGTGTGTGTAGGACCTTTTTTGTTTGTTTTGGATTCATTTTAATGCTTGCTACATGTTTGATGTTTAGTCCTTGGTACTTTGTAACAATTTGTGTATAGATTAATTGATGTATGTTTATTTTTACTCAAATTTTGGATAAATATGTGCAGATTCTGGAGCATTTGATCCAGAATGTCTACTCATTCAGTTGATGTGAATCCAACCGAGTGTGTAAAAAGTGTGGACACATCATGCAGTGTGTCTGAGAATGATGAATATGATTTCTCCAGATTTCCCGACAGGCCAAGGAATTTAAATGTCGACAGGGAAAGGCAACGATCGTTTGATGAGAGATCGTTAGTTGATTTGCCATCCTTTTCACCTCCAGTGTCATCCAGAGCAGACAACATTTCTAGAATAGACCACTTTGATAGCTTACCATTTTCTCCTGCACTAAGGTCCGGCTTTGATACTCCTAGGTCACAGTTTGGGCATGAGGGGTCTCCGATGATGACAGAGGCTTGGGATGCATTGAGGCGTACATTGGTCTACTTTCGGGGAAAGCCAGTTGGGACTATTGCTGCACTGGATAGTTCTGAAGAGAAACTCAACTATGATCAGGTGATGTGCACATTCCTTCTCTTTTGTCAAGGCCACGAACTTTGTCTTTAACTCTTATGTGAATGCCTTTTAGTGGTATATTTGTCAAGTTACAAGCCTTTCTGTAGTCGACTTGTTTCATGATTCCCTGCCCCCTTTTCTTGTAATACTCTGTTATACATATACTTGGTGGAATGAAGTCTTCACAATTTTTCTTCACCTAATGTTTTTTTAGGTATTCGTCAGAGACTTCGTCCCAAGTGCATTAGCATTTTTAATGAATGGGGAGCCTGAGATTGTTAAGAATTTCCTTCTGAAGACTCTTCGCCTACAGTCATGGGAGAAAAAGATTGATCGTTTCCAGCTTGGGGAGGGTGTGATGCCCGCTAGTTTTAAAGTACTGCATGACCCTGTCAGGAATACTGAGACTTTAATGGCTGATTTTGGTGAGAGTGCAATTGGAAGAGTAGCACCTGTTGATTCTGGATTTTGGTGGATCATATTGCTCCGAGCATACACAAAGTCCACAGGAGACACTTCCTTGGCTGATAAGCCTGAGTGCCAGAAGGGTATGCGCTTAATACTAAGTTTATGCCTTTCAGAGGGTTTTGACACATTCCCAACTCTTCTCTGTGCGGACGGCTGCTGTATGATTGATAGGAGAATGGTGAGTTTCTAATTACTCCTATTTGTTGGCCAGTATATCACTGTATATTTTTTTAAACCCAGCAACAGTCAGTTAAGTTTTATAGAAACAACTCTATACTTTATATGTGAGCCAAAACTTCTAGAATTTTCTGTAGCTCTTTTGCACAGCCACATCTAATGACCTAATGACTTATTAATACATTGACACCATAAATTTGCATGTTTTTTAGTTGCTACATACGGATCATTCAGCTATATAGACATCCCTAGGTACATGTATATTTGTTACTCAATCTGCGATTGCATGACTATAAATAGATAATTGGGACTTTCTGTAGGCGGGTCATATATTAATAAATTTGTAAAGAAATTAAAATTCAGGTGCGAGTTTTACTTGCAGATGTTATGCTCCTTCCTCCTGGCTCTGCAGTAGCGCTTCTACTAGCTCGTCTTTTTGGAGATGTTTCTACTTTTTTTATAATATTTTTTCTGTGCTTTTAAATTTTAATATGCTCCTGCACTTGAAAGCGTACATCTGTTTCTAGTGTTATTGCATCATTTTCATGTGCATACATCTGTTTCTAGTGTTGCATCATTTTCTGATCCCAATATGCTCTTAGGTCCCAGTCAAGAGTAATAGAAAATACCAAGTATATATATCTCTTTGGGTGACAAGAACCACTAGTTCAATTTCAAATATTATGCTCCTTACTGCCTACATACATGCATGACTTGAATCAAAAACAAAGGAAACTACTTCTTCCTAACTAACCACTAAACTACTAATAGCACTTACAATCCCCACTACTCGGAAGTCGTAACACAGCAACTATCAAGCAAATAAATACTTAGTTCTTATTAATATAGATGGTAATTGTCATCCACCACATAGTAACTGACATCCAATACACTAAATGAGGAATTATTGGTTCATCATTTGCCTGCTACATGGTAACACAGAATATTAGCTAAATTCACATTCTTCATGTCAGCCATAGCATGTACTTGCTGATTTGTATATGTAGATTAAGTTACACTGCATCTGTCATTAAATCTTCTCTAAAAGTCAATGTACCCCCTGTTATAATTCTCTGACTTGAGATATTATTAGATGTCAATTGTATTATGCACACTTTTTTGTTTTATTAACTAAGAGACTACAACTGGTTCTGCACAAGTACAACCTGCAATCTTTCCAAGGCTCTGCTGATGATTACTCCCACCCAATGTGGTTTTTTAATATAAGATCTCCTAAATGTGCTCATATCTTTCAGGATATTCTTGATTCTCTACCTTTAACCCTATACATTATGCATACTGCAGGGTGTGTATGGTTACCCAATTGAAATACAGGCACTTTTCTTTATGGCCTTGAGATGTGCTCTAATTTTACTGAAGCAAGATGCCGAGGGGAAGGAGTTTGTAGAACGAATAGTTAAGCGTCTTCATGCGCTGAGCTATCACATGAGAAATTACTTTTGGTTGGATTTTAAGCAGCTGAACGATATCTATAGGTACAAAACAGAAGAATATTCTCATACTGCAGTCAACAAGTTCAATGTGATTCCAGATTCTCTTCCAGAATGGATCTTCGATTTCATGCCTACCCATGGCGGTTACTTCATTGGAAATGTTGGTCCTTCCAAAATGGATTTCCGCTGGTTTTGCTTGGGCAATTGTGTTGCAATCTTAGCTTCCTTGGCAACTCACGAACAGTCAAATGCAATCATGGACCTCATAGAATCACGCTGGGAGGAGTTGGTTGGAGAAATGCCTTTGAAGGTTTGTTATCCTGCAATAGAAAGTCATGAGTGGAGGATCGTCACAGGATGCGACCCAAAGAATACAAGATGGAGTTATCACAATGGCGGTTCTTGGCCAGGTATGTATGGTTCTATTGCTAGTATTTAATTATTATTTTAATGATGCACTTTCTAGAAGCCCAGGGAGCTGATTATTTATGTTTAGAACTGGTAAATCTCAATAATTAGAAACCGTGTTGATCACTTCTGTTTTCCATGTGCTTTCATACCATAGTCATCAAACAAATGAATATGCTTCCCTTAGTAGAATAATAGTTATATACTCCTGAATCCTGATTAATGACATTTATGACATTTGTCAAGTCGCAATCCTGATTAATGGCATTTGTCAAGTCACATTGCTTTTTTTTTTTTTTTGAACATGTGAGTACCAAAAGATTGTCTTTCCCATGTTCATATATCTTAATGTTGTGGCTGCAGTACTTCTATGGCTCCTAACAGCTGCATGTATCAAGACTGGTCGTCCTCATATAGCGAAACGTGCTATTGAACTCATTGAGCTCAGGCTGTCCAGAGACAACTGGCCGGAATATTATGATGGTAAGGTTGGTCGATATATTGGTAAACAAGCACGCAAGCAACAGACCTGGTCCATTGCTGGTTACTTGGTATCAAGGATGATGTTGGAAGATCCTTCTCATTTGGGTATGGTAGCTCTAGAGGAAGACAAACAGATGAGGCCACCATTGAGAAGATCTGCTTCATGGACTTTCTGATCTCATGTATTTCTTTACCTGCTTCGTGGACTTTCTGATCTAATGTCTTTCTCCTCGTAGCAAAATCTTCTAGCCTCTAGGAATCTATGAGCAAGGTTTGTGGAGCAAAAGAGTAGGATTCTGGAACATGTAGCTTTAGACTTGGGAAGAAAGACTGCGGTGAAATGATGTTTTATATCAGATTAAAAGAGGATTTTCAGTACTAAAATTCAAGATATTTTGTAGTGTGAATGATTTGATTTTGCAGTACTGCAGTTTATCACTTGTCTATTAGCAAATGTTCTGAGTAAATGGTCACCATGGAAATGGATATTTGCCTGCTTTTATTCTGCTATATCTTGTGAAAATTTAAAATTGAATGTTTGTGTATTAATATCATGTGTTAGTGTATTTCAATACACTAACTATCAAATGACAATAACTTCGCGTGTAAAGTTTAAGTCATAAATCATAGCTTTACATTTGTTTTTATAAATAAAACGTACTTGCATTGATTTAACCTTTCTCAAAAGCAATGAAGACCTGTACTAACAGATATGCTACAATATTCGCAAGCACAAAAATAACTATTCCTTCTATCTCAAAATACTTTTCATGTTTACTTTTGACACATTTGCCAACGTACAATTTTAATCATTTATATCTTTAACTTTATATTATTATTAATTATGAAAATTTCACTGTATTAAAATATTAACAAATACGAATTCAACAAGATCACTCCTGACTATATTCGGTCTTATAGATTAGGTGTAAATTAATAGTCAATCGCTTAGAATGAACAGTGTTCAAAATCAAAACAAGAAATGTAATTTAATATAACACTTTATCAAAATATTTAAGAATATCCATACAATTATCAAGAATCATATCAAAATAAGATTGGTCGTCAACCCATTAACCGCATCCACCAAACCCATTGGCATCACACTCAAATATACAAAAATCATAGTTTTACTATTTGAAACAAGTCAAAAATCATAGTTACAATCGACCAATGATCTAAGATAACTTTTGTCTCATCTCAACAATAAGGTGCTTTTAACAAAATACAAACTCCTCCTTAAATTAGGCATTTCTATTGTATATCACGTTTTCATGATCCAACCAAACTGTAGAATGATACGTGTGGAACTACAAATTTTTGAAAGAAAGCTGGAATAAATATATCGAAATATTTTCGACGTAATCTCATGTACATTTTTATATTATATTATTTTATCCCATTAAATAAGTGAAAATCTGATAAACAAATTACTTAAATCAATTATTTAAGGTCATTATTTAAAGGGAATTTATAAATAAGCTCCAAACTTTACTATTTAAGCTCCAATTCTAATTTTTATTTCCATATTTACCCATAACCTTAATGTAGCTCTTCATCCATGTTATGGATAACAATGTAATTTGCATGTACGAAAAGATCAATTGGAACTTAAATAGTAAAGTGTGAAGCTTATTTATCAATTCCCTTAAAGGGAAGTGTGGAGCTTATTTATCAATTATCTATTTAAATAGAGAAAATTGGGCATGAGGTTGTGCTCAGGAAAGATCCTGAGATTAAAAGATTTTGTAAATATAATTTTTCTTACAATAATTTACATATATATCCTTAAATTTATACGGAAAATCTTTTAACCGAACCCCGAGACCAACCTCACCCACATCAACCCCATTTAAATATGAGTAAGAAAATTTGATGGATTGAAAAGTAGTAACCGAGAAGGAGAAGGTAAAAAGAAAGGCAGGAAAAGTAACAAACCAGGAGTAGTATACAAATCCTTTGTGTTTTTACATTAGATACTGAAATCAGAAATCTCCCCCCCAGAAGAAGAAGATTTTAGAAATTAGAGGACATGAGGAGGGCACCCAAGAGGCCGATCTATATGATTACAACATGGGTGAAACGACAACCACCAAAGGTGAAAGCTTTTCTTGCAGTTGTCGCCGGTATGGCCGCTCTTGTGTTGCTAAGAGCTATTGTTCATGATCATGACAATCTTTTTGTTGCTGCTGAATCTGTTCATGCTCTTGGTATCTCTCTTCTTATCTATAAACTCATCAAAGAAAAAACTTGTGCTGGTACGTACTACTTCACCCCTCTCCTCTCCCCCCCCCCCCCCAACCCTCCCATTGCTTCAATTGACTGATTTGTTTTTAGTAGAAAAAGAAAATGCACTTGAATATGTATGTACTGCAACCCCAACCCCAAATTACTTCAATCGATTGATGTATCTTCTTAGTTTGTTTTGTTGACATGGGGGTTTGGGTGGGAAAAAGAGTGTATTCTGTTTGAGTATGTTTTTTCAAATGGGATTCATATTACTTGCTGACATAAATTCGAGGCTTGTTTTATTTTTGTGATTTTAGCTTATGATATTGTGGAGAGCTTGGTTTTTGCTACTTAAGTAGTAAGCTAGTGCTATGTTTTTGTATCAAGCAGGATTTGTGGCACTTTGATAAGCTTGCAAGAGTTTTTTTATTGGAGATGAAAGGGAAGCTACAGTTTTAAATGTGAAAAATTATGGAAACCCGTGATCTTTGTTGATACGCACACATGATTTTTGGGGATTATGTTACCCTTATTTTTCAGTTTATTAGATTTTTATATACCCGGGGGAGTGGAAGTGAGGTTTGAAACCATAAACTTTGGCCATGGGGAGGGGAAAGGAGGTTTTCCACTAGGCTATCAACAAATCGTTGAATGTACATGCTATATTTATTTATAATATTTAGTAGGCTCTTACTGGACTGTGTTTCGTTGCACATACAAAATGGAGAACTGAAAGATTGGAACTTTGGTTAACAATGTTATAGAAACTATGGAATGATAAGGAAGTCTGAGATAATTGGTACTTTCAACTCCTTTATGTTGGGGAATTTTAGCTACATTTGCTCGCTTCTGGTTGTTTTGAAAAAGGTGAAGTTCCGTTACTGATTCTGTTATCTAGTACGTTACATTCTATTATAATGTTGGGTAGTGATGATTGAACCCTTATGTTAAGGTAATTTACCTTAATTAACTGGATCAAGCTTTGAATTGTAATGCTTATTAGGTTGCATACTGCTTGCCCACATAATTAACTCCGCTACTCTAGTATGGAAGTTGATAAACAGAGCATGTGTTATCTGTATTACATTGTCTTGTCACAATAGCTAGAACTCCTTTTATTTACAAAAAAAACTGTGTAACCTGGAATATAATGTTCCATTTTTCCTTTATTTTTATGTACCTTGATCATGATCCGTCCTACTTAATATCACTAACGTATTTATGCTTCATATCACTGCAGGACTTTCACTCAAATCCCAGGAATTGACAGCTTTGTTTTTGGCTGTCAGACTGTACTGTAGTATTGTTATGGAATATGACATTCATACTGTGCTTGATTTAACAACACTTGCTACAACCCTTTGGGTCATGTATATGATTCGCTATAAACTGAGGTCAAGCTATATGGAGGAGAAAGACAACTTCAACATATATCATGTGGTGAGTTCCGGAGCAGGTGCATGCTCTTTAGACTTTATTGGCAAGAGCAGTGAGCCCTATTGTTTGTTTTTACTTTCTAAAGTTTCAAGATATTAACTATAGACTTCAGCCCTTCATTTATCTATTGCTTATTTAAAAGTATTATTACTGAAGCCTTGGAAGGGGACTGATGGTCAAGCGATGTAGATACCACAAACTCACAAAGCACTTAGGTAGCAAGAATGCCTGTTTTCGAGAGGTTGGTATTAAATAATCCCAGTTCCCAGAGACCTGAAAGAACTTGCCTAAGAATTTGCATGACCACTACTTTTTCCTATAATTTGCGAACTCAAATACACTAGAAGCCTGAACAATTAATCTTAACTCCATCTCCTTGAATATTGTCATTCATATTTTAACTCCGTCTCCTTTCATATTATCATTCATTGTGAAGACAAACAGGATCTCCCTTCCCAAGTATTGTGGTGCTTTGTTCTCTTAACTGCATACCCTTCTGTGTCATTAATCAACACGGACAAATGCAGACATGCACGAAGGAGGATTGCACGCACCAACGCACTTGGTTGCTTCAACTTTCCTTTTTATTGTTGTGATGTTTTTACATATGAGTAACCCCATTTGCCCCTTGTAGGTGATTCCTTGTGCAGTATTAGCTTTATTAGTTCATCCATCGACGTCACACAACTTCCTTAACAGAGTATCATGGGGATTTTGTGTATATTTGGAGTCCGTTTCAGTGCTACCTCAACTGCGGGTCATGCAAAATACTAAGGTAATAAATCAGAATGCTAATGAGTAGTGATAAGCTTGTTTCCCTTGGCAACTTCTCGTATAATTTTCATTTCTTTCTGGTTTCAGATTGTTGAACCATTTACTGCTCATTATGTTTTTGCTTTGGGGGTCGCAAGGTTCTTGAGCTGTGCTCATTGGGTTCTCCAGGTCTGATTCCAAACTTGTGTATAGATGATATTTATAGGGTAAGCTAGATAAGTTTTATCTACTTTGAGACTGTCATTAGTTCGTCAACTTTAGGTAAATGTTTATGTAAGCCTACTGAAATGTATTGTCCCATTGATAGTGTTGACAACTACCCTGTAGCTTGGAGTATATTGTTTCTTGTAGTTTGGAGTATATTGTTTTCACTGACTAAATTTGCTTTAAAATTGGTCTCGTTTACATAGCTATCAAAAGTTTTGTGGATTAAAATAGATATTTGTATCTTACAGGTTTTGGACACTCGTGGCCATCTTCTTGTCGCTCTAGGATATGGACTCTGGCCTTCTATGGTTCTTATTGCAGAAGTTGTTCAAACCTTTATACTAGCAGACTTTTGTTACTACTACGTTAAAAGGTAAAAATCTGCTAAGTTTGTATAGAGACATCTGTTTACTTATGAGTACATTGTGCTGTCGTTAAACCTTTCCCTTTATAATGTTTGCTGTTCTTTTTGCAGTGTTTTCGGAGGACAACTTGTCTTGCGCCTCCCATCTGGAGTAGTTTAGTTGAGGATGTAAGGTCTAATGTTAACTTATATTTGGTGGTTACCCTGCTTTAGTTAGGCTCTCTCTTGTTTCCCCCGACAGAATCCCTGGTGATTTAGAATCAGTGCATATGGGAATTTGGAATTTAATGGGCACTTGTATTATTACAGTCTGACCCTTCCCATGTCTTAGTTTGCTAGATATGGATTTAGTGGGCACTTGTATTACAGTCGTGGTGTTTCCCATATCTTAAGTTGACTAAATATGGAATGTAATGGGATCTGTTAATGTAATCCGAGCAACAAAAGTGAAATGTGTTAGACATGTTTTACAGCACCATATACAAAGACATTAGAAAAAGAATAATGCATGTCTTGGTCGGTTCGAAGATAATTTAATGATGTAAAGTGTTTCCTTGCATTGTAAAGCTCCGAATTACGTAGCAGTTGTGTAGTTACATTCATTCTTCATCAAAAGCCAAATTGTATCAAATCATTTGATTTATAATTCGTCACTGGAGTAGAAACCTAACATCCACATTCAAGTGTCATGACACTTGACTGTGCTAATAATATTAACAAACAAAATGCACAAAACCAAAATGAACAAAGTTATGTACGAATTGGTCAAGTAAAACAACCACCTGATCAACTAATCTACTTATTCTTTGGCGATTCTTTTTCTTTTTCTTTGTCTGCTGATGCGGCTTTAGCTGCTGCAGCTTGAGTTGTAACATAATGTATGATCTCGAAAATCCTGGCTTGCCCATAGTAGAAACCAGTTCGCATAAATTCAACTGCAATGTCTTTACCTTTACACCAACACTCCATTATTCTTTTGTCGATTTCCTTCTCGTGTTGCATTACAATAGGTCGAAGCATTACACTGTACACGTAATTTGCTCCCTGAAAAAACATACATATATACATTAATAACCTTGCTCAAAAAATTGAAGTGTTTTTTTTTAAAAAATAAAAATAAAAATAAATCTAAGCTGCATCTATACTCACTTGTGTTTTGGGATGCCAAAGGTAAATAACGAATAGAAGCTTAGATTCACCATAAAAAGGTAACCTTGAAAACACAAACACTATTAGATTAATTTTGATTGCAACTATATATATATATATATATATATATATATATATATATATATATATATATATAAAAATTTTGCAGTGTGAATACAGTTACCATGATATAATCACATCCGAAAAACTCTCAACAACAACTAGAACAGCCACCAGAATCCTACAAACAACAAATTAATTGTATAAGCTTGGAAATGTATGTTAAAATTATGTAGCTAGCACCAATAGCGTACCAATAGCGGCACCAGAAGAGGATTTGCTCCTTTCTTATTTCATTTTTCTCCATCTCCTTATAGCATTGATATGCTGGGTAAACATACCCGAAAGCCATTCTTTAAGAAGAAAAAACACAAAAATTGCACGCGTTCAGAATCATACAAAATTTTAAGAAAACTCAAAGAATCAGAATAGAAAATGCGTGACATACAAAAAAACGGTTGAAAGCAAATATCCCAACATGTTTCGATCACAAAGCAACAGTACGTGTTATTTCATAACATTAATATCTGTCGGAAAATAAAAAAATGTGATTAGAAATGAATTGCTAAGAATGCAAGAATAGGATTGAAAAAACACGAAAAGATGAATCGAATAATATGAAACTCGACCTGCAGGCAATGGAGAAAAAAGAAAGAGGGGATAATGCAGATTTGGTTTAATTTTCTTAAATTTATTTTTAGAATGAAGGTGCAGCAGGGTTCATGGACGAGCAGTTATTTCGTTTGTACGTACTTTATCAGTTTCGGCGGGCATTTGTTAATTAAATGTTACTATTAGATTAACTTCAACTCATTTCAATGTAATCCATTATCCATGGATTAATGTCTAACTCCCAAAAATATATTTAAATCCTTATATTCATGTTTGGGAATTATCATTTTATTTAGAAGTGGGTGTATTTATAATTTTCAAAAGATGTTGCAGTTAGAGGTTGGCCGTAAATTGATTCGGACTATCCCATATTTTGATTTATATTCGGTTTGAAAATATGAACATTTTTCAGATTCGTTATATAAATGATCCAAACTTGGCGGAAAGATTGAATTCGGATAAAATATGATACCGGATATGAGCACTCATATACCCGCTCAAATTAAGTATCATATTTTTCTTATAAAAATGATCGTACCCGAATATGTTTAATGATCCATATTCAATTCAAACCCGAATCTGAATTATATTTTTTATTTCATTATATTTCTAATTGAATAACATATTATAATTTCTTAATAACATTTATAAATTTAAATTTTCATAAAATACGAGTAATCCACCCGAGTATTTATTATCAAATACTTAATAGATTAATTATTTAAGTTTTCATTTCGTGATTATTATGTTTTTATAATATTATATTTATTTTAGGATAAATGATTATTTATATAATTCAAATAAAAATGATATGTAATGTTAGTGGATTACATTTGACTCGTAATCGATGAATCACAAACTACTCGATAAGAAAAAAAATAAAATACGATATTGGTTTATATTCGGTTCAGATTCGAACCTCAACATTTCGGATCGGATCGGTTTAAATCCGAACAAAATGATTCCGAACCTAAATCTGGATGATAAAATATAAAATAATCCCATACTTGAGCATCCGATTCTATCCGGATCATTTTTTAGCCCTAGTTAAAGGCCAGTGTTGCAAAGGCTAATCCATTTTTTTATACTACTAGCTTGTATCATAAGGTTTGGTTATCATTTGAATTAGTTATTTTTACATGTGATTCAACTTGTTTTTACAATGATTCGTATTAACTTTTCTTGAGCCAAAAGTCCAAAACCATGCAGAAAACCAGAACCTTTCCAATTGGAGATGGAGTAAAATAATATCATCGATGATTAAAAAAAAGTGAAATTCATCAAAACAACAAACTTACCCATTTCTTAAAATATTTGTTGGGAAAAAATTGGAAACTGGGGAGAAAATGCCACGTAAGCAACAAACGGATTACACAGACCCCAAGAAGCCTCTCTATGTAAGCCTACAAAGTATTGTTCCAACCGCCCAGTCATTTCATTTGATTACATAATAGTAACCATAAGTCCATAACCATAACCATAACCAATCAATCTATCCGCCTTCAACACACACCTCTCACTCCCCAAACACACACACTCAAACACACACTTACTTGCTTTCATCCTAATGATTCTCTCTGCAAAATCTCAATCTCTCTCTCTTCTCTCATCTTCCACTTCACTCTCACCTTTCACTTCTCCCTGCTCTCTCCGCCGCCAATTTCTCGGTTCCGCTCACTTTTCCCGACCTCCGGGGAATCTCCGGTACCGGAGGAAATGGAAGAAGCTAGGCTTTCACATTCACTCTCCTAAACTTGTTGTCAAAGCTTCCATAAGTTCCCAATCCATTGTTCTCTTCATCTCTGTTGTCACTGTTTCTGCCATTTCTGCTGCTTATCTCAATTACTGTCATCGAAACAACAACAAGAAGAAATCCAAACAGGTTATATGCATGTATTGCCTTTTGTTGTGTTGTATATCATGTCAACTGTGTAGTTTAATTTATCCGTTGAGTTGATTTCAATTCTATAAAATTTTTATTATGAATGAGGTTTGTCATAGTCCAATTTTGATCATGTTAACTCAATTTGTAACTGAATAGCGGATTTTGGTTTGCTATTTGTAAAATAGGAAAGTGTGTTCTTATTTTGGAAATAGGGAGGTTTGGTCATTGCTATTGCTATTGCATTGGTTAAAACTAGTTTATTCCATAAAGTTTATCTACTTGCACGAAAGCCTTTTCAACCATCATTCTAAGTGCAAGTTCATGTATCTCTGTATTTGTTACAAATTTTCTGGACGGATATGAAAATCATATGCTAGTCCGAGCATTCAATTTCTATTATAGGGTTATTGTACCAATATGACGGGAGTGTCCAACACGAAGAAATTGAGCAAGTACAATATGAAGAGGAAAATAAATGAACAAGTAGATGTTATCCTGATTTGATTTTGCCGCCTGGTTTTATTGGAAGATTGCTTAGTTTCAGTTTTTCTTTCTGTAGTAACAGATAATACATAAAGAAGTTCATGGATTAAATGAGCTATTTAAATTTGAAATGAGGTTTCTAATGCTTATTTTGATACTGTAGATGCCTGGACCTGTAGATCATCAAGTGAATAAATTTGTCGATGAGAACAAAGATAAAGTTACTCAACTGAATTGTATTAGCCATGAAATTGAGGGAAAAGTTGCCTTGCCACAAGTTACAAAAAATGCTTTGGTGCATGGAAAATCTCTCGCTGGTGACTCATCGCCTTCTCCTAGTTTTGGTAGTGCTACTTCTACTTTAGTCGAGCTTGTATCGTCAAACCATACTGAAACTGCAATTTTGTCCTCTCTACCTTCTCTGCAAGCCGAATCTAGCGCCCACCCAATTGACTTTGATGTGCAAGAGAAAGAAACCCATTCGAGAGGAAATGATCGGGGAACTGAATCCGGCTCTGAGCTGGCCATGTTAAAGAGTGTTACTGAACTAAATGGGGCAGTTGTTCTACCCAATCACACTGAGATAAAGGTGAAGGAAGTTGACAAACCGAGTCATGAAATTGAATCAAGTGCTGCAACAGTTGCTTTAAATTGGATAGGTACAGGAGTGGTCGAACTTGATGAGCCAAACAATGAAATTATTGAAGAAGTGCATGTTGATAAATATGCTGGAAATGATGAAGATTCTGTCCGTCGAGAGCTCTACACATTTTATGAGGCTAATCAATCTGATGTGCCAACAGTGGAAAACTCTAAAACTGTAAAGCCAGTGCATTCTTATGCTTCCTCTACCAAAACTAATACCGTTTATCCACTAACCAGAACTTCCATAAATGGAGCAAAATTTTCTACACTGGACGTTCATCATACTTCAGGTTGTTCAGTAGAAAACATATTTATTGCAGGATATACTTTGATATATAGTTTCATATCTTATAAACATGTTCTCCCTTTATTGACTAAAGTGAAAATGGAAATTGTATAATTTTTTCTGTACTTGATGGTATCGGCGGTTAATGACCTAATACTTCAGGGAATCACGAAGGAAAGCCTCATCTTAGATTTTCCGCAGAAGTTTCTTTTCGAGAAAGCAAAGGCTCAGGAATAAGACACAAGTTTACCAGTCAAAACGAGAAAGATATGCTGGATCAGAGTGGTCCCAGAAGTTCATTAATGTCCTCTTACATAAAGGAAAAACACATCAATGAAAGACGTTCTCCTTCTCAAAGATCCACTGTTTACAGGCGCCTTCTGAAAGAAGGGAGGTAACTTGATTTTTTCATGTTTTGTAAACCTTTGATTATCGTAGCCCCAGCCTCCAAACAAAACCTTAAGTAGCAAAGGTTTCTAAATTAAATGATATATATCAGATATGGTAACTGGTAAATTAACCGTTCACTGATTGGTGCATATTTCATTCATATATCCCTCTTTTAGGGTCAACTTGATGGTTTTGAAAATCACTTGATTGAGTTTCGGCTACAGGTTAGTGGAATGCATAGAATTGCTTGAAGATATGGAAAAACAGAATGTGCTAGATATGGATAAGGTATTTTACCAGTTATTTAATATGCAAATCTTCTGATATCAGTCTCATCGTTGCTGATTGGAGGGGGACATTGGTCTCAGATATATCATGCAGGGTTCTTCCGTAACTGCAAAACACAAAGGGCTGTTAAAGAGGCTTTTCGTTTTACCAAGCTAATTCCTAATCCAACCCTAAGTACATTTAACATGCTTTTGTCTGTTTGTGCAAGTTCTCAAGATCTCGAGGGTAATTTTTCAACACATCTTTACTTTATTATTACATAATTATGAGCCTCAGTTCTGAGACCTTTGAATTTTATTAGGAGCTTTTCAAGTAATGCAACTTGTTCAGGAGGCTGAACTGAAAGCTGACTGTAAACTTTACACTACTCTTATATCAACTTGTGCAAAATGTGGAAAAGTTGATTCAATGTTTAAGGTGTGATCCTCTGCTCATCTGTATTTGCATAGTTCATTTAGTGTTTAAGGTGTGGTCCTCTGCTTATCTGTATATGCTTGCCTGTGTGTAGATACGGAGAATTATCCGTGGCCGTGTTAAATATGTTACATAATCCATCCAACTCATTTCACAATTCACACCATTAATCCATATTATTATTAATCCCAATTGTCAGAGGCTAGTGAAGGAGTTTGACAAACAATCTGAGGGATGAGTAAAGATTGACTAAATGGTGTGCATCGATTTTAAGTTTAACTAAACCATAGACTATTTGGCTTTCCATAGATTTATTACTTGTAAGTCAATTCGGTAGTTGCATTCTTCTTTGTACCAGGGATGATCGAAGAATGACTAAATGGCGTGCTTCACTTTTATGTTCGGCTGAAATATAGATAGTTTGCCTTTTCAAAAATATATTACTTTCAAGTCAATTTGATGGCAAGTTCAAAAAACTTTGTGATAGATCGTGCTCAGGAGCCACTAATATACTAAAGTAGCCTTATCAGTTATCACACAGTCATTTTTAATAGAACTGGCAGCTCAAGTATTGATAGCAATTAGCACCAAATTGTTGTTTTCTGATGTAAACATGTATCCTCACTCCTTCGCATGCCTATAAATTATTTTATTAATATAAGAAATGATTACATTTATAGTTCATAACATAGTGTTACCACCAACTGAAGAAATTTTACAGATTATGACTAGTAAATTCTAGTACTACCTTCAGGTTCATCTATCTCAAAGTGATTCTTTATAGATTATGAATAAATTTTTGTTAATACAGTTATGTTGGTTCAAGCGTACGATTACGCCTTAATTGTAGAGGAGGGTAGATAAAGCGGGTGAGGTGTGAAAAACTGACCTGGTCCCTTGCATACAGCGCTTGACCGACCTGACCCCGTATTTAATTGTATCTACTAAATACATATACACTCCAAAAATAGACAGAAGTAGTGATATTTGATGTAAGTAGTGATAAAGCGGGTAAAGTCAAACACAACTGAAATTCTAAATATGCATTTACGGCAACATAGTGAACTGCAAATCACCATCTAGTCTTATTAATAATTTTTTAAAATTAATTATCAGATGCTCATTGACATTTATGAAATTGTAGGTTTTCCATGAAATGGTTAATGCTGGAGTGGAACCCAACGTCCATACATATGGTGCACTTATTGACGGCTGTGCTAAAGTTGGGATGGTCGCCAAGGCATTTGGTGCTTATGGCATAATGAGATCTAAAGTATGGTTCTAGAATGATGTATCATTTCTTCTTCTAAGCCTTTATTTGTTTTCATCATCCTTTTAAATGCAAGCATGGTTATTGTGTCTTGTATCTTTTTATTTTTCCATATCAATTTCGTTTTTGCATGCAGTAGAATGTTAAACCAGACCGAGTTGTATTCAATGCGCTTATCTCAGCATGTGGCCAGTCTGGAGCGGTTGATCGTGCATTTGATGTATTAGCAGAAATGAGGGCCGAGACCATTCCAGTTGACCCTGACCATGTTACTGTTGGTGCTTTAATAAAGGCTTGTGCAAATGCTGGTCAGGTAAATGGTCTTTGATCTGGAAATAGTTGCCTACAGGTTGACCAATCTACACTTTGAGGAAGCATCTTTGTTAGTTCTTACTTTAATATTCAGCTATTTATGATCTAATAATTTCTAGGTTGATCGGGCACAAGAGGTGTACAATATGATCAACAAATATAACATAAGAGGCACTCCAGAGCTTTACACTATTGCTGTGAATAGTAGCAGCCTGAGTGGTGATTGGGAATTTGCTTGCAATGTTTACAATGACATGAAAGAAAAAGGGGTCATCCCTGATGAGGTACCATTATATTGTTTCTTTCTCCTTGTTGACTATCCGACGGGTTCTTATTCTGTTCAGAAGTCTTCTGAGTACGAATGGTCTATTGCCTGAAGGTTACTGTTTTCTAAATGGTTAGATGCTTGGACTTAATAATAGGATCAATTTCTTCGTGCTCCAGTCGTAAAATTAATGGTTGTAACTAAACATCTACTAATCCAATCACATGGCCAATATTCAGCTATCAGACGGTTTTTGACCGTTGATAGCAAACAGGTGGTACATGCATTATAAAAAAGTATAGTAACTGTCAAAATATGAGCAATGCGGAAGTAATAAACGGAACTAGTAGAGAGGAGAGAAAAACACGGTAGTAATATTAGAACTACATTGTATTGATTGTATTTTATTACATGAGAGCATAAGCTCTTATATAGGAAGTAAAACTTGGTTGGTGGCCAACCTTGGTGGACTTGGTTATATTTAACACGCCCCTCACTCGAAATCCCATCTTCGGATGAAAGACCTATCTAGGGATTGAAGAGTGGACACTAGTAGCCCTTGAGCTTAATCTAAGCATCCACCTACACCCATTTTAGGATCGACCGATCTTGAGTTTATTGAGTCTTTTGGGATACCGGGACTCGAACTTGCGACCACACGGTATATTTTAGGCCATGTCAAAAAAATACATAAGGTGCTGATGAATGCAAGATATAGCAGTGAACTGTGTTGTCTAAAATACAACTACTTCTGCTGCTTTGATTTGTGGCAGTGAACTGTGTGTACATCTGTTATATACACTACTTCTGCTGCTTCGTCGGAATTACACCCCTTGAACTATTTAATTTGCAGCATCGTAAAAAATTGGAGAGATACCGTAATATCAACAACCACTTGAATACTACACAATTAAATCTATAATCGGGGCAAACTCTTAAACTAAATTGACTACAACAGAATTTTCCCATAAGAAAATAACTGTCAAGTCTGGTGTTTTAAGCTGGAATTTTATTAGTGAGTCTCTCCTTAGAAAGCACAACACTGGTATGTATGGTTTCTGATTTTGAATTTGTGTTTGGCTGTTTGGAAGATCAAGTCTGGACAGCTTGTGTTTTTCTTGAAAAACCACAAAGCTTCAACTGAAAATCTCCTCCTCTCTACTCCCGCTTTGATACCATTTTAGAATATAGGATATATGGTGAGATTATAAAGAGAGAAGAGAGAAATCAGTTGGGGTAGAAGAGAATTGTATTCATACTTCTCCAAGTATTACAAATGAGGTAATTGCCTCTTATATAGAACTATACTTTAACACTATTTCAACAACCCCCAACAACCATCTACTATTACAACCCCTAAGATGTCATGCATGATGTCATACCCCCAACAACTCTTTGACATTAACCATTAAGTTGCTACTTATGACATGACTAACTTAGAGGGGGTACGATAAAGGCCAGAGGTTGGAGGATACCGTTGAATCATATCTCATGGCCTTTAACATGATCCTATGTTTTTTATCCCAAGCAGTTAGGGAAATCTCTCTTATGTACAAGGCAAAAGCAGGAATTTCCTATAAAAACAGTGTTTTGATTCTCTTCTTACGAAATGCCTAGATGGCTCAGTAAGAGCTTTGATATGCAATTCAACCACGATATCCTGGGAATTGAGTTCTTGCTCACGTCTTTTTTAACTATGAGAGATCTTTGTATAATTTCGTAAGAGAATAAAAAGAATCTTACGCGCAACAACTTACATGCCTTTCTTGGCCAGAATTAAACAGCAATTTATTAAAAGTAGCGAATATCTCTAATACAGGATGATTAGTATGGTTCTCAGCATCGTACATTCAGCTTCACAAAGGCCATGTGCAATAACTTTAAATTGTGGTTTTTAATTTATTGTGACTTATTTTTTTCGACCTACTTACTAGGACATCATAAAGCTTATTCGAGTTCTATTTTTTCTTTTTTGCAGATGTTTATCAGTGCATTTATAGATGTTGCAGGACATTCTAATAAACTGGAATCTGCCTTTGAAATCTTACGAAAGGCTAAAAGTGATGGTATGCATGTTGGAATCGTATCATATAGTTCGTTGATGGGAGCATGTAGCAATGTATGTGATACCAAACCCATTTAAAAGTTTTTTGTTATGTCATAACAAAGTTGTTTGGTCTACTCCACTTAACTCCTGTTGCATTAATCTCGGACTGTCTAGCCTAAAACTTGAGCTACCCTTGTAAGTAATTAAATAACATCTATCTTTAGCGACTTTGGTTTTAGCAGTTAAACTTACAATAGGCTGTAAGCATCATGTCAAGTGAATTCAGAGCATTTAAAGTTGCGTCTATTAAGTTGAGAGAATTATGGACACTCTCTTTTTATGCAGTAAACACACTTAACTGCAGCCCAAGATCAGACCTTGATACTAGGCAGAAAACTTCACTTAAAAACACACACACACTGCTGTTTGACACAAGAGAGAACAGAATGATACTTTGTAAAATATTCTGATTTTCTGAACTTATTTGATACAATCTCCAGAATACAATTTATAGTAGCAGCAGAATTTTCTAGAGCAGAATTTTCTAGATGATTATTAGATGCATGAGCCTAGTAGAATATTCTAGATGATTACTAGATGTAGAAAAAGTACAGGAACTTTCTAGTACATGAAATGCATAAAGTAATGGAACTTTCTAGACAATGAACCTTCTAGTGCATAATTAACTCTTTAATTATCTAGAACCTTCTGCACAATCTTTCTTAATTATTCTAGAACCTTCAGGACTTATTTATTCTAGAACCTTCCGGAAGTTCTGCACAATCTTTCAACGCTCTCCCTTTGTGCGAACTTCGGATACCAAGCCAAGTTGTGCTCTAAGAAACTCAAACTTCGCCTTAGGTAATGCCTTCGTAAATATATCAGCAAGTTGTTCTTTTGTATCAACTTTGATGAAGTCAATCTCTTCTTGCAGCACTTTCTCCCGTATAAAATTATAGTGCACTTCAATGTGTTTAGTTCTTGCGTGAAAAACAGGATTTGAGGCTAGGCGAATCGAACTCATATTGTCACAATATAGCTCAACCGGTTCCATTTTAGAATAAGAAATGTCCTTGATCAGTCTCGTTAACCATACACACTCTTGTGCAGCGAGTGTAGCAGCATTATACTCTGCCTCTGTACTTGATAATGCTACAGTTGCTTGCTTCTTGCTACACCACGAGATAGCAGCTGAACCAAGGTCGAAAGTATAACCTGATGTAGAACGTCTTGAGGAGGGATCACCTGCCCAATCTGCATCGGTGAATCCACTAAGAAAAATCTCTGCGCCTTCTTTATACATCAGCCCATAATTCATCGTATGCTTAAGATAACGAAGGATCCTATTTGCCGCATCCAAATGTGGTTTCCTTGGCTTTTGCATAAATTGACTAACAACTCCAACTGGAAATGAAATATCTGGCCTTGTGATTGTCAAATATATCAAACTTCCAACCAAAGCGCGATATGTTTTTTCATTCTTGAGCTCCTTCCCAGAATTAGTTCTTAACTTCAGGTTCTGCTCCATTGGAGTAGCAGCAGGTCTGCAATTAATCATCTTGAACTTTTCAAGGACCTTTTTGGCATATTGTCCTTGAGAAACAAAAATACCTTCCTTGCACCTTGATACCTCCAAACCAAGAAAGTGTTTCAGCTCTCCTAGATTTTTCATCTCAAAACGAATAGCGAGTTCATCCTTCAATCTATTTATTTCTTGCTCATCATTCCCGGTTATTATCATGTCATCGACATACAATAACACGAGAACATGCACCTTCGAATCTTTCTTTATAAATAGACTCGCATCAGCACTTGAGGAAGAATAACCACAAAATGATAGATATTGAGCAATTTTTCCAAACCAGGCCCGCGGTGCTTGTTTAAGCCCGTAAATAGCTTTCTTCAGTCGACATACATAGCCTGGAAATTTCTTTGATTTAAACCCCAAAGGCTGCTCCATATAAATTTCCCTATCAATGTCTCTATAAAGGAATGCGTTCTTCACATCTAATTGCCAAAGTTTCCATCCTTTTGAGGCAGCTATGGATAAAATGGCTCGAACGGACGTCATCTTTGCCACTGGACTAAATGTTTCCTCATAGTCCAGCCCATATTTTTGGGTAAAACCACGAGCCATAAGCCTCGCTTTATAACGATCAACACTTCCATCTGATTTACGCTTGACCTTGTAAACCCACTTACAAGATATTGGTTTAACTCCTTCAGGTTTGGGAACTAGATCCCATGTCTCGTTCTTATGTAGTGCTGATATTTCCTCTTTCATAGCAACTTCCCAATCTGAATTGCCTTTGGCATCTTCATACGATGATGGTTCAGATTCATCAAACGGGCCAGCAAAGAAGCATTCCGTAATCTTATCATATTCAGCTCCAATAGTATAGTCCGTGTATCTTTCATTCCTCTTCCGTGTTCTTTGTGATCTTCGAGGCGGCTGGTCACTTTCTTGAGTTCCATCATTTTCTTCGTTTTCTTCATGAATTGGCTCACTTTCACTAGCAGAATCATCGTGGGCTGTAGTTGGACTTGAAGGATTTGATTTATCAACGACGTTTTCATTTTCATTGTTTGAACGATCTGGAATATGTGTTAGTATAGGCTGCACATAATAGGACGATGTTTCATCAAAGACAACATCTCTTGATGTCACAACTTTGAGTGTGCCGGGATCCATACATCGCCATCCTTTTCTATTAGGATCGTAGCCAACAAACACGCATTTCTTTGCCTTCGCATCCATTTTAGCACGCAGCTGATCAGAAACATGGACATAGCATGTAGAGCCAAAGATTCTAAAATATGAAACCGAGGGTTTCTCCTTGTAGAGAAGTTCATATGGAGTTTTCATGTTAATAACTTTTGAGGGCAATCTGTTTATTACATGACAAGCACATCGCATAGCTTCTGCCCATAGCTCTTGAGGAAGACTTTTAGCATGCATCCAACTTCTACTTACCTCTTGTAAGTGCCTTAATTTTCGTTCAGCAACTCCATTTTGCTGCGATGTTCTTGGACATGTCAATTGTCTTCTTATTCCATGCCTTTCACAAAAATCAGCAAACTCGTTGGATGTAAATTCCCCTCCATTATCAGTTCGCAAGCACTTGATCCTTTTTCGAAGCTCCCCCTCAATCTTCCTCTTGAATTGCTTGAAGATTGAGAATGTGTCAGACTTCTCTTTCATGAAAAACACCCAAGAAAACCTCGTATAATCGTCGACAATGACAAGCATATAGTGAAGGCCACTATAACTTGCTGCATTGCTTGTTAATAAATCAGAATGGATCAGCTGCAAAGGTTTTGTACTTCTTATCGAATATTTTCCAAACGGAAGACGATGTGCTTTTCCATATTGGCATCCTTCACAAATAACTTCATGATGAAAGCTTCCCAAATTAGGCAGCCCATTAACAATATCATTTGCTGAAATAATTTTTAGCTTCTCATAGCTCACATGTGCCAAACGAGCATGCCACAATGATGCTTTATCTTGTTTACTTGTTTTCTCCACAAAAGCTTCATTTGCCGACAAAACATAAAGAGATTTGACTCTATTCCCTTTCAGCACCGTATTAGCATCAATGCTTTTGATATTTTCCAAAATTTTGAAATCATTTGGACCAAATAAAACATATCGACCAGAATTTGTAAGTTGAGAAACAGAGATCAGATTTTTAGTCATACCAGGAACATGGTATACACTGGTCAGATTTACAGGTCCTTTTGCTGCCTTCACCTTGACATTTCCTTCGGTCTTGACAGGATGAATGGAGTTGTCCGCTGTCACGATTGCTTTATCTCCCGTGTATTCCTTCTGTGATGAAAGTAAGGAACCATTTCCGGTTAAATGATGAGAACATCCGGAATCAATGATCCAGTCTTTTGTATAATCAATAGTCGCAAGTCCATCTTCTAAAACACCTCCATCAATAGAAGTTAGTGCAGATTCCTCTACAGAACATTGCATATCTATTGTCTCCGTTGAAAGGCAGGTTCCCCAATCAGCAGAAATTTCCTCCTTATTTTGAGAAATACTTGCATTTTCTTCTACGAGTCTTGATCTTCAAAACTTCTTTATATGTCCAGGTTTGCCACACCTGTTACATATTATATTCTTCCTGGCCTCATATTGCGAATTTTCAGTATTAGTCTCTTTTTGATTGAAATTCCTCCCTGACCAGCTTCCGCGATCATTTGAACTTTTCAGCCTCCATTGCTCTCCCCTACTGGAACTCGTTCTTTTCCAATCAGCTGCTCCTTTTGGATTGTTTCTGTTCCAGCTTTGGTAATTGTTATGCCTTCGTTTTCCAACGAACAACGCTTCATCTTTTTCAGAAATTGAAGCTTTTGCCATTTGCATAGCTAAAGCTTCTTGATTAGTAAGTAGATTCTCCAACTCCACGATGCTAGGCTGATTTGCCCATCCTTGAATGGATGTCAAGAATGGGGTGTACTCCCTTTTTATGCCACGAATAAGATATCTGCGCATTCGTGCTTCCTTGATAGGCTCATCAGGATCTAGTTCTGAAATTTCAGCACACAAGCTCTTTATCTTCTGAAAATATTGAGCAATTGACATGCTCCCTTGATTTGTATTTGCCAACTCGTTCTCCAGGAATTGAAGTCTGGCCGTGTTCTTCTTTGTGAAAAGCTTTTCAAGTGTATCCCATACGTCCTTTGGTGACTCCTTGTCTCGAATGTGATCAATCAAATCCTTGTGGATAGAGCCTCGCAATGCAAACAAAGCTTTCCCGCACTTAATCTTCCATTTTCTTCTTGCTTCAGAATTTTCTGGTGTATCCTGAGGCATATCAGTATCACCTCCATCAACAATATCCCAAAGATCTTGTCCTTGAAGATACGCTTTCATGCACATCCTCCAATATTGATAGTTGTTGTTTGTTAGTTTCTCCATTCCAAACTGATTCAATGCTCCACCGTTGATATCCGTCTCCTGGAATACGAACACCAGCAACAATAGCAGATTTTCTGCCTTAAACCAATTTTCTGCCTTCTTTTTTCCGAACAGCCTCCACAGAACACAGCAGCTGAAACACAGCTCTGATACCAAGTTGAGAGAATTATGGACACTCTTTTTTTATGCAGTAAACACACTTAACTGCAGCCCAAGATCAGACCTTGATACTAGGCAGAAAACTTCACTTAAAAACACACACACACTGCTGCTTGACACAAGAGAGAACAGAATGATACTTTGTAAAATATTCTGATTTTCTGAACTTATTTGATACAATCTCCAGAATACAATTTATAGTAGCAGCAGAATTTTCTAGAGCAGAATTTTCTAGATGATTATTAGATGCATGAGCCTAGTAGAATATTCTAGATGATTACTAGATGTAGAAAAAGTACAGGAACTTTCTAGTACATGAAATGCATAAAGTAATGGAACTTTCTAGACAATGAACCTTCTAGTGCATAATTAACTCCTTAATTATCTAGAACCTTCTGCACAATCTTTCTTAATTATTCTAGAACCTTCAGGACTTATTTATTCTAGAACCTTCCGGAAGTTCTGCACAATCTTTCAACATATTATTTGCAATGAGTCATTGATTGAATGAAAAAAATAAAACTTAGTTGCAAAACTTCTAGCTATAATTTTCAGTCTTGACATCTCAAGTCCTTTTATTGATGAAACTGTAAGGACAAACCCCAATGTAGTTGTGTTTTCTAAATATATACATTTGGCATCACAAGGCTGGTTTTGCAACGTACATGTAGAATAGAACAGGTTACTAAGCATGCTTAATTTCTTTGGTGAACTAGATATAGTAAATTATTGTACTGACTACTTAGCGGTAATTATTAAGTACTCTTAGTCTCAAGTTCTGGTGTCTGACTTGAAACTTAAAAATAAATTAACGTTTAAGTTGTGTGTGTGCATGTGTTAAGGGGATTACCTTTTTTCTTTGTGGTGTATGTTTTTCTCCTTTCATTTGTCATTTATTAACTACAAGTTTAATTTAAGTGTGGATTGGTCCAGTATAATATAAGGTAATTCATGCCATACGTACATTACTTTTATATCAAGGTTATTTATCTTTTTTCCTTGGCCATGGAAACTAATATGTGCTAATATGTAAATATTTTTTTTAAATCAACAAAAAAACCAGAGTTGTTTGAGAGTTTAATTATACTTGTTACATCAAAATTGTGCATAAAGAGATAAATTACTTGATACGTGTTTCACATGAAATCCAAAATATTCTGTGGATAAATTATGAAGGACTATCACAATCCATTTAGTCTTGTCCCAACAATATATGACATGCAATCTGGCTTTTATTTTACGGGTACACGTAAAGAAAACGTTATTTTTGTGCAGCCATTACCAATTTCTGACTTGTTGTCTTCATCTCCACAACTTTAAAGTCTTCCCCTTGCATGGTACATCCATTAGTTTTTCATACTCCACTCCTTAAGAGGCATTAACCACAGATAATACAATGTATATATACTCATACAACATATCTTAAGAAGCTTTCTATCGCCACTTCCTGTCGGTAGAGACCTTTGTCTTGGCTTTGAGTTTTTGTTCATGACAGTTGATACATCACAAGGGGATTTTAAATGTGCAAATACATGCACTCTGCAATAACTCCATAATTCGGTCATTTCTAGGAGTTTGTTTGGATAAGAGATGACTTCATTTCGGGTCAAATCTGTAAACTAAATTGCTTAGCGTAACAATGAAAAAAAAGAGATGACTTCCTTTTAACTCAAATCTGTAAAACAGTAAATGGTTATGGTTTTAAAGATTACTCTGTTTTTTCAGGCAAAAAATTGGCAGATGGCACTGGAGCTCCATGAGGAACTTAAAGACATGAACATAAAACCAACAATCTCAACAATTAATGCCCTAATAACTGCCTTGTGTATGTCTTATCTATGCTGCTTGATTTTTAGTATTAGGTTTATCCAATCTGATGAATTGAGTAAAGGATGCTTCCCTGTTGTCAGAAGAGAATGCATCTACTTTTCTCAAGCACTTAATGAAGTTTTCTAAGATCTTAGTCTCATAAAAGTATATTATAGTTGCTTTCTTAATTGAAATAGGATAGAAAATTATATTAAGCAATCACAGGAGCCAATTACACTGCAGGTGATGGCGATCAACTGGAGAAGGCAGTCGAAGTTCTATCTGATGTGAAGAAAGTCGGATTATGTCCAAACACAATTACATACTCCATTTTACTAGTGGCATGTGAAAAGTAAGTTTATTATTTCACATCCAAAATGTGTTTTTTGTAATTTTAAAATAATATAGACTTACTTGATATTTTCTTAGTAGTTGGTACGGTTATATAATTGTAATAAGCTAAACATACTACTAAGTGCTTAAAGTAATTATATTCGAACATTTAACTTATCACATCATTTTCACATTATAATGCTTAACACGTTGACTCTAAATTGTCATAGCAGGGCTTTTTTTTTTTTTTTTTTTTTGGTAGTATTCAGAGTTTCATTTATGTTTATTTTGTGAGTCAGTGCTCTGAATCTGATAAATTTGTACTATAATTGTAGAAATGATGACCTAGAAGTTGGGCTCATGCTCCTTTCTGAAGCAAAGAAGGATGGCATAGCCCCAAATCTTGTTATGTGCAGGTGTTTAATAGGTAAGATATTGGTTCACTACAAATATTATTCCTTATATATTTATCTTCATCACTTCAACGAACATGCTAGTAATATCATATGACTTCGAATACCTTGACTCTATTTTACTGTGTGCATCTGTGCCTTCTTGTAGAATTCCGCAAGGAGGTCAACTTTTGAAATGTAGTATATTTGAGTCTTCTCTTACCTTATCTCTTTCCACCAAAACTATGCTCTACTTGATTTTTAAGTTACTTTTTTTTGCTATGAATCACATCGAGATAGAATTGTAGACTATGTTACTCGGACTCTTCATTTTACCTTGGAGTACCGGTGTCGGACACGACACTCGGACATGGACACTCGGACTTGGACACTTATTTTAAGCCAAAAAATTGTAAATTTTCAAAATGTTGCCGAGTCTGACACTTGGGACACGTACCCATGTCGGACACTTGTAGCCGAGTCCGAGTAACATAGATTGTAGACGATAGGAAAATGCGGTTCATTGTGAAGTTTGATGTTGTTTACATTTTGGTGATGACCGTGATAATCAAGGCGTTAAATTCGAGTTATTCATTTCTTTTATTATCTTTTAGTAACTTAAAAGCGAAGTTTATTTACCATCTCTCATTTTACTCACCTAGTCACCTAATACAAGCATAGAGCCATATGTATATACATCTTATTGCCCTTTATTAGTGATTTGACTTGAACAAAATAGCTAACTTAAAGGTTAGGATATTCCTCAAATGTTTCCAATAATCCTATTTATGACCAAAACATTTTCTTAATTTATCAAATATAATTTTCTCCTTTTTGTTTAACGTATCCTAAGTATAGGCCGAGTGAGGGAATCTCTTGGCCTCTTGTTCTTTGTCTCATTAGTCCCTATTGTATAATTTTCTGTGCTTTATTCTACCAAAGCAGAGGCAAGTTAAATAGATAAGTAGATAGTCAGCCCAAGATTCTTTCATGAATTTATTCTCTTGTCTTTGTAAGAGAGTGACTGAGGAAATTCCCTGTCTGAATTCAACATTTTTTCCCACTTTTCTTGTTTGGCACTTCAATAGTAGAGGAAGAGACACCTTTGCTAGCTGGTAGAACCGGTTAGTTTTTGTGCTCAATTGTTTTTTGCTTTTTATTCTTTAATTGGTCTTCTTTGTTTGTCTTGCCTGAAGCTTTATGCTTGCGTCGATTCGAAAAATCCTGTACACTTGGTGAGGATGTCTTGTCTTTGAATTCTGGAAGGCCACAGATCAACAGTAAATGGTACACATCTATTTCGCTCAACTTCAAGCTGCGTTTTAAGATGTGCATTTAGAATGAAAGATACTAACAGATTACTGCAGAAATATGAAATGAACCTGTATATTCAGACGTGACTGTACTTCCAATGATACAAGGTTAAATCATTTGTGTGGTTAATCAGAACAACTGCAGTGTGGAAGATCTCTTGTTTTACTTCGCTCTTCGCATATGTCAAAGTGTTAAATCAGCATAAATACTTTTGGAAAATTCGTAAAATAGTTCAAAAAGGTTTAAAAAATGGTTACCAATACGGTTTGTTTACACATACATATATACTGTGTAGCTGATGAGGATACAATAAGCAAGTGTATGTCCTCCAGTTATTTAGCAAAAAAAAAAAGTGTATGTCCTCCAGTTTAATTAACCAACTAGGCATGCTTAACCCCTTAAGGAAAACTTTATCTAGCATTAGACTGGGTATAGGCTTCGGCTGGGCCACATAGGCCTCTGCTAGGCAGACTTTAGCTGAATTGACCCAGCCTTTTGATTCAAGTTATTGTAGCCATGTCCTAGCTTTTGGCCTTACCCTTATAGATAGGGTTACTTTGAGGGTGTGCGCTTGTTTTTTCATGTGATATAGACACAGTTCCTTTCATGATTCAGCGAAAGCTGTAAGATTTCACCGATTTCATAATACATGTGGCAATGACATCATAAATTTTTATTTTGTTGGTTTATTAGAGCATAACAGAGCGTTTGATTTTAGAAACTATTGGAATAGTTTTTTAGGTTAGTGTAACTATTGAGTTAGTTAACTAAAAACTCCTCCATTCCGTCTTTGGTTTTAAGTATTTCGCCCAGTTGCAAAAGTCATGATGAGGTTTACTGAAATATGAAAAAGTAGTGAAGTTTCTGAAGGGAGCTGTTCTTTGTTTACAGGACATCGATTGTCTTAAGGGTTTACAGAGAATCAATTATAGCTGGTGTGGTTCCTACAACCGAAGAATTTTCACAGGTTTTGGGATGCTTGCGGCTTCCTCATGATTCATCTTTGAGAGCTAGACTCATTGAAAATCTCGGAGTTATTGATAATGCATCAAATAACTCAAAACTCTGCTCATTACTTGATGGATTTGGGGAATATGATCCCCGTGCTTTCTCATTACTTGAGGTCTACAAACGAAAACTCTATGTCCTTGTATTTATATAAAAAACATCCCTTACACAAAATAGAGTAAAACAATTCGAGGAAAATATCATCTGCGTTTGCATGTCATTTCAGGAAGCTGCTTCATTTGGAATTCTCCCTTCCATATCCCTAAAAGATAGCCCAATAGTTGTTGATGTGCGAAACCTCCAGATTCATAGTGCAGAGGTGATTATCTTCAAGTGTCACTTCAATACTGCATGTAAAATTAGCAGAGAGTAATAATTCTTTTCATGCACCAATATTTGTTTTCCCGAGTAGTAGCACATTTATAAATTAAAGTATTTAGGAGTTATCTTGAAAGCAATATACATATTTATGAATGTGTAATTACGTGCCAACGTGTACGTTTATGTACATTTGTCTATCCGCATCTGTTATCAGTCAAAATTAAAGAAGGAAAATTCTGGTATGCCCTATCTTTCCCAATTCACGTACGTTTATCAGTAGGATAGTTTGCTTTCATATTTCTGATTATGAGAATAATGTATCTGAGTAACATCCATTTCAGCAGTTATACTGCTTTTCTAAATGCTGTTTATAATTGACTCTTTTTTTTTCCTGAGAATTTGCAGGTGTTTCTCCTTACAGTTCTAAAGAGTCTTAAGCATCGTCTTGCTGCTGGTATATTTAGTCTTCCTCAGTTATTATAAAGTTGACAATTTTTTATGTTTAGAATGCCGATGACCAAATTGTAACTCTGACCTCAACTCAATGATCTGAACATGTATCATTTGCCATCCATTGGAGAAATGCTATGATCAACATCTTAGTTGAACTAGGATTGATATATCTTAAACTATGGTTTATTACCCTTGACACCTCTGACCTCCTGTAGTTTCCGCCATTATCCTTATTTTACCTACCCTGTCGGTCTTTTGTTATGCTTCTTGTTTATCTTTCAATTGTTTTCTCTTAAAATTAGTAGCTGTATGTTTACCAAAATACGATATTAGAATTTAGGGGAAAAAAATTATCATTACTGTAAAATATAACTGGATATTATGAAAAAGTGGATACCAGTCTCTCTGTACTGAAACGTGTTTTTATTCATTTTGGCTATTTGGTTTTTTCAGGTGTAAAGTTGCCTAATATAATCATATTACTGCCGATTGACAAAACACAAGTTCAGTCTTCAAAGGGGGACAAAATGATTAACCTTGCTGGAAGGTATTATATAGCATTTTTAAAGCTATGCGCACCTATGTCAAGCAAATAGTTTTAGCAATTTTGATGCATAATCTCATCCATACCTCTAATGAATGGTGAATTTTAAGAATCTCAGTGTGAGAAATTATTAATATACAAACTTGTACCCCTTAATTTTATTACTAAATCTCAATAAGCACAGATATCGAGACCAGTAGTTTATTAGGACGGTATTACAAGGGAGAGGAAAAGTCCAAAATGCTGTCTTCAAATAGGCAAGTCAAAATTAAAAATGCATTCAATCGTAATACAGAACTATTTGTAGAGAGAGGAAAATAAGTAATTACAGAATTTGGGAAAAATGTTAATGTTGCTGAGAGATTCTTGTGCACTGGTCTGGAATAGAGACAGTACAAGTTTCGAGTAGTTGTAACAGGGTGCCTCCCTGTCTGTCTATGCATGTTTGTAATGAAGTATTGTAATGTCTCTCAATATTTGTGCGTTATATCTTGGCCAACAGGACTAGCCGTGCAGTTGCAGCATTATTGAGAAGACTGGCCATACCATACATTGGGAATGAGTCATTTGGAAAAATAAGAATTAATGGAGTAGTTGTGAAAAAATGGTTACAGCCAAAATTTACTTCTCCTTTCAGTGGTAAACTATCAAATATGAACTCATCTCAATCTCGCCTTGGTAGAAATATCTCTCTTCAGCAGCGTAACATACGAATTGGTAATCTGTCCCTGGAGTAAGGAGCTCAAGTGATGGTGGAACACCAATGCAGATCAGGAATTTTGTCGCTCCAGTTTCCAGATGTTGGCTCCTTGTGAAGAAACTCAGAAATACCATTATGATTTTCAGAATGGAGCTGTCTTGTAAAGTACGATCATCTCGTAGTCCGCAAAGGAGCAAAAGATCGAGTTGCCACTGTATCATTTTTGTTCATAAGTGTAAAAAGTAAAAGGAAATTTTTCTTGGTTATGCCTTTAGCATTATTATGGGTTGCCTGAGCTGTACCAGAATAAGTTATCCAAATAATGATTTTTGCCGAAACGGATGGATAAGGAATACTAGGTGTAAGAGGCATATGGATTGTAGTATTTTGTAAGTTGAGAGCACTAGTAGACGTGCAGGTTTACAATGGCTAGGGTATGAGAAATTGTAGTATAAATACTGTAGTTACCTCTAACATATGGGAGTACATCACTATTTTTGATATTTATTAGTTGAATTTTCTGTACCAGAAACACTGTTTTTCTCTGGAAACTACTGTTTCTCAAACTATTTGGTGCATCTGTATTTAATTCTTTCCTTGACAACTAAGAATAATCATTCTAGCAGTAGAGGCAGTAAAATGCTAAATGCATTTGCATTTATCTGAATTCTTAGTAGTTCTCTTTTGCTCCTGTTGTACTTACAATAACACCGAATTGTTTATGTACTTGAAAATGTTAAAATCCTCATCCCAAAACTGATTGGATCCTAGGCCTAGCAAACTAGGCAAGCTGCTTTATCTGCAGCTGAGAGGTGAGTTTGATGAAATCTTCTTCCTTGCATGGAATTGTGAGACCACCCATAGGATGGCCAAAACCAAACTCTTCTGCAGACCTTTCAAGTAATTTTTGGAACTTGGGATGATTCAGAAAGGACACTGGAACCAAAAAGCGGCTCTTCTGAACATCTCCAACATACACCGGTAAGAAGCCTTTTGGAACACTTGCTGTCGTTGCTTTACATACTTGATTTTTTGAAAGTGAGTTCTCTTTAAGAACTTGCTTGGCTTGAGAGATCATAGAATGAATACGAGCACCCATGGTTTAAGCACAAAGTGTTGGGATTTAAGCTTATTTGCTTTTAATATTGGGAACGTATGCTACAAAAAAATTGAGATTATGATGTATCAGCAAGGTAAAGTCCTTGAATAGGATAGATTGTTAGGCTATGCCTAACTGGTCTACTTGAATCGTGTGGTGATTGCTGGCCTTGCTGGGTGTGGAAAATGAGCATAATTAAGGTTCTTCGTTATCCGGGGTCAGATCGTTTGCTTGCTGGGCTGAAGAATTTCCCTTCACCACAAAGTTCTCAAGCTTTTCCTGCACGTTCCACTATGTCATTGCCAAAGAAAACACTTGAAGATGTAGCTTGCTGCTTCTGAGTCGGAGTAGACAATGGATTTTGTCAAACACAAAAAGGAAATAATTATTACACTGGTCTCGCTTTGACTTTGAGCATGGGCATAGCCAGAAATTAGTGTTAGTGAGGTAAAAATATTTTCGGTTCAAACTATATCAAGTCTGTGTTGTATTAAAATTTGTACTGAAAGTCTAAAACTTTTGCCAGGAATATAAGATTTTTACATGACAATGTTCGCAGATTTAATTTTGTCACATATATAGTTGAACCTCCATAAATAAATAATCAATAAAGTAATAACCTTTTTTACAGTCCTAAAGAAAGATTTTTACATGACAATATTAACATATTTAATTTTGTCACATATACAGTTGAAACTCGATGAATTAATAATTGATAAAAGTAATAAACTCGTTAAAATAATATGTTTTTACAATCCCAACATAATGGAAACAATGTATTTTTACTCTCGATAAAATAATAAATTCGATACAATAATTTTTTTCATCCCAAAACTATTACTTTAAAGAGGTCATTTGAATTTTGGCATTTGTTTTGGTTTTCATATTATCTTCAAAGTTATGATTTTCTTTAGCCCACCTTATTATTAATTTTTAGCTAACCGTTTAGTTATGATTTCATACAACTGAAAGTTCTCAATTTTCCCCCATTCTACTACCATGTGGCTACACACACCCCTAGGTGTACGTACAAATGTAAGGATGCAGTTTTATTTTGTTGGTACACTAAATATGCAAAACTGAACTTATAGATGCCTAACAATAATACTACGTACGTGGGCAATTATTTTGGGGACAGAAATGATTAGATATCACATTAGAATGCCTAAACCAGAACTATTCCTTTTAGAGCCACGAAATATTATGTTGCTAATCCCAGAATTGTATTTGCATGGATGAAGCTCAACGGTTATAAGTTCTTCAGATGGATATGTACATCGAGCTTGAAAGTACGTCGTGCGCAGAAGGCCTTATGATCAATTTCAATGACCGCCAAAAACCAAGCTATATAAATTTTAATCTTAAACTTGTTCTAAGAGATCATTGTCCAAAGAAGGACCTTGGCCTACTGTCACTACTGCTGCCTTTTGAAAGGAGTTTAGAAAGAGGAGAAACACCACATTTGATCACCAGAACATATATGTTTGCACATGAGACCTTGAGACCATGACCAAGAAAACATAAATGTTTTTCAGCAAGATTCCGCATGTTGTCTTGGTGCTCTAGAATTCTTTGTTAGGCAATCCTCCACAGTCTCAATACTTCAGGTTCCTAGGACTCTGCTTTATAATGATATCACCTACATGGCTACATCTGGGCAATATAATGAATTATATTCTATTTGCCGGTGGTTAGTATTTAGTAATTTTATTACATTTCTCTGGTATTATTTAAGTAAACCTACATAAACTGCAAAATGACCCTTAGGAATACAGTACTAGAGCTGTTTTAGCAAGAAGAGAATGAAGCTTCCACATTTTTCTGGCATTAAAAATCATTGAAGGGCAAGCGCGGGATATTCAGCTTTCTCAGATTCTTAAATATGTCGAGGATTGGAAAACTTCAGTTCTGTATTTGCAATTGCATAGGGTTTTCCCTCTATAAAGTGCATGTCTCAGTACTTTATGTACTATAACATATGCATAAAATGAGGTGTCTGGTAAGAAGTTTTAAGAAAAATCAGCAAGGGGCCCAAATGTTGAGCGAGGTCTTCACATGGCTTTGCTCATTTTGTCTACACAGGTAGATTTCTGTATCCATCCACCAGCTGTGTTGAGCTGTTTCCTCACTTGGTTCTCTGATGAAGAAACCCCTTCTATTCTAAGGGTATTTATTAATATTAATATTTCAAAAAAGCAGAAAATTGAAACCAAAGTGCATCCGTACACTAAAAAATAATAAATTAGGATGAATTGTTGTACATACGAAGAAAACGTAGCTTTTCCAAATGTGGTATCGTTATAGGAATTTAAACCAAATTTACCCGATACATCCCACTCGAAAAAGTTGGGTTTGGCGGCTGAGATATCTGCAGCCGTAATTGTATCTTAAACACATAGTTTTCTGGTTTACTGATTAGTCATTCTGGTAAAACAGTATGAATAATTTAACTATGTTAGATTTAGTTGGTGAAAAACATATAATATTTATAATCTTAATGTCAACTTAACAGAACTAGAAAGAAAATAGAGACATAACAGAAGAGGTTTCATATCAATGTAAGATGTATTTTCTGATGGGCTTCTTGGAACAAAGGAGTCAACAGAAAATCGGAAAAGCCGTATTTTATACAAGTGTTTTTCATTTGATTAGACAAAAAGCATGACGACAGCAGCATATGTAGCATCTTGCAAATTTTGCAGACCATAGTTGCGTTTTCTGGAGTTTGTTCAATATATGCTTGCCCCTCTTTAGACTAATGTTAGGTGTACGAGTGTTCTAAAGAGTGACAACGAACTAAGGTGACACACATATGGAGTCTAACGCTTAATTGAGGTAGCTCTCATTAAAAAAGATAAAATAGCATAAAAATTAGAAGGTTAGAAAAGGGTACACCGGAAGAACTAGTAAGTTGATAATATGCAGTTTGCGCTTGTGAATTGTACTCAGAACTGTCTAACAGTTCCTTTTTACGTCTAAAATCATATTTTCTATTTTCTGCATTTTCCGACTATACACAGTTTGTATAATAGCTTTTGTTGGTCATAGTCAATTAGTCATAGACACAAACAGTGAGGGCCTGTGAAGGGAAATGCTGAGGAAGTCCAGTTTAACCATAAAATATAAGATTTAGAGCAGAGTAGAAATAGAATGGCTGCGTCTGAATTGATTTGGAAACCACAAACCAAACCAACATACTGAGTTATCTGCTAGTAGACCGGGCCCTAACAATGGTAAAATGTAAGCAAACTTCTATGAGTAGAAGTTACAGAGACCCCCCCACTTTGACAGTGGACTAACAAACATAAAACACATACTGGGATAATTAGGAAATAGTTTTATTTATCTGATGAGTCCTATGCGTAAATGGGCAATAAACTAAAAATCTAGTAAGTTGACTGTTGGAACTGTAAAGAAGCAATGCATTATATTCTAGATTAATAAATTTTCTCACATTAACGTTTTCACACAGTTCTCAAACTAATTAAATGAACCCAAACATCCTTGCTGCGATTCTTGATGCTCTTGAGTCTTGACTATTACTAAGTTGCCAAACTATTTAACCGAGACGTGGGATTTGAAAATGCATCTTCGCTGCATGGATTTGTTAGACCCCCTGTTGGATAAATCATCAAAACCATATTCTTCCTCAGCTCAGTGGAACAAGTCTTGGCGTGAAGGATGACTAGGTATGATACTATCACGACAAACAACCTGTTCTGAGAATTGTCACCTGCATAAGCTGCTAAGTGCCCCTGCAGGAACATTGGCGCGTACACACCCATTATTTCCGTCTAAAGAAATTCAAACTTCCTATGCTCTTAAAATTATTGCAGTCCTCATAAAAAAAGTGGTAAAGCCTAGACACAGCAACCTAGCAATTATTTTGCTTTATCCGCACAAATCCATGGATATCAAGGCATTTTAAGTTGGGAGGTCACATTAATGAAATCCTCTTCCTTGCATGGAATTGTAAGACCACCCATTGGATGGCAGAAATCAAACTCTTCTGCACTTCTTTCTAGTAACTTCTGAAATTTCGGATGATTCAAGTATGATACTGGAACTATAAAGCGTCTCTTCTGAACATCACCTACATACACTGGTATAAATCCTTTGGGTACACCTGTTTTGGTTGCTTGAAATAGTTGTTTCTTTTCAAGTTGTTTCTCTTTAAGAACTTGCTTGGCTTGTACTATCACCGAATGAATACGAACACCCATGGTTTAGGAACAAAGCTAGGATTTCAGCTGAAATGCTTCAGGATCTTTTTTTGCTAATTGTAAAGTTTCAGAAATTTGGTTTGTAGGTTAGAGATATATCACTTGAGAAATACAGAGTACGATAAGTTTGGAGGCCTTATATAGAAAAGATATTTAGGCCCGCCTAAATAGGATTGTGTGGTGTCTGGTGGGCTTGGAAAGTACGCACGGAGGATTGATTCATTATGGTTTTTCTTATTCATCACAATTCACATTGTTTTTTTCTTGTGGGGCTGGAAAATGCCCGTTTACTCTAAAACACTGCCATTTCTGCACGTTTTCTGTAGGTCATCATCGTCAAACAAAACACTTGAGGTTGTCAAGGCTGCCTTATGATATATGGAGAAGTAGATTACTGAAATTGTCAACCACAAAACGGGATAGATCATCGTAACTTTTCGATCTTTCTGTTGGTACAAATTAAAGGATTAGCTGACAGCTGACAAGAAGTTGATAGATACAAGCAGTGTTGTAAAAAGCGGAAAGCGGTTCTAAGCGGTGGGAGGACCTTCTAGCGCCTAGGCGGGCTAAGCGGGCGCCTAGGCGGATTTCTAAGCGGGACGTTAAGCGGATTGTGAATATATACATAAATATTTTTAATTTATTTAATTATATATTTAGAGGTTGTGAATTATACAAGTTTAAATTTTAATACATATATTCATTTATAATATAAAATTCGAAAAATAATTAAAGAAAAAAAATAAAAAAAAATATTTTTAAGGTTCAAAATTTGGTCAAACCCGCCTAATTTCGGTCAAACCCGCTTAATTCCGCTTAATGCCCGCTTAATCCCCGCTTAATTACAAAAAACGCTTAATTGTCCGATTAGTAGAAAATCGAGTCGGTTAGTAGTGTTTTTCCGCCTAGGCGGCCGCTTAGCCCGCTTTTTAGAACACTGTCAGATAGTGTACTCTAGGAGATCTGCGAGGCCCCTACGCTCTCCTCTTTGTTCTTCGTGTATGGTTTTGATCTAAATAAAAGCCAACAATATTTTACTCCTTTAGGATTGTTAGGAATCAGTGGTTCCTGAGGTAGTTTTGTTACAGTTTTTGTAGTTTTCTAGTGATATAAGAGAGATAGCAGCTAGATATAGCAGAGAAACAGAGAGAATTAGCAGAAGAGAGACAGATTCAGAGAGAGAGAGATCAGAATTGTAGAGAGAAGATCAGAATCAGATAGAAACTTGGAGAAGAAGATAGAGTTTAGAGAGAGAGAGAGAGGAGAGACAGTTATAGAGAGAGAAAGAGGTTGGAGGCAAAAGCCAATTTCATATATTCAACATAATCCCAAATGTTCAATCTTGTCTGGTATTTATAGACTACAACTGAAATGACTACTATACCCTTACTAACTTCTGTTACTACTACTTGTTACTCCCAAATGTTCAATCTTGTAAGGATTGTGACTTACAAATTCTCCTTTTAAATCTCTAGAAATTTCCTTTTTTAATTTGATATTGTGTTGATTTGCTTCATTTAATTGGAAAGAGAAATAAAGAGTGCACGAGAATACTCAGGTAGCATTAGGTATTCCCTCTCTTTCCCCGTTGGGTTTGCAGCTCAAGTTGTATATTTACGACCTTAAAGTTACAGCTAGTCAAGTTTGATGGTCGGGTTATATTGAATCCACACAAACAAAGACGTCATCGTAATTTGAAGCTGAATATAGGAAAAGAATGTTGCGTGACTTTTACCTATGAGCTGGGGTTCTTGAGAAATTTGTGGTAATTTGGTGCATCTTATAAATCTTCCATGGTACCAACGAGATGGCTTTTTGTGTCTAATCTATTAATGTAGAAATCGAGGTGATACAAACTAATTTAATTGTTCCAGTAATAAAGTGGGGTAAATGGCCTATTTAAATTATCATCTATCAGAAGGGTTCCCCTGTGATAATAGCTACCGTGACTCATGCCGTCGTGATTAGTTTAGTGGGTATCTTTATGTTCCATATTATAAATTGGGGTATCGCTTTCTGTGGAACGAGCCATTAGTGAGATACAGCTGATTTACTTAGAGGAGGATTTTGCAATTTGAGAAAACGTGGTGGATGTATATACCATCACCAATAGAAAACACTCCGATCTGTCAAACATTACTCTTAATTTTTCTTCTTTCTGGGCGTTTACTCTTTATATGGAGTTCTTGTTTCAACAATTCAAAAGAAATGGCATTTCAGACTCAACAAATATTCGAGATGTAAATATCATCAGCATGTTCTGTTGTTCTGTGTTGGAACTTGTGGAGGTCAAGTGATACCAAATACGGATGATGAAAGAACACATGACAAAGCAATCTCAATCATAAATTCAGTGAGCGTGTTATTGCTTCAGGGAACTTTTGGCTGAATTCTGATATAGTAGCAACCTTGAATAACATAATATGCGGTATGCCCCCAGTGATAATGGAATATATGCTCTTAGAATGCTAGGAACAATTCTTTCAAGAGAACACAACATCCATAAAAGGGTAATGATGCAAGTATAAAAAAAATGAAGTATGTTTATTGTGAAGTTTCCAATCTTCTTAATTGTTTACTAATTAAAAAAGGTTATAATGTAGCGCATTAGTTTGTTTTTTATGAATAAATGTTATTTATCTCAAATTGCATACTCTATTTATATTCTATTATTTGCTTGATTTCGTGGTTACTCACATAAGTTTTTCAATGTCAAACAGATAATAAAATCTCCTGCCAGTAGTGCTGGTCTATGTTGTGATGATGTTATTACTAGATGTGATGGAAATTCAGTAGGGAGCCCCCTTGAGGTATTGCATCTGCTCTTCCCAGGTTCCGTTGACCTAGCATTTGTCATGCCTTTGTTTGATGAGTTTGTGTTAAGAACCGAATAATAAGAACGGAGTACACTAGTACAGTATGAAAAAAAATTGATAAATCTGCCTTTACTGATGTAAGAAATTTACAAGTTTTTTCTTGTTGAATATTGTGATTGTGGGGAAGTTTGCCCTTTCTAAAACTTTTATATTATTTGTTCTAATTGACAAATATAGCTCAATCAACCATTTTTTATGTTGTGAACCATAGAAATCATCTTATTGTAGAACACACTTTTGTGCACTGCAGTAAATCAAAATGCAATAGTAACAATTCCTCATCTTACCCTAACAGGCAAAGCATCCTTTCATATGGACGTCCTATTATTCCCTAGTGAAGTTGCTTTTTTACAGAACTAACATAGTTATTTATATAAGGCTAGCTAGCTCCCTAGTGAAGGATTTAGTCTTAAAATATCTAAAATACCACAATCTTTCGAATTTGAAAGCTACATTTCAGAAGTGAGAAATTACAACGAAAATAGAATAATATCCTACTTGTTAAAGAGAGAGAGAGAGAGAGAGAGAGAACTCTGACGACATAATCTGTGATTTCATGACAGTCGAGAGAATTGCAACTGGAGTTCATCAACTAAATTGATTTGAACTCATCATTTACTAAACTTTGATTTTGAATTCATCACTTTCTCAACTCTGATTTTCTCTGCTTTTTATCTCCACAAATCATCCGAACGAGAGGGGAAAAGAAAATTTTGATTTAGGGCAAGTCATGCATGATACTATGCTACTCTGTGGTGTTATGGTGAGAGTGGAGCATGATTATGTAATAAAATTGATATTCAAATGTTATGGATATGCAGAGGCATGTAAGAAAACTCAATGTGGTTATGACGTGGGAGAAATGGGAAATCAACTTTTGGGAGAATATATTATAACTAATTGACATGATTATGTGTTGGGGGGGGGGTCTATGCAGGCAGATGGTGGAATGTTATGTTGTGATTGTGGGAAGTTTGCCCTTTCTAAAATTTTATATTATTTGTTCTGATTGACAATTATAGCTCCATCTACCATTTTTTTATGTTGTGAACCACATAAATCAGTAGTTGTAGAGCACATTTTTGTACGCTGCAGTAAATTAAAATGCAATCGTAATACTTCCTCATCTTAGACACATCATAATTGACGTATACCCTTTGGCCTTTGCTATTAATTCCAAGGAGAGGGAGTCCTGTTACCATTGATGGTGCACTTTTATCTTTTCTTTTGTCTTGGTGAGAAGGTGGGGGACTCTCCTCGACCTGGAAAACCCAAATTTAGAGGATAGAGGAAACTTACTTCATCTTTCTATGTATATCGGACATTCTATCTGACAAATTTGTAAAATAGCATAATAATAATTAGTGTTATTTACAGCTCACTGAAGCACTATGGAACAAGGAAGGTAAGCCTGTTGAGCTGATTGTGATAAGGCCAAGAATTGGTCAACTAAAGCTGACTGTGACAGTCGGCACTAGCCCAAAGATAAAGAGGTAAGAATCATCACAGTTTAGTTGAAAATTTTAGGCAATATTTCACAAGGGAGAACAAATGCAAAGTTATTCCGAAATCGGGTGTTCAAATCATAGTCAAAAGAGAAGTGGGAGTCCTTTTAAATGACCTTTTTTTTAATGTGTTTGGTTGGCCGAAAACGTATTCTGAACAAATTAGCTTTCCGATCTTCCTTTGTTTGGTTTGTCAAGGGTGGAATATAATTTTTGAAACATTTTCTCAAAGGCATGTGTGCTACAACTTTCCTCCCTATTCTTCATCTCGTTTCCCTCCAACCATCCATCTTCCCTTTCATTTTCTTTCTCCTTTTCTCCTTACCTTTTTATAAAACGAACAAAACAAAGCTAATCTGCAACTGTTTTCTCCATTGGAAGTTTTATAAAAAATTATTGAGATTTTCCATTCAAAAAAGTTTGTCCAACCAAACATTAGTTTGGGTATAATAGCAAAGAAGACCCTCTTTATCGTCTCTTCCCGACAAATTTGATAACGGTCCATGTCCATGTTTTTCTCTCTGTTTGCAGGTGGCATGTCCCAGATGTTGGCTTCTTTTGGACATTAGAAGATCGACTAGCTTTGGAGAGAAAAGGTAAGAGTGTATTTTTGTTTGTGTACAGGCTTCAATCATTTATTGCAAATCACAAAGAGCAGTTTGTATTTTTTTTTTTTTCAGCATCTTATCAACTTATTGATTATCTATTATGCATTGCTTTCTCCTGCAGATAAAAGTTTAGATGTGGTAACAAAAGGCTGTTAGATTTTTTACTAGTAGTTTGTTCAAGTCAGTTCAAAAGAGAAATGTGTGTGAACACTGAGCAGCTTTTTCCATGTCATTGGAGTCCATATGTTTCTGATTTTAAAACGTTCTCATGTTTTGTTTGGTTGGGTGTTGTTTGTAGTGTTTGAGTGCATTGGGCTCATTTGGAGCATGTAATGATGAAGATGCATAATCAGATTTTGCTAATGTCCTTTTTATAGGTTGTATATAAACATATCCTATTTGATATATCCACAAATTGCCTATAAATTGGAATTGCAGTTTGTATTTTCGGATTATGCAGTGGAAAATGGACTTGTTCCACAAAATCTCTCTATAATTCTGATCTCCCTCAGCTGATTTCTCTATAAACTTGCTGTTCTCCCTCTAAAAAATAGCTAAAACAATTAAATTAAAAAAAAATAGAAAACCTAAGAACACCCACCTAATCAAACAGGCTGATTCCTAACAGAAACCATAATTAATCATGAAACAACTTAGCACATTCTCAGTCAGTGATATTGGTTAAAAGCAAAGATGCACACAAACAAAAAAAAGAGACATATTACCTACTAGAGAAACATTCTACTATCTTTTAGACCAAATTTGCCATGAAAGAATCCATAATTAGAAGTTAGACTTGACAAAAAGTGTAAGATTGATGTCAATACGTCATCCTGAACACGGATAGGTATTCAATTGTTTTCATGTAGGGATGAAAGGGAAAGTAGGTGCCTAAACCAAGGGAGATTTCTAACAAATTTTCCAAAGAAAATTGATGTTTGACATCTGAACTCTCCAATGATAATAGGTCCCAGCTCCCACTTTCTTCCCCTTTTAGGTTATGCCCCAAATTCTCAGACCCACAAAGTCAGCATTCGACAGGCCATGTCTGGAAGATCAGATTTGTGTTAGTGTCATGTCGAGAACAATACTGAAATATAATTATGTGTCCGAACTATAAAGACCCCTACAAGAATAGGATTCACTCCATTTTTTTTTCCCAACTACTGTCCCACTTGTTGTAGGGTGGGTGTATCTTCTCACCAAAATTGAATTTTTTGAAGTCATTTATGCATCACTAAAATTTACTGTAGTTTAGCACTTACTCAAACTTAATTCAACTTATAAAAGCTTATATGAACTTATTTTCCCAAAAACAAATTTCTTAACAATGAAAAGAACAGTTTTTTAACTTTAACACACTATGGTACCCTTAAATATCCCCAAAAGAGCTACAACTGAGAGATGTGGCAATTGATAGTTTTATGCTGGCTTTGTAAGCATGCTCTCATAGTGCATTACCATTCTGTAAGTGTTATAAATCTAGAAGGAAAAACCTCTTCCTGCTGCTTTTCTATTGAAATTCGGTGTCTTCTATACTAAGCTAAGGGGAACTTGGACAAAAAATTTGACCGTTGTGCCCCAAGCATGTTTATTTAAACAATGTAGTCAATTCTTTTTAGGCATTACAAAAAGGTCATCTTTATTATTATTCAATCATAATATATATTTTGAAATCCTAAATTTTAAAAAGGTCATTTTTAACTCAAATTCAATTATGTATTAAAATTAATTAAAGTCTAAGTGATTGTTCGAACAAAAATCTCTAATTAACTCACATATTTACATTTTTATAAATCTAAAGAATATATATGATGCAATTATAATATTTTCCAAAATTTAATCACATTTCTGATTCATTGAAATATAATTCTATTTATGATTTCAGTAATCTAATATTTTATATCTACAATGAAATGAATGTTAACAAATTCAAATTTTTTTATCTAATCTGAGTTACATTTATGTATAATTTAGAGTTTTATTTTCTATAAATAATAAATTCAACAATTTATTTACTCAAAAGGTAAGAATAGAAAAAGGAAAATAAGATAATAAAAGAACATGTGGCTTATCTAATAATATTTTCAAAGTAAACACAACAATCATAGTAGCACAATGGTTATGTTATGAACTTTGTACTTTGGAGTTAAGGGTTCAATTCCTAGAACAACATAAATTAATTGTTTTTTACATTAATTACAGGGGAATGACATTTTTGTAGTTTCTTAAAAAATAGGGGCATGGTAATTTTACAGGCATTTTTTAGGCACTTTTTGCCCTTGTGTCACCCTATAGTATATAGTAACTGATGTAATTTCAACATTATTTTTAATAATATTACTGATGCATTTTCTATTTTGAAACAAATATACTAAATTAAGTGTTTTATATAAATTATCCCATAACATTGATCGTAAGCCGATAAAAAGTACATCCCAATAATCTTTCCACGGTTATTAAAGAAAGGCATCCCCTTTGATCCATCTCTACCATCACCATGGACATTATTGACCATAACAAAGCATGTGGATCCCGATAAGCCATCCCAGCAACTTAAATCATCAACATAACATATGGATTTGGCACTCACATCAAACTCCCACTTGCTATTTGCTCTATATTCTAATAAATCCGAATCCACCAAATCTTTCCTCAAAGACTTATTCAACTCATCGTACTCTCGGCATGGAAAGGAAATGTGTCCTACTGAAAAAGAAAAGTCCAAGTACCCCGGATGGCCAATGGCATATACTTCCTCATCTATTTTTAGTTCATCGGTGCAAATTGAGGCATATGGAAATCCACTTGTAGGTACTTTAGAGCCTGATATATGAAGCACGGCAAGACCTAAATCTTCACGAGTCAACATAACATTCACTTGATATATGTCCCCCTGATTGGTTATCACTCGTAGTTTTTCTATTACTTTTCCCTCTTGATCAAGGAGCACACCTAACAAAGTCAAAACATGTCCTTGTCGTGATATAAAGACACCTCCTCCTTCACAATCATAAGTAGCAGGATATTTATCCGTAGCTTCTACCCAAACTTCTACATTTACCACTACATGTTTCATTTCCGTATAGAACTGCCCTCTTTGCTCCTCTGAAAGTCTCCCCTTAACTAGTGGAAAATTGAATTTTTTCAGCCCCTCCTCCATTTCCTATTAAAAAATGGATAAATTTTCAAAAATAAATATGAAATTTTTTTCTCTACAAGCACACAACAAAACTTAACAGATATATGTATCATCCTTTTGTCCCAAAATTCAAATACACAAGATTTTACAATATTGAACATCATATCTAGATAATAATGAAAAAAATCTAGAGAAAACATCACTCCAAACAAAGATTTTATATATGAAAATATTAAAAGGAAAAGAGAATCAATTTCTGCGTAAATTAGGGCTGAGAAATATGGGGCTTACCTTTTTCTCAAAACCTCTATTCCGTGCGAGTGAACAAGGTTGATTTGTCGCGCTTATTGTTGTCGTGTCTGTGTCTTTCCGAGAGTAAAGTAGACAACAAGTGTAACAACAAATCACAATCTCACTAGAATTTACAACAGTTACACCAATTTTACCTTTCTGATATTTCTTACAGTTTCTGAATGCAATTCAATATTATTAAATGCAATTTATGATAATTACAATTTTAACCTTAAATTTTTTTGTGTTCAAATCAGTACATTTAATGCTCTTCACGAATTATGTTAAACTAGTATTTATGCCCGCCATGCTGGGCTTATAAATTTTTAGGAAAAATTTGTTAAGATTCGAAATATATTTAGTGCATTGAGTAGATTTAGTTAGTGCATTATGTTATTTTTTCTTTCTTAATAAGTTTGATAAGAACGGACGAATGAAATTGTACATAGATAGCGGACGATGAAGCAAGAATTTCTTGTAAATCATCTATCCTTCCTTGTCTAATACATTGACATAAAACTAAGCCATATAGATGGCTCTAAGACAGGGATATTGTAATAAGCGTACACATGCATATTACATCAAATTTCATTCCTTAAATCCACGGCTGCTTGATGGTCCGGGTTTATGTAAAATCTAGTTGCTGGGAAGTTCGTTAGGCAGATTTCACCTGTAAATTGGAAATTAAAAATGAGTAAAAGAGGTAAATGAAGTTAAGTCTATTGAGTAGTGGTGAAAGTTACCTCCTACTAAGTTCAGTTTGCAACTTGCTATTATGACAACAATTGGTTGTTGATTTGCATTATTTAGATGGTTGATGAATGATTCTCCAAATTCTCTACGGAAGACAACGTTTACACTATAGCTGTTTATTGAAATTTCTATTAATATTTTTAGTTATGGATATGTTGGAGATAATGAAAAGAAAGTGAGTTCCTTACTTGTTTTCTGTTAAAACAAAGTTCATCATTGAATCCTCTTCATTGTTTCGATTTATAAAGGGACGTTGCATCTACACATTTGTAACAACTCCTAGAACGTCTGAAAAAATTATAATATTGTCATAGTAATAGTGGCATAGAACATGTAAAAATATGAACATAGTAATGCATCAAAATAAAGATTCGTTGTATACCTATAAGATAACGTTGGTGCTGAACAAAGTGTGGTAGATTTGCCAAATTTTTGAAGTTGAAAACGTGTAATGGTATGTCGATTGGTAGGAAATCCTGTGGGAGAATCACTGTTGGAATGATAAAACTTATGTATTTATCATTTTCGAAGCATATGTTCTTTGCAGAGTTGTCATATGTTTTCATTCTGAAATTGTGAATACTAACAGTTATTCCTTCTTCTATGAACTGTATGAAGAAGTTGTTGATGGAAGATGGGATCCAAGCATGTACACGATTGTTCTGTATAGAAAAGTTAGAGCATACATTAGATTTTGAAATTGAGATATCGATTAAAGTAAGTATTTACCTCTGCATCCAGTAGAATGTAGTTCGTTGCTACAACTTGACCATTGTCATGATTAACTTGTTTCCATATTCTTGATACTCTAACGTAATTTTTTCAGTTGATCTTGACGGATGGTTGTAGTGATGATATTGTATCAAAATCAAGGGATGCTATAATGGAAATTCTAGCTTAGATGAGTATTTATTTTGATGGAAAGTTTGTGGGTATTTGTTGAAATAATATATGACTGGTTTGTATAGTAGCTATTTGTGGAGTAGGTTAAGTTCTATTATTGTGTTTCATGGTGTTGTATTATTGTGTAGAGGACGACTGATTTAAATTAAAGCTTGTGCATTTTCTGAAAAGCTGTTTGTAGATTGATGTAAATAGTTGATATTGTTTACCTGTTGATAGTTTAAACATTATGTACATATGTGCCTTTGGTTTCAACTAAGAAACAGTTTTATAGTTGAATAAATTTGAAAAAAAAAACTTAATCTAACTAATTAAGAAATATAGTAATGCATTGGCAACAACAACAAAGATATTTAGTACATTGCAAGTAGATATAGGTAGTACGTTAGTAAGTTCTTCCAAAAGTTCATTACTAATAACTTGAATATACAGAAAACCAAATGTTCATAAACAACATTGAAACTCATTCTTCCAAGACAAAATATTGGTTATATTCCATTTTCTTTGATTGGTTGCTCCATTTCGAGTTTTCCTAAGTTGATTGAAAATTCAAGTCGAAAAGTCCTTGAATTCAAGTCGAAAAGTCCTTGTACATGATACGTTGATGCAGTAGCCTGGTTGCATAGAAAACAAATATGTAGTGAATAAATCTAATTTTTAAATTTGTTGTTATTCTACCAAGTTTATTACCTGTGAAGTTGAAGCCTGATAAACGTTCATGGATTCTTCTGGAGGATTGACGAAGCCGTTGCATATGTTTGTTGTCCAATAAACTTGATAGTGATCGACAACGTTTATTTCTCTGATTTTTATGATCAGAGTATAATCATGTTTGGCAATGCTTTTCAAGATTTGTGGGAACTTGTTTTTTCGAAATTTGGTTCTGTATTGAAGTTTGGTTCTGTATTGAAGTTTATAAATGTGTGTGCATAAACTTTGTTATACCTCATCATGTAGGTCACGTGCTCTCTTCCCAATAAGCGTTCGAACTTGCCTATCTCCTAGAATTATATCTATTCCTCCAGTTTCATCCTTAACAGCCACATTGATCTTGTATCTAATATTAATTTTACAGACATTAAATATAAATATTTTGACTGTTCGAACTTTGAATATGTTAGTGTTAATTTCATACTTTTTATCTGGATGTGGGACTATTCTGGGACAGTTGTTGCAAATGAAAAATTATTGAATCTTCTCAACTTCTCTTTGACAGGTTGTGCATTCATTAACAAACCACTTATTTGTTTCATTGACAGAGATAACTTTCACATGGAGAAGAACTTGAGTCTGTAAAGATATGATCCTGAAAATTAGATTGTTTGAATTTTGTTAATTTGATATTGGTTGACATAAAAAAGAAAATTTGTACCCCTATGTATGGTTTGCCCAGTTTCGTAACTTCATCGACAGTTAGCATTTCCAATTTTTTCTTGGTATTTTGTGTCAAAGCGATTTCTGCAAATCCTGGTTCAGTTAACCTATACAATGATATAGCAAAAAATGAGAAATTGTTTTGATATCATTTTGATAATTGTGAGTTGTGAACTTACCTTTTCCTGAGTTGTACTACACTGTGATGCTTATAGTTTAGGTAAAACCTTGTTGGAGCTACATTAAAGATTTTTACTTGTTCTGCGTAAACATTTAAAATTAGTCAAGAATTATCTATATCTTAAGAGAAATTGTAATAAAGAAATACGTACGATTCCATACACTAACTTTGCCAATGGAAATGATGATTATTACTGGTTGTTCCAAGCCCTGGTTCATGCAAGCTTGCAAGTTAGCAGCAAACTGATCCCAGAAAGTGACATTTATGTTTGAACTGTTCCATACATTTTGATAGACATGAGTCCAATGTTTCATGTTGATGTTTAATGAAATGTGTTAGCTAATTTACCTTCCATCAGTTAAACTTAGTTTTGCTTGGAATTTATTCTTTCCTTGGGGGTTTATGAAGTCTCTGAAATCACACTTTTTGATGATTCCTACGACATCTAAAAAGTGGTATTGTTTTCATAAAATGAGTTGAAAAACATATATTTCAGCAGATTAAGTTGTATAAAGTTAAGTTTGTTTACCTGTCAAGTAAGTCTTTTGTTGGGCCAATGTTTTTAGTTCACTGTGATCATACAAATCAAACATTTCAAACTGAATATTTGTTGTTCTGTCATCCATTTCTTCTATTTTTGTGTCTCTTGAAAAAATCAGCTGGTTATCATTCCGTAAGCATCTGTAGATGTCTGCGTCTTTGTAGGGTTGCACTGTAAAATTTGTTATGTAGTAAACTTTGCCAACTTGGATTTCTTCCTCTAGCTTGTCAACAGAGTGCGTTGGTATGAAAGCATAAATCCTAGATTTCTATGATTGGAGAAAAAGTTATAGTTTGTGCTTGTATAAGTATGAATAGTGTTGGTATGAAAGTTTTTTTTACCATGTTATCAATTAGTAGAATGTTGAAAGGTTTGAATATTTCTCCATTTCTTGTTGATCCTCTCCATTTTCTGATGACTCTTGCTCTAATTTTGTAGTCGTATCTCCCTGACCTTAAAACTGAAATTGCATCAATCTTTTTATTTGACATTTTGTTTGAGATGTTCTTTTTCAAACCTGTAATGTTATATTGGTTTGCAGTTTTGATATTTGATCTTATAATGCAGAGGTTAGTAATGGCGTTATTACTATCACTCAACCACTGAGCTTTAACTATTGATTTGAAAGTATGAAAACAATTGATTACTCCTCATTTAGTGGTAAGTGGTTTATTGGTATTCTATTTTACTTAGTAATTTTAGGGTAATTTCAACATTGTGTATAAAAAAGAAACTACTCATTTTAATAAAGCAAAATAAACAAATTCAACGAACATGTTTTTCATAATAAAAGACATAATGTCTTTGGCCTTTGGTAGCTAATACTTTCAAATGTTGTCAACTTTGTGGACAATAATGGTACACTGTTTACTCCCATCTCATGCTTTCTGCGAGAAAAGAAAAATAAGTTATATAAACTCAACTAAAGTTTGTTATTAACAAGAAATATTTAAATTGAATGAAATCACCTTTTCTTTTTTGATAGTTTTCAATGGTTTGATTTCTTCATTTTCATTGGTGTCAAACGTGATTCGGTCTACAACTTTGTGTGCTTTCCTTTTTTGGTTGGTTTAATCAATAGATCACGGTTGTATAGAACAACCCACCGATTATTGATAAGTGGATTTCATATCCACTTAGAACGCTTTATATCGACTTGAATTGATTGACTTGGCCTCAAGTATGTTGTATTTTTTATGTGTTTTCGTCTAGTTGTGCAGGTTTAACTACGTCGGCTAGGGTTTATGATTTCTGTTGATCTTGGAGTGCATTTTGAGCTTGGAATGAAGAATGGAGTCTTTACCTACGATACTAAGGAGATTTTGAGTCAAGGGGTTGAAGAATGGCAATTCACGAAGAAGGAACAGGAGAAAACGGAGTTAAAATGAAGAAAAAGCACAGAAATCAGTTTCCGACAGAATGTTTGGGCGTAGGAGCGCGTGGCTGGGCGCAGGAGCGCGCAGGAGGGCTGAAGTTGGGGGCAGGAGTGCGCAGATGGGGGTAGGAGCCCGCATAACATCCTGAAATTCTCCTACTTCGATTCTAATTGGTATTTTTGGTAGTTTCTTGCTAGAAAAGACTCCTGGGGCCTATATAAACACGTTATATCATCCTTGAACGAATCAATACCCTCCATAACACAGAGAGAGAGCCGAGAGATGGAGAAACATACTTGGAGAAGGATTCTGAAGATCGTGACAACTATCGGAGATCTAGTTCTACTTTTGTTTTCTTCTAATTAGGCGAACTCTTGGATGTTTTTGGGATTTGTTTCTTAACTCATTACTCTAGCACTATTGTTTTTATTCAAACCTTGTTTATTATCATGTTTTTATCAGATCCCATGGTGACGAGCGGTTCGATTATGAACTAATCGTTGTCATGGGATTCTAACGGATTTATCTATGTAGTTTAGTAGTTTGCTTGCTTTAAAGATTTGTGTGTGATGAATTCTTGATATCCTTGTATGGTTGTGCTTATTCTTCTTGGATGCGTAGCTAACATCTAAGTTGCATTGTTAATCTCTTGTGAAGCGATGGTGGATCTTGATATTTAGAATTTGCCATGTTAACATAGGTTCATGATTGTTTATCAACATGATTCGTAGTGTAATTTGAACTATCTTATGCTGCCCTGTGTGATCTTTATGGATAACTTATTCTTAAACCATTATGTTTTCAAATTCTATAGACATATAGGGTCTAAACATAATTGGTGTATACCCATCTTCTATCTCTTTTGTAGATGTATGAGTAGTTTGGTATTCATATACTGAGAAGTAGCCTATACTTGTTTCGTGTTGTCTGATCAGATATCATAACCATCACATACTTTGATTAAAGGCATCAACTCTAAGCGAAGTATTTAAGGAAGTTAGGATCCCATGTTTTAATTCTCATAAGTAATTCGATTTTAATTCTCATTAGTTAAGTAATTCTTAATCTTGTTAATTTGCTTCTTAGTTAATTTAGATAATCAAAACCCAAATTTGATACTTGTCTTAGCAGTGAATAGAGATCATACACTGTTGCATAAGTGCATAAATCTGTAGAAAACCTAAACCAGTCTCTGTAGGAACGAACTCAACTTTATTCTATATTACTTGTGACCACGTACGCTTGCGTGAATTAGTGCAAACAAGTTTTTGGCGCCGCTGCCGGGGACTCGATGTTATTTATAGTTTATGTGCTTGTCATCAATGGTCATTAAAGTTCACTGACTCGGATTATTTACTTACTTAGTTTGTTTTATTTCTGTGTTTCAGGTACTTGAACGAGTATGCGAACACGTTCTCAATCTCGTAAACTGAAAGAAGAACTTGCAGTAGCTAGAGATATGGGAGAACCAGCAGGAGGAGCAGCAGCAGCTAAGGCTTTGAAGGACTATTCTCAGCCAAAAATCAATGACATCCAATCTAGTATTGTCAGACCAGCCATTGCAGCTAAAAACTTTGAAATCAAGCCTGACACGATTCAGGTGGTACAGAATTCAGTTCAGTTTGGGGTTGCTCCTACGGAAGATCCTAATATGCACTTCCAGGACTTCATTAAGATCTGCGACACTTTCAAATTCAACGGTGTGTCGGAAGATGCTGTTAAATTGAGACTTTTCCCATTCTCTTTGAGGGATAAAGCTAAGGGCTGGTTACACTCTTTACCAGCTGGTTCCATTACGACATGGAAGGATTTTGCTCAGAAATTTCTAACTAAATTCTTCCCCATGGCTAAAACAGCAGCAATAAGGAACACTCTTACTCAATTTGCACAGCAATCTGGTGAATCTTTGTGTGAAGCTTGGGAACGCTACAAGGAGATGCTTAGGAAGTGTCCTCATCATGGTATGCCAGACTGGATGGTGATCAATGGTTTCTATAATGGGTTGGGAGCATAATCTAGACCATTGCTAGACGCGGCTTCAGGTGGAGCTTTGTGGGCAAAGAGCTATGAGGAAGCTTATGACCTAATTGAGATGATGGTTGCTAATGAATATCAGAATACAACTCAGAGACTATCTCAAGGCAAAGTAGCAGGAATTCTGGAAGTGGATACAACTACAGCTATTGCAGCTCAGTTGAAGGCTTTAACTATGAAGGTGGATTCTCTGACCAACTATGGAATTTAGCAGGTGGCTAGTGTGTGTGAGCTTTGTGAGGGTGCGCATTATACGAATCAGTGTGCTATCTCATCTGAATCGGCACAATTTATGAGCAATTTTCAGAGACCTCCCGCATCAGCTGCAGCCACCTATCATCCGAATAACATAAACCATCCCAATTTCAGCTGGAGCAACAATCAAGGTGGTATGCAGCAACCTCAACAACCCTATCAGCAGTTTCAGGGTCAGCAATATGGAGCTATGCCGTACAATCCCTCTGGCTATCAGCAGCAGTATGCTCCAACACAACCATATCAGCATCCGGGATTTCAACAACAGCCTCATGCAAGTGCAGGGCAGTCTTCTTCTAAAAAATCTGAATTGGAAGAATTCAGGTTGATGGTTAAAAGCCAGGCGGTATCTCTTAAGATGTTGGAGAATCAGATAGGGCAAATTGCAAGTGCCTTACTTAACAGACCACAGGGATCTCTTCCTAGTGATACGGAGGCTAATCCAGGCAAGAGGAAAGTTAAAGAACATGTGAAAGCAGTGACTTTGAGATCTGGTAAAGTCACGAGCAATCAAAAATCAGCAGCTGAGGAGGAAGAGGTGATTCAAGAACAGCAGGTGGAACCTTCTACAGAAAAGCCAATTTCTGAGTTGGCATTTGGGCAGTTAGATGGTGAAGCAGAAAAGAGCAAGAAATCTGTTGAATTTTCTACTCCTAAGCAGTCTATAGAGAGCACTCAGATCTACCCTCCTCCTCCTTATCCAAAGAGGTTCCAGAAGCAGAAGCTAGACAAATAGTTTTCCAAGTTTCTTGAGGTTTTCAAGAATTTGCACATCAACATACCTTTTGCAGAAGCTCTTGAACAGATGCCGAGCTATGCGAAGTTCATGAAGGGTATTCTATCACGAAAGCCGAAACTCGAGGAATTGGAAATTGTTGCTTTGACAAAGGAGTGTAGTGCGGTTATGCAGCAGAAATTGCCACCGAAGCTTAAGGATCCAGGAAGCTTTACCATACCATGCACCATTGGCAAGCTTTCTTTCGACAAGTGTTTTTGTGACTTGGGAGCTAGCATCAATCTCATGCCTTTGTCTATCTTCATGCAACTTGGTCTGCCCGGTCCTAAACCTACAAATATCTCTTTACAGCTGGCTGATCAGTCGATTACTTATCCTAGAGGTATCGTGGAGGATGTTTTGGTAAAAGTTGATAAGCTCATCTTCCCTGCGGATTTCGTGATTCTTGATTTTGAATAAGATAAGAAGATTCCCATCATCTTGGGAAGACCTTTTATCGCTACTGGCTGTACTTTGATAGATGTTCAGAAAGGAGAACTCACAATGAGAGTGCAACATCAGACTGTCTCTTTTATTGTGTTCAAGGCCATGAATTTCCTGCGGAGAATGAAGAGTGCTTTAGAGTGGAAGGGGTTTATACTGGCCAGAATAAAGTGTTTGATCAGATGTTGAAGTTGGATCCATTAGACGTTGCTGTACAAGGAAAGTCTGATACTGAAGATGAGGAATTAGGCATGGCTGATCTTTGGGATTCTCAGGTGCTGATTGATGAGGTTGTTTCATGGTCAAATCTTGAGGATAGTGCAATTGAGTCTTTTCTTGAGAAAGATGTTTTGTTAAAGTATGAGGGTAATAAAGATCTTCATGAGTTGTATAGGAATTTTATTTCTGATGAGATGTTAGAGGAATTGAATGCCATTTGTTCTAAGCATGAAATTTAACTTGAGGATAGTTCTTTTGATCTTAAGTCTGTTGTTAAGACTTCTGTTAGTGAACCACCCACTTCCATTCCTAATCCATCTATTTCCACTCTTGATCAATCTTTGGTAGTTAATAATGAAAATCATCATGTTGAAGAAGCTCCAAACTCGAGCTTAAAACACCAGATCACCTGAGGTATGCATATTTGGGTCAATCATCTACTTTTCCTATTATTATTGTTGCTAACTTGTCAGGTAGTGAAGAGAACAATGTTATTGACACTTTTGAGGAGCAAAGAAGGCTGAAACTTGTCATCAAGGATGTAGCCCCGGAAAAGATAATTAAATAGCCATATAGAGATACGGTGTAGAAATTTTCAAGAGAAAAAGCCATTGCCATGTCTAGCTAAAGACTTTAAACAAAGGCGCTACCTAGAAGGCTACCCATGGATTTCCTATTTTCAATAAAAGAGCATTTTCCCCAATTCTTCATAATTCTGAATTACTATTTTCGTGAGGAATGTGTAGAGGTCACTTGGCCTATTTTTGGAACTCATACCACTTATCCACCACCAAATTCACCACCCGAGGAGGGTGATCCTGCCGACAGTTAGGTATGTTTCCTGCTATCCCTAGTATTACCTTCAATTCAATGGGGACATTGAATATTTTAATTTTGGGGGTGATTTGAGGATTAGTAGTTAGTAGAGTCATTATTCATGTAGGAATCATATGGCATATTTTGCATGTGTAGTAGTAGTTTCATTCGTATTATTTCTTGACTGTTTCATTTAGAGCATATTTATGTATGTATTCCATGCGAGTCCATTTAGTTGCATTTTCATAGCATATTGCATGATCCCTTAGGATGAGCTAATTCTGATTGGTAGGTCGATGTCTATTTGAGTGTGGTAATGATGAATAGAGGGTTGATTTAAGTTCCTATGAATTGACTTGCATGCTTCAGAAACAAATTCTTTACACAGTCTCATCATTTGCTTTTGGGCTAGGTTGAGATCATGTTTGTTTGGTTTTTTGAGATTTAATCACCTGATTATATTTAGAATGTTCGTTATTCCCTTGATAATGTTGGAGCACTAAAGTATAAGTTTGGGGGAAACCAGGGATTTTATGCTAATTGTTAATAGTTGTTAATAATGGCTAGGCGTCAAATGGCTAGTAGCCGGCTCATATCTTTATGAGTAGTCTAGGGTTGGATGAGAATACTCATTCCAGATTGCATATGAAAAAAAAAAGTCAAAAAAAAAAGAAAAAAAAGTTATGTAAATTGTTAAATGAAAAATTAACCAGGGTGAGCTCTTTAATACTCGAGCAATTAAGTTCTAGGGGACTTTGTGCCTAGTGACCTAAGGCTTGTATAGTCTGGGATCCGCTAACCTAATGCTCGCTACATGGGTATTATTGTATAAGCCTTTTGGGGTCTCATCCATTGCACGATTAAATAAGCATATTTGTATTGTGTTATGTGTCGTAGTTGTTGTTTAGTAATAAAGCATGAATTTCTGTCTATCTCAAATGATGATGGAGGTGTTTCTAGGTTATGAAGTGTTTACCATTCATTCTATTTATAAACCTGTGATTGTCTTGGCGAAGAATAGGTATGATTTTGATCTAGTGTTAGGAGTATATCTGATGAGCATCGCACACACTCACGTTTCTGTTCATGTATTGTTAGTATACGGGGACTTAGTCGAGCTCTATTTGGACGTATTGCATTCTTTGAGATATTTGCTTGTTGATTGGTTTTGGTTAGTTCGAGGGGATCGTTGCATTTTAATCTTAGTTACATTCATGCATTGCATTGCATTAGGTAGTTTTGAGTCTGTTTATGCTTGAGGACAAGCATCGGTTTAATTTGAGGGTGCGATAAGTGGATTTCATATCCACTTGGAACGCTTCATATCGACTTGAATTGATTGACTTGGCCTCAAGTATGTTGTATTTTTTATGTGTTTTCGTTTAGTTGTGCAGGTTTAACCACGTCGGCTAGGGTTGGTGATTTCTGTTGATCTTGGAGTGGATTTTGAGCTTGGAATGAAGAATGGAGTCTTTACCTACGATACTAAGGAGATTTTGAGTCAAGGGGTTGAAGAATGGCAATTCACAAAGAAGGAACGGGAGAAAACGGAGTTAAAATGAAGAAAAAGCACAGAAATCAGTTTTCGACAGAATGTTTGGGCGCAGGAGAGCGTGGCTGGGCGCAGGAGCGTGCAGGAGGGCTTAAGTTGGGGGCAGGAGCGCGCAGATGGGGGTAGGAGCCCGCAGAACATCCTGAAATTCTCCTACTTCGATTCTAATTGGTATTTTTGGTAGTTTCTTGCTAGAAAAGACTCCTGGGACCAATATAAACACGTTCTATCATCCTTGAACGAATCAATACCCTCCATAACACAGAGAGAGAGCCGAGAGACGGAGAAAAATACTTGGAGAAGGATTCGAAGATCGTGACAACTATCGGAGATCTAGTTCTACTTTTGTTTTCTTCTAATTAGGCGAACTCTTGGATGTTTTTGGGATTTGTTTTCTTAACTTATTACTCTAGCACTATTGTTTTTATTCAAACCTTGTTTATTATCATATTTTCATCAGATCCCATGGTGACGAGCGGTTCGATTATGAACTAATCGTTATCATGGGATTCTAACGTAATTATCTATGTAGTTTAGTAGTTTGTTTTCTTTAAAGATTTGTGTGTGATGAATTCTTGATATCCTTGTATGGTTGTGCTTATTCTTCTTGGATGCGTAGCTAACATCTAAGTTGCATTGTTAATCTCTTGTGAAACGATGGTGGATCTTGATATTTAGAACTTGCCATGCTAGCATAGGTTCATGATTGTTTATCAACATGATTTGTAGTGTAATTTGAACTATCTTATGCTGCCCTGTGTGATCTTTATGGATAACTTATTCTTAAACCATTATGTTTTCAAATTCTATAGACATATAGGGTCTAAACATAATTGGTGTATACCCATCTTCTATCTCTTTTGTAGATGTATGAGTAGTTTGGTATTCGTATACTGAGAAGTAGCCTATACTTGTTTCGTGTTGTCTGATCAGACATCATAACCATCACATACTTTGATTAAAGGCATCAACTCTAAGCGAAGTATTTAAGGAAGTTAGGATCCCATGTTTTAATTCTCATAAGTAATTCGATTTTAATTCTCATTAGTTAAGTAATTCTTAATCTTGTTAATTTGCTTCTTAGTTAATTTAGATAATCAAAACCAAAATTTGATACTTGTCTTAGCAGTGAATAGAGATCATACACTGTTGCATAGGTGCATAAATCTGTAGAAAACCTAAACCAGTCTCTGTAGGAACGAACTCAACTTTATTCTATATTACTTGTGACCACGTACGCTTGCGTGAATTAGTGCAAACAATTATCAGCTCTGCCTTTCGTATAGTTACTGTTATATTGGTCCGCCTACGCCTGTACAAAGGGAATCCACTCTCATCAAAAATAGTACGGGCACTGTACCTACATTCACATTAATACAGTATAAACACATTATTTCAATAATTTATGAAATATGCATTATTATTGTAGAAAATATAACATTAAATATTTACTTTTTGGGGAAGTGACGTATATATTTGAAACCCTTCATGCACGGAGATTTAGGATTTTGTAGACCACACGGACGATGTATCGTAAAGGCTTTTACAGCAGCATAACCAACGGGATCCATTATCGGATCAGGAATTTCAGCAGAAACAAATTTGTTCACATTTTTTTTAAGATATTTCTTCGAAGCACTATCTACCCATATCAACATGTGTACATGAGGAAGGCCCCGCTTTTGAAACTCCACAACGTACATAACTGCATTACAACTAATTAGAAAATACAAAATACATATTTTCCAACAATGGATAGAATATTAATAAAAATATTGTTTCAGAGCATACCTCCAATACAGTTGCCAAAAAACTTCTTCTTTTTAATATCAGCCATTAGCTGGTCAAGTTTCAACCTAAACACTCGTGATATTATATCTGGGCAATTTTCGGTCTTACAACCAGGAACAAATTGCATCATTTTCTGAATTTCATCCCATAAAGGATTGGTGGTCATCGTCAGGAAAAATCAGGGTGTCCAACATGTCGGCAAACAGCTAGGGCATCTTGAAAATTCTGCTGCATATACCGTTTCGAACCAACAAAACCAACTGGTAAAATTACACCCTTCCTAAAATTAGAGTTGTTGTCATCTCCTTTGCGAACTGAATCACATACATGAGAATATAATTCATTTCGTAGGATTGTTTGGTTAATACGAAACCAACATAGTCGAGTTTGCTCAATGGCTGAGAAAGCATCAACCATATATTGCTGAAAAAGTCTACCACCCAACCGTGGTGTCATTGCCGAAAAAAAATAACATAACAGGTTAATAATGGATTGACTAAAAATTACATTTACAATAAACAACCAAAAATTAATGAAACATTTGGTACCTTCATTGTCTCGGATTTGAAATTTATATGAATAATAAGTTTTCATTGATATCATATCACTATCTTTTAGATTATCCAGATCAACACTCTGCTTTGGAATTTGATCATGGCAACCATCTTCACCATTAGGAAACAGAAGTGGATATTGAAGCGACATTAACTTTGGATGGATGTATGAGACAGGTCTACAAAGACCCATCTTAGGTTTAATTATAATATCCCGATCAGGAGTGGTATTGGAAGTACTACCAACCATAATCCCAGCAACCTCGTCAGAAGGAGAAATTAGATTCTCCCGACCGCTCTCAGATCGAGATATCTTTAACTCAACTTTCTAATCAACAACATCATTCATTTCAAAACGATCACGTGCCATTCGGAATTCCCCGACTAATTCATTCCAACATACGAATAAGACCTTCAACAACTTCAACATCAACAACTTGTTCATCGACAACATTCACCCACCGCATCCGATTATTAACTTCATTAGCAGTATCATATATGTAAAGCTGGCAGAATTTGGGAGTGTCACCATCGTCAGGTATTAAAGATCCAAAAATATGATGATTTTGACCATTCAACCGATAAATGTAAGGACCCCTTCTTGTATTTATAGAATGGTCAATATTGCCACCAGTAGATGTAAATGAGAACATGGAATTATATAACCTAATATTTCTTTGAAAGGCTGCACTCTTCACTTCATTGTTGTAAAGTTCCATGAGATAAGATGGTGCAGCAGGGGTTGGTGGTAACTTAACATCACCTTTCTTGCAACAAATAGAAAAGAGTGGAGTTCCTCGAGTAACATATTTATTGACACGTTCCTCTTTCCACATTCAAGCATTGCAGTGTGTACACTTAACAGATGGAGAACCCAACGAAGCATACTCCTGAGGAATGACACGTTGACTACGTTTCTTTCCCGTAAGACATCCGTTTGATGTTATCAGTTCATCATCATCTGACATTTTAAACAGAATATCACAAATAGGGATATAATTGAACAAAAACATAGAAAAGGCGTAAGGATAAAATGTACATACCCTCTGAGTCAGTATCAAAAGGACCTAGAAAAGCTTTTCTTGTTGAATATTCATCTGCAAACAATGAAAACAAAAACATTTATCAGAATTACAACATTTATCATAAATCAGTGAGATATTATTTCAAATTTAATTTACCATAGGAGCCATCAGAATCAAATAGCCCATCATCAGAGAAAGAGGCACCATCAATAATGAATTCATCTGAACAAACAAAAGTCACGTATTCTAGGTCACAGTTCCATAACATTATATCTACTTTAAAAAACAGGTGCTATAAATAATGCAGTACAAACCTATTTCAAAATAATAGTGATCAGTCCTGTCTTCATTTTTTTTTACTAAACTCTTCAGCACACAAATTCTGGGTACTTTCTTCAAAAACTACCTTTTCTTTACCTTTTTCATTGACCTTACAAAGCTTCCTTGTTCTTCTCTGATCGGTATTACTTATATTAGACAATTCCTAAACAAATCATCATACTTCTCTCCATCCTGGCCACTGTCCAACTTCTTTTTCTTTACACGTTCTGGAAGTAACAAAAGTTGAACGTGTCAAAGAAATATCATATTAATGACAGATTAACTTCACATACAATAGCATAGTTCTTACACACCTGAGGTTGAACAACTAAGAGGAGTTTGGTCATTATAAGAAATATCACAGCGAAAAGATTGAGTATTAACTGCAATAATGTTATACCAAATCAACAAAACATGTAACAAATTTTAAAGTATTACATCAGTATTATATCAAGGTGAAGAGAATATAACACCTGAATCACATTTTCCAGCTAATGATTGAGAATCAGTAAATATAGAAGAATTTGATCTCGAAGCAGAATTGTTGACAACGTTCTCCTTGTTACTATTGTTTTTCCTTTTCATGGCCTCCTTCTTCTTGGTCTTTTTATAACCTACATCACATGAATATTTATAACCTAATTTTGTTAACCTAATAACATTATTGAGAAGTATGAAAGAGTTCAAATGAAACCATAAATCATATCTTCGGAATTAAACTGGCACCATTCCTCTTCTTCCGCCTGACAAAAAAGTATAATAACAATTAGTAATCTGGATTTACTAATACAGATCATACGAAAATTATAAATACAACCTCTTTCATCGTAGTCTTAAGGATAAGATAAGATGAGATATAATGAGATTTGATTAACTTTGAACTGAGTCTAGAATGAATTAGATATTTTGTACAGTATTTGATTTAAATTTTGAATCTTAAGCTTACAGGAGAACCTTGATTATATTAACTTGCATTTAGACAAAGAATATGAATTTTAAATTCGTTAATCTGCGCGGAAAGCTCGTGGCATAAGGATCTGGCTGTTTTGCTGTGTACACGTATGCGGTGGCATTTTTGAAATATAGCTCAACAGTAGGGGCAAATACTTAAATTGCATGAAACACTATTCATAACACCCAGCAGACACTATTATATAATAGAATAGATTTACCGTTTAAATTTTAGTGCTTGACAATAACTACTTTAGTCAACTTTTTTTTTTAAATTAACAAAAACACTGTGTTTTCTAGTTTGTTTTGCAAATATACTATCTTCTCAATTTTTTTTGTCAAAGAGAATCTATTTCATAAATGAATTGCATCGAGTACAATATTCGTAAGGTATTTCTTTCATTCAAAAAAGTTTATCATCTAACTAAAGGCACACATGTTACCTCCGGAAGCTTAGACAATAGCACTTTAATGTTTGAGAAGAAAGCCACCCAAAAGGTAGGAACATTACAATAAAACGAATACTAGAAAGAAATTGAAATAAACTACAAAGCCAACACTTCAAAAAAAAACATATCATGGCTGATTTTCAAAAGTCTCAAAGCCCAAGTCCACTAAACCCCGACTTTTCAATAATTTGTCACCAACCTATTATGAAAGTCTGCATTTCTGCTCATCAACCCAATCATTAGGGACACAAAGGGAACAACAAAAGACCTTGTTTACACAATATCACGCAAGCATACGTGGTCAAAAGTAATATAGATAGAAGTCAAGTTCGTTCCCACAGAGATCTGGTTAGGGTTCAATTCAGCTCATGCACCTATGCAACAATGTATGATTATTATTCACTGTTAAGACAAATAACAAATATGGGTTTTAATTATCTAAATTAAACTAAGATGCAGATTATTAAACTAAGAATGAATTACCTAATGAGAATTATAATCAAATTACTTATATGCGAGAAAACATGGAATCCTAACTTCATCATCTACTTCACTTAGAGTTGATGCCTTTAATCAATGCATGTGATGGTTTTGATATCTGATCAGACAACACGGAACAAGTATACGCTACTTCTCAGTATACGAATACCAAACTAAACATACATCTATAAAAGAGATAGAAGATGAATAGACACCAATCATGCTTAGACCCTATATCTCTATAGAATTTGAAAACATAATGGTTGAAGAACAAGTTATCCATATTGATCACATAGGGCAGCATAATATCTCTATTTACGCTACAAATCACGATGTTAAAACATCAACCTATCCTATGCTAGCATGACAAGTTCTAAATCTCAAGATCCACTCTCGTTTCGCAAGAGATTAACAAATTAGATGTTCATGACGCATCTAAACACATGAAACACAACCATACGAGGATATCAAGAATTCACCACGCACAAATCTTTAAAGCAATCAAACTACTAAGCTACATAGATAAATCCGTTAGAATCCAATGACAACGATTAGCTCATAATCGAACCGCTCGTCATCATGGGATCTGATGAAACCATGATAATAAACAAAGTATGAATAATAATAATAATATTAATAAAACAAAGAGTTGAGAAAACAAATCTATGATACAAAAGATGAAGTAGATCTAGATCCGTTGCTTGTCACGAGCGTTGAATCTTTCTCCCCTTTTCTCCCTTGCAAATCTAAACTATGATATGTACAAGATATATCTAATTGTCTAATTACAATGCTAAGATGTGTTTATATAGGCTCTAGATTTCTTGCCCAGCAAGAAATTACCTTCTATTACAATTAGAATTCGATTTAGGTACTAACAACTACCCAAAATACAATTAGAATTAGAAAAAGGGCAAAACAGTAATCTTTCAGCCTTGCTTCATAAAGAACACGTGTGCGAATTTTAACTACACGCTCCCTGCACCTAGTATCTGTCCCAGGTTGTAGAAAATCTCCCAAGCTTCGCGTGAGCTGTAAGATCGCTGAAAACGGACTTCTAGAACTCCAGATATGGCCAAAACAGTGTAGACTGCGAAACCTTCCCGGAAAATCCGAATTTTAATCAATTAATCCTCCAAACACGATAGAAGCATCACCCATAATCGACATTCTTGCAAACCTGCACAATTATACAAAACACATCAAACTATAACAAACTTGAGTCCAAGACAATCAATTTAAGCCGAATTGAAGCGATCCAAGTGGATATAAAATCCACTTATCAGACCTTGTTAAAAATCCACAAGAGCAAAATTATTTGGGAAAAAAACTCAAGTGGCAAAAGAGTGCCCTCCATGAACCCAAATCATCGAAACACAGTAGACTCCTAAGATTCTATAAACTATCCCTCCTTTCTCCGTCCATCACCACTTCACATGTAATCTGCCAACATAAACTCGTCTAAGCCAATTATTGAAGGTCAATAAACATGGCGGAAATTCCCGCAAAATTAAAATCAACAATACAAACATTACTCTAGCCAAAAGAATATCCCTTTGACTAGATACCTTAGTCAACTGTTATGACACAACAACGTCCAATAGATGACCTCAATGTTTCCCCCCAAATTTTATTAGGATAAATAAACTAAAACTTATATGAATTTTGAAAAAAAGGTGGGTTCACTCCTAAGCAAATGGGTTGCCTTTGGTTAGACATGTAAATCAAGATCAATAAAAATTTTAAAATTGTAATTCAAAACTCTATATTTATACAAATAAATAATTATCAATTTCAAATATAATCATCAATAATGACCCACTCGTCAAAAAGAGGACACCAAAATTAACCCAAGATTGGTCCAAAAAGACACAATATATGACACACCCTCGGAGGTACAAAAACCGCATAAAATGGTATAATGGTACAATTTAGGACTTAACAAAATAAGAATCAAAATCAAAAATACAATCAATTAACCCACTAATTATTCAAAATCTCAATCAAAATTATAATCAATTAGCATTTTTAATACTAATAATTGATAAAAGGATATTTATTAGGGCATGGTGTGCAGCAAACGTATGTTACAGCATATTGTACCACATTTTGCGATACATGTATAATAGGATTTTTTGTATGAAAACGCATCACAAAATCTTTTTGCGATACATATATGTGATACAATTACGCAACATATGTTTTATGTTTGCAGCAGACCGCCAACCATATTTATATTACAAAGTGGGCTCTAGACCCGATCCTTATTGTATTCTAAGGTGGCCAAACACATTTAATTTAGGGGTGTTTGGGGAACTTTTTTCAGAATAAATTAACCTATTTTAAGACAAAGTTAGAGATTCTTAACTTTCAACTTATTTTACAACTTATTTTTACAATTTTTATTGAATCTCAAATATACATTAAATAATTGTATAAAAAAAAATTCAAAATATAAAATTTTTACCCTAAAATAAATTCATAAATCGTTAATATAATCTCAGCCAAACAAGCACTTAGTCATAAGCCGAAAACTGGTGGCTTTGAATTATCAAGCTGGTAAATTGTGAAGGATGGCGACGACGTCTGGAAGGCGAGGTTTGAGACTTTGAGAGCCTGAACGAATCACCCCCCATATAAGTATTTGTGTGAATTGTATGTATGTATTGTTGTTAAAATTGAATTGCAGTGAACAGGTATAAGTTTTTAATAAACGATTATGGAAGATTCTGCTGTGGTGCACACCATCTGGACAAAGATACAAAGAAATCTGTTTTCAAAGCTGCCTCAAGTGTTGTGTGTCTCACTTCTTGCTCGGGTATATATATATTTTTTTAAGTCTTGAATTCTCTAGTAATTTGTAAAAACTGCATTTTTTTTTTGTCTCTTGAATTCTTTAGTAATTTTGTAAAAGACATAATATGCATTTTACTGTGTAATTTCAAGTATCCCAATTGATAGGAAAGATTCATTGTTGTTGAGAGTATACTGGATCCCTAGACTATGTGTTCTATTGGGATTCATTCCCCAAGGCTTTGTAATGACATGCTTCTTAACACTTCTTTCAACAAATCAAAATTTCCTTTGCTCATTGTTTTCTTTAGTCTGGTCAGCACCCTGAAAGTGTGCAAACAAGTAAAAGTTTGCACAAATTATAATATACTCCCTCCGTCCCTTCCAATTGTTAACATTTTTCAAGTAAAAGTTTAAATTTTTATACTAAAAAGGAAAATTTTAAAAATAAGTTATATAGAAAACGAAAATTTTAAAAATAAGTTATGGAACTATCCTTAAAATACACCTTAAAATGCGTGCCGGACACCCCTTGAAAAACGTTAACAATTGGAAGGGACCGGAGGGAGTAGTTGTTTATGAATGGAATGGGCCAAAGTATGAAAATTTTGATTATTTAGTCATTTAATACTTCAAATCTCATTCCATTCCAATCATCCCAACCAAACACAACATAAGTCATCTTTTATTAGACTATAATTAATTTTAATTATAACATCAATTGTCAGTGTTGCTTATTATTATTTCTGGAATTTATTAACTTTAACGCCTGTTTGTTTTGCTTTGTATTTAACTGGTTTGACCTCCTAACTAGCAAACAAGGCATGCTTTTAGATTGTTAGTAACTGGGCTTGTCGAAAATGTCCTTTCCAGGTGACAAACGGATGTTCATTTGTTCTGGGTTCATTATGGAGTGTGATAATGAGCGTGACACCTTTACGGGTACCATCCTGACTTCTGCTATACTTTTGCGATGTCCAAGTGGTGCAGCTATGGTAGCTGATGATCTCAAGGTTACTCATTATTTGCGTTGTCTTCAATCTGCATAGTCAAGTTCTAAGATTAAAAAAGCTTTTCCTCTTTTCCTTCATTTTTTTTTCTTGCATATATTGATGGATGCTTGATTCTCCTGACTCTCTCGTGAATGGTAACTTTAACATACTCATACTCTTGCAGATTGATGTGTACATGGCAGGTGGTACATTCTTTAAAGGCGAACCTTTTGCTGTTGACTTCCACTACAACATTGCTATAATTAAGATAAACTCCGATGTACCTCTACCAACTTCTACTGTTAGGCTTATTGATAATTCTGTGCCTTTAGATCCTGGTAACCGTGGTTGTATTGAAGATTTGAAATTATCCCCCTTTGCTGGACGTCAAGATTCAGCAATATCTTCGAATCGGTTTTCTCTTTATCCCGGTACAGAAGTAATAGCCTTAGGGCGCTATTTTGCAGATTCCTATGATATGATGGCCGCACATGGTGAATTCAGGTACTCGTCAAGACTCAAGATGGATTTATGATTCTTTGATCTTAGCCATAAATATCAAATCTTGCTTTAGACTTGTGTCTTTGTGATGTTAGTGTTTCTTTGTTTATTATCCAGCTATGGCTATTGTGACTTCGACTGTGAAGAGCTTCTCATTGCAAGTTGCCAAATTAAAAAGGTGATCTCTCGTTTTAGTATCCGACTCAACTAGGGTGCTACACACATCAATACCTTTTTTTCTTTCCATGTACACATGTAATTATACTTGGACGCTATGCATACTTGGACACACATCAATACCATGAATACTTTCCATATACTATGTTTACAGTTTTCTTTCTATAGGTGCACTATAGCAGCATAGTCGTATTTGTTAGACTTCTAATTAACATCAGTTCTGTCACCAGAATGGTATGGGTGGACCTCTTATCAATAGTCTTGGAGAAGTTATTGGAGTTAACTTCTACGATGCCTCTTACACTCCATTTCTTCCAATCAACATAGTGTACCGATGTTATAGGGATCTAAAGAAACAATGGTAATGAGAGAACTTAATCTTTTTTTATGTAATATTGATGGCTTTAAATTGACTAGTAAAATGCATTGTTTCTAGTCAAATTCCACGTCCTTGGATTGGATTAAGTGTCGTTGATCTTTATGGCGGAAGATTGCATGAGCTGGAAATATTAAGCCAAAAGTTCCCGCATGTTGTCAAAGGTGCCATCGTAGAACAGGTTTGGTTTTGCTGTATGATCTTAGTGTATGTTCTTACAGTTTTTTTTATCATCAGTGCATAAGACCAGCATGTCTTCAGAATCATACTTCTTTAAGTTTTAAAAGTTCTTTTCTTTTGCCAGTCGTCTAGACTCAGTTATCTGCCTTACTTGGCCATTTTATGAAATATTTTTGACTTGGACCACAATGAGGTATGTAGTCACGAATGCATCAGAATGTTAAGTATCTAACATGGGTACCTGTAATGAAATTCAAATCCAACATGTCCCTTGGTGGACTTGGAAGCATACAAGTTTTTATACTCAGAATGTGTACACAATATGAAGAATAATTTTTTTGGTAGAACCTACATAATTCACTTATGAGAAATGGAAATTGAAAGCCCGTCCTTGTCTAGAATGCATGCGGTCTCTATTTTTCTCCGTTACTAGTGCATAAGACCAGCATGTCTTCAGAATCGTACTTTTTTTAATTTTTAAAAGTTCTTTTATTTTGTTAGTCTGTTGTCTAGACTCAGTTATGTACCTTAACTAGTGTAGTACTTGGCCATTTTATGATACTTTTTGATAACTAGGACCACAGTGAGGTATATAGTCACGACTGCATCAGAATGTTGAGTATCTGACATGGGTACCTGGAATGAAATAAAAATCCAATATATCCCTTAGTGGACTCAGAAACATACAAGTGTTTGTACTCAAAATGTGTACACAGTATGAAAAATAATGTTTTTTTGGTAGAACCTAAATAAATTTACCTGCGAGAACTAGAAATTCAATGGCCGTCCTTTTCTAAAATGCACACTGTCCGTATTTTTTTCCATTACTTAATCCCCACCTCTTTGATAGTAATTTAAATGGGTTTACACTTTTAATAATGGCTATCATATTGACTAATCTTTTTGAGTTCAATCAAAAAATCCATTGATACTGGCTTAAATGACTCGACTTGGTTTTTCAATATGATATTGGTATGTGGTTTTACGATAATTTTTTTGGTTTTCGTTCCCTGAATATTGCAGTGTTTGCCTTATTTGGTGTTTTCACATTAATGCAACATTTCTTTATTTGGTAGTAGGTTCTCTCTATCTCTCTCATCACTACAGGGTCCCTCTTTTTATCTATCTCGATCTCCCTCCTCTTCAAAGGATCTCCTGATAAGATGTGCCATTCCAGTCTGTTGCAATTTATATGGAACATATAAGTATTATGCTAATATGAGAGTAGCTTTCCTTTACGGTTTTATAAGTAGGAAAAATGAAATGAAGGGGACTGTTGTTTCCCATTGTTTTTATCTATACACGTGTAATATAGATATAAGTCCATTTAGTAAAATTTTGGAGAATTTTGTTTGAGTTAAATCTCTTATCATCTAAATCTCCTACCAAAATATAAACACGAGAATTATTGAAATGTCTGACATCATAATCTTTGAAACACTTCAAGTGTGGACGTTAACTAGGGCTAACTTCTGTCTTCTTGCTCAAACTAATGTAGTTGTGAATATTGCCTTCTTTATACTTTGTAATAAGCCACCTACTTGTATGGATTAGCGTAAAAATATGGCTACAAGTACCTATTCTATCTCCTTTATTTGGTGGAGCAAAAGAAAAATTGTAGGATCACAAATACTTTTAGTTGGTACCGAATATTATTCTTTCTTTCATTGATGATGAAGGGCTGCAAATTCTGATTAAAGTTTTTTTTTTTTTTTTTGGTTTGGGATCATATTTTTTCGTACCGATCTTCTCGATTTGGTTATGAGCTAATATGAGCAATCAAAACTTTCCGGAAATAAGGATTTGTAATTATTAATCAACAAAGTAAGTGTAGTGCATAGTTAGTCTTGGAATTATTAGTAACAGCTTGGTTGCTGAAAACTCTTTTGAAGGGGTATCCCTTTATAATGTACAGTTTGGTGGTTTGTAGCAGTGTGTTAGGGATTATCCTTCGGGGTTACGAATTGGAAAGCACTTAAATACTCAATACAATATAACTCCGAAGAGTTAGATATTTATTTGTATCATCTTGGCTATTTTCTTCAATAAGTTGAAAAGTACTATTATTTTAACCCTTGGTCACTTTGTTATTGATTATTACATTCCACCACCCTTGTAGGTTTTGTAGTTTCCGGAGTCATTAACAATTTTATTGTTCAGCAAGTAAAAAAATATGGTGGTGGCTCACCATCACCTTCTCATGTGCATTGTGGTGGTATGTTAGAAGTGATTGTACCAAAGGGTTTTTATTTTCCTGCTTATTCATTTGAAATTTTTGCATTACCTTTTGTTGTGTGTGTGTGTGTGTGTGTTTTTTTTGTAAAAGAGGGGTAGAAGGGTTGGTTTTGCTTCCTCTTCATTCTTCAATGTATTTTTTTTCTGGTATAATTTATCCTCATATAAGTACCTTCCATTATTAACAGGCATTACCAAATTCTCCGGCTTGTATCGCTGAGCTATGTGCTGGCGATGTCATTATTAGTTGTGGTGGAAATCTTGTCCGAAGCTGCCTGGAGGTATTTTATCCTTTGTTTTCTAAGGGACCACTGAAATATATATTTCCACAAGTTGATCCATATGCTAACAAATACACTAAATTAACCTGACAAGCATTGCTCATGCATAAATAAGGGTATAAGTTTTTTGTTAAAGATGTGAGCAAAAGGCTGTGAAGTGTGAACTTAAGGGTTGGGTTTGGTGAGAATTGTGCTTTCATCTGGTAACTTGAAGTTTAGAATGCATTGCAGATTAGTGCACATATTTGCTGCTTGATATTACCCGGGGCCAAGCTGCGGATATGGTGATACTAGCCTAATCAACGTTCCGTGATGGCTCCAATTTTGGAGCTTTTTTATTGACCCCTCTGTAGTTTTTGAAATTAGGATGGCATGTTGGTCTATTTTAGGTCAGGCCGTGGTGTAGAACAAATGATTGGATTTATTTTATCACCCTCGGTAGAATCAGTTTACAAATTTGTCGAATTGAAATGAACTGCAATAAAATCAATATACCAAATTTGTAATAATTAGGAATCTTCTATTTCTATGAGGTGTGTATCTTATGTCAACATATGGTTATTTGTAAGATTCATAGATGGTAAACTTGGGGTCTTGATGTGAGGGGTTGGTTACTGGTAGTAGAGCTGTTGGTGATTTCCATAATAAATGGTTTGCTGCTTCACAAAGGAACTCGTAGGAATGTTCTAGCAAAACCGTAAAACTGATTAGCTTCTTTGATGAACAAATATAAGGTGTGTTAATTAAGAGACAATGGGAAACAATGGACGTGGAAAACAACCCTCAGTAACGAGGGAATGAGACCACCAATGTCACGAATCAATTCATTGAATATTAGCAACCCGCTCAACTTTCTCTCAATCACGAATAACAAGTCCAGTAAGATTGGTTGTAATTTCTCCAAAACTGTGCTTCAAAAAAAATGATCCAATTCCTACTCTAAAAGAAAATAATTTTGGCATCTTATAAGATCTAAAATAATACAACTACTAGGAAGCTCATAATTTTTAGCCTAATAGACTATTATGAGATTAAAATGTATTAGTTCTGTGTCACGAACAACACAAAAAGTACATATTTCAGCGCAACAGGTCGCACGGGCAGGGCAGGCGACACCATAGACAGGAAAATTAATAAACACTAGTGTGGGTGTGCTTCTGTGGGCACTTGGACCCTAAGTTCCCTAACTTTTTTTTTTTTTGGTTCACAAGTTTCATTGCAACCTTAAAAACTCTGAACCCACCTCGTTGGGGATGATCGAGGGGAAAAGTAGAAGGGTGCTAATGTCAGGAACTAGGATTCCAGGTTTTCTAATATTTGAATGTTTTTGTGGTTTTCTGATTTATAGAACTAGAAAGGGTCAAATATCAAAGTGGTCATTGCAGTGAAGTCCATATATCATTTATTCATCAATTCCAACGGATATCATTTGAATCACTAAAGTCATAATAAATATCAAACAAATAACTCTAAATATGTGTTCGAAAAATAAAACTAATTTTTTGTTGATTCTGTACATTTTTTTGAATGTTACCGTAATCAAATGAAAAGTTGTTAAATTCTAGTATTTCAGATAATATATTTAGAATTTAAAAAGTTTATTTATTATTTATTTTAATTAATACAAGGAAAATGACTATAAAATTAAAAGTAAATAGTAAATGAATTTTAAAAATCTAAATATATTATCTGAAATACTAGAATTTAACAACTTTTCATTTGGTTGTGGTAGCATTCAAGAAAATTGTGCAGAATCGAGAAGATTATTTTTAGTTTTCGAACACATATTTAGAATTATCTGTTTGATATTTATTATGACTTTAGTGATTCAAATGATATCCCATGATATATGGGTTTCACTTTAGTGACCACTTTGATACTTAATGGACTACAAATGTAAACAAACAGTAAAAATAGAACTAAGATCTGTAGAGATTAAGCTAGTTAAGAAGACATGTTTTCACAGAGTTAGTTATAGAGAGAGAAAGTGCAGAAAGTTTAGAGAGAGATAGATTTGGTGGAATGAGAATTCCTTTTCATAATATCCATAATCCCAAATTACAACTGATACTCTACTTATATACTTCTCGACTCTCAGTAATAATAAAAGTACTAAACTACCCTTACTAACAATACTCCTTACTAACAGTACTACACAAACGACACAGTGCTAATACTAATAATAAGGATGCTATCCTGACAGCTAACCACCCGTCCGTACAGCTTATTAGGTTTGACGCTATGACTAGATTGCAAGGAAGTATAGCCCCATATGCAAATAAAATTGCACACTCAGTTAACTGTATTGTACTAGGCTACTAGCCTAATGGGGAGGGGGTCGGGATTGCATAGTTGGTTGGTGAAGAATAGCTTGAAGGCTGAAGTGCCTAATGGGGAGGGGGTCGGGATTGCATAGTTGGTTGGTGAATAATAGCTTGAAGGCTGAAGTGGCAGTGCAGTTGGAAGAGAAGTACTTGCTTATTATGTATGTTTTTTTTCCCTAGGAAGCTCAACGCTTCTGTGCACGATTTGTATACCACTCATCATGGCAAACTCAACTTTGAGCCACTCAAAGGACCCTTGCATGTTAGTAGGTGATTTTCTGTTCGGCAGCCAAGATCTTTGTCCATTACCGAGTTATCCTATGGGTATGCCTGGACTAAACTTAATTAAAATGTAGATTATAACAATTTTTGTTGAAACCAAATCCTCCTCAAAAATGAGGATGTATGTTAGTTGGAGATCAGTGGATCTAGGTGAAGGTTTTAGATGCTTGTTTTATAATTCAGATCAGAATCGTGATTGAGATGGCTGGTCTGGTGGGGTATTGAGAATGATTTTCCATACATATAAGTATATAACTCTTGTGTCTGCTGTATTGGAGAAATTTGGTCCCCTGGTACAAGGTGCCTGAGATATTTGGATAAAGCAGTTGTGGAATCTAGCCTTGGGAACTGGGGGCAGGTCATATAACTCAGCGTCAAATGTTATAGATGTCAATGCATGCAAGTAGTTGAAGTTTTCATCATATAAGAAATCAGTCAAAAGTTGATTTGGTTCTTAAACCTTCTGTTGGCTACTTTTATTTCATGTGTGGTCTTCAACCTCATGTGTGTCAATGAACGCACTTTACTTTAGTTGAGTTTTTATTTTGACTGCATGATTTTGTATCTGACATGGTCCTCCCTGTTGGTGTTGTCAGCTTACTGAAGCATTGTGGGACAAGGAGGGTAAACCTGTTGAGCTGGTTGTGGTTAGAGAAAGTGATGACGAACCATTGAGTCTCGCGGTGGAAGCAGTGAAGACTAACCCAAACACATATCGGTAGGATCTCAACTTTTTTATTATTGTTTTTGTTATATTAGCTTTTACTGTTAGTTTGCCTGAGAACTATAAGCATTGTAGATTTTGCTTTGAGTCGGCTTTTGTTGGCAATGTTTATGTGCCGGGGTTGGTGAGAGTGGAGAGAGATGGCTCCACCCATAGAAAATGAGTTCTTTCCATTTCCTTTCTTACAAGTGCCACATATTCAAGTGTTGTACACCAAAACAAATCTTCCCACAATAATTTCCCTTAACTTTTGTGATGCTTGTAGAGATGCATAAGTTTGGCGCAATATATATTTTACGTTTTGGTCTTTGATTTACCAGGTGGCCGGTTCCAGAGCCACGTATTGTGAATAATAATCCTCTTTTGCTTGCAACTCCATATTAAGGTGCATCCTCCTGGGTTTATGTGGTCTTCAAATTTGCTAAAGTGGTGCACCAAGTTATAATCGGCAGTGAAAGGTTTTATATGGTCTTCAAATTCGTTGTTTCCATGGTGCAGTATGCGTGCCTTTTTAATGTTTGAGGTTGTATATTTAATCATTATAATCATGAGTGATAAACCATGGTTTGTTAATGTTAAAGGTAATTGCATGATTGACATGTCTAACCTAGAATATCTAGAACATCTTTTAAACATATCTAGAACTATTGTTTCCCCTGGAAATCAAAAAGACATTAAATTCCTAATTTGGGATTTAGAAGCTATAAAAGACGAGCAACCCTCCTTTTATAATAAATTTTCTTGTATATTAGAAAATGAAATTCGTAATCTGAAAAGAATTATGAAATTAGAGCCCTATACTCGTAATAGCACTGAAATATCATAGGATAGTTCCTCTAATATATTAACATGATTAGTGATAATCACAGTTTAGACCTCTTTTGGTCACAAAAGAACGGAGGAGACTCCATTATTAAGATTTAAGAAAACATTTGCTTTCGCACCTGTTATTAACACAGTCTTTGTGTCTCCCCACATTTTCACATCAAGTTTCAAATTCTTGACCTTCTTTTCCCCATAACAGTTCCACCCTTCTTCCTTTAGATACGATAAACAATGAAATACTATCTTTTATTTTGTGCACAAGGTCCCTCGTGTAGGATATTTTTGTATCATGTCAAATCCATAACTATGAGGGGACACTTGGACCTTTTTTTTAGACAATGGGAGCATCTTTCATACATTACTCGTACAACCCTACATTACTCGCACAACCAGTGAGGCACAAGTTTTTTTTTTTATTTACAACACAAGCACATCCCAGGATTAGGATTCGAACTTCTGACCTCTCTTAGAGAAGTCGAGAGCTCAATTCACTACACGCACACACACACACAATGAAGCACAAGTTCTGATTGGCATTTGAGAGAAGTGAATAATCCAATATACTTTTAGAAATTGATATACTTTTAGGAATCATTTGACAAATATGAAATTGTTAAAATTTCTGAATTTAAAAATTCAAATTTTGAATGTATTAGTTTAATTTAAAAATATGATTAAAATTGCATAATTAAAAGAAAAAACAAGTTTAGTTAAATATAATGAGATATGATTAAATAATTACATGTCATGAAGCGCGTTATAAAATGACCTTGGCCAATTAATTAAATTACATATTATCAAAACATGAAAAATTAATTTTTTTAAAAAAAATTAGAAAATTTCTTATTATACTATTATTGTAATTATTGTAATCTGTTAAAGATGATGTCAAACCATATATACTAATAAAAAAATTTACTCAGCGTTAACAGTGTGTTCTTGAAACGAAGAAAGAAAAAAATAGAAAATGGATAATCTTCTTTTCTCTCCAAATCTTTCCAAAGGTGGGAAGAAAATTTTGGAGACAAATATACATGAAATTTCTTTCCAAATTTTTAAAAATCAATTCTTTTCTTTCCTAAAAAATTATTCAGAAACAAGTTGAAGAAATTAAATTTCTCACTTTCTTTACTTTTCTTCCTATAAAAAGTTTATGGAACACAATGAAAATTCCAGGTCAAGTAACCAAACAAGGAAAAAAAATAAAAAAGAAAACAAACTCAACGGTGTAAAACATAATTTCCTAATCGGTAAGAGAGGTATGAGAAGATGTACGGCAGTACGGTTAAGACAAATCTGGATCATTCAGAATAATACAGGTGGATATACAGTAAGATCAGGATACCAATTCTGGGCCAACAACAACATGGAGATAAATAATGTACCAGAATCGAAAGGATGGAATAGGCTTTGGAATCTCAGATTGCCTCACAAAATAAAGACATTCTTATGGCGTATCTGTCAAAACAATGTGTCAGTAAGGAAGCTTCTCAGAAGTAGAGGAGTTGCTCTACTTATCATTTGTTCGATGTGTGAGAATGATATAGAACATTTGTTGCATATTTTCTTTGACTGTGGCTTCGCTGTAGAGTGCTGGTAAAAAATGAATCTGGTTTTTAATATGCAAAATGTTGGTTATGCTCCTAGTTGGCTCATGGATGGAATCTGAAAGAATTATATTGCCTGCCTTTCATTGATGTCCTGAATCAAATATATACAAGAGCCCATAGCTGATGTTTTGCCTACAATTAGTACAAAACTGATATTAAGGCTATATTTACAAAGCTGATATTAAGGCTACTGTTAAGGAATATATATAACCAGAATATTGGCATGATTAATACAAATATACAGATGATTATTAACATAATCTATCACACCCCCGCAGTTGAAGCAGGAGGTTTACGAACACTGAGACTGTCCCGAAAATCATTGAAAAAAAATACGAGGAAGGCCTTTGGTAAATATATCAGCGATCTGGTAACGAGAGGAACGTGAAGGACACGAACTTCCCCTCAAAAGACTTTTTCTCGAACAAAGTGAATGTCCATTTCAATGTGTTTAGTACGCTGATGCTGAACTGGATTACCAGAGAGAAAAAGTGCACTAACATTATCACAATAGACTAAAGTGGGCTTTTGGATTGGACAACAAAGTTCTAAGAGAAGATTTCGGATCCAGCAAGATTCAGAGACAACATTGGCCACTCCCCTATATTCTGCTTCTGCACTAAAACGAGATAAGGTGGGTTGTCGTTTGGAGGACCAAGATATCAGGTTGTCACCAAGATAGACACAATAACCTGAGGTGGATCTTCGAGTATCTGGACAACCACCCCAATCAGCGTCGGTGTATGAGATAAGAGAGCTAACAGATGATTTATAGATATGCAAGCCATAATCTAAGGTACCTTTAATGTAGCGAATTATACGCTTGAGAGCTCTCATGTGCTCCACTTTTGGATCATGCATGTGGAGACAAACTTGTTGCACTGCATATGATATATCAGGTCTAGTGAAGGTGAGATATTGTAGGGCACCGACAAGTTTGCGGTATTGAGTTGGATCTTCATAAGGAGAACCAACATTAGAACTTAGCTTTTGATTAGTATCGACGGGTGTGAAACATGGCTTGCAAGATTTCATATTTGCTCGTTCAATGATCTCTTCTGCATATTGTTTTTGAGAACGAAAAAGTCTATCTGGATGTCTGGTTACTGCAATGCCCAAAAAATAACTGAGAGGACCCAAGTCCTTCATTGCGAACTCAGAACTAAGAAGAGAGATAATTGACTTCAGGAGAGCATGTGAAGAAGCAGTAAGTACAATATCATCAACATACAACAAAATATATGCAATATCAGTGCCGTGATGGTAAATATATAAAGCATGATCTGACTTGCTGTGAGAGAACCCAATTGTGTCAACATATTCTGTAAATCGCTTGTACCAAATACGAGATGATTGTCTAAGCCCATAAATAGATTTCTTCAGCAAGCATACATAATCAGGATAATCGGGATCCTTAATTCCCATAGGCTGATGCATATAAACAGTCTCGGTAAGATTACCGTGCAAGAAGGCATTCTTGACGTTTATCTGATGAATTGGCCAAGAATTTGATAATGAGATGCTCAAAACAGTACGTATAGTTGCTGGTTTGACAACCGGGCTGAAAGTCTCATCACAATCTATTCCCATATGTTGAGATTTACCATCAGCTACAAGTCGAGCTTTATGTCGCTCAAAAGAGCCATCAGAGTTCTTTTTATGTCTAAAAATCCACATGGATCTAACGACATTAACATTAGCAGGACGAGGAACCAATTCCCACGTCTTATTTTTTATCAGAGCAGAATATTCATCTTGCATAGCCATTTTCCAATTCAGGTCATGTAAAGCACTAAGTGGATTTTTTGGAATGGGGTAAATGGATAGAGAAGTGGCTGCAATTAAATTGAAAAGTTTCTTGGGTTTAACCTGTTGACTTCTTGTAGTCATACGTTGAGGGGGAGGAGGCTGATATTGAGGTTCTTGAGGCTCAGCTGCAAGATCAGGTAGAGAAATAGACTGATCAGATTGGGTGGGTTGCTGCGTGTTAGAAACAGATGGAGGTGTTGAGTTGGCCTGATTATGATGTTCAGAAAGGTGGACATCAGGCTGTGAAGTAGACTGTTGATGTAAATTCTGAATCAGATATGGAGAAGGATCAACATCTAAGAATTTATAGGATGTAGAGGTTGGAGTATGTAATTTAGAGAAAGGGAATTGATTTTCATCAAAAATGACATGTCAAGAAATAATTATTTTTCTGCTTGACAAGTCATAACATTTGTAACCCCGGTGATTAGATGGATATCCTAGAAATACGCACGGTGTTGAACGTGGTTGAAGTTTATTAATAGTATTTGAGGGAAAAAGAGGAAAACAAAGACATCCGAAAACTCGAAGGTCGGAATAAGATGGATTCTTGTTGTAAAGAATTTGTGTCGGTGATTTGTATCCCAAAACCTTAGTTGGCAAAATATTTAAAAGGTATGTCGCTGTTTCAAGAGCGTGATGCCAAAAGGAAGGGGGCACAGAAGAATGAGCTAGAAGTGTCCTTACAATATTGTTTATGGACTTAATTTTTCGTTCAAATTTGCCATTTTGTGAAGATGTATATGGACAAGAAAAGCGGAAATTTATGCCATTGAGTTCAAAAAATTTCCTAAAAGGGCCATTGTCATATTCTCGCCCATTATCACACTGGAAATTTTTAATATCTCTTTCAAATTGTGTATGGATGTTTGCTTTAAATGATTGAAAAACTGAATAAACTTGTGATTTATTAGAGATAGGAAATGTCCACAAGAAATTCGAGTAGTCATCTAAAAACAATGCATAATATCTATGACCAGATGAACTTATAATGGGAGAAGTCCATAAGTCCCTGTGAATAATGTCAAATGGCAAGCAAGTGGAAGAAGTAGAATTTTTAAATGGCAATTTAATGTGTTTCCCAAGGGGACAAGAATTACAAAAAATGTTACGGGCCTTATTACAGTCGATAAAATTACTACTACGAAGAGAGTCTAATATAGATTCCCCAGGATGGCCTAGGCGATTATGCCATAAACTCGAAGATAAAGCTATAAGAACTGAAGAAGAAATGGCCCGATTTATAGTGAAGGGATAGAGGTCTCCTGGACTCTCACATCTCTTTAGGTGCTTTCCCGTCTGTAAATCCTTCACAGAAAATCCAAAAGGATCAAACTCAACAGAACAAGAATTATCGGTAGTAAATTTTCTAACAGATATAAGGTTCTTTATGAGTTTGGGAGCATGTAAAACATTGTTTAAGTGCAATGGGGGGTTTGAAGAGGAAAGAGAAGTGCTACCATAACCGTGAACTAGAATCGAATGACCATTTCCGACAATTATATCATGATTTGTGCTCAAATTAAAATTATACGAGAGGGTACCTTGATTGGAGGTCATGTGAGAGGTAGCACCAGTGTCCATGTACCAATTATCATCAGGTATATTCAGAGAAAGTGTATGCATAGCTGCATCAATATCCGTGGGAGCATAAGCTGTCCTTGGAGGTGTTGTAGTGGTTAGATGTGCTTGTTGAGGTCCTGCACCCAATATACCAGGCTGCTGGGCTTGGACTGGTCTTTGCTGCCTTGAAGAGGTGGGATAGGGGCAAGGGGGCGTCGCCCATGGTTGTGAAGACCATGTACCCCATGGTTGATGTGGGTATTGCCAATTTGGTGGCCATTGTGATGTTTGATGCTGCTGTGGTATAGCATTTTTACGATCCCCATTACGGCCGCCCCGACCTTTGTTGCTGACATAATTGTAACCGCGACCACGACCTCCAACTTTCCTGTTAAAATTATTGCGGTTGTTATTGTTGTTGCGAGAGTTCTGTGAGCCACTACGAGCATCTGAGTTATCTAAAGAGGGGTTCGCAGCCACAATAAGAGCAGATCCTGCTTCTCGAGCTGCACGTTTTCCAAGGCTTGATTCCTCCAATACGAGCATAGATTGTGCTTTAGAGAATGAATACAGAGGGTTACTATGTTGTATAAGAGTGGCGACCCCAGCATACGCGTCACTAAGCCCTGCAACAAGCTGAAGAACTTTTCGTTGATCTGATACGGGTGCACCTACATTCCCAAGCTGATCCGCAAGCATCTTGATGCGTTGACAGTAAGCAGTGACATTAGGAAAATCGTCAAGATGAATCTGAGAAAATTGATATTCGAGATGAACAGCCCTAGTAGTTTTGTTGTCCTGGAACAAATCAGATAAGTGGTTCCAGGTGTCCATGGCCGTTGCATCTGGTTCAATAATGGTGTGGAGAACGTCATTAGAAATCGTTCCATATATCCATTGGAGGACTATTGCATCAAGGCGGCTCCAAGCTTCTGGGTCCTTGTCCTTGGAGGAGGATGTTTGATCACTTTTGTCTTTTTCAGTTGGTGGGATGATGTGATCGAGGACTTGATATGCTCGTGCGTGAATCTTGAACAAAGTAGCCCAGGAATTGTATTGAGAACTTTCCATGTCAAGGGTGATTGGGATAAAGTTTTTGACATTGTTTATTGCTAGTGCAGGGTGGAACTTGTTTGTTTCTGCTATAGACAAAGGAGGTAAGAAGTTGAAGAAAGGTAGAGAGGAAGGAAGAAGAAGAAGAAGAAGAAAAACCTAGTCTGATACCATGAAAGAATTATATTGCCTGCCTTTCATTGATGTTCTGAATCAAATATATACAAGAGCCCATGGCTGATGTTTTGCCTACAATTAGTACAAAACTGATATTAAGGCTATATTTACAAAGCTGATATTAATGCTACTGTTAAAGAATATATACAACCAGAATATTGGCATGATTAATACAAATATACAGATGATTATTAACATAATCTATCAGAATCAACAACAAAAATTCAGAGACACTAGAGAAGATTGCTACGGTTCTATGGGGTGTTTGATTTGCTAGAAATCAAAAGGTGTGGGGAGGCAAAGTTATAACAGCAACAATTGCGATGGAGATCAGTGGGAAGCAGATAAAGGAGTGGCAAGCAGCCATGAATAGAAAAGCAGCTCTAAACTTGTTACCAAAGAAGATAGTAACAACAACGACAGTAAAATGGAAACCTCCATAACAGGGTTACATGAAACTAAATGTTGACGCTTCGTTATTCTCTGGTGTTTCTTTCTTCTCGGTGGGTATGATTATCAGGAACGAAATTGGCGACTTTGTGAGAGGTAAGAGTATGAAGATTCAAGGTTCTGTGTCAGGAAGCGGAGGCTCGAGGTATTCAGGAGCTTTAAACTTGGTGCAAGAGTTGGGTATGCAAGGTGTTGTCATTGAGAGTGATTCTGAGTTGGCTGTCAAGGCAATAAAGAACGAGACGAGCTACTACCTGGAATTGGGTCACATTTTGGATTCTTGCAGACGGAAATTGAAGCATAGGACAGATTTATCCCTTTGTCATATTAAAAAACAAGCAAATATGGGTGCTCATTTGATGGCTAGAGTCCCTGTTTCGCTTAATTGCTTCATTGTGTTTGTGTCTCCTCCAAGTCTGTTGTTGAAGACGTTAAAATTTCTCTATTTCAAAAAAAAAAAAAGAAACAAAAATAACTTATTACTTCCTCCATACAGTGATTAGTATACATTGGGTTTGGACACGAAAAATAAGAAAATGTATAAAAAATGAGTAAAGTTAGATGAAAAGTTGGTAAAGTGATGGGACCTATCAATATTTAATAATAGATTCGAGATAGTGTTTGGAGTAAAGTAGTGGGTGTAATAGTGTTTTATATTATATTTGAGATAGTGGAGGTTAGTTATTGAGTGTAATATTATTTTTTATTATTAAAATTTTACTATTTTTGGAATGTATAAAAATAATGGGACCCTAAAATAGTAAGTGTATACAAATGAACAAGAGAGAAGGAGTAACGCTTAAGAAAAAGGATCATTGAGGCCGAAAAACCCAAAAACCGGCCCATCTAAAAGTCCTTTACCATTAGATGAACACAACGTACTCCCTCCGTCCCTCTCATTTCTTTACAATTTTTTTCAGTGTTTGCCACACATTTTAAGGCTTCTAAAAAATATAGTTCCATAACTTAGTTTTAAATTTATTTATTTTTTTATAAAAATAGAACAATTCTATTTTTATACAAAAAAAAGAAATTTTAAAAATAAGTTATGAAACTATTCACAAAATGCACCTTAAAATCCGTGCCAGAATTACGTCCCCCAAGATAAAGAACTAAGGAGGATAGAGGGAGTAACTGGTTTTTTTTTTCCTTGTGATTTGAGGACCCTTTATAATCTATTTAAAAAATAGAAGCACGTGGGTTAGTTTTTGAAATCGAACCACTAACCTTCCTTTTAAGAAGTTCATGTCATAATAGCTATATTACATTGCTATTCGAGTTTCCTTTAAAAATTTTATTAGATAAGTCATGTCATTTTCACTTAACTAATTTTTGTTTTACTTTTAATTTTTGAGTAAATAAAATATTAGTTTATATTACTTATATAACCGTCTTTTCAATTTTCATAATTTTATTTATCTATATATTCAATCATCTTATAATTTTTATTACACCCATAAGTTTTTAATTAAATATATATTAATTATGATGTTTATAATTCATATTTTTGTATTATATTATATCTCAAATCATACTTTATTTGAATTAGTTGATAATAGATACTCAAAAGTATTAAAATTTGATCCAATATAAGGAATATAGTATATGTAATGTATTTTATTATTCGTTACTTTTATCATTCTAAATTAAGAAAATTAATGTTAAAACTATTTTTAAATTATGTGATAATCATGTTTATATATTCATCGCATCCGTTTCTTAATAATTTTTCATTCTACATTTCATTTATCTATATTTTCTAAAATAAACACATTCTACACTCTATTTGTCATTATAAATGATTAACATGAAAAATAAAATGCTAAGATAAAATTCTAGGTTCTACATGAATGTTATTGAGTCTGAATTTTTTAAAAAATAGATTTACAAACATTTATCTCTATGTATATATTAAATTATTGAAATAAAAATACTATTTAATTTAGAGATAATTACCAAAATGCCTATTTTTCACAAGTTTTTTGCCCAAAATACTGATTTTGAAAAAAATGGCCCGAAATACCGACGGGATACGGAGAATCGTCCTCCGTGTTAGCATGATGCGGAGAATCGTCCTCCGTATTACGTAGATACGGAGCTGCATCTTCCGTGTTATGCATGATGCGGTGGACGGTGTTCCGTGTTAGGTGGATGCGCAGCACAGTCACGGAGCATGGTCTTCCGTATCATGCATAACACGGAAGACTCAGTTCCGTATCATGCCCTGTTACGGAAGATCGTGTTCCGCAACACCCCTCATATCACGGTACACGATGTACCGTGTCCCGTCAGTAAAAAGGGCCAGCCAGTTTCCCAGATGAATATTTTGGGCCATCACCCTTTAATTTAAGAATTGATTTTTTCTGGTTAACCACTAATATTCAAGTTGTATTGCTACATTTACCCTAAAAGAATGTCTTTTGTTTAACGAAATATTATGTAATACCTAACCTTCTTTTGGATACAGGATTAATAATATAGCAACCATAATATGTTTCTTCTATGTTGATCTAATGCAGAATGGTTTGAACTATAATTTTATTATTTGTTTATATGTCTTTTTTTTCAATTTTTTTTTGCAACCCCAATTTATTTCCTATATGATTTTGTTTTTATAAGTTAATGGTCAGTGTGAGAACATGCATTATAGACTTGCAATATAGATGACATTAACTAACATATCTTATGGGAAGCAAAATTGTTCATCTTGAACATCTTATCAAATGGTGTGCTTATTATTGATTCCAATGAGTATGCTAGCCCTTGCGGTTAATTGTGGAGGATTATAATTGTATTGATATGGAATGCAATACCTATCACTATGAAAAGACAAATATTATCATTTTACTCTGTCAAATTTATAATTGAGATCGTTCATAATTCGAACTTGCACATCATACTCGACAATATTATCGTCGTCTATGTATAATCCTTATTGGTATTCATTATCAACGCATATTACTACTCATATTACAATTTCAGAAATACGAATTTTCAATACAAAAATTAATAAATCAACCTTTACCTTCTTCCTTAAGATAAAATTAGGAACGTTCACATGGATATCCATACCATATGCTAATTATTATAAGACTCAAACTTGATTTCTATTAAATTATTGTAGGTATTTGCTTTCAAAATGTGAATCACTTTGGAAAATTCGATGCACCATGTTCTTGCGTCGGAGTGTCTAATATACTTCATCCATTCCAAATTACACGTCCTTTTAATTTTTTAAGGGTCAAATTGACTAATTTTTGAATAAATATTAAAAATTATTCAATTATCATTTTAAAAATGAAAAGTAACATTTTAAAATAGAGAGAAAACTGATCCTGATGATGATCTCGGGGGAGTTACTTGAGGTTATATCAATTTTAGTACAAATTATGAGTGTTACTAACCGGTGGTTTATCCCGAATTGTTGTTTTTATTTTTTAAAAAATATTTATCAACGATCCAATCGTACAGATGTCAATATATATCTAATTTAGTGATACTCTCAAAATTTTAAAAAATAAAATTGAATTTGGATAGTGAAATTAGTAGTCAATTATTGATTTGACTAGTACTACTAACTAGTACTTTGTCCCCGATTGCTGTTTCTATTTTTAAAAAAAATATTATCGACGATCTAACTGTACGAATGTCAATATATATCTAATTTAGTGATATTCCCAAAATTTAAAAATTAAAAAATTAGTTTGGATAGTGAAATTAGTAGTCAACTATTGATTTGACTAGTACTACTAACTAGTACTTTGTCCCCGATTATTGTTTCTATTTTTTAAAAAATACTTATCGAAAATCCAACTGTACGGATGTCAATATATATCAAATTTGGTGATATTCCCAAAATTTTAAAAAATAAAAAATTAATTTGGATAGTAAACTTAGTAGTCAACTATTGATTTGACTAATACTACTAACTAGTACTTTGTCCCATATTGTTATTTATATTTTTTAAAAAATATTTCTCGAAGATCCAACCGTACGGATGATAAATCCTAATGATTTTAGTAATGTGCATATTTTTTTAGAAAATTTCAATTAATCTTGCGATTTTTTTAAATAAACCACTCATATTCTCCCAAACTCTCTCGTTTATGTACCAAGTTGAGAAGAATTATTTTTTCTATTCATAATTATTCTTCCAAATTTTTTTATTACATGCAACATGTCATCCTAAATCACACATATTTTTTTATATTTTTTAAAAATTAGTAGACATTTATTTTATTCTTTCAAAACTATTAAATAAATGAGTATTCGATGTTTTCTTATTATATTTAACATTTCTTGATAATTTTTAAAAACCGAAATCAGTCAAATTTATCAAAAACGACTTAAGTCGGTCAAAAATATATTTGAATATTTTGACCAAAAATAGGCTGTATATTTTCCTCCAAATAGGTTAAATTTGACTGACTCCAAATTCAACCAATATCGGGCGAATTTATAAATTCGGCCGAATGTAGACAAATATATAAATACGAATAGAATTAAATATGACCGAATTGAATATTTAGTCGTATTTAAAGTTAAAAACGACCGCACAAAAATGTCGGAATATAAATTCGATCTAATTCGGTTGAATTTAGCTCTGACTAAATAAATGTTGAAGTTGAACTTAGATTCAACCAAATCAGGTCGAATTTAAGGTCGGTCATTTTTAACCGATTTTCTTGTAGTGTGTCAAACAAATAAAAATGTAATAAATAATTTTTGATCACTTTTTTATTAAATAAAAAATTAAAAATTATTCTACAAGTCTATTTCTCAACTAATTGAAAATCGTTTTTTAAATGATTGAGAAATAAAATCCATTTAGTAATATAAATGATTAAATGAGACTTATTAATTATAATAATATGTTCATTTTCAACCACCTAAAAAAATCCTAACCACTTAAAAAACTTTAAAAGACAAAAAAAAAATTATATTAAAAAATTGTCACGTATAGTTAAATATGCTTGAAAGTTGAATTAACATATGTAAATCAATAATTTTGAAAATAAATAAATATTATTATATATTTTTTAGCTTTTAGTGGAAACTTCGAGTAATATGGCATGTATATATAATTAAATTATAATGGTATAATGTGTATTCCATAATGAAATAATTTTAAAAACGAAATTTACTTTTAATTTTGTGAGAAGTGAAAATAAAAATGAATATAATTCATATTTTAAAAATAAATGGATAATGTATAATATAGTAAATATTTCTTTGCTAAAATTATAATTTTATACATTTAGCAAAAAAGTTATTTTATATTACTGATCCAAGTAGAGACTAGAAAAAATATTTAAATATTAAATACTCAAAAAACAATCAAGTTTTATATTACTCAATTGAGTATTTATTTTCGCATTACAACTATACTTTTACAAACTTACTAATGACATTTATTTAGTTTTAATGATAATTCAAAATTGATACAACATAATAGAAACCAAATTTTTTCGATACGACAAAATCCAATCCGAAAAGATCCGAATCTTAATCTGAAATTTATCCGATTTTAATCTGAAATTGACCCGATCCGACACTAGATCCGAACTGAAATCGATTAAAATTTTGTAAAAGCGATACTAGACCCGAACCTCCGATCCGAATTGTATCAAAATATATCAAAACTGATAATTGATCCGATCCGAAATGAATCCAATTCGAAACCGATCCAATCCGAAACCGATCCGATTTGCCAGATCTAGTGGTGTGAGGACAATCTGAGGCACATCAAACTCTAAAATAAATAACATGTACTTTTTAATGATTTATATATTTTTTATTTTTTCAATTTATAATATATATATATATATATATAGGGGGCTACTCCAATACAAACCTCCTTAAAATACAAACCTACAAACCAAGCATAATCTAATATTTCAAGCTAATCTAATGACCAAACTAGGGGTACCCCAATACAAAAAATGCTTAAAATAATTGGCTCTACCCAACAAAAAAAATAAAAAAATAAAAAAATAATAAAAAATAAATAAATAAAAATTCACTGTTCACGTGATGACGTGGTAGTGGATTTCACTGGTTAACGGTGCTTCGCACCTTCTTGTACGGCGCTTCGCGCCTTTATCATTCTAAAGTTGTAAGGAATGGCAATCAATGGTAAAGGCAATAGACGATTGACGGGTGTGTCGAGGGCCGACGGCCCTCATGACTACCTAACTCATCCGTTTACTGTCTTAAATGCTTCGCATTTCCACGGCAAGTTTTTATTTTATTTTATTTTTTTTTTTTTTTAATGGATAGAGCCAATTATTTTAAGCATTTTTTGTGAAGGTACCCTTGGCGGGAACCTTAGAATAAATGAAATATAATTAATTTAGTGTTGGTTTGTAGGTTTGTATTTTAAAGGTGGTTTGTATTTGAGCACTTGCCTATATATATATATATCAATCAAATTTTGATCAATTTAATTAATTAAAAATAAAAAAGATCATATAAAATGAGATGGAGATAGTACCAATTTAAGGAAGAAAAAAGTTAGAAAATAATAAACTCGTACCTCTATATTGATCGGATGACTAAAATAACTAAAAATTAGATTTACTTTCTAACAACTGTGCATAACATTAAAGAAGAGAACTCTTGGTTAGTAGGAGTAGTGTTTTTTCCAGTATATCCTAATTTATTTGATAACTAGTTGATAAAGCCGCGCTTCGCGGCGGCATTACAATTTTTATTTTTAAAAAAATTCAATACATTCACGTTATATTATAATATTAATATTAAATTTTAATAATTAAATAATCTTCTCTAATGAACCAATTTCTTGTTAAATACGATTCTGTCGATTGAGCCGCTCTCTCGTTAAAACCGAAATCCCAACTTTTTAACATATATTATAAAGACTTATATAATATTTTTTTATCCATAAAATCGAACCGTAAAAATAAAAAAATTATGACTACAGTATCAAATTCTAATAGCTAATACAATCTTTTCTAGCGAGCCCTCTTCCCGTTAAATACGTTTCGAGCCGCTCTTATTTGAAACCGAAATTCTAACTTCACTATATAAAGAGAGTAAATTCCAATTTTTATATTCTTTAAACTTTCTAATATTTATAGAGTTTTAAAAGATGAAAATACATCTTATATTTTCTGTATATTATAGATAAACTTGTATAAAAAAGTTAAAATAAAGGATTTTTAGGAAAAAAGATGTATAGTTTTAAAAAAATCGTATATAACGTCTCCACCGTCCTCGTATTCTACTTCCAATAAAACATTTTATTTTATGTATTATATATTTAAACACTTTTTATACGGTGACTTTTTTTATGACAATAGTATTGGATTTATGAATAAATTTTTCTAATATAAGTATAATTAACTTATATAAAAAATAAATAATTTAAGAAGATCGTACTTTCTATAAAATATTTAATTATATGTCTGTTCTATATATTCAAACACCTATTCTACTTCTAGTAGAACGTTTATTTATATATTTTTTCTATAAATTCGAACTCCTATTCTACTTCCAATAGAACTTTTAATCGTATGCGTTATAAATACTTATTATACTTCCAATAGAACTTCTAATCATATGTCTTCCCTATAAATTCGAACCATTCTCCTTTATAAATTCGAACACCTATTCTACTTCTAATATGTTAATTGATAATTTTATATTAAATTCGAACTCCTATTCTACTTCCAATAGAACTTTTAATCTTATGCCTTATAAATACTTATTATACTTCCAATAGAACTTCTAATCATATGTCTTCCCTATAAATTCGAACCCTTCTCCTTAATAAATTCGAACACCTATTCTACTTCTAATATGTTAATTGATATTTTTATATTTATAAGTGTTTAATATTCTAAAATTCTAGAAAATTAAAAAAATAGATTGAGACGATCTTAGAGCGCCACCTAAACTCCCGCTATCCTCCTTTATATATATATATATTGATTAATTATTTATATAAAAGTTATTGATGAGATTTTTGAAAAAAATAACGACAAACTCCCATGATATTAAAAAGTGGTGGGCTGAGGCCCAAAAGATTTAATTAAATATTGATGATGAGAGAAATTGTGAAGAGGATGGCGGCGAAGTCTGGTAGGCTAGGTTTGAGAAGATAAGTCGTATATGTATATGTGTGAATTTGTATGTATGTAATTTTGAATTACAATGGGCAGGAGGTATAACTATAAGCATGTAATAAACAATAATGGAAGATTCAGTCGTAAAGTAGAACTGGACAAAGATACCAAGAAATCTGTTTTAAAAGCTGCCTCAAGTGTTGTTTGTCTCACTTCTTACTCGGGTGGGTATCTTCTATTCTTCTTCTTTTGTTTTATGTTTTTTCAAATTGTTTGTTTCGTGTTCGAAGAATGCACATACTGTTAATATCTAATCTTAAATTCTGAATACCATAAGCACTTCTTGATTTCAAAATCACCCTTTCTGCTAAAGGGCTGGTTCATTTTAGTCTTGAATTCTCTACTAATCTGTATATTGTTTGTTTCTGCTAAAGGATTGATTAGATTGTTTGTAACTGGGCTTGTCCTTTCCAGGTGACAAACGCTTGTTTATTTGTTCTGGCTTCATAATCGAGTCATGTGATAATGGGCGTGGTGGAACCTTTACGGGAACCATCCTGACTTCTGCTATTCTCTTGAGAAGTCCAAGTGGTGCAGCTATGGTAGCTGATGATCTCAAGGTTACTCATTATTTGTGTTGTCTTCAATCTGCATTGTCAAGTTCTATGATTAAAAGAAGCTTTTCCTCTTTTCCTTCATTTATATTGATGGATGTCAGAATCTCCTGACTCCCTTGTGAATGTCAACTTTGACATACTCATACTCTTGCAGATTGATGTGCACATGGCAGGTGGTACATTCTTTAAAGGCCAACAGTTAGCTGTGGACTTCCACTATAACATTGCTATAATTAAGATTAACTCCAATGCACCTCTACCAACTTCTACTCTTAGGCTTATTGATAATTCCGTGCCTTTAGATCCTGGTAACCGTGGTTGTTTCGAAGATTTGAATTTATCCCACTTTCCTGGACATCAAGATTCAGCAGTATCATCGAATCGGTTTTCTCTTTATCCCGGCACGAAGGTATTAGCCTTAGGGCGCTATTTTGCGGATTCCTATGATATTATGGCCGCACCTGGTGAATTCAGGTACTCGTCAACACTCAACATGGATTTCTGATTCTTAGATCCTAGCCATAAACTTCGAATCTTGCTTTACATTTTTGTCTTTGTGATGTTAGTGTTTCTTTGTTTTTCATCCAGTTATCGTGATTGTAAGTTTGACTGTAAAGAGCTTCTCATTTCAAGTTGCAAAATAAAAAAGGTGATCTCTCGTTTTAGTATCCGACTCAACTAGGGTGCTACACACATCAATACCTTTTTTTTTTCCTTTCCATGTACATGTGTTATTATACTTGAACACTATGCATACTTTCATTGCCCCAATTCATTTTTAAATTACTATGTTTATAGTTTTCTTTCTATAGGTGCACTATTGCAGCATAGTCGCATTTGTTAGACTTCTAATTAACATCGGTTCTGTCTCCAGAATGGTATGGGTGGACCTCTTATCAATAGTCTTGGAGAAGTTATTGGAGTTAACTTCTACAAGGCCTCGTACACTCCATTTCTTCCAATCAACATAGCATACCAATGTTATACGTATCTAAAGAACCAATGGTAATGAGAGAACGTAAGCCCTTTTTGTCTGTAATATTGATGGATTTAAATTGATTAGTAAAATGCATTGTTTCTAGTCGAATTCCTCGTCCTTGGATTGGATTAAGTGTTGTTGATCTTTATGGCGGAAGTTTGCATGAGCTGGATATATTAAACCAAAAGTTCCCGCATGTTGTCAAAGGGGCTACCGTAAAACAGGTTCGGTTTTGCTGTATGATCTTAGTGTATGTTCTTACAGTTTCTTTGACATTAGTGCAAAAGACCAGCATGTCTTCAGAATCATACTTTTTTAAGTTTTAAAATTTCTTTTCTTTTGTTAGTCTATGTTTGTCTAGACTCAGTTATGTGCCTTAACTAGTGTCATACTTGGCCATTTTATGAAATATTTTTGATAACTTGGACCACAAGGAGGTATATAGTCATGACTGCATCAGAGTGTTAAGTATTTGACATGAGTACCTGGGATGAAATAAAAATCCAACATGTCCCTTGGTGGGCTCGGAAGCATACAAGGTTTTATAATCAGAATGTGTACACAATATGAAGAATAAAGTTATTTTGGTAGAACCTAAATAATTCACTGAGGAGAATTAGAAATTCAAAGCCTGTCCTTGTCTAGAATGCATGCGGTCCGTATTTTTCTTCGTTACTAGTGCATAAGACCAGCATGTCTTCAGAATTATACTTTTGTTAAGTTTTAAATGTTCTTTTGTTTTTGTTAGTCTATGTTGTCTAGACTCAGTTATGTGCCTTAACTAGTGTAATACTTGGCCAGTTAATGAAACTTTTTGATTACAAGGACCACAGTGAGGTATATAGTCACGACTGCATCAGAATGTTGAGTATCTGACATGGGTACCTGGAATGAAATAAAAATCCAATATATCCCTAAGTGGACTCAGAAACATACAAGCGTTTATACTCACAATGTGTAAACAGTATGAAGAATATAAAGTTTTTTTTGGTAGAGGGAGAAATAGAAATACAAAGGCCATCCTTTTCTAGAATTTATGCAGTCCGTATTTTTTTCCACTACTTAATCACCACCTCTTTAAAAGATTGTAATTTTTATGGTTTTACACTTTTTATAATGGCTTTCATATTGATTAATCTTATTGAGTTCAATCACAAAATCCATTGATACTGGTTTAAATGACTCGAATTGGTTTTTCAATATGAAATGGGTATGTGGTTTTACGATATTTTTTTTTGGTTTTCGTTGCCTGAATATTGCAGTGTTTGCCTTATTTCGTGTTTTCAAGTTAATGCAACATTACTTTATTTGGTAATAAGTTCTCTCTGTCTCCTCATTACGTGGGTCCAGTGTTATTAAAGGCAAAAAGCGCAGCGAAGCGCGGGGGTCTCTTATAGCTTAAAGCGCGAAGCGCGAAGCGAAGTGTGGGCTTTTGTAAACGAAGTGCACTATATAAAATAATATATTTATATATATGTAATAAGATACATGTGAACGCTTAGACATGCTAATTAATACTAATAGACTCAAAAGAAAGAACTAGGCTTATGTTTCATATTACTAAAGATATTAATAACTGGATAAAATCTAAATTTGTCCATCAACGTCTTCTTCCTCGCCAATATACTCCCACTCTTCGTCGGAATCAAGATCAAGACTCCTATTCTCCACAAATTCAATCTCCTGCTCCTCATTCTCATACTGAACATCCTCATCCTCGATCTCATCAATTAGATGCCGAGAAGATGATCCAGAATTCCTGTTATTTGCATTTGTCGCTCTTGATTGTGACCTTGATCTATATAGTGGATCTCTAACACCAGAAGCATTGTAAACATCATTATATGTCAAGCCATCTTCTTCACCGAAAACATAGTCATTTTCTAATTCTTCTCTAAGCCTTCCAGTTAGCCATTCATTACTTTCATCAATATCATTTAACAATATAGGATCAATGGTGTCTCGGAGTTCGTATCGACGCGTCAAAGCCCTGTTATACTTGACGAAGACAAGATCATTCAATTTCTGTTGAGCTAGTCGATTCCTTTTTTTGGTATGAATCTGAAAAATGAGCATATTATCAGGAAATTTATGAGTTATGACATGTATATTTAGAATTTTCAGACCTTAATTGTAAGTATTGTAAAATACTTACATGCTCAAAAACACTCCAATTCCGTTGGAGCAGGAGAAGAGATCTGTAGCCTGGGAGAGTTTCTTTTTGAGGATTTGTTGAAGACTTTGACGTTTTGTAGAGGCGGCTAGGTTTTAGAGTGTACATATGTATCCTAATGGGCTTTTAAAAAGGGCCCAATAAAGTAAAATAATAGCCCATCTTTTTAAATTATATTTAGATTTAGTAAAAATACACTTTTGCACAAAAGCCCGCTTTTTACCGCTTTTCTGCGCTTTGGGCTTCAGCAAAAAGCGCGCTTAAGCGTGGCTTTTGTATTTGCTCTGAGCTTTTTGTAAGCGAAGCCCAATGGGTCAGCTTCGCTGCGCTTAAAGCGCGCTTTTGACAACCATGCGTGGGTCCTTCTTTTTATCTATCTCCTCTTCAAAGGATCTCCTGATAAGATGTGCCATTCCAGTCTGTTGCAATTTATATGGAACATAAGAAGTATTAGGCTAATATGAGAGTAGCTTTCCTTTACGGCTTTATAAGTAGGAAAAATAAAATAAAGGGGAATGTTGTTTCCCACTGTTTTTATCTATACACGTATAATATAGATTTAAGTCTATTTAGTAAAATTTGTAGAATTTTGTTTGAGTTAAATCTCTTATCATTTAAATCTCCTACCAAAATATAAACACAAGAATTATTGAAATGTCTGACATCATAATCTTGGAAACACTTCAAATGTGGATGTTAACTAGGGCTAACTTCTGTCTTCTTGCTCAAACTAATGCAGAAGAAAGGGAACGCTAGCTAGATGATTAACCACACAGGTAGCGTGTGCAAGTTAGGTTGTGGTTGTATTGGCTGCAAGCGGAACGTAGGGGGGTAGGAAGGTTGAGTAAGGAGCTGACTTGTGAATATTCCCTTCTTTATACTTTGAAATAAGCCACCTACTTGTATGGATTAGCGTAAAATATGGCTACAAGTACCTACTATCTCCTTGATTTGGTGTATCAAAAGAAAAATTTTAGGATCACAAATACTTTTAGTAGGTATGGAATATTATTCTCTCTTTCATCTATGACAAAGGGCTGCAAATTCTGATCAAAGTGTCTTTTTTTTGGTTTGGGATCATTTTTTTTCGTACCGATCTTCTCAATTTGGTTATGAGCTAATATGAGCAATCAAAACTTTTCGTAAATAAGGATTTGTAATTATCTATCGACAAAGTAAGTGTAGTACATAGTATGTCTTGGAATTATAAGTCATAGTTCGGTTGCTGAAAAATCTTTTGAAGGGGTATCCCTCTGTAATGTACAGTTTGGTGGTTTGTAGCAGTGGGTTAGGGATTTCTTTCAGGGTTACGAATAGGAAAGCGCTTCCGTACTCAATACAATATAACTCCGAAGAGTTAGATATCTATATGTATCATCTTAGCTAATTTCTTCAATAAGTTAAAAGGTATTATTATTTTAACCGTTGGTCACTTTATTCTTGATTATTACTTTCCATCAATAAGTTAGAAGGTACTCCTCCGTCCCAAAAAGATTGACACACTTTCCTTTTTGGAACGTCCCAAAACTAATGAACCTATTATACTTACTATTTTTGAACACTACTTTTCACTATTACACCCACTACTTCTCCATTTTATATTCTTTTTTACACTATTACACCCACTACTTTCCTTCACTATCTCAAATCTATTATTAAATATTAATAGTTCCCACCACTTTTCAACTAACTTTACTCTTTTTCTACTACATTTTCTTAATCTCCGTGAAAATCAAAGAGTATCAAACAATTTGGGACGGAGGGAGTATTATTATTTAAACCCCTGGTCACTTTATTCTTGATTATTACATTCCACCACACTTAAGTAGCTCTAGTAGTTTCCGGAGTCATTAACAATTTTACTTTTTAATATGTAATATGGTGGTCGGCTCACTCTCACCTTCTCATGCGCATTGTGGTATGTTAGAGGTTCATTGCTCTTTGTACCTTTATTTTCCAAGAACAACCGTTAAATTCGAGTTTACGCTGAAATGGGAGCCCCTGCTTAGCTGGATCTATCTTTTCAGCAGTGATTGTACCAAAGGGTTTTTATATTCCTGCTTATTCATTTAAAATTTTTGCATCACCTTTTGTTGTGTGTGTGTGTGTTTTGTAAAAGAGGGGTAGAAGGGTTGGTTTTGCTTCTCTTCATCCTTCAATAGTTCAATGTATTTTTTTCTGGTTCATCCTCACATAAATACCTTCCTTTATTAACAGGCAATACCAAATTCTCCGGCTTGTATCGCTGAGCTACGTGCTGGCGATGTTATTATTAATTGTGATGGAAATCTTGTCCGAAGCTGCCTGGAGGTATTTTATCCTATGTTTTCTAATGGACCACTGAAATATATCTTTCCACTAGTTAATCCATATGCTAACAAATACACTAAATTAACCTGACAAGCATTGCTCATGCATAGATGTGAGCAAAAGGCTGTGAAGTGTGAACTTAAGGGTTGGATTTGGTGAGAATTTTGCTTTCATCTGGTAACGTGAAGTTTAGAATGCATTGCAGATTAGTGCACATATGTGCTGCTTGATATTCCCTGCGCCAAGCTGCGGATATGGTAATACTAGCCTAATCAACGTTCCGTGATAGCTCCAGTTTTGGAGCTTTGTTCTTGACCCGTCTCTGTACTTTTTGAAATTAGGACTGCATGTTGGTCTATTTTAGGTCAGGCCGTGGTGTTAGAACAAATGATTGGATTTATTTTATCACCCTCGATAGAATCATTTTACAAATTTGCCGAATTGAAATGAACTGGGATAAAATCAATATACCAAATTTGTCATAATTAGGAATCTTCTATTTCTATGAGGTGTGTATCTTATGTCACCATATGGTTATTTGTAAGATTCATAGATGGTAAACTTGGGGTCTTGATGTGAGGGATTGGTTGCTGGTAGTAGAGCTGTTGGTGATTTCCATTAATAAATGGTTTACTGCTTCACAAAGGAATGTTCTAGCAAAACCGTAAAACTGACTATCTTCTTTGATGAACAAATTTAAGGTGTGTTAATTAAGAGACAGTAGGAAACAATATACGTGGAAAAGAGCCCTCAGTAACAAGGAGGGAATGAAACCACCAACGTCACAAATCAATTCAACAAATATTAGCAACCTGCTCAACATTCTCTGAATCACAACCCTAGAACGATAACAAGTCCGGTACGATTGTTTTGGTTCACAAGTTTCATCGCAACCTCAAAGCTCAAAACCCACCTTGTGTCGCCGGGCACACTCCTGTGTAGGGGATGACTGAGGGGAGAAGCAGAAGGGTGCTAACCACCCGTCCGTACAGCTTATCATGTTCGATGCTATGACTAGATTGCAAGGAAGTATAGCCCCAATGCAAGATTGGACAAAACACACATAAACGATAAAATTGCAAACTCAATTAACTGTAATGTACTAGCCTAATGGGGAGGGGGTCGGGATTGCATAGTTGGTTAAGAATAGCTTGAAGGCTGAAGTGACGGTGCAGTTGGAAGAGAAGTACTTGCTTAATTATGTATGTTTTTTTTTCTTCAGAAGCTCAATGCTTCTGTCCATGATTTGTGTACTACTCATCATGGCAAACTCAACTTTGAGCCACTCAAAGGACCCTTTCATGTTAGTTGGTGATTTTCTGTTCGGCAGCCAAATCTTCTTTGTTCATTACCGAGTTATCCTATGGGTATGCCTGGACTAAAATTAATTAATATGTAAATTATAATAATTTTTGTTGAAACCTAACTTCCACCTCAAAAATGAGGATATACAATAGATGGAGATCAGTGGATCTAGGTGAAGGTTTTAGATGCTTGTTTTATAGTTTAGATCAGAATCGTGATTGAGATGGCTGGTCTGGTGGGGTATTGAGAATGATTGATGCAGGACAACGGGTCATAAAGCCCAAAGAAACAATATGGGAGCAGTATAATAGGCTTTGGAAGCCCATTTATTAGAATATTCTAGATATAGGAATTTTAGATTATTATATATAGGAATTTAATCATTGTAATTGATCAGAGTTGAATTATTATTGAAATTGAGAATTGTTTCTCTTTTGTTATGGGTTGCGATCCTAACAAATCCTTCTCTTCAGCGGTTGAGAAACTCTAGGGGTAACACTTTAGACGTGGATTTTCTGCGGTTAATCCACAAATATCTATCCTTTGTATAGTTTTTGTTCCTTAAATCCTTGTTATCAACCCCTGTCCTACATCAAGTGGTATCAAAGCCACCGTTACTCTACCCAACAACAGCACCACCAGCAGCCGCCTACAGCTCACCAGTAGCCCAACAGCCATCAGCAGCCGCCGCCAGCAGCGATCAACAGCCACCAGCAAGTCACCACAGCCGCCATCCAGCCACCTGCAGCCCCTTGTTCATCTACAAACCCTATCCGCACCAAAAAAATACTTATATACCGCCCTCAGCAAACAGACACCAACCAGAGAAGAAAATCAGAACAAGAGCAGTGAAGAAAACGAGAAGAAAGGTCACCAACGAGATATCTCAAAGACTATATAAAGATACATACATACACACAAAAAATCACAAAACAGCCCCTGCCCTTCCAAAAACAATTGCAGAACAGCTCCTGAACTCCCTGAAACTGCAGAACAGCCCTTAATTTGACACAATGGTTAATGCTGGAGAAGTAAACAGTCGTCTTGATAACATATTGAAGAAAATAACGAGAGGTTACAAAATATTGATGATAAAATTGAAGGTTTGACTTTAGAGATGCGAGATGTGAAGGCATCACTGAAGTTCATTACTGATAGCCTTCAAAACTTAACTGGTATTCGACAGCAACCGCAACCTCCGCCTCAATTGCAACTTCAACCCAACGTCTTAGAACAGAGAATAAATACGGTGAAACTTGAAGTTGCTGAGTTTCGTGGAGATCAAGAACCAGATGTATTCCTAGATTGGCTACATAGTGTTGACAATTTCTTCAGTGGTATAATCTGGCCGATGATAAGTGGTTTTTACTGCTTCAAAATTAAGAGGAATTGCTCGTATTTGGTGGGAACAACACCAAAGATTAGGATATAATCATGTGGCAAGATGGGAAGTCATGAGAGCTGCTTTGGTTCGTCAATTTAAGCCCGCGGACTATAAACAATGTGCTTCACTTCAGTTTACTGAGCTTGTGCAAGGAAGCAAATCCGTTGCAGATTACACTCGACAGTTTTATAGTTTGGCAGCACAATATGAGTTTCCGTGGGATGAAGATGTTCTTATTTCTATGTATCGACGAGGCTTGCATCATGATATTTCGAGAAAAGTAGCTAGTAGTAGGTGTTTTCTTTTGAAGGATGCTATTCAAATTGCACATTCAGTTGAGGATGATCTGAAATGGAGGAATATTGGGATGAGTTCATTTTCAAGCCCATCGAGGAGATCCTATTCAAGGTCAACAAACGGTTACTAGCAAATATAATCGTGCTCTAGTTTCATCACAAGGTAGCAACACTAGCAGATGTTTTAACTATCAAGGAATTGGGCATAAGAAGTTCGAGTGTCCTTCTCCTAAACAAAATAGCACGTCATAAAGGGTCAATGTGGTGGGAAAAGAAAACGATGATGATTTATATGTTGAGATGACTAAAGAAGATTTAGAGGCGGAGGAACACTTAGAGATTGCAGCTAATCTTGGTGTTATGCAGGCAACGAAGGATGTTGCAAATGATTCCCATGTACGACGCCAACAAATCTTTCACACTCGAGTTACTTGTGCTCTTAAATTGTGTACTCTTGTCATTGATACTGGGAGTTGTACTAATGTGATTTCGAAGATAGCGGTTTGTAAGTTGGGATTAAAAGTGGAATTGCATCCTAAACCTTATGATATAACATGGATAGATGATACGAAACTGCGTGTTCGTGAAAGGTGTTTAGTGACATTTTCAGTTGGGAGGTTTAATGATGCAGTGATGTGTGATGTTTTTCCATTGAAGCTTTGTGATGTCATTTGGGGCGTCCATGGCTTGTTGATCGAGATGCTCATCATGTTGCACGTGCCAACACATATACGATTGTTAAGAATGGTCGACGACATACTCTTACTTGTGCTCGTTTTCACGTGCCACTTGTTCAACGATCTTGGGTGCTCTCTCGTGCTTCTTCTGATTTTATTAACTCGACGGAGTCGAATTCTTTTCAGCGGTGGAGAATTGTTGCAGGACAACGGGTCATAAAGCCCAAAGAAACAATATGGGAGCAGTATAATAGGCTTTGGAAGCCCATTTATTAGAATATTCTAGATATAGGAATTTTCGATAGATTATTATATATAGGAATTTAATCATTGTAATTGATCAGAGTTTTATTATTGAGAATAATATATTGTGTTTTCTATACATACAAGTATATATAACTCTTGTGTCTGGTGTATTGGAGAAATATGGTCCCCTCGTACAAGGGGCCTGAGATATTTGGATAAAGCAGTTGTGGAATCTAGCGTTGGGAATTGGGGGCAGGTCATATAACTCGGCGTCAAATGTTATAGATCAATGCATGCAAGTAGTTGAAGTTTTCATCTTATAAAAAATCAGTGGAAAGTTGATTTGGTTCATAAACCCTCTGTTGGCTATTTTTATTTCATGTGTGGTATTCAACATCTTATGTAGTTGTGTGTCAATGAACGCACTTTACTTTAGTTGAGTTTTTATATTTTGACCGCGTGGTTTTATATCTGACATGGTCCTCTCTGTTGTTGTCAGCTTACTGAAGCATTGTGGGACAAGGAGGGTAAACCTGTTGAGCTGGTTGTGGTTAGAGAAAGTGCTGACGAACCATTGAGTCTCATGGTGGAAGCAGTGAAGACTAACCCAAACACATATCGGTAGGATCTCAACTTTTTTATTATTGTTTTTGTTATATTAGCTTTTACTGTTAGTTTGCCTGAGAACTATAAGCAAAGTAGATTTTGCTTTGAGTCGGCTTTTGTTGGCAATGTTTATGTGCCGGGGTTGGTGAGAGTGGAGAGAGATGGCTCCACCCATAGAAAATGAGTTCTTTCCATTTCCTTTCTTATAAGTGCCACATATTCAAGGTTTGTACACCAAAACTAATCTTCCCACAATAATTTCCCTTAACTTTTGTGATGCTTGTAGAGATGCATAAGTTTGGCGCAATATATATTTTACGTTTTGGTCTTTGATTTACCAGGTGGCCGGTTCCAGAGCCACGTATTGTGAATAATAATCCTCTTTTGCTTGCAACTCCATGTTAAGGTGCATCCTCCTGGGTTTATGCGGTCTTCAAATTTGCTAAAGTGGTGCACCAAGTTATAGTCGGCAGTGAAAGGTTTTATATGGTCTTCAAATTCGTTGTTTCCATGGTGCAGTATGCATGCCTTTTTATCGATAATTGAATGTTTTAGGTTGTATATATAATCTATTACCTTCTTTTCCCATAACAGTTCCACCCTTCTTCCTTTAGATACGATAGACAATGAAAGATATTTTATTTGGTACACAAGGTCCTTCGTGTAGGATATTTTTGTATCATGTCAAATCCTTAACTATGGGGGGACGCTCAAGACATTTTTTTTTAAGCAGCGGGAGCATATTTCTTACAGTACTCTCACAACCAGTGAGGCACATACCTTCAAGTTCTGATCATCAAAATGCAATCAAAAGTAAATGCAACGTTTTATAGAAATGGTGTCAAAAAATGTTCATTTAGCTGCAAATTGTAAAAAAAAGTAACATTTGAATGGAAATAGTCTTTTATTAGTATTCTTTTAAAGACAGTAGAATTTCAAATAAATTTATTAAAAATTGTTATTTTGGTAATTTCCCTAAACTCAAAATCTTCTTGATGCACAGAATAAATTTATATTACAAAGTGTTGTGAGATTATGTAAGGCGTGCAGTTGCAAACAGTTGATTTGGTTGCATATCGTATTTTTGCAAATAAGTTTGTATTTTCGTAAAAAAAATTGAAATTGGATATTTATGAAAAAACCCAAAATATTATAATTATATGTTTATTAACTCTTTCTCTCATTCAGTGAAATTAAATAAATTTATCTATACTATTATATTAAAGCCGAAACATTGAAAGTTTTGGTTTTCGGTTTGGTTATCCTATTTATTTTGATTTTCGGTTTGGTTAATCTAATTTTTAATTAATTTTAAATATAAAATAAAACAATTTTATAACATAAAACCTAAAGTAGAACTCCTAAGTACACCCAATCTCAATCTCTGAATATACAAATAATCGGTTGCAACACATACAGAACACTTACATAGCTACAACAGTTCAGTCTCACACGATGTCTAAGTTTGATAGGCACTCGACATGAAATCTAACTACAGAGTTAGCAGACCTCAAAATTATATTCTGCGTACAAACTGAACTCGATTCGAATAGTCCGTTCTACGGGTTATATTTATTTGTAAATATGAGTATATTAAATTATAATAAATTAAAATTAAAAACAATTAAAATAATAATTATATAAAAACATAATTGTAATATTAAATTAAATTTAATAAATACATAAAATATCGTATCTTTCAAGCAATTTAAAAGACGTTTACTTTTACTTGAACATATTACCCTTTACACACACCTAAAATATCGCATCTTCCAATCATTATTATATATTTTCTAATTAAAACACGTTACCTTTTAATTTAAAACATAATTTTGCAATCATAATCTTACAATCATTAAAATTTCTTTTCTAAACTAAAACATGTTACCTTTTAAATTGAAACATAATCTTGCAATTATTAATATATACCCAAAAATATCACAAAATATCTTTCAATCACCAATAAAAATATAAAATCAAAATCCTTATACAACGAATAATTACCGTTAGATTTTTAGCCAAAAAAATCAGAACCATTAAATCTGATGATTAAATATTTTATATGATTAAGTTACTTTACGAAACATTCAAGATTCGAATTTCATCAACCACGTATTTAAAAAAATTTATAATATAAATTTTAAATCATGCATATCATTAATTAAACTTATATACATTATTTAAATTTAAATTAAAAGAATTATTAAAAATAAATATAACATAAAATAAATTTATTTCATATAAAAAACCCCGTGCATCGCACGGGTTATAAGCTAGTATAACCTTATGCCTAAAACGTGCATATTACGTTATACATAACGTTATTTTCTATTTCATATCATTGTATTGAACATTGACACATCTATATTATTATATTAAAGCCGAAAGATTGAAAGTTTGTCGGTTTGATTATCCTAATTATTAAAATAAATAATGACATAATATAATTAATGGTAATTAGCTATTGTCATTTTCACATTTATTTTTAGTTGAAGATATTACATTTTATAAAAATATCAATTGTACCATATCTTCAAATCATTAATATTTTCTTTCTAATTAAAATACATTACCATTTCTTTTTAAACTAACCTTACAATCATTAATATATACCCAAAAATATCACACTATATTTTCAATTATTAATAAAATATATTAAAAATCCCGATACGTTGTTTATAATAAGAAAATATATTATAATACGTATATATGAGTATATTAAATTATATTAAATTAAAATTTAAAAAATTATTAAATTGATAATTATATAAAAACATAATTGTACTATTAACTAAAATTTAATAAATACCTAAAATATCTTATCTTTCAATCAATTTAAAAGACGTTTACTTTTAATTGAACATATTACCCTTTATACACACCTAAAATATCGTATCTTTCAATCATTAAAATTTCTTTTCTAATTAAAACACGTTACCTTTTAATTTAAAACATAATTTTGCAATCATTAATATTTCTTTTCTAATTAAATACACTATTCTTTAGTTTAAAACATAAATTTACAATCATTAATGTATACCCAAAAATATGACACGATATTACCATTAAATTTTTAGTAATTAATAAAAACCGTTAGATGTAATTATAACGTATATTTAATGATTAAATTATTTTACTAAATATTCAAGGTTCGAATCCCTTTTATTATATAAATTTTAAATCATGCAAATCATTTATTAAATTTACTTCAAATTTTATTAAATTAATATTAAAACAAATTTTAAATTAATGATTATATATAAAAACATTATTAAAGAATAAAATAAAATTTATAACATATCAAAAGAAATCCGTACATCGCACGGGTTATAAGCTAGTATTTTTTATTTGTAAATAAGAAAAATATGTACTGAAAATCGACAAATATTTTTTAGTTGTACTCAAAAATATATATTGCACATTTTGTTTCTTACTTGGTTTTAATTAGTATAATAGATATAATAAAGTAAAATTTTATATTTTATAAAAATTCTTAAAGTAAAATAGATATAAAGCCGAAGGTAATCTTAATGCTCGAAAGTAGGGGTAAATGGGCTATTCGAAAACTTTCACTTGGATCAACAACCCAAAAAAGTTTTCAAGTGTTTCGGTTAGGAGAGAGCACGGATCGGATCGGTGCGGGTTTATGATAAAACTGAAACCGAAACTCTTCGGATTTTAAAATCTAAAACCGAAACCGGCAGTTTCGGATTCAAAATTGTCTGGTCAGTTGCAATCGGTTCGGTTTCGGTTTTAAACCGTCTCAAATAAAAATGATAAAACCGACATATCTTACTTAAATAAAAAGTACGTGAAATTTAGAATTACATCCATAAAATATTTGTTCATCAGAACTAGTGCATTCTCACCAGAAACTTAATCAAACAGTTCCTGACGAAACCTTTTGCAGCATGTTCAATGGCATGGAGGATCAGAGACGGAATCAGGGGGCACGGGGTGGCGGCCGTCCCCCCAAAATTCAAAATTCTAAAAATTTAAAATTTTGTATGTATATAATTCAAAAAAAAATCGATTCGTCCCCCATTTTTAAAAGAAATTTCATTTAGTGCCTTCATTTTTTCAAATATTTTCATTTAATCCTCATTTTTTTTTACAAAAATCTTCATTTAGTTACCTATTTTTTTACAAAAATCTTCATTTAGTTCCCTACTTTTTGCAAAAATCTTCATTTAGTCCCTCATTTTTTTTAAAAAAAATTCTGGTCTAGAATTTTCCGATGACCATAAAATTTGGTTCCAATAACCAGAAAATTTGGTCACCCAATTTATATTTCTGGTTCCGTCCCTGTGGAGGATCACCCTGGTTTTTGGCCATGGCCAGAACACCACCAAAATTTTAATTAACTTCCTAAATTATACAGTATCAATCCCGTTAAACTCTTTCAGATACGACGCATGATCAATAATTCTCATCATCTTTTTCAATTTCTTGATTTTTTTTTTCTGAATTTGTAGACTGTTATTGTCTAGTGATATATTCAATTTATATATGCTGCAATGAAATATATAGTGCATATCTCTAGCTTCCAGTGACACATTATTCTAGCTTTGGTGAAAATCATGATTGTCGGCTGTTTGGGTTAACTATGGCATACTAGAAATAGTATTTGAACAAAATAGTATTTGAACAAACTGTGCTGAAACCAGTGACTGTGGTTTACTAAGGACAGAGCCCAAACACTCATTTCTAATTTTTTGCAATTATATTTCAAAAAATATGTGTATTTATTAATTGTAAATATCTATATATATATAATTTATTTATTTATTTTAATCGGATCGGTTTTGGGGTTTCTCGGATCGGTTCCGACAAGAAAACGAAACCGCATAATCGGATTTGGTTTTTAATTTTTTGGTTTCGGTTTCGGCTCGGTTTTGTACGGTTCGATTTTTAGCGATTTCGGTTTCGATTTCGGATTTTTTCAATTTTTTGTTCAACCCTAGTTTCGGTAGTTCAAGTATTTGACTGAAAGTTTTTTTGAGCTGGTGATCCAAGTAAAAATTTTCAAATAGTATAGTGATCAATTTGTCCATTTACCCTCGAAAGTAGAGGGATAAAAAAACTGGTTCTTAAACATGCTTGAAAACTGTTACTAAGATTCAGAAATACCATTTTTGAAGATTGGTATTGCAGTAACTATTTGAGATTAAACCCCTCAATGCTAAAAGTGTGATCATTTAGCAAATCAACTTTTTTTATTGAAACAAATCGTACTTGCATTACTTAGAAATTATCACTTTCGAGTACATGATTAATAAATGTAGGAGGAATGACAGATCACTCTCCATAACCTGACATGAAATTTGTGCAGCATTTGCAAGCAAAAGAACCACACAATTCGCATACCGACAATCGAACTACTAGCACTTGATCAATGTGCTTTAGTGATTTTGTCCAATAAATGACTTCTCGATCTTGACATGTATATATAAAATATAAAGATGTTGACATATTTAAATCACTGTAAAACAATTAAAAAAAAGGAAAGGTTATTACCCCATATCGACATGATTTTCTAGAGGCTATTATGATGTCTTCGTGTATAGCAAAAACATGAAAAATTATGGTCAAATAAGAGAACTACTGAGAGATATATAAATTATAATTAAAAATTTAAAATATACACACTGAAAATAGAAGAATAAATTAAGAATTGATATATTCCAAGTTGAAAAATGCAGAGGATCATAATGCAATATACTCCATCAGAAAAGTCTAATACAAATATGGGAGATAACAATAAAAACGTGTAACCAAAGTGAAGTGATGCATTAAATCTAAAACACATATTATCACTTTCAATTAAGGATGATGAAATAAAGATTAATTGAATACTCAAACATACACATCACAATAATGAAAGGGTGAAATTAAAATTTTAGCTTCTTTTACATACAAAAAATCCTATATAAGTACCTTAACGTATTTTGTTTGAATCGGGATGAATTCTGTATAACTGAGAGAATCTCATGCTTCTCTTTTTCTTAAAATCAGCTTTCTGCACAATTGCTTGTCATCTTGAATTCAAATTTGAGATCACGTACGTTATGGCTTAATGTGGGGATTGTGTTTGCTGTAAACGAACCAAACTGTTCATGAACAAGCTCGAGCTTGGCTTGTTAAGGGCTCGATTCATTAAGAACTCGAGTTCGAACACAAAAATGTGTTCGTTAAGCTAACGTGTGGCTCGAGCTCGGCTCAAAATCGTTCGGCTCGAGCTTAGCTCGTCAAAACTCGAAAAAATAAATAAATAAATATATATATATATATATATATATATTCTTATTTTTCATAATATTTCTCACATTTTAAGTTTAAAATTACAATCCAAATATCTAAATCGCGAATCTTTTTGGAATAATTGATTAAAATTTGAGATTAGGTTGATTCGAAACTAATAATTAATTGGGTCAAGTGGGTTTGAACCTTATTTTTTCATGTTAAATTTTACTGTTCACGAACGGTTCGTTAAGGGCTCGAGATCGGCTCTGCACGTTTTTGTTCGATAAAAGCTCGAGTGCGGCTCGTTTGTTAACGAGCTCGAACTCGAACACCTTTTTTGTGCGATAAGAAAGCTCAGCTCGGCTCGGTTCGTTAAGAAAAAAATTTAAACTTAACTAATTTAAGTCAAAACTCGATTCGGCTCGATTCGTTTACGGCCCTAATTTTACGTATACTAATTATTGTTTACAGAGCACACAAACGTGTTTGTATTTTACCCACACTCGTTGGATAATCCATAACCTGACCTGTTTGCCGATATTTTACTGGTAATTTACATAAATAACCTTAATTTTAAAAGGAGAATGAGGAAAGGGTAGGGTGTTTTGGTAAAATCACACTAGCAGGAATCAATCAATATATATAAAGGAGGATAGCGGGAGTTTAGGTGGCGCTCTAAGATCGTCTCAATCTATTTTTCTAATTTTCTAGAATTTTAGAATTTTAAACACTAATAAATACAAAAATATCAATTAACATATTAGAAGTAGAATAGGTGTTCGAATTTATAAAGGAGAAGAGTTCGAATTTATAGGGAAGACATATGATTAGAAGTTCTATTGTAAGTATAATAATTATTTATAAGGCATACGATTAAAAGTTCTGTAGAATAGGAGTTCGAATTTATAAAGAATAAGAATTCGAATTTATCGAAAACATATATAAATAAACGTTCTACTAGAAGTAGAATAGGTGTTTGAATATATAGAGCAAAAATATAATTAAATATTTTATAGAAAGTACGATCTTCTTAAATTATATATTTTTTATATAAGTTAATTATATTTATATTAGGAAAATTTATTCATAAATCCAATACTATTGTCATAAAAAAAAGTCACCGTATTTTAAAAAAAAAAAAAAAAAGAATTGATGTGTTAACATAATTCACCGTATTTAAAAAGAAAAGAATTGATGTGTTAACATAATAAAAGAACAATCTCATGCAAGAATCCTAAATAAATACAGGAGTATCTATAATATAAAGAGAAAATAAGATGTGTTTTCATTTTCTAAAACTCTAAAAATTTTAGAAAGTCTAGAGAAAGTATAAATTGGAATTCACTCTATTTTTTAGGTTTTGATTTTAAGGAAAAAAATTGTTGTTTAAGATAAGTATCATCAATAATATGTAATGAAGTTGGAATTTCGATCCCAAACGAGAGCGGCTCGAAACATATTTAACAGGAAGACGGCTCACTATAAAAGATTGTACTAGCTATTAAAATACCATATTGATGTTATAAATTTTATTTTATTTTTAGGATTTGATTTTTATGGATAAACATTATCATACAAGTAATATATGTAAAAGTTAGGTTTTTGGTCTTAACGAGAGAGCGGATCAATAGTAATAACCGTGTTTAACAAGAAAGCGGTTCATTAAATAAGACCGTATAAAAAGTGTTTAAATATATAATACATAAAATAAAATGGTTTATTGGAAGTAGAATACGAGGACGGTGGAGACGTTATATACAATTTTTTTAAAACTATACATCTTTTTTCCTAAAAATCCTTTATTTTAACTTTTTTATACAAGTTTATCTATAATATACAGAAAATATAAGATGTATTTTCATCTTTTAAAACTCTATAAATATTAGAAGGTTTAAAGAATATAAAAATTGGAATTTACTCTCTTTATATAGTGAAGTTAGAATTTCGGTTTCAAATAAGAGCGGCTCGAAACGTATTTAACGGGAAGAGGGCTCGCTAGAAAAGATTGTATTAGCTATTAGAATTTGATACTGTAGTCATAATTTTTTTTATTTTTACGGTTCGATTTTATGGATAAAAAAATATTATATAAGTCTTTATAATATATGTTAAAAAGTTGGGATTTCGATTTCAACGAGAGAGCGGCTCAATCGACAGAATCGTATTTAACAAGAAATTGGTTCATTAGAGAAGATTATTTAATTATTAAAATTTAATATTAATATTATAATATAACGTAAATGTATTGAATTTTTTTAAAAATAAAAATTGTAATGCCGCCGCGAAGCGCGGCTTTATCAACTAGTTTATTATAAAAGATAATCTTCGAATTACTAGTTTTATTATTAATGTTGACCTAATAAGTACAAAATCATTTGCAAAATATTTTTAATATATATACAAAATTAACAGTTCGATTATCGATTCTAATTTTTGAAATTTTAACCAAACTTCACGTTAGTTTGTTGAACTAATTTTGTTGACAATAAGTTTACGAGGAGGAAAATCCTCTTTCGAAAATTTGGGTTTTAATATTGAAAAAGTAATATGGAAATAAAAGGAAAATATAAATATCTTTTTATTTCACTTAAATGTAAAAGAATTCCTTAAGAGATAAAAGTAATATTATTAAGTTAATATTAGAAAATTATTAATTTTATAACAAGTTTAATGTGATTAATTACTATATCTTGAATATATTTTTTTTGTTAGAGTATCTTAAATATTTTTAATATTTCAAAACTTAAGAATTTACAATTGAGTTCTCTTTTCATATGATTTTCATATGATCTGATAGAATATTTTTTTCCCTCGTGTTTGTTTCGCTCGTATGATGGAATTAAACTATCTTTGTCATGTATTTTTTGAGGCGTTGCAACTTGCAACACAAAATTAAGGTTCCATAGATGATCAAAATATTTTATTTTTTTTTTAATCTATTTAACTAAAATACCGACAAAAATAACCATTTTGATCGGTAGTGAAGTATCAAAGGTGATACTCCCCACCTAAACTATCCTTGTCATGTGTTTTTTGAGGTTTTGCATGACAACATTAAGGTTCCATAGATATTCACAGCTACAACTAGATCACATAGGAAAGATTGGAATTAATCAATAGTCTTTTATATTTTTTCTTACTAAAACTTCTTCTTTTCCAATAGTATCGTGGGCAATTGTATTCAACAAAATAGTATCATAATAATTAATAATTGACTGATTACTTTTTACAACTCAAACATATCATCTTATTTATATCTTATAACTAATTTTTTTTCTTTTTTAAAAATATTACGGCCAATATATATATATATATATATATATATAATTATTATCAAATCATATCATTTAAAAATTTAACTTACAAAATTCATATCTTAAAAATTTATTCAAATTATTAAAAAAATCATATAATATTAAAGATCGCACGAATTTTAAGCTAGTTAATTTTAAGAATCGTTCAAATGAAAGCCACTTAATATGAGAAGTAATTGAAAATCAATAGCAAACAATGAATTTCTTTTAAATAAATAGATTTGAATATATAACCCCAACTAACTTAATAACAATAATTTCTTTTAAATAAATAAATTGATTTTAACTAAAATTGAAAATTTAAGATTAAATATAGTTAATAAAATAGATTATTTTTATATATTGTATAAAAATGGGTAAAAGGTCACTTTGCCTACTGTACTACTGTAAAATTTCCACTTAGTTTACTGTACTATTCAAGTCATCATTGTACTTTCCTTTTTTCCTCTTTTCCCCATCGCCATCTGTTGAAAAAAAAAATCCGTTTGTTTGACTAACGGATTGCTGAGTTGGCCTTCTAGTCACCACTCCACGTTGGCCACATCAGCAAAAAATAAACCCCTAAATTAACCCCTAAATAAACGCTAACCCAATCCATATATATGCAGCTACTCCTCATCTTTGCCCGCCAATCTTCCCGCCAAACCAAACACCATGGCAGCCAGCTCTGATGCACAATCCCGAATGCCTATGGAGACCCGAATGTCTGTGAAGACCTACTTGTGTGACTGCGAGAAGAAAGCAAAGCTCTTCACCTCGCGAACCGCGAGGAATCCTGGGAGGAGATTTCTGGGTTGTGGTCAACCACAAGGTACCCGATGTAATTTCTTCCATTGGTTTGATGTTGAAGCTGCTGGCAGGCATGGAGAGGTTGTAACTCAGTTGAATGATTGGAGGTTCCTTTTGGAAGAGAAGTTAGTCGTAATTGAAAGGAAGTTGGCAGATGCTGAGGAGAAGCTAGCTAGCTGGAAAGAAGCAACAGACAAGAGCCTTGAAGAGGAAGAATTTGATGTTGGGTCGAATGTGCTTTATGCTCATGATGGTTGTTACTGCTATGGCTGTTTTGATGTTTGAGAAAAAAATGACTTGATTTGGTAGGTTGGACTTTGTAATGTTAAAGTCTTTATTTTGTAATGTTAAAGCCTAAGCTTATGTAACCTTGCAAGTTGGATTTGTAATGCTTTTGATGTTGAATGCAATTCTCTATTTTTGTTATGCAAATGATTTGTAATGCAACTGAATTTTAACAATAACATAGAAAATCAACTAACAATACATCACCATAAGTTCATTACAAGCATTTAACATGAGTTCATTACAACCAAAAGTTCAGAACCAAAAGTCTTGAAACCAAAAGTGCATTACAACCAAAAGTCTTGAAACCAAAAGTGCATTACAACCAAAAGTCTTCAAACCAAAAGTGCATTACAACCAAAAGTCTTAAAACCAAAAGTGTATTACAATCAAGGTTGTGCCATCTCCTGCATCAGTGCCTCTCCCATGAGTTCATCTTCACCTGTATTGTTTTGTGCTTGGGCAGTCTCCCTCTCCTGGGCAACCTCTTCATCTATAGGGGTACTTCTTTTCCTCTTTCTCCCTGTGGTAACTGTGATTGGATCTGGACATTTCCTTATGTTATGGCCTGGTTGCTTGCAGTTTGTACAATGCATCACCCTCCCAATTCTAGACACTTGTTCCTTGCCTTTTGTAGTAGTTGTGGCCTTTTTTGGTTCCCATCTTCTTCTCTGTTTCTTGGGTCTTCCCCTCAAAGTCCTCACCATTGGTGGTGGCAAAATGGTGTCCCCCTCTACTTCCTCCCAAAAAGGTGGCCCTTGCAGAACCTCCAAGCAGTGTGAGTAGCATTGCATATATGTGGCCTTGGTGTAGTAATGTGACACATAGTCCATTACATTTAGCCTGCAACTCTGGATGGCACTCACAGCATGAATGCAGGGGATTCCAGTTAAATCCCACACCCTGCAAGAACATGTTTGGTTTTGGAGGCTGACACAGAACCCTATCCCTCTCCACTTAACTTGGTAGTTTTGCCTACCATCCCATAGAACTGTGCACTCATTACTATCCTTAATCACTCCATTTAATATCTTTCTCACCTTTGGTAGAAGGACAGTATCTTGATTGACCATTGCATCCCTCCTCATATGAATCCTTGCCATTACGAGATCATGGATCTCAGTAAGCATGTCAGTAATTGGCATATACCTTGTTCTCATAATGTATGAATTGAAGCACTCAGACATATTGTTCTCAGTTGAGCCTGTTTTTGAGTGAGTTTCAAAATAAGCCTTTGACCATACCTTGAGGTTCAAAGAACTAATCTTTTCATAAGCTGGCTTGGAGACCTTCTCCATCTCCCTCATTGCAGTCTTGAATCCCTGTGGATGTGTGGCATTGCAAGCAGCATAGAAGGCCTCTTTCAGTGGCTCTGTAGCACATATTCCTTGCAAGTTGGAGTACAAATGTCTTGTACAATTTCTGTGTTCAACATGAGGTAAAAGCTCCTTGACTGCATTCTCCAATCCCTGCACAGTCACAACCAAAAAATACCAAAAAATTATGATATGAGACAATGACAGCTATTATTAAGATAAACTGTGATAAGTTACAGAAATTCACCTTTTGCTGGTCAGATATCAATGTGTAGCCATATCCATTCCCAAGTTGAAGGTCATCAATCAACAAGTCCAAAAACCAGCCCCAACTATCATAGGATTCACTCTCAACCACAGCCATAGCAACATGATAAATACAGTTTGCGCCATCTCTTCCTACAGCTGTGAGAAGCTGTCCTCTACAAACAGTTTTCAAGAAGCAGTCATCTAAACCAAGGACTGGCCTGCAACCTTCTTTCCAACCCTTCCTCAACTCTGCATAACATACATAGAATCTCTTGAAGTGTGGTGGATCACCCTCATTTTCCCTTGTAGTGCATATCCTCACTATGTTTTCTCTGTTGCTCCTAAGAATTTCACCACCAAACCTCCTCAACAATGCATAGTGCTTGGCCAGTTCTTGTTGAACACCACTCAAGGCCATTTTCCTTATTCTGTGACACTTTGTAGTGCCCACTTCAATCTTGAGAACCCTCCTGAACTCCTCCTGCATCTCTTTGATTTCCAACTTGGGTTCTTCCTTATTCTTTCACCATACACCTAATGCAAGTACTTGCTTGTGGCCAACTTGTTTCTATAGGAGTAAATACAATTGTGCTCAGGCACTAGTGTTTTAATAAGTCGGACCTCATGTGACTCTACATAGGATGCCCAAAGAGAAAAAGTGCACCCTTTTGAGCACTTACTTGAATCATGTGCTTGTCATCCACAGCATACGTTAGTGCTCTCCCTTGACCAATTGAGTAGTCTTTCACAGCTGTTTTCAACTCTCTCTTATTAACAAATGTCATACCTAACTTCCACTTAATGGCCCCTCCAGATGTGGTAGGGTTAAATTTGGTTTTTGTAACATCTTTATGTTTACAACCCCTAGGTGCACGTCCATATGCATATGGTCCCTCCTCATCAGAGTTGTCTTCTGCCCCAACCACCCTCTCTATGTCTTCTTCACTTTCATAATCAACATCATCCTCATCAGTCTCTGAATCATCACCCTCATAATCTTCTTCACTTTCACAATCTTTATCAACATCTTCATCAGCCTCTTCCTCTCTTCTCAATTCATCTTCACTTTCATCATCTTTGTCAGCCTCTTCCTGTCCTCTCTCTTCATTTTATTTTCTTTTCAGCTCCTCTTCTTCTTTGATTTCTTCAGCTCTTATCTTCACTTCCTCAAATTCATCATCACTGTAATTCCCATGGAAATACAGAACTGGTTCACTAGCTTCATCACTGTCAAAATTGAGCATTTTGCCACCAATCCTCTTCCTAGCAGTTAGTTTGTACCTTCTACCAGGTGTGACTTGATTCACTCTAACACCCTTCACTGATACAGAACCTGGGCTAAGACACCCTTTCCACCAATCCTCTCTATCACCCTCATTCACACCCTCATTCACATTTCCACCATACCATAGATTATCATCATTATCCACATCTCCCCAGGGATTCCAATTCCATGAGTCCTCATGCCATGCCTCATCATCAACAGTGGGAGGGAATGGAGCAACAGAGCATTCATGGTACACATGAATTTTGCATACCCCAGTGCGCCTAGATGCATGCACCAACTCTCTAACATACTTGTCATCAGTCAATTCTCTAAACCCATGATCTGGAGTTACCCCATCCCTCATAAAAAATAGTCTATCTCCATCCTTTACCACATCTTTCACCTTCCCCCTAATCCAATTCACAGACAACTTCGAAGTCTCTACCCGCTTAAATCTCTTACATTTAGGCCCTGCATACTGGTACGCAGTTGTGGTCATGAAATGGCCACCATAGTATACAACTACGTCACACACCCTACAAGAATAACATTATACTTAACATTTACCCCATTTCTAACACATAACAAACTAGTAAATTAAGAAAATCAAGTAAAGAAAGTGGAGAATGACACATAACACATAACACAGAGTGTCACTTACTTTCGAACCATGGTATGTAGTCGGAGAATGAAAGTGAAGAACAACAATCGTATGTAGTCGGAGAATGAAAGTGGAGAAGAGCAATCGTCGTCTGAAACTTCTCGAATGGTGTATGTAAGTAAAAGTGTAAGTACTTCTCGAATGGGCGTGGTTTTAATTAGGTTAGGTTTTATTTTGGGTTTAATTGGGATTTATTTAGGGGTTTATTTTGGGGTTTTATTTTGCTGATGTGGCCAACGTGGAGTGGTGATACGAAGGCCAACTCAGCAGTCTGTTAGTCAAACAGACGGATTTTTTTTAACAGACGGCGATGGGGAAAAGAGGAAAAAAGGAAAGTACAATGATGACTTGAATAGTACAATAGGCTAAGTGGAAAATAGTAGGCAAAGTGACCTTTTACCCGTATAAAAATACTCTTGGTAAATTGATCTAGGTAAAACCCGACTGTATTAGAGCATCTCCAAGGATGCACACCCCTTACCAATTTTAGGGATTTTCTTCCGAAAAACACTCTCCAACCACTTCTCCCCTTCCCAATATATTTTAGGGGAGAGAAAATAGATCCCTACATGTGAGGATCCAAATATCAGCCCCTATCTTTCTCCACGTCATGTGCTCCCTTTCCCATTGGTTGGTTTATTTAAATTTCAAACTTCTAAATTTTAAAAATTAAACTTTTAAAATATAGGGTATCTATATAGGAATTATGATTGGAGTGAAATATCATTTTAATTTTCTATATTATCAATAATCCTTATTTTAGGAGTTAAGGAAAAAGTGCATACTTTGGAGATGGTGGTTAGAACTTACAACTTACATTTTTCAAAAAAAAAAAAAAAACTCACAACTTACAAGCAACACAAACACAGGGGAAGAAGCGGCGGCAGGCGGCTGTGTTTAAGGTGTCAGGTGTGTACTCTCTCTCTCTCTCTCTCTCTCTCTCTCTCTCTCTCTCTCTCTCTCTCTCTCTTTCTCCTCCCCCCCTCTCTCTTTCTCCCTCCTCCCTCTCTCTCTCTCTCTCTCACTCTCTCATACATCTTCTTAATCATTAGCTAAAAATCAACACTCGGTAATTATCTTTTATTAATTGTATCGAATGAATGTAATTGATGCAGAGTGTAATTCTTAAAGTAAAATAGATATAAAGCTTATGGTAATCTTAATTCGCGAAAGTAGAGGGGTAAAAGGGAAAGTAGACAGCATTCAGCCCTAACCACTCGGATATCTTCTGGAGCAGCTGTTTGGTATGATTTCTAATTTCAACTTGACATTGTACAAGTAAAACTATGTGTATATATGTGTGTATTATCATTGGACGTGATATGTTAGATTAGTTCGATCATAACATAGCCTGCTTGTTTAGATTTTTCTTGTTTAATCCCTTTCTTTTCTACAAATAAAACTTTCCAATTTTATATCTATAATTCTTTCACAATGTCTGTAATGAAGGTTTTGTGTTTGATGATTGCGATTGATAGGTCCATAATTAATCATATTTTTAATACCTATTTTATGTCCGTTTTCGTAATTTTATTAATTAATAAATTGTTTTATTTTGTTTTGTAGGAAAATAAATAAAAACAGATTTCTAGCAGGAAAAGGTGCAAAAAGGGAAAGGAGGTGGAAAATACTTGAAGAAAAGGAAATTGGAGGAAAAATCGATTACTTATTGGAGAAGAAAAGGAAATTGAAGAAATTATATTCAAGATTGGATTGTAATCAAAGGGGCCAAACCCAATATTTTCCCCTATATATATGGCCTTCTCCCTTGTAATTTGAGACACCTAGAATTTTATAGCTCTTTATTTTATTCACTTTATACTCTCGTTGTTGCTTCCAGAATTTTATATAAGTTTAATACGTAATTGTTGCTTCCATCTGCCTCGATTTGTTTTCTTATATATTATAGTTAATTGTTTTCGTTTCTTTTACTTCCTGTTGCTGGCCACTACCATTCACTTTTTAAGGTTAATTAAGTATCCTCGTTTTAGTTGTCCAGGTAATAGTCGTAGGTAGGTAATCATTAGTTTATTAATAATATTAGTTTATAGAGTCATAAATATTACAAGTTCTAAATTTATTTGTCTCGATTATTTAATAATCATGTCTAGCTAAATCTTTTACCCTAGGATGAAGATGAAGTTGATTTAATTACTTTTGATCTCTTCTCGTTCCTATTAATTGATTCTCATAATTTTTCTTGGTGCTTAATTATTCAATTGACAAAGTGATTTTGATATATTATTGTTACCGGATTTGTTTTTCATAGCCTATGCTTGCTCCTTGAAGTTTTGATAGGTTATTGTTAGATAACAAGTTTCATAGTATATGCTTGTCTCGTTGATTGATATATCTTATTTGTGAAGAAAAGAGGATTGATTTTAGGGCGAGTTGATATTAATTGTGATTGATTAACGGATTCGGATTCCTAGGTTTTCCATATTATTTGATAATCTTTGTTAATTAGTTTAATTAGGTTAATTAAAACTCATCTCAAACCTATTTGTCTAGTTCGCCTGATTTAATTATTAAGGTTTTGAAAATTCATAGTCTCTGTGGATCGACCTGTATTTGCTACAATTAACCACTGTGCGCTTGCAGTTATTTTACACATCAAGTTTTTGGCGCCGCTGCCGGGGACTATTGGTAATTTTCTTTCCTTGATATTAATTCTTCGGATTAGTTTCTTGTTTTCTTTTGTTTGTTTTTTTTAGGGAATTGTGAAGCGGAGAAAAGCTTGGACAAGAAGATCGCTAGAAGGCCTCGCTGTCTCTTTTGAAATTTTTAGAAGCGCTTTTCGGTATTCCGTATCACCTCTCTCTATTTTTCTTTCTTTCTCATTATTAAAAAACACAAAAAAAAATTAAATATTCAAAAAAACCCAAAAATATTAGTTAGTTAATTGTTTGTTTAAAAACCAATTTGCTGCATCATTCATTCTCTCACATAGGATCACATCATCTAGATTACACGTAGTGTAGTGCATCCATAAGTGTTTATTTTCTTGTTCTTTGTGTGTTGCATCATTCAATCAATCTTAAGGGTGCCACCCAATTACAAGATAAGGTGAGGGATTTCATCACCCTTTCCTTGGCCCACAAATCATTAATTCGTTCATCTGCATACCCCTTTTCCTTAATAAAACTAAGTAGACGTTAGCCCCTAGGATCTCACGCTCAATTAGGAAGAGAATCTAGGAGGAACAAATCACTAAGTATTCTTTCGTTTGGTGTCTAGGCAAGCGTGACGCTTACCTGGCTAATTTGGATTGGTGTCTAGAAAGGTGTTTAGCCTCTTGGCAATGCTTGCACCTGCCTGGCCAGTCAGGACGAGTGCTTTTTGAGTTGTGACTTTTAGTAGTATCTTATTGTTAGGAGCAAGGTCTAGATTTTTTTTAGGATAATATAGATTTTTCTTTTTAATTTTCCATTTTTTTTTGGGGTTTACTTATAGTTCTTGTCTGCTACGTGACTAATTGTTTACTTCTCTTGTATGCAAAGTGCTTGGGTTCGAGACACTACATCTAGATTAGTAAGACAAACCAATCTGTCATCTCCTAAAGTAGTAAGGCAACTTGAGTTCTCTTCACCCACTAGAATTGAGTTAAAAGAATTAGAAGTTCAACCTATAGTCATGGCTGTTTCACTTAAAGACCGTTGTTACCCCGCTCGTACCGCTCAACCCTCATGCATAGTCTTACCCGCAGTAACCGCGAATAACTTTGAAATCAAACATCATAACATTAGCATGTTACCTAGGTTTGCTGGGGTAGAGGGAGAGGATCCATATCTTTTCATTCGAGAGTTTGAGGAAGTGTGTGCATTACAAAAACTTCAACAATTGAGTGAGGATTCCATTAGGCTCAGGCTTATTAATTTTGCTTTGAAAGAAGATGCTAAACAGTGGTTGTATAGTCTACCCGTTAATTCTATTTCCACATGGGAGGGATTTGTTGCTATCTTTCTAAAAAAATATTTTCCAAACCATAAGGCAAACAGACTTAGGAATGAAATCAACCAATTTCAACAAAATCGGAATGAGTCTTTTTGGAAATATTTTGATAGATTTAAAAAGTTGTTGTTTAAATGTCCTCAACATGGTATAGAAAAATGGAGACTTTGCAAAATTCTTTATGAAGCCTTAGATAGCCAAACCACTGCTTTGTTAGAGTCTATGTGTAATGGTAAGTTTATGGACAAAGATGAAGATGAAGCTTGGCAATTTTTTGAGGAGTTAGCTGAAAGAACAATGTTGTGGGAGTCAACTAGGGAACCTAATCAAGAAACTGAAAAATCTAACTCATCTAAGGGCTTACACACAGTTGGTAATTCTATTGCAACCGAAGCTAAGTTAGCTACACTCACTAGACGTCTAGAAGCCTTAGAAACCAACAATGCGTCCTCTCAAATGTCTCTCTGTGCAAACTGTAGTTCTCCTAATCATGTGGTAGAGAATTTCCCTGAAATTGAACAAGTCAATGCAATGTTTCAACCTAGAGTTAGGAATGATCCTTATGCACCCACATACAATCTTGGTTGGAAGAGTCACCCAAATTTCTCATGGAACCAAGGTCAATACAATCAGTATAATCAAAACCCTCAACCTGCTTTTCAAAAGCCCAATCCTGGTCCATACCCAACTCAAAATCCTAATTCATATCCTCCTCAAAATCTTGGTCATTATCCAAACTCAATCCCCTTGAATCCTCCTGGTTTTAGCGAATCTGATAAGAGATTCAATTCTTTAGAAAAGAGTATTGAGGCGTTATTGAAATCTCAAGCTAATCTAACTCAATCTCAACAATCTTTTATGCAAACCATGACCCAAGATAGGCAGTTAATAAATTCCAACACTCAAGCCATATCTAAGCTAGAGGTCCAAGTCAGTCAATTGGCAAACACAATCAGTGAGAGAGAGAAAAATAGATTTCCTAGTCAACCCGAGACTAATCCTAAATTTCATCCAAATCTAAAGTCTCATGAAAATGTAAATTCTGTTATCTCTCTAAGGTCTGGTAATCAATTCAACAATCATGATGGTGTCAATACTCAAGAAGAAGATAAGCTAACATCTGAACCAAATCCTTTACTCTTGAATCCTAGTCTTAAGCAATCTTCAAATTCCGAGAGTTCTGAAGTAGATAAAGCTGATGAGTCATCACCATCTGATGAACCACCTTCGAAACCCCACTCTGATGTGTCTAATGAAAAAGTCTTTAAGCCGAAAGCCCCGTTTCCTCAAAGACTTACTTCAAACAAACAATCTGCTCAGTTAGATAAGATTTTGGAAGTCTTTAAGCAAGTCAAGATTAACATTCCTCTTTTAGATGCGATTCAACAAGTTCCCTCTTATGCTAAGTGTCTAAAAGATTTATGTACTCATAAAAGAACCACTCATGTTCCTAAGAAAGCTTTCCTAACATCTCATGTTAGCTCTATTTTGTCAAATCAAATCCCTGTGAAGTATAAGGATCCTGGTTGTCCTACCATCTCTTGTGTCATAGGTGATACTTTCATTGATAAAGCTTTACTCGATCTAGGAGCTAGTGTGAATCTTCTTCCATTATCTGTCTATCAAGCCTTGGGTTTAGGTGAACTTAAGAAGACTAGTGTCACTCTTCAGTTAGCTGATCGTTCTGTTAAAACTCCAAAAGGTATAGTGGAAGATGTGTTGATTAAGGTTGGTGATTTTGTATTCCCCGTTGATTTTGTTGTTCTAGAAACCGAACCAGTCAAAAATCTCAAAAATCAAATTCCTATCATTTTAGGAAGGCCTTTTCTTGCTACCTCTAATGCTTTGATTAACTGTAGGAATGGTTCGATGAAACTCACTTTTGGTAACATGACGATAGATCTTAATGTCTTCAATGTAGGAAATCAACCTAATGAGCTTTTTGAACAGCCTGTAGGACTTAATGTGATAGATGAGGTTGTTTCATGGTCGAATCTTGAGGATAGTGCAATTGAGTCTTTTCTTGAGAAAGATGTTTTCTTAAAGTATGAGAACAATAAAGAACTTCATGAACTTTATAGGAGTTTTTCTTCTGATGAGATGTTAGATGAATTGAATGCTCTTTGTTCTAAGTATGAAACTCAACTCGAGGATAGTTCTTTTGATCCTAGGTCTGTTGTTAAAACTTCCGTTGGTGAGCCACCCACTTTTGTTCATAATCCATCTTTTTCCATTCTTGATCAGTCTTTGATAGTTGATAATGAAACTCATCATGTTCTTTCTAGTGACTTAGTTCATAACCAAGAATTTCAAGTGATCAATCTGCTTAAACAACATAAAGAAGCGTCTAATTGGTTTATGAATGATGTTAGTGGTATGAGTTTTATTCTGGTATATGATCATATTTCTCTAGTGGATAATGAAGTCTTTGTGGGTGTGTTTCACATGTGTGTTGATTGTGTTATGAATGTTATTTTCCCTCGATCTGGTATTGGTTAGTATATCTGTTTCGTAATGTATCTCCCATATAGTCAAGTTTAGGTATGGGGGAGTGTGTGTGAGTGTTTCTTTTATATGTGTCTGTGTTTTATGTGTGTGTGAGTGTTATAGGTAATAATGTATCTCCTCATGCCCTTATCAGGTATTCTCGTCCTTTTCCTTTGTCATTTTTCTCTCATTTGCATACATTGAGGACAATGCATGATTTAGGTATGGGGGAGGGATTTAGTAGTATTATTTAAAAAAAAAAACCCAAAAAAAAAATGAAAAATGAAAAAATACAAAAATAATTCTAGCCTTGTGAAATGATTACTTGTTATAAGTTGGCTTGATGCACCCTTACATGCTATAGTACTCTTGTGTTTCTGAAGCTTTTGATTGAGAAGTGATATGCTAAGTTCTTGTGCACACACATACACTAGCAAGTTGAAACTAGTAGACTTATTGAATGTTGTAAGTAATTAAAAGGACATGAATATGTGCAAGAAGATTTGGTTTCCATGCTTTGAGTACAATTAGGTGCATTAAAGAGATTTTTGCTTGGGATTGATTATGTTTTACCACCAAGTGAGATTTTGAGCCTATATGCATATCTTTTGCATTTTATATTCGTTTGCTTGAGTGTCCACATGTTGTTTGCATTGCTAGCACTTGTTTGAGACCTTTCTTGAAATGCATGACATTATTTGATGATAAGATGATAAAGGCATTTAGGAATAACCAATTATTATCCAAATTACCACACCCTTTACATATGATCAATTAGTTACCCCTTTGAGCTTAATCCTATTTTTTCGGTGACACACCACATTACTTGCCTAGACCTTTTTGTTGTGCAGCCTTACGTATATTTGATCCCATTTGTCAAAGGCTAGTAGGAAGTTGAGGGAGTAATAAGGTGTGTGAGATGGGGTTTACTTTTGTTCATTACTTTTTGGGAAATATTGGGTTTTGTTGCTTACTTGTCAGTCGTTATTCAATAAATTCTTGAAGAAGGATTGTGGTTTCTTATATATTTATATTATCTATCTTAGCTCTCCAGAAAAAAAAAAGAAAAAAAAGAAAAAAAAAAGAGAGAAAAAAAAATTGAAAAAAAAATCATATGAGAGCATAATTATGTTTCTGTGTTTTTGAGATCCTTCTTCATTCGACTAGTCAAGCAGTTTGTTGGAAGAAAATTAGAAATCCATGTATGGGGAGGATGTATGTTGTTGTGTATGATTTATTATGGTTCCTACTAGCTTTTGACACTTCACCTTATTTGGCCTTACTTGACATACCTTGTCCTTAGCCCCGTTACAACCCAAATAAAAGACCTTTTGATTATCATCATTAATGTATGTTGTGTTAAAGTTAGATTGATACCAAATGTCAAGCATGCTTATGATTTTGTTGGAATTGAGTGATACACTTACCCTTGTTCTTGAGTGAATATTCTTTTGTGAGTGAAAGGTGAGTTATTGCTTGTTTTGTGCATATGAGATCCCAAGTTTTGACTTTAAGGTGTACTCTTGTGGGCTTAGCATGGTTACCAACTTATTTTTACACTTGACGTGGACTTCTAATGACCGCTGCATATTTCTTTGAGTAGACTATGTGAATACTTGCACCTTACACACCAAGACATTGCAAATTCACTTTGATTTCTTAAGTTGATGTAGCATGAGATGACTTGTATGTGTGGTGTTGCATTGAGCAATCTTTTACATGAGCTAGATGGATTTTGTGGGTACATTCACTATAGGCCCTCACGAGACCTCACTCGTCCACTAGGGCTGCCTAGGGGTTTAAAGGGCTTGTTGCATATGCCAAATGCAACCGTGATCACCTACGGAAGTGGTATTATATATTTAGGTAGTATTTTATTATATATTTTTCTCGAGGACGAGCAAAAGATAGGTATGGGGGCATTTGATAGGTCCATAATTAATCATATTTTTAATACCTATTTTATGTCCGTTTTCGTAATTTTATTAATTAATAAATTGTTTTATTTTGTTTTGTAGGAAAATAAATAAAAACAGATTTCTAGCAGGAAAAGGTGCAAAAAGGGAAAGGAGGTGGAAAATACTTGAAGAAAAGGAAATTGGAGGAAAAATCGATTACTTATTGGAGAAGAAAAGGAAATTGAAGAAATTATATTCAAGATTGGATTGTAATCAAAGGGGCCAAACCCAATATTTTCCCCTATATATATGGCCTTCTCCCTTGTAATTTGAGACACCTAGAATTTTATAGCTCTTTATTTTATTCACTTTATACTCTCGTTGTTGCTTCCAGAATTTTATATAAGTTTAATACGTAATTGTTGCTTCCATCTGCCTCGATTTGTTTTCTTATATATTATAGTTAATTGTTTTCGTTTCTTTTACTTCCTGTTGCTGGCCACTACCATTCACTTTTTAAGGTTAATTAAGTATCCTCGTTTTAGTTGTCCAGGTAATAGTCGTAGGTAGGTAATCATTAGTTTATTAATAATATTAGTTTATAGAGTCATAAATATTACAAGTTCTAAATTTATTTGTCTCGATTATTTAATAATCATGTCTAGCTAAATCTTTTACCCTAGGATGAAGATGAAGTTGATTTAATTACTTTTGATCTCTTCTCGTTCCTATTAATTGATTCTCATAATTTTTCTTGGTGCTTAATTATTCAATTGACAAAGTGATTTTGATATATTATTGTTACCGGATTTGTTTTTCATAGCCTATGCTTGCTCCTTGAAGTTTTGATAGGTTATTGTTAGATAACAAGTTTCATAGTATATGCTTGTCTCGTTGATTGATATATCTTATTTGTGAAGAAAAGAGGATTGATTTTAGGGCGAGTTGATATTAATTGTGATTGATTAACGGATTCGGATTCCTAGGTTTTCCATATTATTTGATAATCTTTGTTAATTAGTTTAATTAGGTTAATTAAAACTCATCTCAAACCTATTTGTCTAGTTCGCCTGATTTAATTATTAAGGTTTTGAAAATTCATAGTCTCTGTGGATCGACCTGTATTTGCTACAATTAACCACTGTGCGCTTGCAGTTATTTTACACATCAGCGATCGATGCCCTACTACTAGATAGTTCTTCTTTATATTGCCTAATGCGTTGGCATATTCATGCTCCATCCAGATTTTTGTTTTTGTAAAAATGGGGACCAAGGTACTAACCATAGCAGAACGAGGCAAATTTTATGAGAATATGCGTGGAACCATTGTTTGTATCCGTGACAAGAAGAAACGTGACCTCATTGGTGGTGGGGCATTTTTAGTAGTTGGTTCAAGTCAATTGGTGTTGACTGCTGCCCATGTTGTCTTGTAGACAATCATGAAGATTTGTATATTGTCACGTTTGATAAACAGCCACTTGATGTTCAAGTAAAGCATTTAGACTTGAAAAGAGATGTTGCATTGCTTGCTGTTGTGGGCCAAGATGACGGGTTCGAGTGTGCTGACCTATGCGAAACAAATGAGCTGACTGTAGGTTCAGAAATTCATTTTATTGGTCATCCAGGACAACTAACTTTCACATACAATATTGGTAACATCTCTTGTGCAGAAAAAACTTATGATAACTTCTATGATGCTTCAGAAATAGATAAATATCCCAGCTTGAAGGTTCAGGATAGGGTAGATGACTTCAGTGGGCTTGCTGATTCACTAAAGTTAGTTCAAGTCAAGAATATGCATGGTGGTGGTAGGTTTGGTGGCACCGGGGCGCCATTTTTGGATGGTGATGGCAATATAGTAGGTTTGTATAGCTTCAGTTTCCAAGATGAAGATAATGCTATCCATGTTGCCGACGTCAAAGCAAGCATTGAGAATTTTATCCGTAAAGAAAAGAGCAAGGGCAAAAGAGAAAAAAACTAGAAAAAGGCTAGAAGAGAAAAAAAACTAGAAAAAGCTGGAAGAGCCATACATTATTATGTGTTATCAAAAGTAGGATATATTACTAGTGCGAAGTATATTGGATGTTTAGTATGAATCCTTATGGCATGGGGATCTATTCCCTGATGTATTGTGCTGATATACTTGTTCACTTCATTGTATAAATTCAACATTTTCTTTGCTCATCGTTTCTATGCTTTGTGATGTTTTCTATGGTGTCTGTGGCATTAATGGAATAATGGCAGGATTATAACTAGATAGTGCAGATGAGATGATACGGGATAAAAGGACGTAGTTTCTCTCATCACTCTGTTGATATAGATTCTTCTGAGAAATATGTTATTAAATTAGGATATATTGCCTTGAATGTACATTTTACAACAATTAGGCTATACTGATGTGTGTCTCGGGATGTTAGTGTCGATCCCTCACAATTTGCTATTCTATGTGAAAAGCCAATAGGCACTGATCTTTTCAGATTTAGCATCATATTCATATGTAGGGTTAATAGATTAACATTGTCTGGTGAGGTTGATGTCCACCAGTTGTACAACCATGGTGATTTGGTCAAATTTGTTTAGATTTGCACGTATATGTTTGTCTTCTTCTCTTTACTCCCTAATCTTTAATCTTTTATAATTGATTGTACAAAGCACCCGAACTTTGTGTTCTTGCAGCCTGTGTCCTGTTCGCCTGGTCAAGTCTCTGTCACATACTATATTAGTATATCACTGTCTGATTCTTCTTTACTTAATTTCATATATGTGATCATGTCTCCTTGAACTACTACTTGATAAGCAATTTCATTATTTTGCATTCGGACATCCTCTTTATCTAACAGATTGTGTGCTCATGTAAATCATTCCTGCAATCTGTTTAGCTCTTACCAGCGGGGTGAATAAGGCATCAGGTTTTTGATACCATATGTTAACAAGCTCATGTGTATTTACGTTCCATCTCATTATATATAATTATATATAATGAGAGGGAACCTAAGATAGTAAATTTCCTGAGATATATGTATTTTATATGTAAATATGGGATTGATAATTTTGTAAAATGAAGATTTGTTTAAAATTTTACTATTTAGCCCTGCGGGGCCCAATAAATATTAAAAGATTTTATTCATATCTCAGGAAAGTTACCTGATATATATCCCAGTTTCCTTATTCTTATATATAATTACATGTGCAAAAATGAGTTTTTACGGAAATTAAGCTAGTGCATATATAAAGGTCTCCCTCTCGATTTAATCGATAGCTTAATCTTTTCTAGGAAAAAAAAATCAATACTTTGTGATTATCTTCAATTTAACTTGGTGCTTGATGTATATAGTGCTGCTTACTGTAGTTGAAATGAAGGTTTTGCAGATTTGGATTTCTACGTTTTGTCTTAATGATATCTTGTTGTAAACCGGAAAAGCTGATGATAAGTTGTAGTAATTAAGGGCCTGTTTGGCTTTTCATTTCCTACCCAACTTATGGCTTATAAGGCCATAAGTTCTTATGGGGTGTTTGTCAAAATAAGTTTTAGCTAAACTTATGACTTATAAGTTCATAAGTTGAATGTTAGGAATTCTTAACTTTCAACTTAGAGCATCTCCAAGGGTGATAGTCATAATTGTTAGCTAAAATTATAAAAATAGATGATTATGTAAAATTTGCTGAACCTGTAAGCCTGTGTGCTCCAGTGGTATTAGCTATAACGGTTAGTTATATTTAAAAATATATTATTTTATTATTTTTCAAATTCTAACGATTATATTTTTAGATATTATTTATTTATTGTAGATAAAACTCATAACTAAACTTTTTCTAAATTCAATAAAATAAAATTTTTATATAAATATGTATATTAAATAATTAATTTAAATAACTTTATTATTTAAAAATATGTTATTTTATTATTTTTAAATTCAATAAAATAAAATTTTAATACAAGGATATATGTTATTTGATTAAATAAAATAGTTTTAATAATTAAAATAATTTAGGATGAAGTTAATTGAATAAATGTATATATGTACTAGCAGGAAAGAAAGACAATGACGTGGAAAATTATAGATGACCATGAACGGATCAACAAATATAGAAAACATGTAACCTGTTATCTAAAATTATTCCTAACAGCTGAGTGCATTGGAGAAGCCCATTTTTTACATATTAGGTATAAATGTAAGCCACGTAGGATTTTTTGCTAACAGGTGACCAGGGTTGGAGATGCTCTTATAACTTATAACTTATTCTCGATATACGTAATATATAATATCCTTCAAATCTTCAAAACCATATATCTCTTGATCCATTCATTAGAAAATTGATATTTATATATCAAATTTCCCTATTCATTGAGATCTGTCCATTGATATCCATTGTTATATATAAAAAAACAAGTATTTTGAAAATTATAAAAAAAGTTAACTTATAAGTTCTGATTTACCCAAACAGTCTACTAATTATAAGTTGTGATTTATCAAACACTCTAATCTCTACTCTACTTATCACTTATATGACATAAGTGCTTATAAGTCATAAGCTACTCATTTTAAGATACCCCAAACATACACTAAGTGTCTTTTTGGCAACTCTGATAAGCCACATATCTGGCAAGTAAGTTCAAGAGAGCTTAACCGCGATGGCATCCAATTAATTCTCTACTTAACAACTTATATCATGAAAATTAGGAAAAAAAAAAAAAAAACAACTTATATCATGACCAGCTTATAATCCGTGTGATGCACGGATTTCTTTTGATATGTTATAGATTTTTATTTTATTCTATAATTATGTTTTTATATAATCATTAATTTTAAAATTTAATTTAATAAAATTTGAAGTAAATTTAATAAATGATTTGTATGATTTAAAATTTATATAATAAAATTTTAAGTTAAATATGTGGTTGACGGGATTCGAACCTTAAATATTTAGTAAAGTAATTTAATCATTAAATATAGCTTATAATTACATCTGACAGTTCTTATTAATTATTAAAAATCTAACAGTAATATGGTGTCATATTTTTGGGTATACATTAATGATTGTAAATTTATGTTTTGGGTATATATTAATCATTATAAAATTAGTTTTAAATAAAAAAGGTAACGTATTTTAATTAGAAAGAAAATATTAATAATTTGAATATATGGTACGATTGATGTTTTTATACAAGGTAATATTTTCAACTAAAAGTAAATCTCAAAATGGCAATGGCTAATTAACATTAATTATATTATGTCATTATTTATTTTAATAATTAGGATAACCAAACCGAAAACCAAACTGACCAAACTTTCAATCTTTGGGTTTTAATATATTAGTATAGATAAGTTCTAAGTTGGAAACCATGTACTTTTTACTTTTCATTCCAACTTATTTTACTCTTTAACTTTTTTTCACATGCGCTAGCTAGCTAAAAAAAATTCATAATAAAAATAATACTTTATTATATTTAATTCCAATTACATCCAAAGTTTTAATAATATAATAATATTTATGCACTAATATTTAATGAAGTTAAAAAAATTAAACAACAAATAAAACAATGTTTTAACATATGTGTATTAAATTATAATATTTTGTAATTTGGTTCATCCTTCATTTTAATTATCCATCTCAGCTAGATCTTTCAAGTCAAATGGATTAGAACCGTTAGATATAATACTAAAAATTACTTTATTTATAGGTCTAAAACTCAAATCCCACCAACAACATATTAAAATTAACATTTATTATATTAGTTCTAAAAATATGAATAAAGCTAAAATTACATCATTCATATATTATTATGTTTTATTTTATTTAATAATAAAATTTAAAATTTAAAATATAAAAATATTTAAAATTAATCCATGTTTTGCAGAAATTATAAACTAATATGTTCACCAATTTATAAATAAAATTATCTAAACACCAAAATAATTTATAAGTAATAATTTACTTATCACTTATGCACTTTTCTACATTAAGTTATAAGTTACATTTTTTAAGGTATCCCAAACACGCCCTAATTAATGTAGTTTCTCGGCTATACTTTTGGTCATTTGGAGAATGGGTTGAGACGTTGAGTTGTGCACTGCCTGCCGAGAATAAATATTGGCTTACGTCCTCGATTTATTATAGACATACAATTATCTCTCTCATTTTTATTATTTATTTTTCATTTTTATTATCATTCACGTAAGTGTTGATATACATCATTATGATTTATACCATTAAACTTGATCATTATAGAAATATATTCATGTAAGTGAGTGAGTTGTGTTCCGTATGGACCAATTAAATTATTCAAGGTGTGCTAGTTGTAGAAGGCTCAGAGTCGAAGCGGAGGGCTTGCATTATTATGGAAGGAGACTGATCAGGTCAAGCTTATTAGTTTTTCAAATCATCATATCGATGTGGAGGTCAGTATAAGCGGGATGCAACCATGGCGGTTGCAGGTTTCTATGGTAAGCCTAATAGAAGTCAAAGGAAGAAAACATGGGAGCTTTTAAGGAATCTAGCAAGAGACTCGAACTTACCGTGTTGTACTATTGGAGATATGAATAACATTGTGTCACATATGGATAAAAAAGGAGGTGCTCTGTATCCACAATGGCTGTTGGATAGGTTTAATGAAGTTCTTGCAGAAGCAGGGTTGAAGGACTTGGAGCTATATGGTCATCAATTTACATGGGAAAGAGGAAGAAACACATCGAATTGGCTGGAGATTAGGCTGGATAGAGCTATGGCAAACAGCGCTTGGTTCGACTTATTCCCTCTAGCAAAGCTGTATAACTTGGAAGGTTCTCCAAGTGATCAAAGTCCCATATTTCTTGATCCAATATACATAAATAAGTTGCTGAGCAGGAGGCGTTTTAGGTTGGAGAATGCATGGTTAATGGAACCCCTATGTAAAAAGATTGTAAAAGATAATTGGGAAGATGATACTTGTAATATTTTACAGAAAGTGAAGCATTGTGGGGAAAATCAGAGTCAGTGGGGAAAGGAGATCACAGGTTGCTTTGGTAAAATAATTAAGGAGTGTAAGGCGCGACTGAAGTATCTCAGAGGTAAGCGTGATGTTAATTCTGTACAGGAGTTCAGAGAAGCAAAACATCAATTATTCTTGATCCTAGACCAAAGAAAGGCTTTCTGGCGGTAAAGATCAAAGCAGTTATGGTTACAAGTTGGGGATAAGAACACCAAGTTTTCATGCAGCATGCAATACTCGATAGCGTACAAATCCGATTCAAAAGTTGAGAAAAGATAGGGTTGATTGGGTGGATTGGAACAATGGGCTTCAGACTCTTATCATAAATTATTATACAGATTTGTTCACGTCCTCACTCATAAGCTGCGATGAGGTAGTCAATTTTGTTTCGCAATTAATTTCTCATGCTCAGAATCTGGAGTTGATGAAGGATGTAACGAAAGAAGAAGTCAAGTTTGCTTTATTTCAAATGCATCCGGACAAAGCCCCCGGGCCATACGGTATGACACCAGCATTTTTTCAAAAACATTGGGAAATAGTAGGGGATGATGTGTTTAAACTCACTCAAGAATTCTTTAGGACTGGTGAAATAATATAGGGATTAAATAATACGAACATCGTGTTAATTTCCAAGAAGCAGAACCCGACTGTAATTGGTGAACTCCGGCCTATAGCTTTGTGTAATGTCTTGATGAAGGTGGTTACCAAAGTATTGGCTAATCGTATGAAAGAGCTGTTGGGCAATATAGTGTCAGATACTCAAAACGCGTTCATTCCGGGAAGATTGATTTCAGATAATACTATGATCTCTTATGAAGTTATGCATTATTTAAAACGGAAGAAAATAGGGAAAGATGGTTACATGGCCCTAAAGTTAGACATGAGCAAGGCATACGATCGCATTGAATGGGAGTTCTTGAGGGCAATATTGTGTAAAATGGGATTTTCACAATGGTGGGTTCAGTTGGTTCTTAAATGTGTCACTACTGTCTCTTATTCTATTATCCATGGTGATCATGAGATGGGGCCTATATACCCAAGCAGAGGCATCCGACAAGGAGACCCCCTGTCCCCGTATATATTTATCATCTGTGCTGAGGGTCTATCTGCATTATTGAGGAAATATGAAGCTAAACAGTGGCTTCATGGGATAAAAATTTGTAGAAAGGCGCCCACAATATCTCACATGTTTTTTTGCCGATGATAGCTATTTTTATTGCAAAGCAGATACAATAGAGGCAGATAAGGTGTTGGAACTTCTAGAGACTTATGAGAAAGCATCGGGTCAAAAAGTGAATAAAAGTAAGTCTTCCATTTTCTTTAGCACCAATGTGATAGAGTACAATAGACAAATGGTATGCCAGATTCTGCAAATGAACGAGGCTGATGAGAGGAATACATATCTGGGCCTGCCTAATGTTATTGGTAGAAACAAAATAGCCATTTTGGGTTTCTTGAAGGAGAAGGTTAGGAATCGAATACGAAGTTGGGATAGCAAGTATATATCGAGATCAGGAAAAGAGTTGGTAAAATCTGTAGCTCAGGCATTACCAGTGTATGCAATGAATGTTTTTCTACTTCCGTTGGAGATTACAAAAGATATTGAGAAATGTTTATCTAAAATTGGTGGAGCATGTCCCAGGCTCATAATGTAAACAAGTCCCAACTGTGTTGGATGTCATGGGATCGAATGGCTAAGCACAAATCTGCAGGTGGTCTAGGATTTCAAAATTTCAGAGATTATAATATTTCGATGTTGGGCAAGCAAGGGTGGAGATTTATGGTCAATCCAAATAGTTTGGTCTCGAGATTATATAAGGCAAAATATTTTGCTGGCACTGATTTTATACACTCCACGTTGGGGCACAATCCGAGTTTCATATGGAGGAGTATAATAGAAGCAAAGCAGATGTTGCTAGAAGGTGTGAGATGGAGAATAGGAAGTGGAGAAAATATTTAAATCCTGGGACAACCTTGGTTAATGCTAGAGGATAACCCGTACATCACTTCATCTTCTCAAGCCATTGAGGATGCGACAGTGAACTCCTTACTTTGTATGGACAGAAAGGAATGGGACATGGAGGTCATTAATGATATCTTTAATATACGGGACCAGGAATGTATTGTTAGAACACCACTGCAAGAATCAAATGAGGAGGACAATATTTTCTGGAGGCTGGAAGATTCAGGCGAATATTCAGTCAAGAGTGCTTACAAACTACTGCAATCTCAGAAAGGAGAGTGGAATACAGATGATGCAAATGGTATTTGGCATGACTTTGGTGTATAAAATCACCTCCGAAATGCCTCAATCTAGTATGGCGTGCATTGTCAAATTGTTTACCAACACTGACACAATTAAGTATGAAGCAGGTTCCATTTGAAGTGCTTTGTCCAGTGTGCAGCGCTGAAGTTGAGACAATCATGCATTGTTTAGTATCATGCTCTTTTGCTAAGCAGCGCTGTTCTATCTTATTTCCTCGATTTCAGTGGAACGAGGAGGAGGATTTTATGGTTTGGTTGAAATCGCTACTGGCAGCTGCAGGTGGGAAGAAAAGAGTTGAAGCTATCACTTTGTGGTGGAACATTTGGAGGGCGCGAAATGACAAAGTCTGGAACAAAAAATCAACAACGATCAACAGAGTTGTTGCTTCAACAAGAAAGTATCTTACACAATGGCAGATAGCCCAAGATAGATTATTCACGGCTCCTCTCCAACCACAAGTCGAGGGGGATGGAGCAGTTGCTTGGGTCAAACCTTTAACAAATGAAGTTAAGATATCAATTGATGCAACGATCTTTGAGGAGCGGGGAGGAGTTGGTTTTGGTCTGGTCACTCGTGAATTCGATGGTCTTTTAATTGAAGCCAAAGATTTGTTTCACCAGCAGTTGGTCTCTCCAGTGCAGTGCTTGCAGAGGCGATGGTAGTTAAAGAAGCGTTAAGCTGGTGTGATAATATTCGAGGGGAGCGCATCATAGTGGAAATGGACTGCTTGGTTGTGGTGTAGGTAATCAGAAGCTCAACCCCCATGAGATCACACTTTAGTGTGGTTATAGAGGATTGTCGTTGGCTCTTAAAACGACTCAACAAAGTTTCTTTGTTTTTTGTAAAACGATCTACGAATATGGTCGCCCATAGTCTTGCTAGGGAATCATATGCATACTCAGGTCGTATATTTGATTGGAGTTCTGTTCCTATTCAAATTCATAATTGTATTGAGGAAGATTTACGTTAATAAAATTACCAGCTTTCCGTTAAAAAAAATCTTACACCATATATATTTACTAAATATATAATAAAATGAATTTATATTTTTATATATCTTATGCATCATATCATATACTGTAATTTTTAATTTTTAATGTACTGCATTTTTTTTTCGTATCAAAAATACATTGTAATGTGCTATGTTCTACGGGGTATACATTGAACATTTGTCTTAGTTTTTACGATTCCTAAATCAAATAAAAAACTTCTTTATCTTAGTCTTCAATTTTTTTTTATTTCATTGAATTTCATATACTTTACTACTTGATTATTAAAATATACACAAAAACTTTTGATTAAAAAAATAAATAATTCCTTTTTTAAATCAAATAACCTTGTCAAGTAATTTGCAACTTAATAAATATTATTAACGCTTATGACATATGAATAAATTTGTTTTTACATTTTTTGTGTAATGTTTTGATTTTTACAAAATTAATTTTTGAAAAGAGAACATGAGTTATTGTTGTAGATGTATAAGTATTTTTTAAAATTTATATTTGTATAATAATTGAATATTATTATTTTCAATTTGTTGACATAAATTATGTATACATGTTTTTGTTAAAATTTAAAATTTGAGTTTTCATTTTAAGTATTGTTTTCATATTAAAAGTAAACTTTTACTCTTAGAGCAAATCTAAATTTTTGGTATATTATAATGAAGGGTTTGATTCAAATGAGAACCACTACCTAAAAGAGAACCGGAGATCCATTAATCCCGTTGGATCAATATTTAATTAATGGCTAAAATTTTTTTTAGAGATAATTAATGTAGAATATTCACAAATCAATAAAAAATGTAACAAATAATTGTAAGATTTTTTATAAAATACACAATATTTGTATGTATGTTTCTTCTTATACGTATCTATACTTGTATTCTTACACAAAATATTACTTCTCCTCATTCAACACTTGAACTTTGAATATTATAGAACTGAAACTGAAAGTTCATACGCAGAACGTACTTATTTCTATTAAATTATATATGTTCCGTACATGAACTTTGAAAGTTCTACATTTAAACGTGTTTGTCTTACATGTGAATTCGAAGATCTAGAAAGTTCATGGGTAGAACATGTAATGCAAATATGTAAGCTCATATGCAGAACACATTTATTTTTGTTGAATTAAATAAGTTTCGCACATGAACTTTAAAAGTTCTACATTTGAACTTCCCTATCTTTTAAATTTGAACTTGAAAATTGATGATATCCAATCTTGATTATTGATTTTATTACGTGATTCTTGGAAGATATGAGAATGTGTAATATTTAAATTTTTGGGAAACAAATTGATAGAGATTTACTACAAACTAGTTTATAGCCCGTGCAAAGCACATGTTAGTTTTTTTTTTTATTTATAAGGTAGTATATACCATATTATAAATATCATTTTTAATATTTTGTTGAAATAATTCGAATCTTAGACCTTTCACTTTCGTATCTAACAATTTTTACTATTAAATTTAAGTTAATATGTTCTTGGCGGAAATCGAATCTTCAACCTTTCGATTTAACATCTTTTATTAGTAATTTTAAATTAAAAAGTTGTTAGCGGGATTCGAAACTTAAACCTCTATATTAAAAAAAATGAGGGAATATCCAAAAATGAGGGGTTAACTAAATTATAAAATATACGTTTTTTTGCTTATTATATTACACTCCCTCCATCCAATCTATTTGTTTACATTTCATAGATAGTGTCTGACACGCATTTTAAGATGTATATAAAATATAGTTCTTTAAATATTTTTTTTATAATTTTATGATTTTGAATAAAAATTGAATGTTTAAATTTGTATTCAAAAAAAGAAAATTTAAAAATAGGTAGTAGAACTATACTTACCTTAAAATGCATGTCGAACATTCTCACAAACGTAAACAAATGGCCGGGTCGGAGGGAGTAGTATAGTATAAGGACATAATTATATATATTTTGAGTTGGATTAAAGAACACCTTATATAAGGAATAATAAAGAATACTATTATAACACTTTATTTTTTATAAAAATTGATTTGTTATGATAAAAATCATAAACTAGTATTTGAGCCCGCGTTGCTGGGCTTTTCTAAATTTAGAAATGATCTTGATTAAGAAAGTGAGAAAACATTACAGACTTGGTCTAATAGGTTTGCATACAATAAAATTATATTACAATTTATATGTTAAGCTACTGTCCATCTACTAAAATGATGCGTAGCGATGAAAGCAAAAGCATGTCTCTTCTGTCGTGCATGGTTGTCTTTGTACTTGTTTGGGGCTAGACTGATTTCAAATTAACATCCGACATTCCTCGCAAAGATGATGTTTCCTGTTAAGGTTGACAGATGTCATGGAACAATTAGAAGCAGAAGTTGTGCAAGGATCAATGGCTTAAGTATATTTAATTTGTTTGTAAGCAAATTTCGTTTGCCATTTAGTACTTACTTGTGTACTTGTTTGCTCCATGTATTCAGTTGTTTCCTCCGTTTCCTGCTCTGCCATTTTAAAACCATTGCAAATGTTGGTTGCAGAATACACTTGAATGCTATCTACAACATTCATTTCTTTGATGCAGATTTGGATTGTATAATGTTTGTTTCCAATATCTTTGACACATTTCGGAAAGTTGTCATGACCATTTTCTTTGATGATTTGATGAACTCTTTTCCCCACTAAAGTACGAACTTCTCGATCTTCCAACACAACCTCCACGGTACCGGTTTTGTCTAAAGCCACAGCTGAGATTTTGAACCTGTAAAATGTAAGCGGCAAAAACTGATTCAACATATAACTTTTGAGATTTTTTAAACAGCTCTGAAATTAAGTACAAATCTTACTTTTTATCTGGGCTTGGAACACGTTTATTGCATTTGTTACAGTATAAATAGCCCTCAATCTGATCAGTTTCAACGTCACATCCGACGCAAGAATTGAAATACCATCTCTTCTGATCTTCAACATACTTTATTGTTGCATGTATTATTACTTGACTCTACATATTATTTGTTTTCCAGAAAAAATATTGTTAAAGTCATTTTTGAAGGGGATTGAACATTGTTAAAAGTGGTACTTTAAAAGTTATTACCTGGATGGAATCATTTCCAAGCCTCATCATTTCTGAAATAGTTAACAACTGTGGCATTTTCTTTTTGGTTGTTGCAGAAACTTGCTTCAAAAACATTGGTTGGCTTAACCTATAAGGAAAAAAAATACATTTAACACTTCAGTGTATTCATATTATTAGTGCAGGCAGTATAAATTTCTTATACCTTTTTCTCTATTTTCCAATGTCACTAATTTGTAGTGAACTTATTTCCTACTAAAAAGTCGAGGTGCCGCCGAAGGCGGTGGCAAGAAGTTTTAATTATTATTTACTATGATTTAGTTGTAATATACTTATAAAAAATAGTTAATAATTATTCCGACATTGCAAGTAATTTATATATTCAAGTATATTTGTGTATGTTAATATCAAAATTTAACTTAAATTATAATCTTAAATATTAAAATTTTATTTGGGAAATTATATTCTGAAAATATATTTGTGTATGTTAATATTAAAATGATAAATTATTATTATATCTATGCAAATAAGATATAATTAAATAAACTGCATTCTCTTTTCAGACCATCACACCTATTTTTCGAATTTTCTATTTTTACTTTCACTAAATTTATGGCAAACAACCAAAATTGGGAGGACATATTTGACAAAGCAAACAAAAAATAACATCTTATCGACTAAACACAAAATAATGTATTACTTTTTTCTTTTTTTTTTTAATCAAATCACATAACAAACATGTTAAAATATATATTATATATATATATCATAAATATAAATATGATATTTTATTCATTTATCAAATTCACATTAAGTGTCTTAATAATAAAAAAATTAAAAATTAAAACGCCCAACATGACGGGCATAAATACTAGTATTAATAAACAACATTATCTATTATGGTTCATATTCAAAAGTTACATAACAAAAACTTGCAATAAATGAAGATACTAAATTTAGTCGGTGTATTAATCATGCACCACACGAAAAAGAATAATACATAAACATATGTTTGTATGATAATGTGCATTACAAAACTTTTAAATTTACGAATATGCACTTGTGCATTATCAAATTTTATTACTGTACATTATTCAATGCGCATAACTTCATCAGTCGCCAAAATAACTATACAGATGTGTTCATACATATAGATATTTCAACTTTGAACCCAGATTTTTTTTTTTTTATAATTTAATGGGAACAGTTATATTAGATATAATTGGACGGCTCAAATTTAAACTTCTCATTTAATTTATTATGTAAAACCTTTAAATTTTATTATATCCTATTAATCATACGTTAAATATATCGTTATTGTTGAGTATCGAATCCTTGACTGTTGGTAGTACTCAGTTATTATCCCTTTTATTTTTATTATATAATAGAATATAATGAGGATATAAAGGATATAATAAGGATGTAATTATATATTCAAAAAAATCGAATATATTTTAAGTAATAATTGAACTGGTCTCCTTATTAAGTTATAATTACTTTTTATTTTAAATTTTTAAAAATCGAATTCTAATGCAATTTTTTAACTTATATCCTTTATAAATAAGAATATATTTTTATTATATAATGTAATCTTAATCGTATTTTGAAAAATATCAGATCAAATGGTTGATATTATTTATATAGCGGTACTGACGACTACCATTCTATTAAATTTTTTGATAAGATTGCTATTACGCATATTATATATAAAAATATAATATGATATAATTAATTTTTGAATTTTAAATATTAATAATTTTTTAATGAGCTTCATGGCAGCACCTTGAAATTAAAAATCTTTCAATATAAATATAAGGTTAGTTATTACTAAATCATGCATGGAGAATTTATTATTTATAAATGTGTCAATTAGAATTTGTACTAAAAACTCACGTAATTTCACCTAAATCCTGAATCCTAAATGATAATTATGTTTATAATATAAGAATATAATAAAAAAAATTCTGTTAAAAAAGAATATAATAGTTGATAAGAATACGATTTATGTAATTTCATGTCTGAATTTCATGGAGTTGTAACTATTCCCTCGATTCTCCATGGCCGACCGATGATAATTGCTTCTCGGTTTTGGACTTAAAGAAATAAAACTACATATATGTTTGTAGGGCTCAGAAAAGTATAACAGACACATATATATTGTTGTGATCGAAATCTTGCATGGATCAGATTTAGGCCCATTAAGGATATAGGGTCCAATCCATAAATAAATTAGATGATCTGTGAGGCTTCCAAGGGCCCATGACAGCCCATGAGAGCTACTCTAGAAGGATCGGGAATAGATACAAAGCCTAGGGTCCCAGAAGCTAGCTTCCCTCGACTAAATCCCTAGCTCCTAACTATTATTACAAGGCTCCCGGATATTAGGCTTCCATAGTCAGCCTACCAGAGGGGCTACCATGAGGCGAATACTAGGTGAGCATAAAGCTTAGGATCCCAGGGCATGACCCCTTAAGCATAACCTCTAGCCCACAAATTACTATAACATAATTGCTAGGACAGCCATTATATAGGGCTTCATGTACAGTTACCACAGACAGCCAGCCAGCAGGGCTACCGGAGCCAAGCTACCGGCAGTACCCCAGCTTCCCCGGAAGCCTGACAGAATCATAGATTCAGATAAGGATAGCCTCCTAAGCTGGAAAGAAGCAACAGACAAGAGCCTTGAAGAGGAAGAATTTGATGTTGGGTCGAATGTGCTTTATGCTCATGATGGTTGTTACTGCTATGGCTGTTTTGATGTTTGAGAAAAAAATGACTTGATTTGGTAGGTTGGACTTTGTAATGTTAAAGTCTTTATTTTGTAATGTTAAAGCCTAAGCTTATGTAACCTTGCAAGTTGGATTTGTAATGCTTTTGATGTTGAATGCAATTCTCTATTTTTGTTATGCAAATGATTTGTAATGCAACTGAATTTTAACAATAACATAGAAAATCAACTAACAATACATCACCATAAGTTCATTACAAGCATTTAACATGAGTTCATTACAACCAAAAGTTCAGTACCAAAAGTCTTGAAACCAAAAGTGCATTACAACCAAAAGTCTTGAAACCAAAAGTGCATTACAACCAAAAGTCTTCAAACCAAAAGTGCATTACAACCAAAAGTCTTAAAACCAAAAGTGTATTACAATCAAGGTTGTGCCATCTCCTGCATCAGTGCCTCTCCCATGAGTTCATCTTCACCTGTATTGTTTTGTGCTTGGGCAGTCTCCCTCTCCTGGGCAACCTCTTCATCTATAGGGGTACTTCTTTTCCTCTTTCTCCCTGTGGTAACTGTGATTGGATCTGGACATTTCCTTATGTTATGGCCTGGTTGCTTGCAGTTTGTACAATGCATCACCCTCCCAATTCTAGACACTTGTTCCTTGCCTTTTGTAGTAGTTGTGGCCTTTTTTGGTTCCCATCTTCTTCTCTGTTTCTTGGGTCTTCCCCTCAAAGTCCTCACCATTGGTGGTAGCAAAATGGTGTCCCCCTCTACTTCCTCCCAAAAAGGTGGCCCTTGCAGAACCTCCAAGCAGTGTGAGTAGCATTGCATATATGTGGCCTTGGTGTAGTAATGTGACACATAGTCCATTACATTTAGCCTGCAACTCTGGATGGCACTCACAGCATGAATGCAGGGGATTCCAGTTAAATCCCACACCCTGCAAGAACATGTTTGGTTTTGGAGGCTGACACAGAACCCTATCCCTCTCCACTTAACTTGGTAGTTTTGCCTACCATCCCATAGAACTGTGCACTCATTACTATCCTTAATCACTCCATTTAATATCTTTCTCACCTTTGGTAGAAGGACAGTATCTTGATTGACCATTGCATCCCTCCTCATATGAATCCTTGCCATTACGAGATCATGGATCTCAGTAAGCATGTCAGTAATTGGCATATACCTTGTTCTCATAATGTATGAATTGAAGCACTCAGACATATTGTTCTCAGTTGAGCCTGTTTTTGAGTGAGTTTCAAAATAAGCCTTTGACCATACCTTGAGGTTCAAAGAACTAATCTTTTCATAAGCTGGCTTGGAGACCTTCTCCATCTCCCTCATTGCAGTCTTGAATCCCTGTGGATGTGTGGCATTGCAAGCAGCATAGAAGGCCTCTTTCAGTGGCTCTGTAGCACATATTCCTTGCAAGTTGGAGTACAAATGTCTTGTACAATTTCTGTGTTCAACATGAGGTAAAAGCTCCTTGACTGCATTCTCCAATCCCTGCACAGTCACAACCAAAAAATACCAAAAAATTATGATATGAGACAATGACAGCTATTATTAAGATAAACTGTGATAAGTTACAGAAATTCACCTTTTGCTGGTCAGATATCAATGTGTAGCCATATCCATTCCCAAGTTGAAGGTCATCAATCAACAAGTCCAAAAACCAGCCCCAACTATCATAGGATTCACTCTCAACCACAGCCATAGCAACATGATAAATACAGTTTGCGCCATCTCTTCCTACAGCTGTGAGAAGCTGTCCTCTACAAACAGTTTTCAAGAAGCAGTCATCTAAACCAAGGACTGGCCTGCAACCTTCTTTCCAACCCTTCCTCAACTCTGCATAACATACATAGAATCTCTTGAAGTGTGGTGGATCACCCTCATTTTCCCTTGTAGTGCATATCCTCACTATGTTTTCTCTGTTGCTCCTAAGAATTTCACCACCAAACCTCCTCAACAATGCATAGTGCTTGGCCAGTTCTTGTTGAACACCACTCAAGGCCATTTTCCTTATTCTGTGACACTTTGTAGTGCCCACTTCAATCTTGAGAACCCTCCTAAACTCCTCCTGCATCTCTTTGATTTCCAACTTGGGTTCTTCCTTATTCTTTCACCATACACCTCATGCAAGTACTTGCTTGTGGCCAACTTGTTTCTATAGGAGTAAATACAATTGTGCTCAGGCACTAGTGTTTTAATAAGTCGGACCTCATGTGACTCTACATAGGATGCCCAAAGAGAAAAAGTGCACCCTTTTGAGCACTTACTTGAATCATGTGCTTGTCATCCACAGCATACGTTAGTGCTCTCCCTTGACCAATTGAGTAGTCTCTCACAGCTGTTTTCAACTCTCTCTTATTAACAAATGTCATACCTAACTTCCACTTAATGGCCCCTCCAGATGTGGTAGGGTTAAATTTGGTTTTTGTAACATCTTTATGTTTACAACCCCTAGGTGCACGTCCATATGCATATGGTCCCTCCTCATCAGAGTTGTCTTCTGCCCCAACCACCCTCTCTATGTCTTCTTCACTTTCATAATCAACATCATCCTCATCAGTCTCTGAATCATCACCCTCATAATCTTCTTCACTTTCACAATCTTTATCAACATCTTCATCAGCCTCTTCCTCTCTTCTCAATTCATCTTCACTTTCATCATCTTTGTCAGCCTCTTCCTGTCCTCTCTCTTCATTTTATTTTCTTTTCAGCTCCTCTTCTTCTTTGATTTCTTCAGCTCTTATCTTCACTTCCTCAAATTCATCATCACTGTAATTCCCATGGAAATACAGAACTGGTTCACTAGCTTCATCACTGTCAAAATTGAGCATTTTGCCACCAATCCTCTTCCTAGCAGTTAGTTTGTACCTTCTACCAGGTGTGACTTGATTCACTCTAACACCCTTCACTGATACAGAACCTGGGCTAAGACACCCTTTCCACCAATCCTCTCTATCACCCTCATTCACACCCTCATTCACATTTCCACCATACCATAGATTATCATCATTATCCACATCTCCCCAGGGATTCCAATTCCATGAGTCCTCATGCCATGCCTCATCATCAACAGTGGGAGGGAATGGAGCAACAGAGCATTCATGGTACACATGAATTTTGCATACCCCAGTGCGCCTAGATGCATGCACCAACTCTCTAACATACTTGTCATCAGTCAATTCTCTAAACCCATGATCTGGAGTTACCCCATCCCTCATAAAAAATAGTCTATCTCCATCCTTTACCACATCTTTCACCTTCCCCCTAATCCAATTCACAGACAACTTCGAAGTCTCTACCCGCTTAAATCTCTTACATTTAGGCCCTGCATACTGGTACGCAGTTGTGGTCATGAAATGGCCACCATAGTATACAACTACGTCACACACCCTACAAGAATAACATTATACTTAACATTTACCCCATTTCTAACACATAACAAACTAGTAAATTAAGAAAATCAAGTAAAGAAAGTGGAGAATGACACATAACACATAACACAGAGTGTCACTTACTTTCGAACCATGGTATGTAGTCGGAGAATGAAAGTGAAGAACAACAATCGTATGTAGTCGGAGAATGAAAGTGGAGAAGAGCAATCGTCGTCTGAAACTTCTCGAATGGTGTATGTAAGTAAAAGTGTAAGTACTTCTCGAATGGGCGTGGTTTTAATTAGGTTAGGTTTTATTTTGGGTTTAATTGGGATTTATTTAGGGGTTTATTTTGGGGTTTTATTTTGCTGATGTGGCCAACGTGGAGTGGTGATACGAAGGCCAACTCAGCAGTCTGTTAGTCAAACAGACGGATTTTTTTTAACAGACGGCGATGGGGAAAAGAGGAAAAAAGGAAAGTACAATGATGACTTGAATAGTACAATAGGCTAAGTGGAAAATAGTAGGCAAAGTGACCTTTTACCCGTATAAAAATACTCTTGGTAAATTGATCTAGGTAAAACCCGACTGTATTAGAGCATCTCCAAGGATGCACACCCCTTACCAATTTTAGGGATTTTCTTCCGAAAAACACTCTCCAACCACTTCTCCCCTTCCCAATATATTTTAGGGGAGAGAAAATAGATCCCTACATGTGAGGATCCAAATATCAACCCCTATCTTTCTCCACGTCATGTGCTCCCTTTCCCATTGGTTGGTTTATTTAAATTTCAAACTTCTAAATTTTAAAAATTAAACTTTTAAAATATAGGGTATCTATATAGGAATTATCATTGGAGTGAAATATCATTTTAATTTTCTATATTATCAATAATCCTTATTTTAGGAGTTAAGGAAAAAGTGCATACTTTGGAGATGGTGGTTAGAACTTACAACTTACATTTTTCAAAAAAAAAAAAAAAAAAACTCACAACTTACGAGCAACACAAACACAGGGGAAGAAGCGGCGGCAGGCGGCTGTGTTTAAGGTGTCAGGTGTGTACTCTCTCTCTCTCTCTCTCTCTCCCCCCCCTCTCTCTTTCTCCCTCCTCCCTCCCCCCCTCCCCCCCTCCCCCCCTCTCACTCTCTCATACATCTTCTTAATCATTAGCTAAAAATCAACACTCGGTAATTATCTTTTATTAATTGTATCGAATGAATGTAATTGATGCAGAGTGTAATTCTTAAAGTAAAATAGATATAAAGCTTATGGTAATCTTAATTCGCGAAAGTAGAGGGGTAAAAGGGAAAGTAGACAGCATTCAGCCCTAACCACTCGGATATCTTCTGGAGCAGCTGTTTGGTATGATTTCTAATTTCAACTTGACATTGTACAAGTAAAACTATGTGTATATATGTGTGTATTATCATTGGACGTGATATGTTAGATTAGTTCGATCATAACATAGCCTGCTTGTTTAGATTTTTCTTGTTTAATCCCTTTCTTTTCTACAAATAAAACTTTCCAATTTTATATCTATAATTCTTTCACAATGTCTGTAATGAAGGTTTTGTGTTTGATGATTGCGATCGATGCCCTACTACTAGATAGTTCTCCTTTATATTGCCTAATGCGTTGGCATATTCATGCTCCATCCAGATTTTTGTTTTTGTAAAAATGGGGACCAAGGTACTAACCATAGCAGAACGAGGCAAATTTTATGAGAATATGCGTGGAACCATTGTTTGTATCCGTGACAAGAAGAAACGTGACCTCATTGGTGGTGGGGCATTTTTAGTAGTTGGTTCAAGTCAATTGGTGTTGACTGCTGCCCATGTTGTAGACAATCATGAAGATTTGTATATTGTCACGTTTGATAAACAGCCACTTGATGTTCAAGTAAAGCATTTAGACTTGAAAAGAGATGTTGCATTGCTTGCTGTTGTGGGCCAAGATGACGGGTTCGAGTGTGCTGACCTATGCGAAACAAATGAGCTGACTGTAGGTTCAGAAATTCATTTTATTGGTCATCCAGGACAACTAACTTTCACATACAATATTGGTAACATCTCTTGTGCAGAAAAAACTTATGATAACTTCTATGATGCTTCAGAAATAGATAAATATCCCAGCTTGAAGGTTCAGGATAGGGTAGATGACTTCAGTGGGCTTGCTGATTCACTAAAGTTAGTTCAAGTCAAGAATATGCATGGTGGTGGTAGGTTTGGTGGCACCGGGGCGCCATTTTTGGATGGTGATGGCAATATAGTAGGTTTGTATAGCTTCAGTTTCCAAGATGAAGATAATGCTATCCATGTTGCCGACGTCAAAGCAAGCATTGAGAATTTTATCCGTAAAGAAAAGAGCAAGGGCAAAAGAGAAAAAAACTAGAAAAAGGCTAGAAGAGAAAAAAAACTAGAAAAAGCTAGAAGAGCCATACATTATTATGTGTTATCAAAAGTAGGATATATTACTAGTGCGAAGTATATTGGATGTTTAGTATGAATCCTTATGGCATGGGGATCTATTCCCTGATGTATTGTGCTGATATACTTGTTCACTTCATTGTATAAATTCAACATTTTCTTTGCTCATCGTTTCTATGCTTTGTGATGTTTTCTATGGTGTCTGTGGCATTAATGGAATAATGGCAGGATTATAACTAGATAGCGCAGATGAGATGATACGGGATAAAAGGACGTAGTTTCTCTCATCACTCTGTTGATATAGATTCTTCTGAGAAATATGTTATTAAATTAGGATATATTGCCTTGAATGTACATTTTACAACAATTAGGCTATACTGATTTGTGTCTCGGGATGTTAGTGTCGATCCCTCACAATTTGCTATTCTATGTGAAAAGCCAATAGGCACTGATCTTTTCAGATTTAGCATCATATTCATATGTAGGGTTAATAGATTAACATTGTCTGGTGAGGTTGATGTCCACCAGTTGTACAACCATGGTGATTTGGTCAAATTTGTTTAGATTTGCACGTATATGTTTGTCTTCTTCTCTTTACTCCCTAATCTTTAATCTTTTATAATTGATTGTACAAAGCACCCGAACTTTGTGTTCTTGCAGCCTGTGTCCTGTTCGCCTGGTCAAGTCTCTGTCACATACTATATTAGTATATCACTGTCTGATTCTTCTTTACTTAATTTCATATATGTGATCATGTCTCCTTGAACTACTACTTGATAAGCAATTTCATTATTTTGCATTCGGACATCCTCTTTATCTAACAGATTGTGTGCTCATGTAAATCATTCCTGCAATCTGTTTAGCTCTTACCAGCGGGGTGAATAAGGCATCAGGTTTTTGATACCATATGTTAACAAGCTCATGTGTATTTACGTTCCATCTCATTATATATAATTATATATAATGAGAGGGAACCTAAGATAGTAAATTTCCTGAGATATATGTATTTTATATGTAAATATGGGATGGATAATTTTGTAAAATCAAGATTTGTTTAAAATTTTACTATTTAGCCCTGCGGGGCCCAATAAATATTAAAAGATTTTATTCATATCTCAGGAAAGTTACCTGATATATATCCCAGTTTCCTTATTCTTATATATAATTACATGTGCAAAAATGAGTTTTTACGGAAATTAAGCTAGTGCATATATAAAGGTCTCCCTCTCGATTTAATCGATAGCTTAATCTTTTCTAGGAAAAAAAAAATCAATACTTTGTGATTATCTTCAATTTAACTTGGTGCTTGATGTATATAGTGCTGCTTACTGTAGTTGAAATGAAGGTTTTGCAGATTTGGATTTCTACGTTTTGTCTTAATGATATCTTGTTGTAAACCGGAAAAGCTGATGATAAGTTGTAGTAATTAAGGGCCTGTTTGGCTTTTCATTTCCTACCCAACTTATGGCTTATAAGGCCATAAGTCCTTATGGGGTGTTTGTCAAAATAAGTTTTAGCTAAACTTATGACTTATAAGTTCATAAGTTGAATGTTAGGAATTCTTAACTTTCAACTTAGAGCATCTCCAAGGGTGATAGTCATAATTGTTAGCTAAAATTATAAAAATAGATGATTATGTAAAATTTGCTGAACCTGTAAGCCTGTGTGCTCCAGTGGTATTAGCTATAACGGTTAGTTATATTTAAAAATATATTATTTTATTATTTTTCAAATTCTAACGATTATATTTTTAGATATTATTTATTTATTGTAGATAAAACTCATAACTAAACTTTTTCTAAATTCAATAAAATAAAATTTTTATATAAATATGTATATTAAATAATTAATTTAAATAACTTTATTATTTAAAAATATGTTATTTTATTATTTTTAAATTCAATAAAATAAAATTTTAATACAAGGATATATGTTATTTGATTAAATAAAATAGTTTTAATAATTAAAATAATTTAGGATGAAGTTAATTGAATAAATGTATATATGTACTAGCAGGAAAGAAAGACAATGACGTGGAAAATTATAGATGACCATGAACGGATCAACAAATATAGAAAACATGTAACCTGTTATCTAAAATTATTCCTAACAGCTGAGTGCATTGGAGAAGCCCATTTTTTACATATTAGGTATAAATGTAAGCCACGTAGGATTTTTTGCTAACAGGTGACCAGGGTTGGATAACTTATTCTCGATATACGTAATATATAATATCCTTCAAATCTTCAAAACCATATATCTCTTGATCCATTCATTAGAAAATTGATATTTATATATCAAATTTCCCTATTCTTTGAGATCTGTCCATTGATATCCATTGTTATATATAAAAAAACAAGTATTTTGAAAATTATAAAAAAAGTTAACTTATAAGTTCTGATTTACCCAAACAGTCTACTAATTATAAGTTGTGATTTATCAAACACTCTAATCTCTACTCTACTTATCACTTATATGACATAAGTGCTTATAAGTCATAAGCTACTCATTTTAAGATACCCCAAACATACACTAAGTGTCTTTTTGGCAACTCTGATAAGCCACATATCTGGCAAGTAAGTTCAAGAGAGCTTAACCGCGATGGCATCCAATTAATTCTCTACTTAACAACTTATATCATGAAAATTAGGAAAAAAAAAAAAAAAACAACTTATATCATGACCAGCTTATAATCCGTGTGATGCACGGATTTCTTTTGATATGTTATAGATTTTTATTTTATTCTATAATTATGTTTTTATATAATCATTAATTTTAAAATTTAATTTAATAAAATTTGAAGTAAATTTAATAAATGATTTGTATGATTTAAAATTTATATAATAAAATTTTAAGTTAAATATGTGGTTGACGGGATTCGAACCTTAAATATTTAGTAAAGTAATTTAATCATTAAATATAGCTTATAATTACATCTGACAGTTCTTATTAATTATTAAAAATCTAACAGTAATATGGTGTCATATTTTTGGGTATACATTAATGATTGTAAATTTATGTTTTGGGTATATATTAATCATTATAAAATTAGTTTTAAATAAAAAAGGTAACGTATTTTAATTAGAAAGAAAATATTAATAATTTGAATATATGGTACGATTGATGTTTTTATACAAGGTAATATTTTCAACTAAAAGTAAATCTCAAAATGGCAATGGCTAATTAACATTAATTATATTATGTCATTATTTATTTTAATAATTAGGATAACCAAACCGAAAACCAAACTGACCAAACTTTCAATCTTTGGGTTTTAATATATTAGTATAGATAAGTTCTAAGTTGGAAACCATGTACTTTTTACTTTTCATTCCAACTTATTTTACTCTTTAACTTTTTTTCACATGCGCTAGCTAGCTAAAAAAAATTCATAATAAAAATAATACTTTATTATATTTAATTCCAATTACATCCAAAGTTTTAATAATATAATAATATTTATGCACTAATATTTAATGAAGTTAAAAAAAATTAAACAACAAATAAAACAATGTTTTAACATATGTGTATTAAATTATAATATTTTGTAATTTGGTTCATCCTTCATTTTAATTATCCATCTCAGCTAGATCTTTCAAGTCAAATGGATTAGAACCGTTAGATATAATACTAAAAATTACTTTATTTATAGGTCTAAAACTCAAATCCCACCAACAACATATTAAAATTAACATTTATTATATTAGTTCTAAAAATATGAATAAAGCTAAAATTACATCATTCATATATTATTATGTTTTATTTTATTTAATAATAAAATTTAAATTTTAAAATATAAAAATATTTAAAATTAATCCATGTTTTGCAGAAATTATAAACTAATATGTTCACCAATTTATAAATAAAATTATCTAAACACCAAAATAATTTATAAGTAATAATTTACTTATCACTTATGCACTTTTCTACATTAAGTTATAAGTTACATTTTTTAAGGTATCCCAAACACGCCCTAATTAATGTAGTTTCTCGGCTAGACTTTTGGTCATTTGGAGAATGGGTTGAGACGTTGAGTTGTGCACTGCCTGCCGAGAATAAATATTGGCTTACGTCCTCGATTTATTATAGACATACAATTATCTCTCTCATTTTTATTATTTATTTTTCATTTTTATTATCATTCACGTAAGTGTTGATATACATCATTATGATTTATACCCTTAAACTTGATCATTATAGAAATATATTCATGTAAGTGAGTGAGTTGTGTTCCGTATGGACCAATTAAATTATTCAAGGTGTGCTAGTTGTAGAAGGCTCAGAGTCGAAGCGGAGGGCTTGCATTATTATGGAAGGAGACTGATCAGGTCAAGCTTATTAGTTTTTCAAATCATCATATCGATGTAGAGGTCAGTATAAGCGGGATGCAACCATGGCGGTTGCAGGTTTCTATGGTAAGCCTAATAGAAGTCAAAGGAAGAAAACATGGGAGCTTTTAAGGAATCTAGCAAGAGACTCGAACTTACCGTGTTGTACTATTGGAGATATGAATAACATTGTGTCACATATGGATAAAAAAGGAGGTGCTCTGTATCCACAATGGCTGTTGGATAGGTTTAATGAAGTTCTTGCAGAAGCAGGGTTGAAGGACTTGGAGCTATATGGTCATCAATTTACATGGGAAAGAGGAAGAAACACATCGAATTGGCTGGAGATTAGGCTGGATAGAGCTATGGCAAACAGCGCTTGGTTCGACTATTCCCTCTAGCAAAGCTGTATAACTTGGAAGGTTCTCCAAGTGATCAAAGTCCCATATTTCTTGATCCAATATACATAAATAAGTTGCTGAGCAGGAGGCGTTTTAGGTTGGAGAATGCATGGTTAATGGAACCCCTATGTAAAAAGATTGTAAAAGATAATTGGGAAGATGATACTTGTAATATTTTACAGAAAGTGAAGCATTGTGGGGAAAATCAGAGTCAGTGGGGAAAGGAGATCACAGGTTGCTTTGGTAAAATAATTAAGGAGTGTAAGGCGCGACTGAAGTATCTCAGAGGTAAGCGTGATGTTAATTCTGTACAGGAGTTCAGAGAAGCAAAACATCAATTATTCTTGATCCTAGACCAAAGAGAGGCTTTCTGGCGGTAAAGATCAAAGCAGTTATGGTTACAAGTTGGGGATAAGAACACCAAGTTTTCATGCAGCATGCAATACTCGATAGCGTACAAATCCGATTCAAAAGTTGAGAAAAGATAGGGTTGATTGGGTGGATTGGAACAATGGGCTTCAGACTCTTATCATAAATTATTATACAGATTTGTTCACGTCCTCACTCATAAGCTGCGATGAGGTAGTCAATTTTGTTTCGCAATTAATTTCTCATGCTCAGAATCTGGAGTTGATGAAGGATGTAACGAAAGAAGAAGTCAAGTTTGCTTTATTTTAAATGCATCCGGACAAAGCCCCCGGGCCATACGGTATGACACCAGCATTTTTTCAAAAACATTGGGAAATAGTAGGGGATGATGTGTTTAAACTCACTCAAGAATTCTTTAGAACTGGTGAAATAATATAGGGATTAAATAATACGAACATCGTGTTAATTTCCAAGAAGCAGAACCCGACTGTAATTGGTGAACTCCGGCCTATAGCTTTGTGTAATGTCTTGATGAAGGTGGTTACCAAAGTATTGGCTAATCGTATGAAAGAGCTGTTGGGCAATATAGTGTCAGATACTCAAAACGCGTTCATTCCGGGAAGATTGATTTCAGATAATACTATGATCTCTTTTGAAGTTATGCATTATTTAAAATGGAAGAAAATAGGGAAAGATGGTTACATGGCCCTAAAGTTAGACATGAGCAAGGCATACGATCGCATTGAATGGGAGTTCTTGAGGGCAATATTGTGTAAAATGGGATTTTCACAATGGTGGGTTCAGTTGGTTCTTAAATGTGTCACTACTGTCTCTTATTCTATTATCCATGGTGATCATGAGATGGGGCCTATATACCCAAGCAGAGGCATCCGACAAGGAGACCCCCTGTCCCCGTATATATTTATCATCTGTGCTGAGGGTCTATCTGCATTATTGAGGAAATATGAAGCTAAACAGTGGCTTCATGGGATAAAAATTTGTAGAAAGGCGCCCACAATATCTCACATGTTTTTTTGCCGATGATAGCTATTTTTATTGCAAAGCAGATACAATAGAGGCAGATAAGGTGTTGGAACTTCTAGAGACTTATGAGAAAGCATCGGGTCAAAAAGTGAATAAAAGTAAGTCCTCCATTTTCTTTAGCACCAATGTGATAGAGTACAATAGACAAATGGTATGCCAGATTCTGCAAATGAACGAGGCTGATGAGAGGAATACATATCTGGGCCTGCCTAATGTTATTGGTAGAAACAAAATAGCCATTTTGGGTTTCTTGAAGGAGAAGGTTAGGAATCGAATACGAAGTTGGGATAGCAAGTATATATCGAGATCAGGAAAAGAGTTGGTAAAATCTGTAGCTCAGGCACTACCAGTGTATGCAATGAATGTTTTTCTACTTCCGTTGGACATTACAAAAGATATTGAGAAATGTTTATCTAAAATTGGTGGAGCATGTCCCAGGCTCATAATGTAAACAAGTCCCAACTGTGTTGGATGTCATGGGATCGAATGGCTAAGCACAAATCTGCAGGTGGTCTAGGATTTCAAAATTTCAGAGATTATAATATTTCGATGTTGGGCAAGCAAGGGTGGAGATTTATGGTCAATCCAAATAGTTTGGTCTCGAGATTATATAAGGCAAAATATTTTGCTGGCACTGATTTTATACACTCCACGTTGGGGCACAATCCGAGTTTCATATGGAGGAGTATAATAGAAGCAAAGCAGATGTTGCTAGAAGGTGTGAGATGGAGAATAGGAAGTGGAGAAAATATTTAAATCCTGGGACAACCTTGGTTAATGCTAGAGGATAACCCGTACATCACTTCATCTTCTCAAGCCATTGAGGATGCGACAGTGAACTCCTTACTTTGTATGGACAGAAAGGAATGGGACATGGACGTCATTAATGATATCTTTAATATACGGGACCAGGAATGTATTGTTAGAACACCACTGCAAGAATCAAATGAGGAGGACAATATTTTCTGGAGGCTGGAAGATTCAGGCGAATATTCAGTCAAGAGTGCTTACAAACTACTGCAATCTCAGAAAGGAGAGTGGAATACAGATGATGCAAATGGTATTTGGCATGACTTTGGTGTATAAAATCACCTCCGAAATGCCTCAATCTAGTATGGCGTGCATTGTCAAATTGTTTACCAACACTGACACAATTAAGTATGAAGCAGGTTCCATTTGAAGTGCTTTGTCCAGTGTGCAGCGCTGAAGTTGAGACAATCATGCATTGTTTAGTATCATGCTCTTTTGCTAAGCAGCGCTGTTCTATCTTATTTCCTCGATTTCAGTGGAACGAGGAGGGGGATTTTATGGTTTGGTTGAAATCGCTACTGGCAGCTGCAGGTGGGAAGAAAAGAGTTGAAGCTATCACTTTGTGGTGGAACATTTGGAGGGCGCGAAATGACAAAGTCTGGAACAAAAAATCAACAACGATAAACAGAGTTGTTGCTTCAACAAGAAAGTATCTTACACAATGGCAGATAGCCCAAGATAGATTATTCACGGCTCCTCTCCAACCACAAGTCGAGGGGGATGGAGCAGTTGCTTGGGTCAAACCTTTAACAAATGAAGTTAAGATATCAATTGATGCAACGATCTTTGAGGAGCGGGGAGGAGTTGGTTTTGGTCTGGTCACTCGTGATTTCGATGGTCTTTTAATTGAAGCCAAAGATTTGTTTCACCAGCAGTTGGTCTCTCCAGTGCAGCGCTTGCAGAGGCGATGGTAGTTAAAGAAGCGTTAAGCTGGTGTGATAATATTCGAGGGGAGCGCATCATAGTGGAAATGGACTGCTTGGTTGTGGTGTAGGTAATCAGAAGCTCAACCCCCATGAGATCACACTTTGGTGTGGTTATAGAGGATTGTCGTTGGCTCTTAAAACGACTCAACAAAGTTTCTTTGTTTTTTGTAAAACGATCTACGAATATGGTCGCCCATAGTCTTGCTAGGGAATCATATGCATACTCAGGTCGTATATTTGATTGGAGTTCTGTTCCTATTCAAATTCATAATTGTATTGAGGAAGATTTACGTTAATAAAATTACCAGCTTTCCGTTAAAAAAAATCTTACACCATATATATTTACTAAATATATAATAAAATGAATTTATATTTTTATATATCTTATGCATCATATCATATACTGTAATTTTTAATTTTTAATGTACTGCATTTTTTTTTCGTATCAAAAATACATTGTAATGTGCTATGTTCTACGGGGTATACATTGAACATTTGTCTTAGTTTTTACGATTCCTAAATCAAATAAAAAACTTCTTTATCTTAGTCTTCAATTTTTTTTTATTTCATTGAATTTCATATACTTTACTACTTGATTATTAAAATATACACAAAAACTTTTGATTAAAAAAATAAATAATTCCTTTTTTAAATCAAATAACCTTGTCAAGTAATTTGCAACTTAATAAATATTATTAACGCTTATGACATATGAATAAATTTGTTTTTACATTTTTTGTGTAATGTTTTGATTTTTACAAAATTAATTTTTGAAAAGAGAACATGAGTTATTGTTGTAGATGTATAAGTATTTTTTAAAATTTATATTTGTATAATAATTGAATATTATTATTTTCAATTTGTTGACATAAATTATGTATACATGTTTTTGTTAATATTTAAAATTTGAGTTTTCATTTTAAGTATTGTTTTCATATTAAAAGTAAACTTTTACTCTTAGAGCAAATCTAAATTTTTGGTATATTATAATGAAGGGTTTGATTCAAATGAGAACCACTACCTAAAAGAGAACCGGAGATCCATTAATCCCGTTGGATCAATATTTAATTAATGGCTAAATTTTTTTTTAGAGATAATTAATGTAGAATATTCACAAATCAATAAAAAATGTAACAAATAATTGTAAGATTTTTTATAAAATACACAATATTTGTATGTATGTTTCTTCTTATACGTATCTATACTTGTATTCTTACACAAAATATTACTTCTCCTCATTCAACACTTGAACTTTGAATGTTATAGAACTGAAACTGAAAGTTCATACGCAAAACGTACTTATTTCTATTAAATTATATATGTTCCGTACATGAACTTTGAAAGTTCTACATTTAAACGTGTTTGTCTTACATGTGAATTCGAAGATCTAGAAAGTTCATGGGTAGAACATGTAATGCAAATATGTAAGCTCATATGCAGAACACATTTATTTTTGTTGAATTAAATAAGTTTCGCACATGAACTTTAAAAGTTCTACATTTGAACTTCCCTATCTTTTAAATTTGAACTTGAAAATTGATGATATCCAATCTTGATTATTGATTTTATTACGTGATTCTTGGAAGATATGAGAATGTGTAATATTTAAATTTTTGGGAAACAAATTGATAGAGATTTACTACAAACTAGTTTATAGCCCGTGCAAAGCACATGTTAGTTTTTTTTTTTTATTTATAAGGTAGTATATACCATATTATAAATATCATTTTTAATATTTTGTTGAAATAATTCGAATCTTAGACCTTTCAATTTCGTATCTAACAATTTTTACTATTAAATTTAAGTTAATATGTTCTTGGCGGAAATCGAATCTTCAACCTTTCGATTTAACATCTTTTATTAGTAATTTTAAATTAAAAAGTTGTTAGCGGGATTCGAAACTTAAACCTCTATATTAAAAAAATGAGGGAATATCCAAAAATGAGGGGTTAACTAAATTATAAAATATACGTTTTTTTGCTTATTATATTACACTCCCTCCATCCAATCTATTTGTTTACATTTCATAGATAGTGTCTGACACGCATTTTAAGATGTATATAAAATATAGTTCTTTAAATTTTTTTTTTATAATTTTATGATTTTGAATAAAAATTGAATGTTTAAATTTTTATTCAAAAAAAGAAAATTTAAAAATAGGTAGTAGAACTATACTTACCTTAAAATGCATGTCGAACATTCTCACAAACGTAAACAAATGGCCGGGTCGGAGGGAGTAGTATAGTATAAGGACATAATTATATATATTTTGAGTTGGATTAAAGAACACCTTATATAAGGAATAATAAAGAATACTATTATAACACTTTATTTTTTATAAAAATTGATTTGTTATGATAAAAATCATAAACTAGTATTTGAGCCCGCGTTGCTGGGCTTTTCTAAATTTAGAAATGATCTTGATTAAGAAAGTGAGAAAACATTACAGACTTGGTCTAATAGGTTTGCATACAATAAAATTATATTACAATTTATATGTTAAGCTACTGTCCATCTGCTAAAATGATGCGTAGCGATGAAAGCAAAAGCATGTCTCTTCTGTCGTGCATGGTTGTCTTTGTACTTGTTTGGGGCTAGACTGATTTCAAATTAACATCCGACATTCCTCGCAAAGATGATGTTTCCTGTTAAGGTTGACAGATGTCATGGAACAATTAGAAGCAGAAGTTGTGCAAGGATCAATGGCTTAAGTATATTTAATTTGTTTGTAAGCAAATTTCGTTTGCCATTTAGTACTTACTTGTGTACTTGTTTGCTCCATGTATTCAGTTGTTTCCTCCGTTTCCTGCTCTGCCATTTTAAAACCATTGCAAATGTTGGTTGCAGAATACACTTGAATGCTATCTACAACATTCATTTCTTTGATGCAGATTTGGATTGTATAATGTTTGTTTCCAATATCTTTGACACATTTCGGAAAGTTGTCATGACCATTTTCTTTGATGATTTGATGAACTCTTTTCCCCACTAAAGTACGAACTTCTCGATCTTCCAACACAACCTCCACGGTACCGGTTTTGTCTAAAGCCACAGCTGAGATTTTGAACCTGTAAAATGTAAGCGGCAAAAACTGATTCAACATATAACTTTTGAGATTTTTTAAACAGCTCTGAAATTAAGTACAAATCTTACTTTTTATCTGGGCTTGGAACACGTTTATTGCATTTGTTACAGTATAAATAGCCCTCAATCTAATCAGTTTCAACGTCACATCCGACGCAAGAATTGAAATACCATCTCTTCTGATCTTCAACATACTTTATTGTTGCATGTATTATTACTTGACTCTACATATTATTTGTTTTCCAGAAAAAATATTGTTAAAGTCATTTTTGAAGGGGATTGAACATTGTTAAAAGTGGTACTTTAAAAGTTATTACCTGGATGGAATCATTTCCAAGCCTCATCATTTCTGAAATAGTTAACAACTGTGGCATTTTCTTTTTGGTTGTTGCAGAAACTTGCTTCAAAAACATTGGTTGGCTTAACCTATAAGGAAAAAAAATACATTTAACACTTCAGTGTATTCATATTATTAGTGCAGGCAGTATAAATTTCTTATACCTTTTTCTGAATTGCATTACAGTATAATGGTTGTAGTTAAGGTAGAATTTTGTTGAAGCTACGTTGCCTACATTGACTTCCTTTGCAAAAGGAAAAAATATTAATTTGTAACAGTGGTACTCATGTCTATAATATCAGTAAATCAGAAAATATACTATTCCATAACTGAACTCTGCAACTGGCAATTATAATGATCACAGGGTGTTCTGTTGTTTCCAGCATAGCTTTTTCAAATTCTTCTCCAAATTTGTCCCAAAATGTTACCTTCACTTTTGAACTATAACAGTTTGTTTATCATACATCAAAACATAAATTCGGTTAACAGTAAAACAAAGATCCTTAAGGTAAAAATATCAAAAATCTAATTTAAAACCTTCCGTCGGTGATTGTGAACTTTGCTTGACTCTGATTCTGTCCAAGTCTGTTTCTGATATTATTATTGAAAGGTTCAGGTTCCTTGATGATTCCAACATCTAACAAAATTTCCAACTTGATTTAAATAGTATAATGTATTTTCAGATCGAAGTGTGTAAAGTTAATATGATAAATAGCAATACCTGTCAAGTAAGTCACTTGGTTTGTTAGTGATTTAAGTTCATTGTGGTCGTAAAAATCGAATGCCTCTTGTTGAATTTCCGTTCTTCATCACACATTGTTGGGATGAATTCATGAATCCTTGTTCTCTATTTTCCAATGTCACTAATTTGTAGTGAACTTATTTCCTACTAAAAAGTCGAGGTGCCGCCGAAGGCGGTGGCAAGAAGTTTTAATTATTATTTACTATGATTTAGTTGTAATATACTTATAAAAAATAGTTAATAATTATTCCGACATTGCAAGTAATTTATATATTCAAGTATATTTGTGTATGTTAATATCAAAATTTAACTTAAATTATAATCTTAAATATTAAAATTTTATTTGGGAAATTATATTCTGAAAATATATTTGTGTATGTTAATATTAAAATGATAAATTATTATTATATCTATGCAAATAAGATATAATTAAATAAACTGCATTCTCTTTTCAGACCATCACACCTATTTTTCGAATTTTCTATTTTTACTTTCACTAAATTTATGGCAAACAACCAAAATTGGGAGGACATATTTGACAAAGCAAACAAAAAATAACATCTTATCGACTAAACACAAAATAATGTATTACTTTTTTCTTTTTTTTTTTAATCAAATCACATAACAAACATGTTAAAATATATATATATATATATATCATAAATATAAATATGATATTTTATTCATTTATCAAATTCACATTAAGTGTCTTAATAATAAAAAAATTAAAAATTAAAACGCCCAACATGACGGGCATAAATACTAGTATTAATAAACAACATTATCTATTATGGTTCATATTCAAAAGTTACATAACAAAAACTTGCAATAAATGAAGATACTAAATTTAGTCGGTGTATTAATCATGCACCACACGAAAAAGAATAATACATAAACATATGTTTGTATGATAATGTGCATTACAAAACTTTTAAATTTACGAATATGCACTTGTGCATTATCAAATTTTATTACTGTACATTATTCAATGCGCATAACTTCATCAGTCGCCAAAATAACTATACAGATGTGTTCATACATATAGATATTTCAACTTTGAACCCAGATTTTTTTTTTTTATAATTTAATGGGAACAGTTATATTAGATATAATTGGACGGCTCAAATTTAAACTTCTCATTTAATTTATTATGTAAAACCTTTAAATTTTATTATATCCTATTAATCATACGTTAAATATATCGTTATTGTTGAGTATCGAATCCTTGACTGTTGGTAGTACTCAGTTATTATCCCTTTTATTTTTATTATATAATAGAATATAATGAGGATATAAAGGATATAATAAGGATGTAATTATATATTCCAAAAAATCGAATATATTTTAAGTAATAATTGAACTGGTCTCCTTATTAAGTTATAATTACTTTTTATTTTAAATTTTTAAAAATCGAATTCTAATGCAATTTTTTAACTTATATCCTTTATAAATAAGAATATATTTTTATTATATAATGTAATCTTAATCGTATTTTGAAAAATATCAGATCAAATGGTTGATATTATTTATATAGCGGTACTGACGACTACCATTCTATTAAATTTTTTGATAAGATTGCTATTACGCATATTATATATAAAAATATAATATGATATAATTAATTTTTGAATTTTAAATATTAATAATTTTTTAATGAGCTTCATGGCAGCACCTTGAAATTAAAAATCTTTCAATATAAATATAAGGTTAGTTATTACTAAATCATGCATGGAGAATTTATTATTTATAAATGTGTCAATTAGAATTTGTACTAAAAACTCACGTAATTTCACCTAAATCCTGAATCCTAAATGATAATTATGTTTATAATATAAGAATATAATAAAAAAAATTCTGTTAAAAAAGAATACAATAGTTGATAAGAATACGATTTATGTAATTTCATGTCTGAATTTCATGGAGTTGTAACTATTCCCTCGATTCTCCATGGCCGACCGATGATAATTGCTTCTCGGTTTTGGACTTAAAGAAATAAAACTACATATATGTTTGTAGGGCTCAGAAAAGTATAACAGACACATATATATTGTTGTGATCGAAATCTTGCATGGATCAGATTTAGGCCCATTAAGGATATAGGGTCCAATCCATAAATAAATTAGATGATCTGTGAGGCTTCCAAGGGCCCATGACAGCCCATGAGAGCTACTCTAGAAGGATCGGGAATAGATACAAAGCCTAGGGTCCCAGAAGCTAGCTTCCCTCGACTAAATCCCTAGCTCCTAACTATTATTACAAGGCTCCTGGATATTAGGCTTCCATAGTCAGCCTACCAGAGGGGCTACCATGAGGCGAATACTAGGTGAGCATAAAGCTTAGGATCCCAGGGCATGACCCCTTAAGCATAACCTCTAGCCCACAAATTACTATAACATAATTGCTAGGACAGCCATTATATAGGGCTTCATGTACAGTTACCACAGACAGCCAGCCAGCAGGGCTACCGGAGCCAAGCTACCGGCAGTACCCCAGCTTCCCCGGAAGCCTGACAGAATCATAGATTCAGATAAGGATAGCCTCCTAAGCTGGAAAGAAGCAACAGACAAGAGCCTTGAAGAGGAAGAATTTGATGTTGGGTCGAATGTGCTTTATGCTCATGATGGTTGTTACTGCTATGGCTGTTTTGATGTTTGAGAAAAAAATGACTTGATTTGGTAGGTTGGACTTTGTAATGTTAAAGTCTTTATTTTGTAATGTTAAAGCCTAAGCTTATGTAACCTTGCAAGTTGGATTTGTAATGCTTTTGATGTTGAATGCAATTCTCTATTTTTGTTATGCAAATGATTTGTAATGCAACTGAATTTTAACAATAACATAGAAAATCAACTAACAATACATCACCATAAGTTCATTACAAGCATTTAACATGAGTTCATTACAACCAAAAGTTCAGTACCAAAAGTCTTGAAACCAAAAGTGCATTACAACCAAAAGTCTTGAAACCAAAAGTGCATTACAACCAAAAGTCTTCAAACCAAAAGTGCATTACAACCAAAAGTCTTAAAACCAAAAGTGTATTACAATCAAGGTTGTGCCATCTCCTGATAAACACATCACAATCAGTTGACACACGAAAATATCCATCATTATCTCATCATAAACGAGATAACTCATCACAAACAACCGAACATATCAATCAAGAACTACATACGGGCTTGATCCAAAATAAATAGTGGTATGTAGGCAGTTTGTGGGATCTTCTTCGACACTTTAACACCTTGAGGTACTGAGAGCACGTATACTCTTGTGTGTGATAAGTGGATTTTTATCCACTTGGATCGTTCCATTTCGGCTTAAATTGGTGTCTTGGTCTCAAGTATTCGTGTGTTCTAACGAGTTTTTGTGAAGAATTGTGTAGGACATCATTTCTGTGCAGGATTAGGCTTTCCAGTGGTTATGTGTTGTTATCAAGGTGAAGAGAACAAGTTACAGTTTATGACGGAAAAGAATCAACAAAAGCAAAAGAATATTTCCGCTGGACAGAGACAGGCACGACCGCGCCTGATTTACTCAGGAAGAGCGCGCGGGCGCGCTGGAAGAAGTGAAAGGATTTGAAGCGCGCGACCGTGCCTGTTTTGAACGTGTGTAGCGCGCGACCGCGCCCTGCTGCGCCAGAATCTGCCAGACTTCAATTCAGAATAGGAAATTGCTTGATTTCTAATCCTAATTATTTTGGTAATCACTTTGGACGGTTGGAACATTATAGAATCAATATTGAGCATGGAATTTGCAAATCTTATCCCTTTTAAAGATGGAAATTGCCGATCTTCTATTCCAACTCAAAAACGACAATTGCTTGATGAAGAGGCAACTTGGGGCTATAAATACACACCTTGGGGGACATCATAAGAATATAACTCACCAGAGATCAGATTCACTTCATAACATATACACATCATTAGAGCACGAGATCGAGAAGCCAAGGCAAGGATCGTGACGACAAGAAGATCTAGACATAGTTTTCTTGTATTCCTTTGTTTAGGCGTATCTTTTGGATGCTTGTTACATACACGGATTTATTCTCTAAACCTTGTCATTCTATTGATTTATTCATCCTTGCTATCTTGTTTATTATCATGTTTTCATCATATCCCATGATGACGAACGGTTCAATTATGAACTAATCACTGTCATGGGATTCTAATGGATTTATCTACGTAACTTAGTAGTTTGATGCTTTAAAGATTTATTTGTGATGAATTCTTGATATCCTTGTATGGATGTGCTTCATGAATTTAGATGCGTAGCTAACATCTAATATGTTAATCTCTTGCGAAACGAGAGTGGATCTTGAGATTTAGAACTTGCCATGCTAGCATAGGATAGGTTGATGTTTTAACATCATGATTTGTGGCGTAAATAGAGATATTATGCTGCCCTATGTGATCTATGTGGATAACTTGTGCTTAAACCTTTATGTTTTCAAATCTTATAGATATATAGGGTCTAAACATAATTGGTGTCTACTCATCTTCTATCTCTTTTGTGGATGTATGCGTAGTTTGGTATTAGTATACCGAGAGGTAACTTTTACTTGTTTCGTGTTATCCGATCAGATATCAAAACCATCACTTGTATTGATTAAAGGCGCCAACTCTAAGTGAAGTAGATAATGAAGTTAGGATCCCATGTTTATTCTCATAAATAGTTTGATTTTAGATCTCATTAGTTAATTAATTCTTAATTTCATAATTTGCATCTTAACTTAATTTAGATAATTAAAACATCAATTTATTAATTATCGTAGCAGTGAATTAAAATCATACCTTGTTGAATAGGTGCATTAGCTGAAAATAACTTAACCAGATCTCTGTGGAACGAACTTAAATTGTATTACTTGTGACCACGTATACTTGCGTGATATTGTGTTAACAAGTTTTTGGCGCCGCTGCCGGGGATCATCGGTGTTTTGTTTTTAGTTTATGTGCTTGTAAACAGTGGTCGTTAGCGTTCACTGACTCGGATTTTCTTACTTAGTTTGTTGTTTCTTGGTGTTTCAGGTACTTGAACGTGTATGCGAACACGTTTGCAAACTCGTAAACTGGTAGAAGAAGAAATTGCAGCAGCAAAAGAGATGGTAGATTTACCAGCAGCAGCTAAGGCTTTGAAGGATTATTCTCAGCCTAAGATCAATGACATTCAGTCTAGCATTGTCAGACCAGCTATTGCAGCAAATACTTTCGAAATCAAGCCGGGTACGATTCAGATGGTGCAGAACTCAGTTCAGTTTGGGGGTGCTCCTACGGAGGATCCTAACATGCATATCAGGGACTTCATTGAGATCTGCGACACTTTCAAGTTTAATGGTGTGCCGGATGATGCGATCAAATTGAGGTTTTTCCCATTCTCTCTGCGGGATAAAGCTAAGGGCTGGTTGTACTCTCTACCAGCAGGCTCTATTACTACATGGGAGGATCTAGCTCAGAAGTTTCTCACCAAATTCTTTCCAATGGCGAAGACAGCAGCAATCAGGAACGCGCTCACTCAATTTGCACAGCAATCTGGTGAATCTTTGTGTGAAGCTTGGGAACGTTACAAGGAGATGCTTCGAAAGTGTCCTCATCATGGAATGCCTGATTGGATGGTTATCAATGGGTTCTATAATGGGTTGGGAGCACAATCTAGACCTTTACTAGATGCAGCATCTGGTGGAGCTTTGTGGGGTAAGAGCTACGAGGAAGCTTATGATCTAATTGAGACGATGGCTACTAATGAATATCAAAATCCAACTCAGAGACTATCTCGAGGCAAGGTTGCAGGAATTCTTGAAGTTGATGCAGCTACAGCCATTGCAGCTCAGTTGAAGGCTCTTACTATGAAGGTGGATTCTCTTACCAATTACGGAGTTCAGCAGGTGGCTAGTGTTTGTGAGTTATGTGCGGGCGCACATGAGACGAATCAGTGTGCTATCTCTTCTGAATCAGCAGAGTTTGTGAGTAATTTTCAGAGACCTGCTGCACCAGTTCCAGCTGCCTATCATCCCAATAACAAGAACCATCTTAATTTCAGCTGGAGCAACAATCAAGGTGCTCAACAACCTCAACAGCCTTATCAGTAGATTCAGGGTCAGTAAGCGAGGCCATTCAATCTAAGCTATCAGCAGCAGTATGCTCCAAGGCAACAATTCCAACCTCCAGGTTTTCAGCAACAGCCTCAGGTTAATGCAGGGCAATCTTCTAGTGAAAAATCAGAAATAGATGAATTGAGGATGATGGTTAAAAGCCAAGCGGTATCTTTGAAGACCTTGGAGAACCAGATGGGGCAGCTTGCAAGTGCCTTACTCAATAGGCAACAAGGAACTCTTCCAAGTGATACAGAGCCTAATCCAGGCAAGAGGGAAGTCAAGGAACAGGTCAATGCAGTTACTTTAAGATCTGGAAAAGTCACGAGGGATCAAAAATCAGCAGCTGAGGAAGATGAAGAAATCAAGAAACATTAGGTGGAGGCTTCTGCAGATAAAGAAAAGGCAAATTCTGAATTGGCAGCTGATTAGTTGGATGGCGAAGCGGAAAAAGGTAAAACCTTTGCTGAAACATCTACTCCAAAGAACTCTACAGAGAGCAATCAGATCTATCCACCTCCTCCATTCCCAAAAAGACTTGAACAGCAAAATTCTGCTGAAAACTCTCCTCCGAAGCAGAAGTTGGTGAATCAGATCTATCCTCCTCCTCCATATCCTCAACGCTTGCAAAAACAAGATCAAGAAAAATAGTTTCAGAAGTTTATGAATGTCTTCAAGAAACTGTCCATTAACATTCCTTTTGTTGAAGCATTGGAGCAGATGCCGAGATATGCAAAGTTCATGAAGGATATTTTGTCACGAAAGAGAAGGTTGGAAGAATTTGAAATAGTGGCACTGAAAGAGGAGTGCAGTGCGGTGTTGCAACAGAAATTGCCTCCTAAACTTTAAGATCCAGGAAGCTTTACAATTCCATGCACCATTGGGAAGTTGTCTTTTGACAAATGCTTATGTGATTTGGGAGCTAGCATTAATCTCATGCCCTTGTCGGTTTTCAAGCAACTTGGTCTGCCTGATCCGAAGCCAACCAACATCTCTTTGCAGTTGGCTGATAGGACGATCACTTATCCGAAGGGTATAGTAGAGGATGTCCTGGTGAAGGTTGATAAGCTCATATTTCCTGCCAATTTTGTGATTTTAGATTTCGAATAAGACAAGAAGATTCCCATAATCTTGGGAAGGCCTTTTCTAGCTACGGGCCATACTTTTATCGATGTGCAAAAAGGAGAGCTTACAATGAGGGTGCAAGACCAGAATGTCACCTTTAATGTGTTCAAGGCCATGAAATTTCCGATAGAAGATGAAGAGTGTTTCAGTGTGGAAATGGTTGATACGGGTCAGGCAGAGGAGTTTGATCAGTTGTTGAGTGAAAAGTCAGACACGCACATGCTTAAGCATCACATCAGTGATTCCATTGACAGTTCTTCAATTCGAGATCTCTCGAATGTCAAGCTCAGAAAACTTCCATCCCATTTGAAGTATGTCCTTCTGAATGATGAGTTGGTGATTTTTAAAGTGTGTAAAGATAATGTGTTAAGAAGGCGGATCATGGATGATGAGGTAGAAGAGGGTTCTTATCAATCAACTCTGATGCATAAACGCCTTAGAGGTGTGAAGAAGAAAAAGAAAAAATCAACTGGAGGAAGAGTCAAGGTGAAGTTTGATTTAGAAAAGATGTGGGAAGATAGCAAGAAGGTTGTCAACCAATGGGTGAATGGTCCTTATGATAAGGACAAGTCGAATGCGATCTTAGAGCCACCATGATTTGAATCATATTTGTCCGGCTAAATGACGTTAACGACAGCGCTTCATGGGAGGCAACCCATGTGTTTTAACAAGTAGGTATGTTTTCTACTATTCCTCGTATTTACTTCAATTCAATGCGGACATTGAATATTCCAAGTTTGGGGGTGGTTTGGGGGATAAGTAGTGTATTTGTGTATGTGTAGTAATTTGTGTTTATGTGTCATTGTGTTCATGTAGGATATCATATTTTGCATATTAGTGGTAGTTCATGCATGTATGTTCGTGTTATCTACGTTTGTTTCATATAGGACATTCTGTTTTTATTTTTGTATACCATGTGAGTTGTTGCATTTGCATGGCATGCATTTTTCATGATCCCTTAGGACGAGTTAATTCTGATTGGTGGGTAGATATTTTATGGAGTGTGGTATTGATGAATAGAGGGATGATTTATAGTTCTTAGGAATTGACTTGCATGTTATGGAAACAAAAATTTTACAGTCTCATTAGGTTGCTTTTGGGCTAGGTTGAAATCATGCTTGTTTGGTAGTTTTAAGATTTAATCACTTGATTATATTTAGAATTTTCGTTATTCCCTTGATAAAATTGGAACACTAAAATCTAAGTTTGGGGGAAACTAAGGATTTCATGCTAGTTGTATACGTCAAATGGCTAGTAGCCGGCTCATATTTATATGAGTAGTCTAGGGTTGGAAATGAGAATTTTCATTCCAGATTGCATATATATATAGAAAAAGAAAAAAAAAAGAAAAAAAAAGTCAATTGTTTTAGTGGTTTAAATGCAGAATTAACCAGGGTGAGCTCTTTAATACTCGAGTAATTAAGTTCTAGGGGACTTTGTGCCTAGTGACCTAAGGCTTTTATAGTCTGGGATCCACTAACCTAACGCTCGCTACATGGGTATTATTGTATAAGCCTTTTGGGGTCTCATCCATTGCACCGTTAAATAAGTATGCTTGTATATTATGTGTCATAGTTATAGTAATAAAGCATGAATTCCTGTCTAACTTAGATGAGGATGGAGGTGTTTCTAGGTTATGAAGTGTCTACAGTCTATTCTATTTATAAACCTGTGATTGTCTTGACGAAGAATGAGTATGGTTTTGATCTAGTTTTAGGAGTATATCCGATGAGCATCGCACACACGCACGTTTCTGTTCATGTAATGTTAGTATACGGGGACTTAGTCGAGCTCTATTTGGATTTAGTTGGATTCTTTGAGATATTTGTTTGTTGGTTGGTTTTGGTTAGTCTAAAGGGGATCGTTGCATTTTCATATTAGTTGCATTCATGCATTGCATTGTTTTTGCATTGTTTAGTTAGATGGATTTTGTGGGTACATTCACTATAGGCCCTCACGAGACCTTACTCGTCCACCAGGGCTGCCTAGGGGTTTAAAGGGCTTGTTGCATATGCCAAATGCAACCGTGATCACCTACGGAAGTGGTACTAGTTAGTTGTAAATAGTTGTAATTGTTTATGCTTGAGGAAAAGCATCGGTTTAAGTTTGGGGGTGTGATAAGTGGATTTTTATCCACTTGGATCCTTCCATTTCGGCTTAAATTGGTGTCTTGGTCTCAAGTATTCGTGTGTTCTTGTAAGAACCCCAAATTTTGGATATAATTAAAACTTTTTATTATGTACTGAGGTAATGGTGAATAGTGATTACGATTACGATTACGATGTAACGATTGAGATAATGAATGAAAGGAATAGATTTGGATTCAAATGTTTTTATGCCACGAAGAATGATAATGGTTGACAACTTAGGTAAGAATTATCTATCTCCTAGGAAATTAAGATTTGATCATTCCAAGGGGAGAAGGTTATTCTTATGTCATCCAAATCGAGATCTGTTATCAGTCCAGTGGCTCCGTAAAAGGGTTAAGGAACGATCGAAAGAGAACCGAGACATCTATATAACCTTAAAAGAATAAGTAAAGAATAAGTGGTGAATAGTGATTTTGGTGGATGTAGGAATATTATTAGACGACGCTATATAGAAGTACCCGGAACGAAATTCTGAGTTCGTATTAGTGATCCAGGGGGAAAAAGAGTGTATGTAAAAGCTGTCGGATTCTGGAAAATATCACTTTTATTTTCCCCGATATTTCCCTGGACACTGAAAGACTTAAGGAATTATTGAAGGGATTTAATGAAAATAGGTTCAAGAATTATTAAAGAGAATGGAGGATGATAGTATAAATATTAAGACGGATTCCGATAAAACCCTAACTAGAAACGAATGAGTTATTCCTCCGAACTATCAATGAATTGAGCAATAACCGGACAAAGAAACAAGCAAGAAATCACGATACATGCATGTGCAAAGAGATAAGACCAAGTAACTAAGTAGTTACATGAGCAACTAGTGTACTTAGCAAGATTACACCATCCTACCACTAAACATCAACACATGTCTCTTGGATTGCATCATGCATGACCACACCACCTTTAATAAAGCTACTTTAGCTAGATATTATCAAGATGAGGTGTATTATGCAAGAGAACCAAGCAATCAAAGATCAAAAACTCCATTCTCTCCATTTTGTTCAAACTGCCCAGCAGAACACCCTCAAAGAAGAAAATTCATATCTCCATTTCTATCCATGATAAAATGACCAAATTTTTACCACAGCCTCTCCACTCCATGGGTAATATCCGCACAAAATTTCATGGCCAACAAAGTAGTATAGCCTAGTCAAATTCATGCTCAAAGTTGGGGAAACAAATCTTCCCAGGTTCTGTCCAGTGGAAAAAGAGGCCCCAAAACCCTAGCTAAGAAGCTTCAAATTTGATTATCTAGGACTCAAAACAAAGCTTATGAAGAGCCCAAGATGTGGTAAAAATTTTAGAGCTAAATTCTTATTTTTCAATTTTCTATGATTTTTACAAGTTTAGGATGAATAGTAACTTCCAAGAACTAATCTTTGATTTCTTGTTTTCTTTGGTTGATCCAAGCTTTGTTAACGCTATACAAGGACTAGATCAAGCTTAGTAAGGCTAGTACATACTCCAAGGAAGGTAATCATCTCAAGAAACCCTAGCTCTTAGTTTAAGTTTTGATGATTATTGGATGATTGTGAGATTAGTTATGAAATGGTGTATAATAAGCATGATTATGTAATTAGCTTTATTGATCTAAGAGATATAATGAATATGATGGTGAAGTATGATATTTCTGGACTTGTTGATATTAGAATCATGTGTATAAGATGTATGTATGCCCGGTGTGGCTTGGTGATTGTTGTAACAATTTGGAAACGTCCGATTTATAGCTGTCGTAATGCCCAATTTTCTTTAACCTCTAGAAAAACCGTGCATAACAGTTATGATGAGTTTCTGGCCTTGATAAGTATATGACATACCCTTGTAGATCTCGAGCCATAGATCGTTTTGGCACGAGAATTGAAACATTCCGACTTACGGTTTAGGAGTTATGGTCAAATTACTAAAATTGGTTCGGAACCGTAAGTAAAGGTTCGTAACTTCAATTGAACCCTCGAAAAGCATGTTACTCAGTGGCGAATCTTGGTAAATAAATACTAGGGGTCATAAGGAAGGTATGAAAGAAAACCACATATCAAACGGATCGTTTTCCGATTTTATAAAAATGTTTGAATAAAAGTTAAACGCGAACGAACCCCTAAAAACCCGCTTGGTTAACTTTGGTAAAACACTTAGAAAATGAACGATAAAACTCGAAGTATAATCTCGGTTCGTAATCGATCGATTTTAGAACTTATACGACTTAAGTATATACCGAGTGTGGGTACGATGACATGTCGTAATGACGAACAAATGTGGGATCGTATCAGTAATAAAAAGAGTTACACTAAAAGGTGTATAACGAGATAATTCGAAAACGTGTTTCGATTTAAGTGAAGTTATACTTAGACTTTTAAAACGTGTTAAGTGGTTAATCTCGAATGTTCTGATTGTTTATAGATCATCGAGCAAACCCAGGACACGTTATCTCCACCCACACCCGATTACCACGCAAGTGTTCAAAACTTTGAACCTGTTGTTATGATAATATATATATATATATATATATATATATATATATATATATATATATATATATATATATATATATATATATATATGTGTGTGTGTGTGATTGCCATTTTACATATGCCATAGCATGCATGCCTATTGTCAAATTATATTATGATACCTGTTCCCTAAATTAATATTGATATATAGACTAGATACGAATTATCAGTGATAAGCCGGATTGTTCTGGTAAGACCCTTAGCGAAGGGCATATGATATTCATTCTAAATATAGACCGGGAGTCGGTATTTTGAGATATAGATAGTCGTGAAACCCGGAGGGATTCCAACGACAGATTATTATTTATATGAGGAATGTTATTGTTAAACGTTATTTATATTCCACAAAGTATCAATTACTTGGAAATATTTCGAGGAATGTTATTCGAGTATTATCTCAGTCGAGAGATATTAAATGAATGTTAGTTTTGAATATTCATTTAGAGTTGATTATTTAATGAATATTATTTTGTTATTCATTAGAATGTTATTTATTAAATGAATATTACTTTCGAATATTCATTTAATGTTTTATGTACTTGATGAATATTATTTTAAAATATTCATTGGAAGTTCTATTTACTTAAGGAATATTATTTCGATTATTCCTTTAAAGTTTTGATTACTAAATGAATATTATTTGGATATTCATTTAGAAGATTATTTATAAAATGAATATTATTTTCAAATATTCATTTAAGGATTGACCTATTTATTGAATATTATTTTAAACATTTATTGGAATTTAATTATTTAATGAATATTATTTCGAATATTCATTTAAGGAGGGATTTATTTAGTAAATAATTCCATATATTCATTCGAGTATTATTTACGAGCTATATTATAATTTAATAATATTTCGTAATTATTATTGAGTTAATAAATTATCTTGGAATATTTATTTAAATCTTTTAAATTCTTTTTTTTTAAAAAATTATTTATATTAGTCGGAGATTATCTGTCACCTCCAGATATTATATAAAATATTTCGGAGTCTTTTTACCACTATTCTATCAAGGAAAGGTTCCCAACTATTTATTTTTCATTTAAATCTATCTTAAAAGGATTTAAATGCTCGCTCAAACTTCCATGTTATAAGGGAACCTTACTTGAGAAAGGTTATTTATCTTGTTGACTTCCCGATCATAATTTATCCTTTTCACTCGCAACTTGGTTGCTATGGACACATTAAGTCTGTGTGTACCTTCTCATCATTCGAGAGGTAAGATTGTTGGAACAAGTTGATATCCATTAACAAGCAAAAGCTTGGGAAATGTTGGTGAATTTTCCTTTCCAACTAGATACGACTACTTTGTAGAGTCTTATCAACAAGTATTTCACTTGGGGAAGGGAGGACAAACTCTACGTTTCAATGCTGTGGATTTATTCGAACTAGGAGTCGTGAGTAAGAGGCCGAGTCGCGCGGTCCATCACAAGGCCTAACCATTGGCCAGGGAGTTACTATTAAAGGCAATCGACAAGTGGAGCCGTCAGTTCTTCCTTCTATCGGTAGTAAACTATATTGGGTTGTACCATCCCCGACTGATCATCGGGGAGTGGGACAGCTGGCGCGTGATAACTCCAGTATTGGTTCATCTCCCAAATTGGGAATTCCCTGCAACACGTATCGAAGAGACTTCTTTCAGGTTGACGGTGTCTTCCGCAACACGTATCGAAGAGACTTCTTTCAAGTTGTAGGACTTCGAAAAATGTTAATAACTGGAATTGCAATATTTTCCTTGCAAGTTCCTCTTTATATGATAAATGATAATATCTGGCTTATCTTTGACATAGCAGATATTCCCACCTATATATGCATTTTGAGTTACCTCGTAACTTCATCGTTCAAGTTATTCTGGCATCATTTCTGTAAATGAATGACATATGGTTTGAAAGATACTTTTGAACTGTTATATATTATCGTTCAGTTAAATATTATTGTTGGTGGGCTATTGCTCACCCTTGCTTCATTATTATATCACAACAACAGCTATACCAGATGATTCGCACAAGGCGCACTCGATGCTGGCGAGGGCGATGAGACTACCAGAGCCGAAGAGAAAGCTGTTGGTAGGATAGATTCATTCTTTCAGTACAAAATATATGGACTAGTATGACTTATGTAAATGGATGGGAAAGAGTATGTATTCATATTATAACTCTTTTGGGTTGTAAGAACTCATAATGTGTTTAATAAAATTTGATTGTTACTCCGATTTCATCTCTGGGACTATAACGGGTGTGTTTTATATTGTTGTGTTGGGTCATAAAGATGTAAATTATTTTATGTTGAGGTAAGTTCAAGTATTGTGGACAGAATTGGAGACCGTAACGACCTGATCCCGGACCCTGGATCTGGGGGTGTTACAGAAGTGGTATCAGAGCGTACGTTATAAACCCCAGAGATGAGGCGACGTTAAAACAATAAATTCACTAAGATAATAAGAACTCTTGCCAAGTTCATAGTCGGACTACTTAATGTAGTGATGACCTATAAAACCCTTATGGGAACTCTTAAGTATCATGATAGTAACTTAGCTCGATATCGTATCGACGAGTAAGGCGACAGACCTTGAGGCATACGAGCAGCAACGTGATGATGCTTTATTATATGCTGAAGATCAGCGGGTAAATTCAATAGAGTACCCTACTGGAGACCCGAGAGAGGTTCCAGCAGATAAGGAAAATCCTGTTATGATAAGGAGCTTACCCTCGAGGAATGAGGGCTGCAGCTAGAAAGACTGTGATGATTAAGATATGGTGCTCAGAAAAGTGAGCATGAAGAACTAAGCTACTAGTAAGAAAACTAAAGATTCGTGTTGGATTCGTAGCCGGACTACTGGATGTAGTACCAGCGAGTAAGACGGATTGGAAGGATCACTTGAGATATTATACGGGGAATAGACGAGAATCCTTAGAGACTTTCATATTAACGAAGAAAGAGCTAGAGGGATGTATGATTATCAAAGACATCGATTTAGGGCGTGGAGCAGAGTCCCTAGGGATAGTTGAGAAGGAGGCAGTAAGTGCTACATCATTTGATAAATGAATTAGTATGAATATTGTCAGTAATAATTCGCCATAAAAAGGTAGATGTCATAGGTTATAATTTATGAAACCAAATGGAGGTTAATGAGGTGGTTTTATTAAGGGAAATGTTCATTTTATGAATGAATCAGTTAGAAAGTAAAGGCATTGGGGAGTGATAGCATGATTGGATAAAGTTATATGAGGAAGTAGTAGGCAAGGCAATGATCTCATAATCTACCGGAAGATAAGACCAGTGAGTTAAGATGAACTCGTAATGAGACTACTGTCAGAGAATGAGTATAGAGTTAATTCAACTCAGTTAAATGATGAACCAAAAATGTTAGATGCATGTGATTAAGAGGAATATTAAATTCTTTCTTTGAATGGATTATAGTAGTTACCTTAAGTTTACTCCGACGCGGAATTATAATGGATCAAGTAATACGATCAGCAGTTAAAGAGAAAAATGTGAGAAAATCTTCCTGGAGCTAAAAGGTGAAATTGGTAATGACCAAGGGCTGGCATTGCTTAATGGAAAAAGGAGACTTTGTGCTTCCAACGACGCTTCGCATAAAGGATTAGGATGTGTGCTTGCGCAGCATGATAAAGTACTTGTGGACGCATTCGGACAGCACGGTTCACCAGGTTCAGATGGCCTTAGTAGTGCCAATTTTGTGGAACAACCAACTCCGACGGTAATGTTCCTTCTGAGACTAGTGGTTAGGTAGACCGACATTTGGTAGTATTGAATATGAGGACGTATAGGTATCAGGACGTTGTGACAGGTTTCAGTTTGAAACTGTTGATTCCCTTCTAAGGGATGTATATAATTGGTTCCTCTCAGAGGTTAGACTTCCAATCTGATGACAATTATTTCGTTAATTATAACTGCTTATGGTTCTACCTGCTTGGAGGTTCATAGAATTATTCTTCAGGTTTCGAAACTGGTCTCCTTAATGTTACAAGTAGGTGGATAGATTGACCAAAATTTCCCTGATTCTGGAAAGGAATTCGGTGAATTTTGGCAAACCTTGTCTTTCTAATTATCAGAGAACATCATTGAAGAGAATGGAAACTGGAGAGAACCTTGTGGATTGGGTAAGGTTGCCGTAAAATGGGTTAGTAGAGGACCCTGAGTATTACAATATATGGTAGAGATAAAATGATGAAGTGAGATTGAACGGAAACAGGAAATGTAGGTAAGAAACCAACCGGACTGAGAAATTCCGGGATGTACTTAAGTGAAAAGGCTGTTATGCCAGGAATGGTAAGCTTGTGTGGCACGTGGGATTGATAAGAATAGTTAAAAAGATAAAAGTAGTGGAAAGGTGACCGGAGACGGTGTCGAGTAGTCGATTAAAACTTATATGGAGTAAAGTTCTGGAAAGGTAGAAAGGTATCAAAGAAGAAGGCACTATGCCGGCAATTGCTAGAAAAGTAATGCTATTAGCCAGCCCCTAAAATCGTATATTTTTATTTTAGTATGGCCAGTTGAGGCCAAGTCACAAAGGATTATCAAGTGACTAGACCAGCAATGAAAGGACAAAGCAGGGTTGCTTCTAAGTAAGCACCGACGGCAAGGGCTTCTGATATAAAGGAAACATTAATGAGATCGTAGGAATCTTCTACTGAACCCTTTGCAACCCATGTTTTGATTGGGAATTTCCAGACTTTTTTTTTGGAATAGGGTCACCCGTACTAAAGTGATTCATGTGTATATGATTGTCCAAGATTACGAGTAAAAATGGAAGTATAGTGACTTGAGATGTATGATGTTAGGGTATCATGAATACCATGAATATATTATGACGGAGGAAAGTAAACAATGAAGGTATATGAAGAGAGTATAGAAATGGTCAGAGATTGATCAGTATGCTGTAGAAATTTTGCCTAAGTTAAGTACCTTTGAGAAGAACGATAAGCACTAAGAGGTTCACGTTGAACTCGACCAATATCTTCTAAAACATCCTTGCTACCATTACCAAGTTCTGTTAGAGAACATATACACATACGTTGTCTTTTGGAAGGTGAAATAGGCTGACAACTATCTGAAAGAAGAGATTAGCATTAAGCCACCGATCGATTATCAAATGAGAATGATTGAAAAGAGACCCTTATTAAGGATACATGATCTGATTGCCAATTATAGGATGTAAGAATTCCTTGGTAGTTGAATTAAGGATAGGATATCCATAAATTAAGACAAACCTTGGGGAATGCACAAGGGATGGCATTAACCCTAATAAAGACATTGTGAATTCAGATGATATTAGTTGGATTTGCTAAGGCAACAATGACCTGTAAGGATTATAAAAAAAAAAGAGTTCTGGAAAGAACATGGATATAATTATTAGAGTATTGATCAATGACGTTTGGATATACCCTGTACCTAGAAAATACAGGAGGAATGATGAGGACGACCTAGGAAACCTTACAAGGAAAAAGTTAACATTCTGAGTTTCAAAATAGAAGCTTGGAAGAGAATGTAAGACACAATAACAATAATGCCAGATGAGGCATGTATGAAACCATGATGAGGTATGGATGGAACCAAAGAAGGTTGAGATTATCCTAGAACAAGAAAGAACTAAGAAAATAAATATCCTAGGTATGATTGAGGGTAACTTTGATAAAGTTCCCACGGGAAGGTGGAAGCAATGACTTATGGAAAAAGACTGATATTTATATTTTTTTTCCTTCAACAGAGCTTAAGGGAGAATGCTTTCGCCCAACAGTGATGAGAATGGGGTAGAAAAATTTGAGTTGGAATGTATCCAGAGAACATGGATTACAAGAAATTATTATTATCAGGAAAAGCCAATGAGGTGGTCGACAATCTAAGTATAGAGGAATAATTATAAATGTTCATACCAAAAAAATAGAATGATATTTGGAAGGACCTTGAAGGTCATATCGGAGTGAATGAAATTACATTCCTTCTGATGACTGTGCAAGAATCGACGGTAATAATAGTTTAAGTAAAGATTCGATTCCCGATATCGTCTTAAGCAAACTACACACCTTAGAAGGTCCCGTTTTGAGGCAAACCAGGACCATGATACAAAATTGACGAAGTAAACCATTAAGTTTCCAGTCTTTTATGGAAGATGCATGAGTGATAGTTTCATCAACCGGACATAGCTGCGATGCTTGAAACTCTTCTGCAATTTTATCTACTTCATGTAATATCTACATCAAGTTCAGGAATTGTTCCTTATGGATAAGGAATAGTGATTACTTTGTCTCCCTAAAGGATTTGAAACCCGTATGGTTAGCTATTAACGCACTACGTAAACAACAAGTGATGGTGATTCTTCTAAGAAAGTAGATGACAACGTAAGGATAAAGAAAGTGCTGCTATTGATAAGCTAAATGACATGTTGATGAATGACAAGCAGGCTTGTGTTAGTGTACTTCTGCGCAAACAAGATAGAGAATATGAGGTTGATGATTCATGATGCTAAATGTATTTCCGTAGAATAAATTAATGAGACTTAGAGAGAAGGGCAGTTGAGCCCGAGACTTATTAGGCCACCTGAGAGTTTAAAAGTGTTCGGAAGGTGGCATTCGAGCCAGTTTTACCCCCAAAGCTTATATCATGGTAGTAACGTGTTTCATGTGGCAAAGCTACACCAGTAAAACGCAGATGCTCAATAGATGATAAGAGTGCGAGCAGGTAGATGTACGACCTGGTCTGACTTATGAAAGACAACCTGTGTAAAACCGCGGGTAGAAAAGAATAAGTGATGAGAAACAAGTTGACAGAAGTAGATTATATTGAATCTAAGTTAAAGGGATCGGTCAGGTTCATTTCGGAGAATTTAAATTGGAATAATGTGATGATTATAGAGTAAATGTAACGGGATACCAATAAGGAGGTACCAAGTGCAAAAGATATCTCAATAAAGAGATGAAGGTGAAAGTAAATAACAGAAGTAAATAAGAATCAGATAATAAGAAGGATGTGATTGATAAAGAAAAGACTGGGAAAGCAACTATGAAATATGAAGCAAGGAATGTTATGAATGGATTAATAAAAGGGTTTTCTAATGAATTCTCGGGATGACAACCTGATAGTGTTAATATTATAGATATGAAAAAGCTAGTAGCGTGACATGGAATGTCAGTAACAATGGTGTCAAGCGAGAAACTAAGATTTAACCTAAGAGGTTCAAAGATTTTCCAAAAGTAAGTGTTGCTAAGGTTGAACCAGAGTACAGGTCCAGAGAATAGTGGACAAAGCAGCAAGATATGTTGACACGTGAGGTTACGATCAAATAGTATTGGATATAATTATGATTAATTTCTTCCTTAATAAACCTCTATAGTTGAGAGGTAAATTCTGAGTATGATATCTTACAATCATGAAAACTTTCTATAATCCTTTAGAATTCTTTTCTTTTCTTCTCTTTTATTCATCTTCTTTATAAATTGAGAAGAACAACCCTTTAAGGAGGGGAGGTACTGCTACGTGACTATCTGTCTGTGTGATAGAAGTCTAATTGGAACACCATAACTTGTTTAATTGCTTGTCAAGTACTAAAGGCTGGCCCCCTTCTGTACTAACTATGCAATATAACAAATGTTCAATTGATCATAGTGATCTCTCAATAAATCTTTCCACTTCTCTATATTGATCGAGATTGTGAAGATTAAAGCGATCAGGAAATGCACAGTACGAGCGAGGTTACCTCCGAATTCGCAGGGTGATAGTGATACCAATGTTACTGCAAGTATCAATAAGGATAAGGCTGAGTAAGAGTATAACCCGGATAGTGTGTTGTACGAAAAGTGGCAACGTTGATGGAAAAAGGATAAAGTATGGATTGTAGCACTAGAAGATGTGCTGAGAAAGGGTAGAACGACTAAGAATTGACCGGGAAGATAAAAAGTGAACGACAGGCAAACGACTCTTTGCTTCCTAGCTGATTCCGGGACGGGATCCTTTTAAGGAGGGGAGACTGTAAGAACCCCAAATTTTGGATATAATTAAAACTTTTTATTATGTACTGAGGTAATGGTGAATAGTGATTACGACTACGATGTAACGATTGAGATAATGAATGAAAGGAATAAATTTGGATTCAAATGTTTTTATGCCATGAAGAATGATAATGGTTGACAACTTAGGTAAGAGTTATCTATCTCCTAGGAAATTAAGATTTGATCATTCCAAGGGGGGAAGGTTATTCTTATGTCATCCAAATCGAGATCTGTTATCAGTCTAGTGGTTCCGTAAAAGGGTTACGGAACGATCGATAGAGAACCGGGACATCTATATAACCCTAAAAGAATAAGTAAAGAATAAGTGGTGAATAGTGATTTTGGTGGACGTAGGAATATTATTAGACGACGCTATATAGAAGTACCCAGAACGAAATTCTGAGTTCGTATTAGTGATCCAGGGGAAAAAGAGTGTATGTAAAAGCTGTCGGATTATGAAAAATATCACTTTTATTTTCCCTGAGATTTCCCTAGACACTGAAAGACTTAAGGAATTATTGAAGGGATTTAAGGAAAATAGGTTCAAGAATTATTAAAGAGAATGGAGGATGATAGTATAAATATTAAGACGAATTCCGGTAAAACCCTAACTAGAAACGAATGAGTTATTTCTCTGAACGATCAATGAATTGAGCAATAACTGGACAAAGAAACAAGCAAGGAATCAAGATACATGCATGTGCAAAAGGAAAAGACCAAGTAACTAAGTAGTTACATGAGCAACTAGTGTACTTAGCAAGATTACACCATCCTACCACTAAACATCAACACATGTCTCTTGGATTGCATCATGCATGACCACACCACCTTTAATAAAGCTACTTTAGCTAGATATTATCAAGATGAGGTGTATTATGCAAGAGAACCAAGCAATCAAAGATCAAAAACTCCATTCTCTCCATTTTGTTCAAACTGCCCAGCAGAATACCCTCAAAGAAGAAAATTCATATCTCCATTTCTATCCATGATAAAATCACCAAAATTTGACCACAGCCTCTCCACTCCAAGGGTAATATTCGCACAAAATTTCATGGTCAACAAAGTAGTATAGCCTAGTCAAATCCATGCTCAAAGTTTGGGAAACAAATCTGCCCAGTTTCTGTCCAGTGGAAAAAGAGGCCCCAAAACCCTAGCTAGGAAGCTTCAAATCTGATGATCTAGGTCTCAAAACAAAGCTTATGAAGATCCCAATATGTGGTAAAAATTTGAGAGCTAAATTCTTATTTTTCAATTTTCTATGATTTTTACAAATTTAGGATGAATAGTAACTTCCAAGAACTAATCTTTGATTTCTTGTTTTCTTTGGTTGATCCAAGCTTTGTTAACGCTATACAAGGACTAGATCAAGCTTAGAAAACGAACGATAAAACTCGAAGTATAATCTCGGTTCATAATCGATCAACTTTAGAACTTATACGACTTAATTATATACCGATTGTGGGTATGATGACATGTCGTAATGACGAACAAATGTCGGATCGTATCAGTAATAAAAAGAGTTACACTAAAAGGTGTATAACGAGATAATTCGAAAACGTGTTTCGATTTAAGTGAAGTTATACTTAGACTTTTAAAACGTGTTAAGTGGTTAATCTCGAATGTTCTGATTGTTTATAGATCATCGAGCAAACCCATGACACGCTATCTCCACCCACACCCGATTACCAGGCAAGTGTTCAAAACTTTGAACCTGTTGTTGTGATAATATATATATATATATATATATCTGTGTGTGTGTGTGTGTGTGATTGTCATTTTACATATGCCATAGCATGCATGCCTATTGTCAAATTATATTATGATACCTATTCCCTGAATTGATATTGACTTATAGACTAGATACGAATTATCAGTGATAAGCCGGATTGTTCTGGTAAGACCCTTAGCGAAGGGCATATGATATTCATTCTAAATATAGACCGGGAGTCGGTATTTTGAGATATAGATAGTCGTGGAAACCCGGAGGGATTCCAACGACAGATTATTATTTATCTGAGGAATGTTATTGTTAAACGTTATTTATATTCCATAAAGTATCAATTACTTGGAAATATTTCGAGGAATGTTATTCGAGTATTATCTCAGTCGAGAGATATTAAATGAATGTTAGATATTTAATGAATATTATTTTGTTATTCATTAGAATGTTATTTATTAAATGAATATTACTTTCGAATATTCATTTAAGGTTTTATGTACTTGATGAATATTATTTTAAAATATTCATTGGAAGTTCTATTTACTTAAGGAATATTATTTCGATTATTCCTCTAAAGTTTTGATTACTAAATGAATATTATTTGGATATTCATTTAGAAGATTATTTATTTAATGAATATTATTTTCAAATATTCATTTAAGGATTGACCTATTTATTGAATATTATTTTAAACATTTATTGGAATTTAATTATTTAATGAATATTATTTTGAATATTCATTTAAGGAGGGATTTATTTAGTAAATAATTCCATATATTCATTCGAGGATTACTTACGAGCTATATTATAATTTAATAATATTCCGTAATTATTATTGAGTTAATAAATATTCTTGGAATATTTATTTAAATCTTTTAAATTCTTTTTAAAAAAATGATTTATATTAGTCAGAGATTATCTGTCATCTTCAGATATTATGTAAAATATTTCGGAGTCTTTTTACGACTATTTTATCAAGGAAAGGTTCCCAACTCTTTATTTTTCATTTAAATCTATCTTAAAAGGATTTAAATGCTCGCTCAAACTTCCATGTTATAAGGGAACCTTACTTGAGAAAGGTTATTTATCTTGCTGACTTCCCGGTCATAATTTATCCTTTTCACTCGCAACTTGGTTGCTATGGACACATTAAGTCTGTGTGTACCTTCTCATCATTCGAGAGGTAAGATTGTTGGAACAAGTTGATATCCATTAACAAGCAAAAGCTTGGGAAATGTTGGTGAATTTTCCTTTCCAACTAGATACGACTACTTTGTGGAGTCTTATCAACAAGTATTTCACTTGGGGAAGGGAGGACAAACTCTACGTTTCAATGCTGTGGATTTATTCGAACTAGGAGTCGTGTGTAAGAGGCTGAGTCGCGCGGTCTATCACAAGGCCTAACCATTGTCCAGGGAGTTACTATTAAAGGCAATCGACAAGTGGAGCCGTCAGTTCTTCCTTCTACCGGTAGTAAACTATATTGGGCTGTACCATCCCCGACTGATCATCGGGGAGTGGGACAGCTGGCGCGTGATAACTCCAGTATTGGTTCATCTCCCAAATTGGGAATTCCCTGCAACACGTATCGAAGAGACTTCTTTCAGGTTGTAGGACTTCGAAAAATGTTAATAACTGGAATTGAAATATTTTCCTTGCAAGTTCCTCTTTATATGATAAATGATAATATCTGGCTTATCTTTGACATAGCAGATATTCCCACCTATATATGCATTTTGAGTTACCTCGTAACTTCATCGTTCATGTTATTCTGGAATCATTTCCGTTAATGCATGACATATGGTTTGAAAGATACTTTTGAACTGTTATATATTATCGTTCAGTTAAATATTATTGTTGGTGGGCTATTGCTCACCAGATGATTCGCACAAGGCGCACTCGATGCTGGCGAGGACGATGAGACTACCAGAGCCGAAGAGAAAGCTATTGGTAGGATAGATTCATTCTTTCAGTACCAAATATATGGACTAGTATGACTTATGTAAATGGATGGGAAAGAGTATGTATTCATATTATAACTCTTTTGGGTTGTAAAAACTCATAATGTGTTTAATAAAATTTGATTGTTACTCTGATTTCATCTCTGGGACTATAACGGGTGTGTTTTATATTGTTGTGTTGGGTCATAAAGATGTAAATTATTTTATGTTGAGGTAAGTTCAAGTATTGGGGACAGAAGTGGAGACCGTAACGATCGGATCCCGGACCCTGGATTTGGGGGGTGGTACAGTTCTAACGAGTTTTTGTGAAGAATTGTGTAGGACAACATTTCTGTGCAGGATCAAGCTTTCCAGTGGTTATGTGTTGTTATCAAGGTGGAGAGAACAAGTTGCAGTTTATGATGGAAAAGAATTAGCAAAAGCAAAAGAATATTTCTACTGGACAGAGACAGGCGCGACCACGCCTGATTTACTCAGGAAGAGCGCACGGGCGCGCTGGAAGAAGTGACAGGATTTGAAGCCCGCGACCACGCCTGTTTTGAACGTGTGTCGCGCGCGACCGCGCCCTGCTGCGCCAGAATCTGCCAGACTTCAATTCAGAATAAGAAATTGCTTGATTTCTAATCCTAATTATTATGGCAATCACTTTGGACGGTTGGAACATTCTAAAATCAGTATTGAGCATGGAATTTGCAAATCTTATCCCTTTTAAAGATGGAAATTGCCGATCTTCTATTCCAACTCAAAAATGGCAATTGCTTGATGAAGAGGCAACTTGGGGCTATAAATACACACACCTTGGGGGACACCAAGGCAAGGATCGTGATGACAAGAAGATCTAGACATAGTTTTCTTGTATTCCTTTGTTTAGGCTTATCTTTTGGATGCTTGTTACATACACGGATTTATTCTCTAAACCTTGTCATTCTATTGATTTATTCATCCTTGCTATCTTGTTTATTATCATGTTTTTATCAAATCCCATGATGACGAACGGTTCTATTATGAACTAATCGTTGTCATGGGATTCTAATGGATTTATCTACGTAACTTAGTAGTTTGATGCTTTAAAGATTTATGTGTGATGAATTCTTGATATCCTTGTATGGTTGTGCTTCATGAATTTAGATGCGTAGCTAACATCTAATATGTTAATCTCTTGCGAAACGAGAGTGGATCTTGAGATTTAGAACTTGCCATGCTAGTATAGGATAGGTTGATGTTTTAACATCATGATTTGTGGCGTAAATAGAGATATTATGCTGCCCTATGTGATCTATGTGGATAACTTGTGCTTAAACCTTTATGTTTTCAAATCTTATAGAGATATAGGGTCTAAACATAATTGGTGTCTACTCATCTCTAATCTCTTTTGTGGATGTATGCGTAGTGTGGTATTAGTATACCGAGAGGTAACTTTTACTTGTTTCGTGTTATCCGATCAGATATCAAAACCATCACATGTATTGATTAAAGGCTCCAACTCTAAGTGAAGTAGATAATGAAGTTAGGATCCCATGTTTATTCTCATAAATAGTTTGATTTTAGATCTCATTAGTTAATTAATTCTTAATTTCATAATTTGCATCTTAGCTTAATTTAGATAATTAAAACCTCAATTTATTAATTGTCCTGGCAGTGAATTAAAATCATACCTTGTTGAATAGGTGCATTAGCTGAAAAGAACTTAACCAGATCTCTGTGGAACGAACTTAAATTGTATTACTTGTGACCACATATACTTGCGTGATATTGTGTTAACAATGTGACACAGTCAAATTAGGGTTCTTGGCAGGCCAACATTCGGTCCCTGAGCTCTATCCCGTAGATTCAGTCCCAATCATCACCAAAACACCTTCCCGTGTTTTTCGGTAACCCCTAGCCATGAGCCTTCCCGGGCGGCTAGCCTCAAATCTATAGCTGTGAGCCTTTATGGGCAGTTATACGATTCCATATTTTACGGCGCTATTCCAGCAACGACCTCCACGTAGTTGTGCTAAAATCCTCCCACAACTATTGGCGTTAGAAGGAGGGGCTTAATTATCGTCTTTTGGAGGAAAAGATGTTTGACCGCTCTGGCAATGACAAAACGCCGTCTAACGGCATCAATAAAGAAAATGGTGATAAAGAACATCTTGTTACCATCGATGACTTGTATCAGTGTATTAAACGAATGGAAGAAAAATTTGATTCCCTTGAAAGCGATTCTGAAATGAAGAAAAAGTGCGAAATGGAACTCATTCCGCTGTTAAAACGATATGGACGGGAAATGATTTCGGGAGAAAACTCGTGTGAAAAAGGACTTGGAGATATTTTCCGAGATAATGTTCATGGATATGACATTCCGTTAAAATTTGAGATGACCAATAGTGGCATCATTGGTGTACAAAATGAGCTGAATACGAGATTGGATGGCCTGATTGTTGGCCAGAAATCGCAAGGAACGGGTGAAATTTCCCCTGAAAAAAGCAATCAAAAGAGATCTCAGATAGGGGCTCAGAAGGACCTTCAAGGACAAATGCAATCAGGAAGCCAATGGGGCTTTCGCCAGGAATCCCATCTAGGGGTACCGTAGCATCATCATGAAAAGCTCCCGCTGGAAACCCTTAAATACCAAGGTCAGAATGAATCTCAAGCGTATAGCCATGTCAGTGAAGGAAAGTTCCTATCCTTTGGAAGCCCAGGAGCCGGACGAATAAAGCATGAGTCAGGCTTCCAGCATACTTACGGGCTTGGAGGCAACCGGAAAATGAATCCAGACAATATGGATGAAGAATATATACCCTCCAACGGGCAACTGGATCCATTTATTGTTGAAAGGCTGGATTACAGATGAGCCACCAAAGAACAAAGCCTGGAATATAGATGAGCCACCACTCCCTAAGTACTGTGCAATGAGTGGTAGCCCCGAATATGATGATAGCTCTGACCCGGTAGAGTACCTACACAGTTTTAATGCAAGGATGGAGGCAAACCATGTGGAGGAATCCGCCAGGTGTAAGTTGTTGGCTACAACCCTTAGTGGAAATGCTCGCCTGTGGTTTGAGCAACTTCCAGTGAAATATCCGGAATCGTGGGAACAGATGGGAGAACTATTCTTAACAAGCTTTCAGGCCCCCGCAATGTTCATACCGATTGAAGAGAGACTAGCGAGCCTTATACAAAGTAGTAATGAATCTTTAATGACATATATCCATCGATTCAGCAATGAAGTTTCCAAAATGAAGAAGACACTCGAAGAAATGTTTCGAGGCTTCCTTATGGCAGGAATCAAGCCGAATAGCCGATTTCTAAGGGATCTCAAAGAACGTGAATCGAGAACTCTGTCTAATGTCTGTTCTTTGGCAAAGACAAAAGAGAAGAAAGGAAGGTCCAATAAGGAGCCTGCAAAGGCCTTTGGGGGTACGGGACCAGGAAGTGGGTGCTTGGGGAAGCGAAACCAGGCTCCTGACACCAAAGATGGAACCCCTACAAAAAGAATTCGGGGAGGCGCAATTCCCTGTATAGGGAACCCCGAAATGAATAATGATTTTTCCTCTACGGATGTGAGCCCTATTACGGCTAGAGCACAACACGAAGGCCAAGCCCCGTCAAAGTACTCTTGTTATAGGTTCAAAAGGTACACACCTTTGAAGGTCTCTATAGAACACATCTACGAGGTGACGAAGATGCAATCCTCCAAATTGCCTCCTCATCAGAACCGACAAAATGGGCCGTACCCTGAGAAATTCTGTGCATTCCATGGTGCTTACGGGCACGAGACTTCTATGTGTAGCCACCTCAGGAATCACATCGAGAGACTGATCAGAAAAGTATATTTACGTGAATTTGTTGCCTCAGCATTGGAAGCACCAGAGGAGGACATAACTGATCATAATGAGATCGGGAAAACACGAAAAGTTGAAAAGGGTTACTATCCCAGAAGCCCTAGCAAAGAGGCTACGGATGGTAATAACGAAGGGGCTACCTCCAAAGAAGAGAAACATGTAGGGATGCCCAAACCTCAATGCTTACACGGCAGAAGGCATCATGGTAGCCCCGAAGATAAAACACCAAGGAGCGAGACTGACCAGCCACATGATTGGGTTGGGGTCCCAAAGAAGGCACCCTGAATTACCACCCATCAGAAGATATAACGCCTTAGAAATATCGTACTTATAATTATTATTATTTAATATTAAATGTGGATTATATGAGATAATTTTTTTTAGGATTAAATATATGTGACATCATGTGTACATGCTTATATGAAGATGTATATGTGAAATGTGAGTCCGGGTATTTTTATTTGAATTTTTTTATGATTAAAATCTATTTACATTATGCATTATTGATCTTTGAATTTTTTTTATAAAATCATCGGAGTATTTAAAATTCCCGAAATCTTTTGTAATATCATATTTGTATATTTATTTAGTTTTTAAAATTATTCGGTGTATTAATTGGGTGTTTTGGTATTTTAAAATGATTTTAAGAGTTTTATTTTATTTAAAGGATTAAAACTTATAAAGTTCATATTTAATTCATTTTTGATCCTAAAAATATTTTAAAAATATGGGAAGACTTGTACTTTCATAAACTATATTTTAGAATTTTTTTTTAAATTTATTTTTGTACTAATTTATTTTTTTGTTAATTTTGATTTTTGTAATAATTTAAAGTAGCTTCTATATATTTTCAGCATGTGTGACTTTAAAATAATACCCCTATCTCTTTAATCAAAAACCCAGCAACTCCAGAGTGTTCTCGATTTTTTTCTTTCAAACTCTCTGGACAACTCTCTCTCTCCCCTTCACGGTTAATCTCTCTCTCGCTCAACCTATCTCTTGTTTCTCTCCATTTATCTCTCTCCCCAACCTCTCTCTCCCATAGCAATCTCTCTCTCCCTCTCTGATTTCCTCTCCCCAGCTGTATCTATATATATATATATATATATCTCAGCTCTGTTCCGCTTCTCTCGGCCGGAACTCCAATCTTCCATCTTTGGGTCTCGGTTTTTGAGCTTTTCAAGCTCCTGACGAGTTCTCCCAGGCTTTCCTGGCTATGGGTTGATTCGAATGGCATATTTTCGTTCTTGCTGGTTACATTCAATTAGAAACCCGAAAAGTGAGATTTTGATTTTTGATGGGTTGCGATTTTGTGCTGTGCTTCTTGTGTTGATTGTGACTATATTATAACGTATGTGTGTGGGCGTGTAGTGGGCGTGTTTGCCGTGTATGGTGTAGGGCGATTATTACTCGTTAGTTTTGTTTCGAATGTTATTAAGGACTGTCAACGATTTTAGTGTTAAAAAAATCATGGCTGCTACCTCTGGTTACCGAGTATTAACTGGGTTGCAATGGTTGTGGTAGTGGATTATGTTTTGTGGGGTTGAAGTGGTGAAGGAGATTGAGAAAGGAGAAGAAAGGAGAGGTGTTGCAGAGAGGCTACAGTTGGGTTGTAAGGTTATGAATCCAGAAGAGAAAGAAGAAGGGAAGTGAATTGATGGTGTATATGTTTGGCGAGAAAAACAGAGGAGAAGTAAAAGAAATAAAAGAAATCATGGCATTAGTGGTACCTGGTGGGTTATCCGAATGTACGAAAGTATGTATATTTGTGTGTTTTCGGGCAAAGGGCATGTCAATATTCAAGGAGGTGTGTTGGAGTGTGTTAGTGTGAGCGTGTGTGTATGGTATAATTGTGTGGAAGAATTGTGTGGAATGGGTTTGGGAATGAGTAAATGTTGTCATAATGAAGTACATAAATGGTTGGGATGACTGTGTACGGTGAACTTGGTTTAGTGGATTGATTGTACGGTAATGCATATTGTCGTAAATAATGCTAAGTGCATTAGTGGTAATTTAAATTCTATTTGCTCAATTTGGTGCTAATTGTTAGTAATGATAGTTCTTTATATAAAGTTGTAATACATGTATGGCAACTTGAATTTTTTTTGGTAAGTTGATATTATGGACTAAGTGCTTATGTAGTTTATTGGATTTCACTACTATTTTGAGTAAGTGATCTATACGTGCTATACATGTTATCTTTGTAAAACGAAATAGGTAACGTATGGGTAGATTAGAAGAGACAGTACGGCTTTGATTTGGTTATTTACTGAAGTAATGCCTTAACTTCATATAGGTGCGAGTAGGAGGTCCGGCTAAGTGCCAGTGTTCGTAAGGACGAAATTCTAAGAAAGGAATGGTGTATTGGAGTTGATTAGCGTACTCAATTAGAAATTGACGAATTATGGAGAAAAGATGAATGTATAGCCGAGCAGAGGTCAATGCATAAAGAAGTAGAGACAGATGTAAAGTGATAAGGAGTTAAAGTTTTGGAAATGGAAACTCGGTGTATTGAGGCAAGTGTTTTCCCCCACTTCTTGTTCGAGTGGAATTATTGTTTAATTATGTTATTCTGATATCATCTCAATTTCTTGCCGATATCTGTTAAAGTCATTGTTTCTCTATTGTATCACCCCAATTTGTTGTGTCGACTTTGTCGACCCTTATAGTTATTGTTGTTTCTTCAGTTATACTCTAAATTCTTATGTCGATCTCGTCGACAAATGTTCTATCGTATTTCTTCAATTATATCCCTTATTTCATTTCAAACAGCTTCCTTCTTTAATTAATACACAAAGGTCTATACTCAAAGTATTTTATACCTATTTAATTCTCTTTAATTAATATTCAAGCTTAAATACTTCAAATTATTTTACAAATATTTTTTTCCTTTATTAATATTTTAATACTTGATATTTTAAAGGATTTCTCAATAATATACCATTTTATACGTCTTCAAAGGAATTTAAAAGATAATTTTAATCAGAGGAAATTCAATATTTGAACATTCGATCCGACTCTTTAAGAAAAATCCCTAGAGATAAATTATGATTTTTCCTCAATAAATATTCTTCGAGAATGGTTTATTACAAAATATTGTATAACTAATTATTCTGAAATTATTATCGTTATGAACTACCTTAAACTAATTCGAGGTTTATATTGTCGTTGAAGCATGTGTTGCTCAATGATGATTTAAGCCGAGAATGATTTGAGATCTTCTTATTATTCAACTCATTATTGTCAGGCCGGTTTGGCAGCTAAAGCCTATCAGTGCTTAGCCGACGAGAGTGAGATTTTGGATAATTAAGAATTTCTTGAATATTTGTTTTAAGCTATTTAAATCTTTTATGTGGTTTCAAACTATATAATGAGACTCTACCATTTTGGTAATATTGGACAAAATAAATTTTAAAACCAAATGCGGTAACTCAAATCTTCCCGTGAACTTCAGATTTCTTCATTCCTTGATTATTTTATAAATGGCTGTTCGATTTTGAGCATCTTATCAATTGCTTTATTCTTTAATTAATTATGTTCCCTTGTTGATATATGATTCTGTTATGTTGAACCATACCATGTTTAGTAAATCTTATTGCCTTGCTGTTTATAACTCTTTATATCAAATGCTTCTCGGACCCTTCATCTTTTATTTGCTGCTTATTAAAATGGCGTAATTATTTAAAGATGTTTTAAAATTCCTTATACTGGGCTGATCTGTTATCAGTGAGTTTAAGGACTGAAAAGTGAAATGTTTTAAATTATTAATAATAAATTTGTTTATAAATTGGAATAGCGTAAGAGGCTAGGGTGGTCCTAGTCCAGCACTTTTATATAGCGTAAGAGGCTAGGGTGGTCCTAGTCCAGCATTAAAGGCCAATGTGTTGCCTAATTGGGAACCCAATTTCAAAGAAATGGGGACTTTACGTGGCTGATCACCCGTATTGTCCGTAATCAGGAGAATAATAAAAATCAACTTAAATGTTTTTAAAAAGTTTTATGAAAAGTATGTTTCAAAGATGAAAGGGTTGTAAAGAACGGAATGTTTTGACAAGATTTATATGTTTCAAGGTAAATTGTCATTAATTTCGAAATTGTGGATATTAGAGTTAGTTGTTTTCTACTTGATAAAAATTTGGAACTCAGTAAAATAATGGGATCAAGGATGGATAGAAGTTTCTCAGTTATTCCCTTCGCGAGTAACATTGTACGTTGAAAGTGGAGTAAGAATGATTGGGGAATTTCTTGATATTCATTTTCTAAAATTTTTACCTGAGGCAGTATAGTTGAAGAAAATGGGAAAGCTTTACTCTATGATTGAAACTGAATGATCTTTGAGATAAAGTATTCATTGATATTGTTCACCAATTAATTATCGTAATATCGCTGTTTCACTATATTATTAACTTGCTGAGCGTTCTTTGGCTCACTCTTGCTTTGTTTTACTTAACCCCTTGTAGTTAGGTTTAACGAGGATCTACTACATTTATCCCTGCGAATGAGAGCGATGAGGTATTCTATACAAGATAGATTTCGGAGTTAGAGCGGGTAAGCACAAATTGGGATTGAGCTGCGAATTAGATGGTATATTAATTTGTATTAGAGCAGAGATAGAAGTTGTACTAATTTTTATTAATTAGATTCTTGTTTCATACCATAACCTGGAATCGATCCTCGGTGAGGAATCGTTGGTGGATTAAGTTTTATTTGTATTTGTTAAATTGGAATTTGTTTTCGGGTTGAAAAACAGCTGGATAGTCCTTTTTACGAATACTTCATGTCGAAATTTTTTAAAAAATTCCCCTGTATCAAAGTCTATTTTATTTTAAAAAATATATATATTCAGTATTGGAAAGTCGGGGCGCTACAGAAAGCCCCAACGGAAGTCCTCTTTCGGGCATAGGCTCAATGGAATTCAACTTGTTAGTTGTAGCGGTGTAACTTTAAACTCGGTTATCATGAATTTTGTCATTCATAGACACTCGGGGGTAGCGCGTGTGCACCACCCGTGGACCTGTGGTAGTAGCAAAATGTTCTACCAATTGAATATCTATAAAGCTGGAAGCAGATTCCTATTCGCTGTGTTCATAAGTAAAATGCCTGATACACTTGACAAATGAGATCAGTAGTCAAAAAAAAGAAATGATGACGATGTTCTAAACATGTGGACAAAAAGTCAGTAAAAGAAGATATGCATTCATAGTGTGGGGCTTCCATCATGGAAATCTCATGTCAAGGTTTCCACTTTGTTCGGGGGGTAACACCACCAATAATATTGATGTTGGAAGCTGGTAAGGAAAATCATGAAATAAAAAACTCTTCTTGATGAGCACTTCGGTGCTGTGGATGCAAAGATAGGGCTTCCGGTGCAACTAATCAGCATCCCGGAACACAAATGCCATGCAAAAAATGAGCGACCTATCAGCCACGTTGCTAAAAGGGAACAACTCAAATGATGAGAAGGTCCTCAAATATTGTTTTGAGAAAACTAAATTAAGGCATATCCTGTAATTCTGCGAAAGGGTTACTGACTGTAAAAGAAAATTGAGTGGCAACCTCAATTGCCATTTGATCACGAGGCTTCCCATCCAAAATAAGAATGGTTGCCTAAAAAAGCCGCTAATACAATCTTGAAGAGCACTACCAAGTCTCTCACCAAAAAGAAAAGGCATGTAAGCCCTTAAGAGGAGTTAATGGAGGTGCCAATGCCAAGAATGCAAAGAAAGCTCTTGGAATAGGGGTAACCAAATATTATTGCAGCTCTCGGAAATACAATCATGATTGCAGCCTGACCAGAAGCCTCATGAGAATGGCGAGGATGGCTAAGGGCTAGAGGCAACGGAACCAAAAAACTTGTTTGCACTAAATCACGCAAGCGTACGTGGTCACAAGTAATATATGAATAAGTCAAGTTCGTTCCCACAGAGATCTGGTTGGGTTTTAATTCAGTTCATGCACCTATGCAACAATGTATGGTTTTTATTCACTCCTAAGACAATTAACAAGATTGGGTTTAGATTAACTATAATTAACTAAGAAACAAATTAAAAAAACTAAGAATTAACTAACTAACGAGAATTGGAATCGAATTACTTATGCAAGAGAAAACATGGGATCCTAACTTCATTAAATACTTTACTTAGATCTGATGCCTTTAATCACTATATGCAATAGTTATGATATCTGATCGGACAACACGAAACAAGTATAAGCTACCTCTCGGTATACTAACACCAAACTACTCATACATCCACAAAAGAAATAGAAGATGAATAGACACCAATTATGTTTAGCCCCTATATCTCTATAAGATTTGAAAACATAACGGTTTAAGCACAAGTTATCCATATTGATCACATAGGGCAGCATAATATCTCTATTTACGCTACAAATAATGATGTTAAAACATCAACCTATCCTATACTAGCATGGCAAGTTCTAAATCTCAAGATCCACTCTCGTTTCGCAAGAGATTAACAATTCAATTTAGATGTTAGCTACGCATCTAAAAGCATTAAGAATAACCATATAAGGATATCAAATATACATCACACACAGATCTTTAAAGCATCAAAATACTAAAGCTCCATAAATAAATCCGTTAGAATCCCATGACAACGATTAGTTCATAAGATGAAACCATCAATAACAAATAAACCTAAGTAATTGATATGTAATGATGACCTCTCGTCATCATGGGATCTGATGAAACCATGATAAAAACAAAGTATGAAAAGATACAAATAAACCTAAGTAATTGATATGTAATGATGTGTTTTTTTTTCTGTCCCCCAAGATGTGTATTTATAGCCCCAATTTGCCTCTCCATCAAGCAATTGCCGTTTTAGAGTTGGAATAGGAGTATGACAATTTCCGTTCTTGAATGAGAATAGAATTGCAAATTCCATGTGTAGATCTGATTCTGGAATGTTCTAGTCGCCCAGAGCAATTACCATACTTATTAGAGGTAGGAATTATAGCAATTTCCTTGTCAAAGTTGAATTTCTGCAGTTCGGCACATAATACGTTTCCTAAACTGATTCGGTTTTGAAGGAAAATTCGTAACTGACTTTTCTTTAGTAGTGTTGGTCCGTTCCAGTTGTATTTGGACATCTCAACCACTTTAGAATGAAAGAGAATTCCGTTATCTTCGCGTGGACTGTAAGATCGTCCAAAACGGACTTATAGAACTCAAGATATGGCCCAAACAGTGAATCAAAATTTTCAGGATAAAAATTCGGAATTTCCAGCAAAGACACCGCGCCGCAGCGCGCTCTCCAGGACACAGCGCACCCTGGTCACTGTTCACTTTTGCAGAAAATCTTCTCCTCTTTGCGTGAGCTGTAAGATCGTCAGAATCGGACTTGTAGAACTCCAGATATGGCCAAAACAGTGTAGACTGCGCAGCCGACCCGGAAAATCCGAATTTTAATCAAATTAACCTCCAACTCTCTTAGCTCTGCAAAACTCAATGAAAACACATTAAACACACCACATACTTGAGGCCAAGTAATCAATTTAAGCCGATACCAAGCATTCCAAGTGGATATAAAATCCACTTATCACACCCCCAAACTTAAACCGATGCTTGTCCTCAAGCATAAACAACTAACACTAACTAATTAGTACCACTTCCGTAGGTGATCACGGTTGCATTTGGCATATGCAACAAGCCCTTTAAACCCCTAGGCAGCCCTAGTAGACGAGTAAGGTCTTGTGAGGGCCTATAGCGAATGTACCCACAAAATCCAATGCAATGCATTAATGCAACTAAATGAAAATGCAATTAATCTAGTACTAATATCCTACCATGCCTTCAAATCCTCTCATGCCATATCAACTTAAGAATCAAAGTAAATACGCAATGTCTTGGTGTCGAAAGTGCAAGTATTCACTTAGTCTACTCAATGAACATGCATAAGTTCTCACAAGTCCATGTCAAGTGTAAGAACAAGTTAGTAATCATGCTAAGCCTACAAGAGTACATCTTTGAGACAAAACTCGGAATCTCATACGCAAAAACAAGCAAACACTCACAATCCACTCAAAAAAGAATATTCACTCAAGAACAAGGGTAAGTGTATCACTCAATTCCAACAAAATCATAAGCATGCTTGACATTTGGTATCAATCTAACTCTTAACACAACATACATCAATGACGATAATCAAAAGGTCTTTATTTGGGTTGTAACGGGGCTAGGGACAAGGTATGTCAAATAAGCCAAATCAGGTGAAGTGTCAAAAGCTAGTAGGAACTATAATGAATCATACACAACACCCTACTTCCCCCCACACATAATTTTACTATTTTTCTTCCAACAAAAAATGCTCGACTAATCGACTAAAGTAGGATCACAACAAACACAAATATGCTCTCATAATATTTTTTTTCTTTTTTATTCTTTTTTTTCATTTTTTTTCGAGAGCTAAATATAACAAGAACAATAACAATAACAATGATCCCATGATTTTATTACACATGCCGACTATCAAGTAAACAACCAAACCCAATTTTCAATATTTCCCCCAAAATTATGACCAAAAAAACCCCCTACTTGCACACCTTTTTACTCCCTTAAGCACTCTACTAGCCTTTGACAATGTAGTTTCAAATTAATGCAAGGCCAATACAAGAAAAAGGTCTAGGCAAGTAATGTGGTATGTCACCGAAAAATAGGATTAAGTTCAACGGGTTAACTAATTGATCATGTAAATATGGTGTGGTAATATGGGAAAATATGCGGTTATTCCTAAATGCCTTTATCATTTTAATCGTCAATTAATGTCATGCATTTCAAGAAAGACCTTAAACAACTGCTAGCAATGCAAACAATCCGTGGACACTCAAGCAACCGAATAATTTGCAACAAATATGCAATAAGGCTCAAAAGCTCACTTGGTGGAAAAACATACTCAATCCCAAGCAAAAATCTCTCTAATGCACCTACTTGTATTCAAAGCATGCAAACTAAATCAACTTGCACCTATTCATGTCCTTCTAATTACTCACAACATTCAATAAGTCTACTAGCTTCAACTTACTAGTGTATGTGTGTGCACAAGATCAAAGCATATCACTTCTCAATCAAAAGCGTCAACATCACAAAATTCCTATCAAGCATGGATGCAAATGCAAACTACTATGGACTCACATGATAATAACACGAACAAACATGCATGAATTACAACTAAAATACAAACATGATATTCTACATGAACACACCAACTACTACAAACAACTACTATACACTACTTATCCCTCACACCACCCCCAAACTTAAAATATTCAATGTCCCCATTGAATGGAAGGTAATACAAGGGATAGTAGAGAACATACCTAACTGTCGGCAGGATCACCCTCCTCGGGCGGCACCGTATCTCTATATGGCCATTTAATTATCTTTTCCGGGACTACATCCTTGATGACAAGTTTCAGCCTTCTTTGCTCCTCAAAAGTGTCAGTAACATTGTTCTCCTCGCTACCTGTTAATTTAGCAATAATAATAATAGGCAAAGTAGATGATTGACCCAAATATACATACCTCAACTGATCTGGTGGTTTAAACTCGAATCTGGAAGTTTCTTCAACATGATGATTTTCATTATTAACCACCAAAGACTGAGCAAGAGTGGAAATAGACGGATTAGGAACAAAAGTGGGTAGTTCACCAACAGAAGTCTTCACAACAGACTTAGGATCAAAAGAACTCTCCTCAAGTTGAATTTCATGCTTAGAACAAATAGCATTCAATTCATCTAACATATCATCAGAAGTAAAATTCCTATACAACTCATGAAGTTCTTTATTGCCCTCATACAAAACATTTTCTCAAGAAAAGACTCAATTGCACTATCCTCAAGATTTGACCATGAAACCACCTCATCAACCAGCACCTTAGAATCCCAAAGATCAGCCAAGCCTAGTGACTCACATTCTTCCTCCTCATCACTATCCATCACAGATTCTGAAAAAACAGAATTTTCTTCTTTTTTTGTAGGATCCTGATCATGAATTCCTTCTTCATCCTCAATTGCTGAATTCTGATCATTCGTGACTTTTCCAGATTTGAGTGTTATAGCATTAACCTGCTCCATGCCATCTTGTTTTCCTGGATTTACCTCGGTGGCACTAGGAAGAACTCCCTGCGGTCCATTGAGAAAGGCACTTGCAATTTGCCCAATCTGATTCTCCAATGTCTTGAGAGATACCGCCTGACTTTTAATCATCAACCTCAATTCATCCAATTCAGATTTTTCATTCGAAGATTGACCATCATCCCCATGAAACTGTTGCTGCTGAAAATCTTGATTGTTGCTCCAGCCGAAATTGGAATGATAGGTGGCTGGAGCTGGTTGCGAAGGTTGCTGGAAGTTGTTCATAAACTGTGCCGATTCAGAAGATATGGCACATTGACTCGTCTCATGTGCGCTCTCACATAGCTCACCACCACTAGCAACTTGAGGCACCCCATGCTTTGACATAAAATCCAATTTCTTATTAAGTGCCTCTAGCTGAGCTGCTAGAGCTGTGACTGTATTAACTTCCAGAATTCCTGCTAATTTGCCTTGTGATAATCTCTGAGTTGGATTCTGGTATTTATTCGCAGCCATCATCTCAATTAGCTCATAAGCTTCCGCATAGCTCTTAGCCCATAAAGCTCCACCTGATGCTGCATCTAGCATGGGTCTTGACTATGCACCCAAGCCATTATAAAAGTAGTTAAACACCATCCAATCAGGCATCCCATGATGTGGAAACTTCCTTAGCATCTCCTTATATCGCTCCCAAGCCTCGCACAAAGATTCTTCAGACTGTTGTGAAAATTGAGTAATAGCATTCCTGATTGCTGCGGTCTTTGCCATGGGAAAAAATTTTGTGAGAAATCTCTGAGCAAGATCCTCCCATGTCAAAATAGAACCTGCTGGTAGAGAGTGCAACCAGCCCTTAGCTTTATCCCTAAAAAAGAATGGGAAAAGTCTCAATTTGATAGCATCTTTCGACACCCCGTTGATCTTGAAAGTGTCGCAGATCTCAATGAAATTTCGGATGTGAAGGTTATGATCTTCAATCGGAGCACCCCCAAACTGAACCGAATTCTTCACCATCTGAATTATGTTAGGCTTGATTTTGAAAGTATTAGCTACAATAGCTGGCCTGACAATGCTAAATTAGAAGTCATTGATCTTTGGTTGAGAATAATACATCAATGCTTTCGCTGCTGCTACTGGTTCTCCAATTGCTACCTGAAACACATAGAATTAAACAACAATGTAAGAAACAATCCGAGTCAATGAACTCTAACGACCACTGATGACAAGCACATAAACTAAAAATAAAACACCAATGATCCACGGCAGCGGCGCCAACAACTTGTTTGCACTAAATCACTTAAGCGTACGTGGTCACAAGTAATATATGAATAAGTCAAGTTCGTTCCCACAGAGATCTGGTTGGGTTTTAATTCAGTTCATGCACCTATGCAACAATGTATGGTTTTTATTCACTGCTAAGACAATTAACAAGATTGGGTTTAGATTAACTATAATTAAATAAGAAACAAATCAACAAAACTAAGAATTAACTAACTAACGAGAATTGGAATCGAATTACTTATGCAAGAGAAAACATGGGATCCTAACTTCATTAAATACTTTGCTTAGATCTGACGCCTTTAATCACTATATGCAATGGTTATGATATCTGATCGGACAACACGAAACAAGTATAAGCTACCTCTCGTATACTAACACCAAACTACTCATACATCCATAAAAGAGATAGAAGATGAATAGACACCAATTATGTTTAGACCCTATATCTCTATAAGATTTGAAAACATAACGGTTTAAGCACAAGTTATCCATATTGATCACATAGGGCACCATAATATCTCTATTTATGCTACAAATCATGATGTTAAAACATCAACCTATCCTATGCTAGCATGGCAAGTTCTAAATCTCAAGATCCACTCTCGTTTCGCAAGAGATTAACTTCAATTTAGATGTTAGCTACGCATTTAAAAGCATTAAGAATAACCATACAAGGATATCAAATATACATCGCACACAGATCTTTAAAGCATCAAAATACTAAAGCTCCATAAATAAATCCGTTAGAATCCCATGACAACGATTAGTTCATAATCGAACCTCTCGTCATCATGTTATCTGATGAAACCATGATAAAAACAAAATATGAAAAGATACAAATAAACCTAAGTAATTGATATGTAATGATGTGTTTTTTTTTCTATCCCCCAAGATGTGTATTTATAGCCCCAATTTGCCTCTCCATCAAGCAATTGCCGTTTTCGAGTTGGAATAGGAGTATGGCAATTTCCGTTCTTGAATGAGAATAGAATTGCAAATTCCATGTGTAGATTTGATTCTGGAATGTTCTAGCCGCCTAGAGCAATTAACATACTTATTAGTAGTAGGAATTATAGCAATTTCCTTCTCAAAGTTGAATTTCTGCAGTTCGGCACATAATACGTTTCCTAAACTGATTCGGTTTTGAAGGAAAATTCGTAACTGACTTTTCTTTAGTAGTTCTGGTGCGTTCCAGTTGTATTTGGACATTTGAACCACTTTAGAATAAAAGAGAATTCCGTTATCTTCGCGTGGACTATAATATCGTCCAAAACGGACTTATAGAACTCAAGATATGGCCCAAACAGTGAATCAGAATTTTCAGGATAAAAATTCAGAATTTCCAGGCCGCAGCGCACCCTGGTCACTGTTCACTTTTGCAGAAAATCTTCTCCTCTTCGCGTGAGTTGTAAGATCGTCATAATCGGACTTGTAGAACTCCAGATATGGCCAAAACAGTGACTGCGCAGCCCACCCGGAAAATCCGAATTTTAATCAAATTAACCTCCAACTCTCTTAGCTCTGCAATACTCAATAAAAACACATTAAACACACCACATACTTGAGGCCAAGTAATCAATTTAAGCCGATACCAAGCATTCTAAGTGGATATAAAATCCACTTATCAAGGGTTACGATGTAATGCTCTTGAAAGAGGCTATCACAGCGCAACCTCACTTATCTAAACATCTCCTAAATGAGGGTTGTGATAGAACGCTCCCGTAAGAGGCTATCGCAGCACAACCTCACTTATCTAAATATCTCATGAAAATAGAATCTTGCAGGATAAGGCCCCCGGAACAAGCGCTTCTAGGTTGGGCTACCGATGTTAGGTTCCACAGACAGGGCTCCCAGGATGGGGCTCCCAGAATCAGGCTTCCGGGTGACAAGCTCCCGCAATGGAAGCCCCTAAGAAGGAAGTTGCAACCTCAAGGAATAAGGTACATGCAACCCCATACGCTTTTGAGCAACCTATCCGGGTATGTGAAAAACAAACTCACCCCTTTGAATTATGGTAATGCTCTGTTACTCTTTCAAGCTTCCGATTAAAAGTTGCAGCTTATCCACTGATGTTTGGTTAAAAATTCATATGCATATTTTATGACTATAAAAGTAGAATGATTAAGAATTTATGCATAGGCTTAAGCTGGCCCCTTAATAGTTCTACAAAGGCTACCTCCCTTGTGTGGAAGCCTGACGTGATTCCCACCCTTACTTAAGGAGTACTATATTTCGATAATAGATTACAAGATTAAATCTTTAATACCCTGTTTACTTAGAGAATCATTTACCATAACGCTAAGTAAATCATTGGTCCCTAATAGTTGAATCGTAGATCAGCAAGGCTGCATTGAGATAGATAGAATTGCCTAAGTACATTAAAGCTTGGGTAATAGCCCTATGACTAAGCAGGTTATTATTAGGATTACCTATGCACTAGTTAATTACCTAAGTACCTTAGACGTTCAATGTTAGAAAGCAGGTACCTAATAACAGATATAGAAGCTATTAACGTATGACACGCCTACTAAAAATATGCATTCATCAAGACTAAACGATAACGAGTTCATAAAACCATAGCAAAAGAAAATAAGAGTTAAGATTACATCTGCGGAGCATCCGAGGTGCCCGCCCCCTCATTTAAAAAACCAAGTTCAAAATAGACCAACAGAATTCATGGAACTAGAGTAAAACGAGTGTTCAGGAAAACCAAGTGCTTAAAAAGATTTCATAGTAAAAGGAGTAACCATTCAAGGATTGATGGTGGCATCTGGGCTGGAAGAGTCCTTGACAAGATTCCCCTTTCTCGAGTGGGTTGCCCGGATCTTCCTCAACCGCATTCACCGGAGCCTTAGTGTCAGTCCCAGAATCAAGAGTAGTCTCGTCATCAGCCTTGGTAACCTCAACGGGTGTGGATGCAGCCTTCTGAGCGGTAGCCTAAGACTTAGCAGCCTCAGCCTTAAAGCTTTCCACCTGGTTAACAGCATCATCCCCTAGGAGTGCCCAATCCAGATTCGGCATCATGACCTAAGTAGATCGCATGTAATCTTTGACGCCATTTGTAAACCCCATTTTATATCTATCCTCTAGAGCATGGCGGTAGCCCTTCATGGCAGCCTGCAAACCATCCACTTGTACCTGCAATTCTTTCATTTTGGCAGCCTGATCTGCCACTAACCATTCTTTCTCTGCATCCTGATCAGCAACAACCTTGCTTAGTGTCTCGTTGTTCTTGTTCAAAGAGGCTACCTCATTCTTAAGCCTCTTGTTGCCATCAACAAGCTTCCTCCTCTCCCCCTCGCTAGATTTTAAATCAGCCTTGGCATTCTTAAGCTCCTCGCGCAACCTGGCATCGCCACTAGCAGCAACCGCAAGCTGGTCCTCAAGCCTTAAGCGATAGAAGAGACTTTGAGCAGAAGCCTGTAGGGAAGCATTAGCGGTTTCACTGCCTTTCAGCCTCGACCATCCCGTGATAGTTTCTAGAGGGACCAATCCCCCAATCACCTTATAAAAGGCTTGGACCTCTTGAGACACTGTGGGAGCAAGAGTTCCCTTAACCCTCTTGGTGGATCTGGTTTCTGGGGTAGAATCAGGGCTACCAGCAGTCCGAGTGAATTTCCTTTTATCGGATGGGACACCTTCACCCTTAGGGGCAGAGAGAGGAAGAGCATGGGAGGCAGGAGTAGCATTAACAGGAGTAACCAACATGTCGATATCGTCATCTTTGAACAGGTCTTCATACCTGGCAGAAGGCTGGATAAATGATGGCATGGAGCCAGACATCGCTGAAAGAGAACAAAACAAGAATTAACATAAGAAACAGACAAAGAAGAAGTATAGAATAAACCTACACATGCAATATCGAAGCATAAATGACCAAATAAAGGACTATGAAGTGTGTGGGACGTAGACGTGCATAACTTCACTGGGGAAGCAGGTTGTGTAACGCATGTATATAACAAGTGAGAAAGAAAACAGTTAAGACAAACATCTTTTGATACGACACATAACTAAGGGCTAACCAGAATCTAAACCATCGGAAGCTGTAACCTGGGCTTCTTCATCACCTGTAGGAAGCCCAAACTCGGATTCCCCAAGGGCTTCCACAGTAACACCCTCTCCCATAGCAGGAGACATGGAAACCCTAGGCAGTGAGAACCCCACCTCTCCAGGGTTTCAGCAGTCAACAGGCTGTCACCATCTCCTAGCTCGGTAGCCAATTTCTCTACTTTCTTTGCTCATTTTGCCTCACTCCCTGTCAGGGAAGTTTGTTCCGAAAACCCTAAAAAAGAATAATGGAGTACAGGGCTACTTAATGAGTGTGGAGCTGATTGGAAAGCGAAGGAATATTTAATAGTCAAGAGCAGGAACTTACGTGGAAACATGTTGAAATCTTTCCTAACTACACCACTGTCATAGCAATACAAAAAGTGCTTATGCCAGTCGTACATACCCCGTTTATTCCCCTTAACGTACTAGCCCTGGCGATTATTCCAAACGGTCAGATAAAAGATACCAGGCTTCCTGCTAGCGTCCTTTAATTGGTAAAAGTAGCACAGTTCTCTAACGGTAAGAGATACTTTAAAATGTTGATCATAAAGGACATACATGCAAGCCGCCATCCAAAAATAATTGGGCGTCAACTGCATAGGGGCAAGGTCGAGGTATTGGAGAAATTCCAGAAAGAACGGATGCATGGGTAATGAAAACCCAAGTTTGAAGAAAGAAGCCGACAAGACGGCATTAGGAATAGCATGATCAGGGGAAAGAACATCAAATATATGGCATCTCTCTCCAGCGTACGGTGCCACCAATAAACAACCAGGAGTACAAGACTCTAGCAACTTTTCTAACTTGTCTACATTCATGCTTGAGTCTAGGTTCTCACAAGAGGGTTTAGAATCGGTAGCCCTGCGTGAACTCCTCTCAATATTAGTGACAAGCTTCACCTCAACCTCATCATCTCCCACTGCACAATCATTATCAAAGAATGACGTTTCAGCCTGATTCCAAAATTCGCTCACCGTTTGCTCATCCTCATTGGAGCTAAGATTGATCATATCGGTACCCTTACTACCAGGACTCGGCGAGCCAAAAGTGGGATGCCTGCTAACTATTTCGGCCACTAAAGGGTTAATTACTTCCACCCGGGAATGAGTGCGGAAACTGACAAATGGTCGTGATTCCAGCAAAGGTTGAGATATTAAAAGGTCGTGGAGATGGGTAGACCAGGAGTCCGATGGATCCCCGGAGATGGGAGACAAGTTACCGGAGGGGTAAAGAGAGCTCCAAGAAACAGAGGACGCAGACATCTGCAACCAAAAGGAAAATGTGGGTCAACCAAAGGAACCCCAAAATGTGGAAAGTTTGAATCAAAGAGGAGAAAGGTCCACGACCCAAGATAGGTTTAGGGGAGCCCTGGGGACTCAATAAAATCAACAGAAAAAAAAAGTTCACTATACCACCTAATGGTTGATTTGGAAGAACAACTATGTCTGGATGCATAAAGCTAAAGACGCAAAGGATGGTCAGTAAGAATATGAGCACAATCAAAGGGATCTATGCAACCCAAGCGGTGCGAGTACGGAAACATGAATACCCAAGGAAAGTCGAAAAGGTAATCGTTAAGAGTGCTAATCGCATCAAGAAAAGCGAATCTAAGAGAAAGATCTCATATTACCTACTGCGGATAAATATCAAACAGCCTATATGCACACATACGCAGATAAAAAGAAATAATGAGGCTACAAAGATAGAAGCCCATTTCTCAAAATATGGTATTCAAACATTGATTCAAGGCAAACCCATGAGTTTAAACTACAAACAGACCTACAGGCACTTAGCATGCGATTCAATCAAAGAAAGAAAGCCAAAATATGGATAGCTAAATCAAGGAACAATTGCAAAATGCTAGACACACATAAAGTAGAACACACAGAGTACATGCAAGTCGAGAAAGGGAATAGCAGATTCAAAGACATACGTACAAAGATGCGTGTATATATACATATATATATATATATATATATATATATATATATATATATATATATATATATATATATGAGTAGATACACATAAAAGAAGCACGTCTAAACAAGAACAAAAACCGGAAGGGCGGTTAGAAATAGTAAGGGAAGTGATAACATACCTTGATCTTAGTAGAAGAGTAAGTCATCGGAAGGAAGAACAGTAACCGGAAACCTGAGAAGCCTTTGGGCACACCTATGTCTTCTTGGAGGATGAAGAGAATGAAGCGAGTTTCTTGTGAAAAAGAACCGGAAAAACTAAATGACAAGATAATATATAAAAAATTGAATAGTTATGGCTGAGTAATGACACCTCCGTATTCAATGAACCAGGTGCAGAAAAAGAGGAAAGGGGGAGCCGTGTTAGTATGGTGTAATACCCCACTATGCGAATGTCTAGGGAGAAGTGGTAGAGTTTCACTCTAATTTCCCTATGTTTATCCGTTTATTTTTGAATAAGTTGATTAGAGATTACCGCGTAATAAATAGCTTTCGTCTGAGTTACGCGCCATAATTCGAGCTTCCGCGAAATAATTATAAAATTACGAATGAATGTATCATCGAGAATTTTGAATACACAATATTATTAAGTCACAAACATTGAAGAAAATTGATTTTAACACATTACATCAGATCGAATATATCTAGCAGCTTAATACAGAATTTATGGTTAAATACCCGAGAGGATTGAACCCTGTAGACTTTAGGTTCCTCTTGCACTTATGCTTCAAGGAACCGGGGGGTAGTTGTTCTGACCGAAATCTTGCATGGGTCAGATTTAGGCCCATTAAGGGTTTAGGGTCCAATCTGTAAATAAATTAGATGATCTGTGAGGCTTCCAAGGGCCCATGGCAGCCCATGAGAGCTACTCTAGAAGGATCACGAATAGATACAAAGCCTAGAGTCCCAGAAGCTAGCTTCCCTCGACTAAATCCCTAGCTCCCAACTATTATTACAAGGCTCCCGGATATTAGGCTTCCATAGTCAGCCTACCAGAGGGGCTACCATGAGGCGAATACTAGGTGAGCATAAGGCTTAGGATCCCAGGGCATGACCCCTTAAGGATAACCTGTAGCCCATAAATTACTATAGCATAATTGCTAGGACAACCATTATATAGGGCTTACAGTACAGTTACCATAGACAGCAGCCAGCAGGGCTACTTGAGCCAAGCTACCGGCGGTACCCCAACTTCCCCGGAAGCCTGGCAGAATCACATATTCAGATAAGGACAGCCTCCTATCTTGTAGGAGCACGTCTCTACAACCAATAAACACTTCTTAACAGATAATTACACGATTATTCAAAGATATATATCATTATTACTTGATAATTCATACATTTATGAGATAAACATCAGTGGATAGGCTTCCAACAGTCCTGATAAGGCTTGGAAACCTGATAAACACATCACAATCAGTTGACACACGAAAAATCCATCATTATCTCATCATAAACGAGATAACTCATCACAAACAACCGAACATATCAATCAAGAACTACATACGGGCTTGATCCACTATAAATAGTGGTATGTAGGCAGTTTGCGGGATCTTCTTCGATACTTTAACACCTTGAGGTACTAAGAGCACGTATACTCTTGTGTGACACAGTCAAATTAGGGTTCTTGGCAGGCCAACATTCTGTCCCTGAGCTCTATCCCGTAGATTCAGTTCCAATCATCACCAAAACACCTTCCCGTGTTCTTCGATAACCCCTAGCCGTAAGCCTTCCCGGACGGCTAGCCTCAAATCTATAGCTGTGAGCCTTTCTGGGCAGTTATACAATTCCATATTTTACGGCGCTATTCCAGCAATGACCTCCACGTAGTTGTGCTAAAATCCTCCCACAACATATATTATTATTTGTTTCCACTTGATGAATTTTGTTGATTTCTTTCTTTTTTTAATTTACAAATTTAATCTATAAATATGATAAATGTATCTTTATTGTATTTAAGTACTATATATCTTTATTATATGGTTCTTAGGTTTTTATTCTCCGTGACCGAAATTAGTTGACTATTTATAAGAGAACTTAGGTTAAGTTAAAGATAAGTGAGATAAATGTGGTGATTGTTTTTAGTGAATAAGAACCAGCATGGCCATGGTTGACTGTTTATAAGAGAAATTAGGTTAAGTTAAAGATAAATGAGATAAATGTGGTGATTATTTTTAGTGAATAAGGACCGGCATGGCCATGGCAGATATTAGACACCTTTCGCTATGATATTATGATTTATTTATAGATTGCGATCTTTCATCGTCCAATATCATATAGGGGAGAGCACGGTTCGGTTCGGGACGGTTTTGCCCCGAAACCGAAGTCGAAACCGCATGTCTTCGGTTTTAAAAATTGAAAACCGCAACCGCAACCGAACCGTCGGTTTCGGTTTCAAAAAGCTCGGTTCGATTTTTAACGGTTCGGTTTCGGTTATAAAACCGAAAAAAAAAATCATAAATATATTATAAGACTTTAAATTTATAAATTATAAAGTTCTCGACTTTTAAACAAATACATGTATTCTTGTAAGTCATGCAAGGCCTCTGCACAAACTTAAATTTGTTGCATACAGCATATCTTTCTGTAGTAAGATACAAGTGCAAATCCATGATATGTTTATACATGTATCTGTCACAGTCCGAAACAGTTTTGGGAAATTTGTTAGTTATTACTAACTTTCAAGATGGAAGTTCAGATCCATGGTATGTGTTGCATATTTGTATAAGGGAACCAGACCATGTATTTATATAATATTTAAATATATTTTATATATTTAATATAATATATTACATATATGTAATATATTACATATTATATTCAAGATATAATATATTTATTAATTTTAAGAATACATATAAATTTATATAAATTATATATATATTTATTTATTTTAATAATCAGTTCGGTTTTAGCCGGTTCGGTTTTAACCTATAACCGGAACCGGAACCGAAAGTCTCGGTTTTTAAAAATCAAAAAACCGCAACCACCGATTCGGTTTCGGTTTCGGTTTCGATTTTTTCAGTTCGATTTTGATCGTTTTTGGTTCGATTTCGATTTAAATTCAGTTTTTTGCTTACCCCTAATATCATATGCGTCTAGCACTCTTTAACTTTTTCTTTCTTTCTCTTGCCACGTAATAATAGTTACAGTAGGATGCTCACACATTTTTTTTTGTCCAATATATTTAATTATTTTAAAAGGACATTTACTTAGGCCTTTTTTAAAATTTTTTTTTATAAGTATTGAATTAATAAAATTTAAAATAAAAATATAAATTACAACTATTAAAAACCATTTGTGCAAGTAATCAATAAATAAATATTAATCAATAAAACATAATTAGTAGTAAAATATATTCTCTAAGACATAAAATATTGTGTTTAGAACACAATATTCTTATTATTTATTAAGAATATAATATAAAAAATTTAAGTCTGTACAATCAAATATTATTATTATTTTATTTAAAATAAATACTCTGAAAATAAAATCAATCATCAATATATATATATATAAAGGAGGATAGCGGGAGTTTAGGTGGCGCTCTAAGATCGTCTCAATCGATTTTTCTAATTTTCTAGAATTTTAGAATTTTAAACACTAATAAATACAAAAATATCAATTAACATATTAGAAGTAGAATAGGTGTTCGAATTTATAAAGGAGAAGAGTTCGAATTTATAGGGAAGACATATGATTACAAGTTCTATTGTAAGTATAATAAGTATTTATAAGGCATACGATTAAAAATTCTATTGGAAGTAGAATAAGAGTTCGAATTTATAAAGAATAAGAGTTCGAATTTATCGAAAAAATATATAAATAAACGTTCTACTAGAAGTAGAATAGGTGTTTGAATATATAGAGCAGAAATATAATTAAATATTTTATAGAAAGTACGATCTTCTTAAATTATATATTTTTTATATAAGTTAATTATACTTATATTAGGAAAATTTATTCATAAATCCAATACTATTGTCATAAAAAAAGTCACCGTATTTAAAAAAAAAAAAAGAATTGATGTGTTAACATAATTCACCATATTTAAAAAGAAAAGAATTGATGTGTTAACATAATAAAAGAACAATCTCATGCAAGAATCCTAAATAAATAGAGGAGTATCCATAATATAAAGAGAAAATAAGATGTGTTTTTATTTTCTAAAACTCCAAAAATTTTAGAAAGTCTAGAGAAAGCATAAATTGGAATTCACTCTATTTTTTAGGTTTTGATTTTAAGGAAAAAAATTGTTGTGTAAGATAAGTATCATCAATAATATGTAATGAAGTTTGAATTTCGATCCCAAACGAGAGCGGCTCGAAACATGTTTAACGGGAAGACGACTCACTATAAAAGATTGTACTAGCTATTAAAATACCATATTGATGTTATAAATTTTATTTTATTTTTAGAATTTGATTTTTATGGATAAACATTATTATACAAGTAATATATGTAAAAGTTAGGTTTTTGGTCTTAACGAGAGAGCGGATCAATAGTAATAACCGTGTTTAACAAGAAAGCGGTTCATTAAATAAGACCGTATAAAAAGTGTTTAAATATATAATACATAAAATAAAATGTTTTATTGGAAGTAGAATACGAGGACGGTGGAGACGTTATATACGATTTTTTTAAAACTATACATTTTTTCCCCTAAAAATCCTTTATTTTAACTTTTTTATACAAGTTTATCTATAATATACAGAAAATATAAGATGTATTTTCATCTTTTAAAACTCTATAAATATTAGAAAGTTTAAAGAATATAAAAATTGGAATTTACTCTCTTTATATAGTGAAGTTAGAATTTCGGTTTCAAATAAGAGCGGCTCGAAACGTATTTAACGGGAAGAGGGCTCTCTAGAAAAGATTGTATTAGCTATTAGAATTTGATACTGTAGTCATAATTTTTTTTTTATTTTTACGGTTCGATTTTATGGATAAAAAAAATATTATATAAGTCTTTATAATATATGTTAAAAAGTTGGGATTTCGGTTTTAACGGGAGAGCGGCTCAATCGACAGAATCGTATTTAACAAGAAATTGGTTCATTAGAGAAGATTATTTAATTATTAAAATTTAATATTAATATTATAATATAACGTAAATGTATTGAATTTTTTTAAAAATAAAAATTGTAATCCCGCCGCGAAGCGCGGCTTTATCAACTAGTTATAATTATATAGCAGCTACACATTTTTAGTTGCATTAAGAGCATTCACATCCCATCCCCCATCCCCAACCCCATCCTTATAATTTGAGGATTTGTCCAACTTTTCTTCTAAAACACTCCTCCATCCCATTCCCTATTTTGGGGTTTGATTTAGGGACCAAAGTTTGAGTCCCCATATTTAGGGACCGAAGTTGATGCCTCATCCCCATCCTCATACACTCTCTCTCCTCATATAATAATATTAAATTGTATTTATATTAGTGGGTGAGTTTTGGTAGTTAAAATTGTAAATGAAAGAGAGAGAAAGATTGTAATCCCGCCGCGAAGCGCGGCTTTATCAACTAGTTATAATTATATAGCAGCTACACATTTTTAGTTGCATTAAGAGCATTCACATCCCATCCCCCATCCCCAACCCCATCCTTATAATTTGAGGATTTGTCCAACTTTTCTTCTAAAACACTCCTCCATCCCATTCCCTATTTTGGGGTTTGATTTAGGGACCAAAGTTTGAGTCCCCATATTTAGGGACCGAAGTTGATGCCTCATCCCCATCCTCATACACTCTCTCTCCTCATATAATAATATTAAATTGTATTTATATTAGTGGGTGAGTTTTGGTAGTTAAAATTGTAAATGAAAGAGAGAGAAAGATTGTAATCCCGCCGCGAAGCGCGGCTTTATCAACTAGTTATAATTATATAGCAGCTACACATTTTTAGTTGCATTAAGAGCATTCACATCCCATCCCCCATCCCCAACCCCATCCTTATAATTTGAGGATTTGTCCAACTTTTCTTCTAAAACACTCCTCCATCCCATTCCCTATTTTGGGGTTTGATTTAGGGACCAAAGTTTGAGTCCCCATATTTAGGGACCGAAGTTGATGCCTCATCCCCATCCTCATACACTCTCTCTCCTCATATAATAATATTAAATTGTATTTATATTAGTGGGTGAGTTTTGGTAGTTAAAATTGTAAATGAAAGAGAGAGAAAGAAGTAATATAAAAAATAATATAGGGATAGGGGAATGGAAAATGGGGAATGGGATGTAGAAACTTTTTGATAATTTTGGGGATTTACTATTTTTATTTGGGGATTTATTATTTTTAGTAAGTTTTTGGGGTTGGGATGGGGAATGGGATGTGAACGCTGTAATGTGTCCGTAAGCTGATCACACAAGCCGGCAAAATAAGGTTTGAGCCCATTCTGTAATTTATTTAAGGCGATAAGGAAGTGGACAGTATGATGATCCACCAGCGTAAAGATCCAAGAAACGGCCCATTCAAAAGCCCTCTTTTTTATTTTTTTTTACCAATAACTGTAAAAAGAAAAAAACAGAAAGAGTCGAATTGGGGGTTGAAAAATTTGAGCAAAGCAGCTACTGGTGAATTTAGCTACAAAATTGAATTGGGGCCGAAGCTCAAGGTAATCGCAGCTGTAAATTCTTAATATTGTAAAGCCAGTCCCCAGCTATATAATATCTTCTTCACTTCACAGTGGTTGTGTTATTTTTGTTTGATGCTTTCATTGTAATTCTCGTATAATTATTGGTTGCCTTTGGAATTACAATTATTATGATTTCACCTTAACTATTAGTAATCGGAATGCTATGCTTTTTCTGTATTGTATTTTTTAATATTGTAATGATTTGCGATTCCTATGCTTTTTCTGTATTTTTTTTTCTATCGTCCATTTTCGTGCTTTTCTATGGAGACTTAGAATAAGTAACTCCCAGGTGGGGAGGCACTTTTTCGGTTAGTCATTAGGTTTCTGTATTTTAGAATAGGTACTGATGAATTCTTAATTTGTTTGTGTTATTGAGGATTGTGGCAATGAGTCGTGCCAAGTTGGAAAGCAGGTTTTGGTACAAACCAAAGACGTTGTTCAATCCATGGAGGAGGAAGAAAGTCGACCGTATTCCAAGAGGTTTGACTAGCTGAATACGTCCTTTCATTCCAATATTTGTTTGTGCTACATGCTTATTTGCGCCTGCTTGCTTTTAATCTTCTTACCTGCGCGTGGCTGTTAATCTCTTTTTAACAAAAAATTGTTACAAGCCTCAAACTTGATGATGTCCTTTAAAAAATTATTCTAGGTATTCGCTTTCAAAATGTGAATCACTTTGGGAAATTCGATGATTATGTTGAAAACAACATCTTCTTGGATTGGAACACAAAACGTGCTGCTCTGGATGCTTCACCATACGTTGTTGCTCTTACATCATACACTGGTATCTCACCATTATATTTTGTTTCTACAAATTCATCAGCATTATATTTTGTTACTCATTATATACCCCAATTACATTTTCACCATGTTATTTTTCAGATTTGATAACTGTCTATAATATAATTTGAAATTTATCCTCGGACCTAATCCATTGTGACTTATTTTTTGTATTGGCTGAGATTCTTTTTCCTTTTTTGATATTGCTACTGCACGCTAACCTACTCACTCTTGTTGGCTTTCAGGTCCCCAACGGCTATTTATATGTTCAGGGACTATTATTAACTCTTATGGTGCAAATGGTGAATTCTTTGCTACCATCTTGACTTCTGCCACCCTTCTTAGAGGTCCATCAACAGAAGATAGTGTGGCAGATGATATAAAGGTTCGATACTCCCCTCAAAGTTACGGATTCAAAATGCTTTTACTAAAATGTCATTACTAGTAGTTGTCATCTCAAGCATCTATCTATTGCTTGAATAATTAAGTGATGGTATTTTGAGAAAATACAATTTTACTATGTGTGATTAGTTAAGGTTGGCTTTGGGGTCATAATGAAAAAATTGAATGCAATTTTGAGTGTATATTTGCTAAGCACGGCATTCTCAATTTCATGCACCATTCAGAAGAACAATCCTTTTTAACACCATTCCCCCTTTGATAATCAAATGGAGACGGTAATAGATTGGAGTTGGATCGTATTCTAGAAAATCTGATCCGGATCCTTCGAGTCAACAGGTATTGATAAGGGGATCCACATGTAAAAAAGTTTCACTTAAAAGAAAAGGTAATAAAGAAAAACACCAAACAAATATATTTTAGTCAATAATGTAGCTCTTAGTTGTCATCTTTTAGGTAAATTTTGCTTTTCCAACCCAAGAACACTGATGATACATATTTTAAGCACACAAATAAAAAATCACTTATTTTTGTGTATCTTGCATGTAAAAACGAATTTATGGATCCATCATACATCGGACCTGTGTTTGACTCGTATCCGTATGTACCAAAATTGTGAAGATCAAAATCCCATGTAATAGGGTTGGATCCTTGGATCTGGATCGGGTCCTATCTGTCATCCTTAATTAAAAATCGTCTTAGTGACGGAACCTGTTTGGGCACCAGATCCTATAGTAGGGTGCCAAGTGGATAGTGCTTGGTTCTGATAAGGAATAGAACAAGAATCTGATAGTACGGGTTTACTTGCTTTTATTTTTCTTTATCTACGACCCTCTCATTTTTACTTACTTTAAATAGGGTTCTACAAGTAAGATGTATTACCTTTTTTTCCTTTTCTTTATTGGTCTTGATTAGGTGTAGTGTATGTTTAACTAGGCTACACATTGTAAGGGTTAAGTATTGGGGTACTATACTTTAAATTAATTCTCGAGGTATGTTTATCAGGCTTTCACTATTGTAGGATAATTTTGTTTTTTTCTGTTGAAGGAAGCAAAAAAACTCTAGGTATAAATGCAAACATAGGGCTCCTAAGTGTGCCTTCTTTTCTTGTGGCTTTTCAGATTGGCGGAATTTGAACCCTCTAATCTTCATGTTTATAGATCTATCCTTCTAATTATATTTGGGCCTTTAATATCCACATCAAGTTCAATCGTCTGATCCTCTCTATTGTAGAGAAAATGACTATTTTTTGCCTATGCATTAATGACACAATCACCTTATTTTTGAATAGGGAATGGCAAATTACGCATTAGATTTGCTTGATTGTAATTAAGCCTAAAAACCTTCAATGTATTACTTATCATTGCTTTTTGGGTCTAAGTTACCCGGACTCGGGTACGGGTGTCGGACACGGGTGCAGATCCAAGCGTCGGGTTCTTGATTTCTAAAATTTTAGGATCCTTGGATGTGGATCCGAATCTGGACACGGGTGCGGGGATTCAACATATTATCTATATTATATAATATAATATATATATAATAATATTATAATTATAAGGTACATGTCAGTTTTTGACAGAATATGTTAGTTTATTTTGAAATACAAATGGTCCTTTCAGTTATTGAAAGTATGTCCACTCAGTTTATTTTATATCCACTCAGTTTATTATAATAATATTATTCCAACTTAAAATGCGTGCATCCCATGTGACACCATTCTCCTGTGTTGACTTCACTTCTCCCCAAATCACTGATACACAATTATACATACATCGACATACAAATTTATTTAGCCTTTTTAACCCTATTTTATCAGCAGCCAAGTGTTACATATAGATACAGATAGATGCACAACGGTACTTCCTCTTCTTCTCTTCCATTATTCTTCCTCCTCTAAGCCATCCATTCTTCTTCCTCATCCCAACAGCATGTTAGGGCAAGAAGTCATACAACATCAACTGCAAAATCATTGTCAAGTCACCAAGTCAAACACCCATATATATAAACATATATATACACACAAACTACAGTTATCGGAATCAAGTCGCAAGTCCGTACTCGTAGTCGCCATTTCTTCATTTCGCCATTCCCAGTCAACGGATCCGGAATCGAATCAACGGTTCGGACCCGTATCCCGTACCCGCATCCGCATCCGCGTCGGGTCGTGTCGACGCGGGTATAGAGAGTTTTTTGCCAAGTCCGGGTAACTTAGATTTGGGTATCATGACAATTTGAAAATGTATTCATTGTAATACAATGGCATAGTCAAAAGTTTTTTTTCTAGTTATCTAAAATATTTTCCAGTTGTAAAGTCTCCATGCCATAGTTTTCCAGGTAAGAATTTACCGGAATTAAGCTGATTTACAGAATTGATGAAATAAGTGAGGTTATCTCATTTCAAGGTAAGGGACTAATTTGCTGCATTCCCTTTCCCATATTGATACATGAAGTTGGAAACTACTATTAGGTTTATGCTTGTTTGATTGTTCATTGGGGTCAAATGAGTAAGCAAATTCTGATGAAGTCGTATGTTATGTTTCTCTTTTGTCCCTTTTAATTTTATTTTTTCATGTACCTTATCTCAAAAATGGTATTCTCATCAAAACTGATTTTCATGACAAAATATCATGTTAATGTGAGGAGTCTATATTTCTAAAATTTATGTTGTAACTAAGAAATATAATTTGAATATTTGTCCTAGATTGGAAGTTATGCACTTGTTAATTGTTATTGTCCCCAAAACATAATTAGCTTGAAGTAAAATAAGTCTAGACATTTTACATATTCTTATTCTATAAATAATGTGATTAGGTTATTGAGTGATTTAAACAATAAATGAATCATTGATAAAAGTAATTCCTTGTATTACTTGAACCAAATATAAGTAACGGTCACCAATTTAATTTATCCCCTTCATCATATTCCCTTTCTAATTCATTTAGTTAACCCATTGCTCTCAATTTAGGTCAATAGCTCTTATTGTTTATAATTAATTTCTTGTATGCTTACGTGCATTTAGTGGAGAAAGAATTTAAGTGTTATATTCAAAATATGCTTTTGAAATGAAATAATGGTCCACTATTTCAGGTGGATGTCTACTTGTTTGATCGTAGTGTGTGTGAGGGTGAAATATTGGGTTATGACTTCCACCATAATGTTGCTGCCATCCGTATCAAGTCTGATGTTCAATTGCAAACTGCTGTTATCGGAAATCTCGATGATTATATGGAGTACCATGCCCACTTTGGTGATACGTCATTTCATCTTGGCCGTCACCGTGATACACCGACATGCCAGCGATTGATTAAGCTCTGTCCAGGAATGGCTGTTATTGCATTGGGTCGATATTATGAAGGCCCCTACCACATTATGGCAGCGCCTGGCAAGCTTATGTAAGTTAGTCTTTCTCTGTGTTACAACTTAATGCTCTTTGGGCCTTCAGTGTTCACTTTTGCTTTTACGGAAGGTAAATTAACATGTTTAGCTATGTAGAATGCATCACGTCTTAGGGCATGCCATAGTACTTTGTTTCTTCTTGTCGGGTTCATAAAATTGTTACTTTGGGGAAAAAATAAAGAATGCATCATGTTTTTAGTTAGCGATGCCAGTGCATCTACTTGTTTCTTTCTTCTACTGAATATACAATTTCCACCATGATTGCGATCTTGTGTAACACAAGATCTGTTGGTTGTGTGCACTTGTAATTTTCATATTTCTTATTATTGCAACCTTTTTATTAATTTGGCTTTCCTCCTTGGTCCAGTACGGAGGACTCTAAGTTAGACTGTGGAGACCTTGTTATGGCATGTAGTGAAATCACCAAGGTAACAACAATCTTTTCCCTTCCCTTTGTTGTGTTGTTCGAGTAGGTATGCATACATTAGTAACATGATGAAACGGATGTTTCAATGCACGATTTTTCATTTATATTAGTGCTTCAATTTAATTTTACTAGATTGCCAGAATTGATGTTGCATTTACTGTGTTTTTCTACATGTTAATGTCTTTAAACAATTATAATGCATGGACTATGGCGTAGTTTCATCGAAAACGGACATGTTCTATGTGGTGAAAAGAAAAGCTATTTTTGGGTAGTTTAATGGTACATGGTTGCCTGAACTATTGTGATAGTTGGTGTTACACTGCTAATTTTTTTTTAATATTCCCTTATTCTTTTTTCCGGAGTTTTGGGGGGGGGGGTCTTTCATGGCAAGTAGAAGAGAAGAGAGGATTTTAGTTTTTTTTGGTGCCATTGGGCTTGTAATGAAGAAATAGCTAGCTTACGACAGCATACAGAATTTGAGAGTAGGAGAATAAGAAAATTTGAAGTACTGAAAATTTCACAGGTGTGTTTACTTGATTTGAGAGAGAGAGAAAATATTTGAGGTATTGAATTTTAGAGAGAAAATGTTTGAGGTATTGAAAAGGTGAGGTATAAGGTCCTATTTATAGGAAAAAAGGTGTAGAATCCCGAACTGGCTCCATTCTCTTAGATATACTGATGTACAAAATATCCATAAAATTCCAAAATCATGCAACAGGTGACACTCGTGCTACTTGCAGATATTTGCATGACAAAAATGTAGCTAACCACAAGCTGGTAAGCTGGTGTGGTGCTCTAGTCGCATTATTATTGGCCCGTCATCTAAGCGCAACTTTTTCATGTTGCGTACCTGCGATCGTTTTGTAAATGAGCTTGTAAATGAACATGTAAAATACTTTATTCGTTCAAGTTTAGCTCCACAATGCATGTGTCTGAGCAACATACCTGAAGCTCCCACGAAGCACTCAGTAGTTGCAACTTGCAACTTCGTAAGCTCAAATGGAATGGGTTGCCAGTATCAGTACAAGTTCATTTGTTTATAATTTGTCATATTACGAAGTTTGGCATTGTCCAGTCTAATTAACTATTTATTTTCCCAGAATGGTATTGGAGGACCACTTATTAATTACAGTGGATGCGTCATTGGACTGAACTTTTACAGCCTGGCTCGTACTCCTTTTTTACCCATCAATATTGCCTTAAAATGCTTGGATCACTTGCTGAAATATAGGTAAATTTGAGGTGCAAACTTGTCATGTTTGACTTCTGTTTCAGGATATGTTCTGTCTCATCTTTTTGCAAGTATATGATTTTAGCTTAACAGATGCTTTTTCACACTTCTGCTACTATATTCTATAGATCATGGAATGCCAACCTTCTGAGAATACATTTGAATTAGTATGAAGATGTTTTCTCCTAACATATTGGCATCATCCCTTGTACTGCACCTGTTAACATCTCTTGTAAACTAATGGCATTGTTGCAAATTTCAGACAGAAATCTATCAAGGTAATGAATTCTTAGTTTTTGTGTATGAAATCCAGAGGAATGTTATGACTGGGAATATCAATAATTTAAGAGTATTTATTTAATAAAAAAATTAAACTGCTTTTTAACTACACTTTCAATAGTCAAAGACTGTGCTGATCCATGGGAGATAAATAGGAAACATGATTCAATTGGGTCTCCCACTTTCTGATATTTTGTGAAGTGTTATATATAGGGGACTATTCTAATGGGACCCTCCTTGTAATGAGAACTGAGAACCAAATATTTTTCCAGTTATTTTTTTATTAATTTTATTACAATAATTATATATCTATATGTATATATCATAACTGTATATTCCCAACACTACTACCCCACTACTAACCTCACTATTGCTGCAATCAAACTATCACCTCTCTCGCCGCTACACCACCACAACTACAACAACCAGCAACACATTGTCTCCACCAAATTACTAAACTTCAAATTAAATCACCAAAGTAAACCACAGTTATTATCATCATCAACTACATGGTTGCATCACACACAAAGTCACTTAATGCAAAAACAAATCACTGAAAATATGAACTACCATCACCAGATCTGTATTCAAGTCACCAAAAATATGTACAAAAATCACCACATAAAAAGGTGATTTGTATCGAAAAAAGGTGATTTGTAATTAAGAAAGGTGATTTATATGCGTAAAATCGCTAAATTCAACATATGATTACTCACGACATCACTCATATGTTTTAAGTGTACTTTCATTCATTGCACTTGATGAGATGTCATTCCCCACGACAAAGTTGTTTCCTTCGTATTCGACTTAACTGCTCTTTTGTTCTGATGATTTACGTCGCTATAAAATCTCGCAAGACGCAAGGAAAGAATCGATGGAATCATATCACAATAACATCGAAAAAGAAGCTATTAGTGGAGAGGTTCCGGCGATGGAGGAAGAGAATCTAAAGGCGGAGAGAGATGAGTGATAAATGAAGATGAGATTGAGATGTATGTATATGCTACAATAACATCGAAAAAGAAGCTTTTAGTGGAGAGGTTCCGGCGATGGAGGAAGAGAATCTAAAGGCGGAGAGAGATGAGTGATAAATGATGAAGATGAGATTGAGATGTATGTATCTGCTATGAATTAATCACTGGACTTTATAATTAATTGAACAACCCAATGAACAGTCTCTCAAATATAGATTACAAATCAGAAAACAGGTATGAGTCAATTGAAAATTACAACTGGGGTTTGCAATTAACTGAAACTAGCCCAACAGTTCGAGACGTTGGCTCTCCTCTCGCCAAAACGGCAGCAACAATAATAATCATAACATAACCCTAATTTTCCATCTTTTCCCCCTTTTTGTGTCTCTTCCTCTCAATTACCCTTTTACCCCTTTATTTTTGCTGGTGAGACTCTTTTGCCCTGGGCTGTCTTCGTGCACAAGTTATAAAAGTGGGCCTGGGCCCATTTGTACCTTGGGCTGTAGCATTACCCCGGGCCCAAAGAACCACCTTGTCCTCAAGGTGGAAGCTGGGAAACCTCCATTTTAAGGCTTCAAATTCTTCCCATGTTGCTTCCCACCTTGGTGAATCCTTCCACTGAATCAACACTTCTGTAGTTGGGTGCCCCTCTTGACCAGTAGTTCGCACGTCCAACACTGTTTCTGGCTCAGCTTCGAACATTAGATAAGAGTGGGCCTGGGCCCATTTGTACCTTGGGCTGTAGCATTACCCCGGGCCCAAAGTGTTAGGATTTTAGGCAGAAAAATAGAGTGAAATAATCTGCAGAGACACTAAAGAACAACAGCAAATATAGCAAAGAAGAATTACACAAATAACACAGATTTAACGTGGTTCGATCAAGCCGATCTACATCCACAAGGCAAGTGTTTTCTTCTATATTCAGAGAGCAAAAGAGAGATACAAAGGATAATACAAAACTGAGATGCAGAGTACTATACTTATCTCTCAGTTTGTCAAAATATCTACTGCTGTGAACAGTAGCTATCAATACTTTCTATTAGATAATACAAATATCTATATGGCAGCTGTCCCAACAGTTGTCACTACAGATAATAGTCTAATAAAACTAGAAAACAAGACAAATATCCAACAAATCTCCACCTTGGCTTGATTTCTACAAACCACCAAGAAGCAAAACATTTTGTAACATGTCCCTAAGCTTGCATGAGCTAACTCTGTGCAAGAAACAAAAGACATGCAATAAAATGCCTTCTTCATATCAAACAAGATATAGAAAAAATAGCTTCTTGCCTTTCAATCCCCTCCTCGGGACAGCTACTGAATCCACAGTAGACACCAATCAAAATCAACAATAGACACCATTTCCATGCCCAAGATCTTCATTGCTATACCAAGATCTACCATTTCAAATTATTCACTAAGTCGCTTCTTCAAAACCTCAATCTAAGATATGTTCATTTCAGCTATGAGCATATCATCAAAAATGAAGCAACAAATGCAAAAACAACAATCTTCAAGCTCTCTAAAGTACATACAACTCATATGTACTACGGAGGTAACTATGACAAAGCACAAATGTTTCAAATTTGTCAAACCTCGTATATCAATGCCTTGAAGAATTCTTTAAAAGTCGAAAAGAGATATATTCTACTTTTAACTTATAAAACCCAGTTGCAAACAATGGCTCTTTTACCTTGATCCAATTCCCAAGTCTTATTTTTGCCATAGAACTAGCCCAACATCACATGAAACAGCCTCGGCTGCATTAAGTGCATGTGCCACCAAATCGGAGTAACCAAACTTTTGAGGTTAACTAGTTTGTCTCCTCTTAGAATAGGGCTGCTTGGAAACTTCATAATCTCCACCTGAAATAACATTCTCTGACCATATTCCATTTGGAGTCTTACAATCAATGGCTTCAGAAGGCGAGATGTTCACAATATAGCATCCCGTGCTAATGGCCTCGTCCAAAAAACATCTCCCAAATCATCATTAGAGCGCATACTACGCTCATCCATGAGCCAACTACGCTCACAAAAAAAATAACATCAAGTGATGCCGTATGATCACCACATAAACAGTGGTACCAATTGTGTAAACTTCCTTTCATCACAATTCGTGAACCCTTGGTCACCTTAAGAGTCTCCTTCACCAGAAAATTTACAACCTAGAGAAGCTAGTGAGCCAAGAGAAATTATCATTCTCAAATCAGGAACATGACGCACATCCCCCAAAATTCTCACTACTCCATCGTGACACTTGATACTAATTGTACCAATGCCAATTGTCTGACTAACTGCATCATTGCCCATCAAAATTGATCCACCGGACACACCGATGTCAATAATCCAGTCATTAACTAAATGAACATTGGCAATCCATGCAGTAAGAACAGTTTCATCAAAGAACATTTTCATCATCACTGGGCAGCGCCACATTTGCTGAATCTGAGTTTTGGTTTTTCTGCTGTTCTATCTTCTTAAGAGCATAACAATCAGCCTTGTAGTGTCCCATTTTATGACAATAGTAGCACTCAACATTACCACCTCTAGAAGTACCTATACTTCCATCTCTGGACTTGAATCTGCCTCTCACGGTTAAGCCATCAGCAGATCGAATATCGGAACTAGAACTCTGTAGTTTGTTCTTCAATTCTGCAGAGTTTAGTGTAGCCTTAACATCCTCTAGCTTTATGGTGTCTCTACCGTAAAGCATCGAATTACACAAGTTTTCATATGAAGTTGGCAATGAACAAATCAACAAGAGAGCTTGATACTCTTCTTCAAGTTTAATCCCAATATTTTTAATATCCATAACAATTTGATTAAACTCATTAATATGATCTTGTAAACACGTACCTTCATTCATTCTCAATGTGTAAAGTCGTTTCTTCAAATACAACTTGGTTGTAAGCGACTTAGTCATATAGAGGGTTTCCAATTTCTTCCAAAGTCCAGCAGTAGTTTCCTCTTCAGAAACTTCTCTTAAAACATCATCGTGCAAAGACAACTGTATCGCACTATGTGCTTTCTCACCCATCTCTTCTTGCTCAGCAGTTGTCATATCATCCGGATAGGTTTCTTCCAAAGCTTTAACGTTACCTTCACGACGCAGCAAAGCTTTCATCTTGATTTGCCATAAACCAAAATTGTTTTTACCATCAAACGAAGTCACCGAAAATTTCACTGAAGTCATCAGGAAAGTCTTCGATCACAGCAGCACCAGAAAAAACGCAGCAGCAGAAAAACAGTTACAAAAAATCAAGGAAGGCAAGACAATAGCAGCAGCAACACCCAAAATGAAAATCCTATCAAGAGCAGAAAATCTTAACAAGAGCTCTGTCCAGATCAAGCAGCAAATCGCAGCAGTACCAGCAGCACAGCAGATTGCAGCAACACAACAGATAAATCACAGCAGCAGCACAACAGCAGTCCAGCACCAAGAAATCCTAGCAGTTGCTCTGATACCAATTTGTTAGGATTTTAGGCAGAAAAACAGAGTGAAATAATCTGCAGAGACACTAAAGAACAACAACAAATATAGCAAAGAAGAATTACACAAATAACACAGATTTAACGTGGTTCGATCAAGTCGATCTACATCCACAAGGCAAGTGTTTTCTTCTATATTCAGAGAGCAAAAGAGAGATACAAAGGATAATACAAAACTGAGATGCAGAGTACTATACTTATCTCTCAGTTTGTCAAAATATCTACTGCTGTAAACAGTAGCTATCAATACTTTCTATCAGATAATACAAATATCTATATGGCAGCTGTCCCAACAGTTGTCACTACAGATAATAGTCTAATAAAACTAGAAAACAAGACAAATATCCAACACAAAGAACCACCTTGTCCTCAAGGTGGAAGCTGGGAAACCTCCATTTTAAGGCTTCAAATTCTTCCCTTGTTGCTTCCCACCTTGGTGAATCCTTCCACTGAATCAACACTTCTGTAGTTGGGTGCCCCTCTTGACCAGTAGTTCGCACGTCCAACACTGTTTCTTGCTCAGCTTCGAAGATTAGATCGTGAGTTATATGAGAGGGAATGTCTGCAGACCCCTGGGCAGTGCCAATTGCCTTCTTTAAATGCGAAATGTGGAATACATTGTGGATTTTAGCTGTAGGATGCAAGTCCAGGCGGTAGGCTACCTTACCCACACGACTGAGGATTGTGAATGACCCATAAATTGTGGATTTTAGCTGTAGAATGCTTCAAATTTCTTGGACTAGGCTTGTGGGCTGGCTGTTAAGGTTATTGGTTTAACTTAATTGCTCTTGTTTAATGCAGGTTGTTGCAGTAACATGTCTACTCTTCTTTGTTTAGTCTTTAAATTATTCATACTTGAATAATGCGTTCTCTTAGTGATTATTACTTGGATATTTTTTTTTTTTTTTTTGGGTTGTGCAGGGAAGTCCCTCGACCATGGCTTGGACTTAAGCTATCTGACTTGGACACAATTGAGGTTGGTGAATTGGAAATGTTAAATCATATCTCTTCTGATACCTTAAATGGTGTTCTAGTTAGAAAGGTTAGTGTTCCCTTATATCTATTTATATTTTCAAAACTAGTTTCACCGAAGTAGTGGCTAAATTGCTTATATGAATGCATGAACATGCAATTTTGTTGACCTTTAAAATTGTAGAACTAATGCCATTTGTAAGGATCTTTACTCATTTGGTGTTTCTTTTCTCGCTTTAACTAAATTCCCAAGCTACTAAAAGATTTTAGGACCATATTCTTAGTAGTAGTATTAAAACACTCATGGTTCTATATTAAGAATAAGCTACAGTTGTCTTTTCGCATATTTATTTGTACTTCAATTTTCCTTTGTGTCTAATTTCTCGGACTGTGTTTTTCATGTATATTTACAAAATAGAGTAGAAGTTGTAGAATTAAGCTTTCTTGTTTTCACTTGTTAAGTTTGCAGCAAAATCAAGTACAAATTAAGGCAGATAAGTAAAGTTTAAATTCTGGCAAGGTCTTAAAAATTCCAACAAGTGCAGATAAGGGAAATTCAGCTCACAAGTACAATGGGTTTGGTGAGCGAGCATAGAAAGTATCCTGTTAAAGCTAAGAAACTGGTCTTTTCATTGGAAAGAAATTTACTTTTGGTAAAATAAGTTCATAGAAGTTTTATTAAGTTTAGTGTTACATTTGTTCAATATGCAACTACAATAAGTTAGTAAGATTTAGTAAGTTAGAAATAACTTCAAATAAGTCAATTTCGGTGAGAAGATACACCCGGAGAACAAGTGGGAGCAGTGGAAACTGATATTTTGTTTTTCTTTTGATTAGGAAACATGGAGTGACTCCTATTCTTCTATGAGCCTATATAGTTTGGACTTTGGACACAGAAATATCTTTTAGTATTATTCTCGACATGAGACTAACGCAAATCTGATCTTCCAATGCACACTTGAACGTGACCTACGAGTCCTGACCTTGTGGGTCTGAGATGGTGGGGGTAGGGGAGATTAATCACCTTCAGTGTAGCCTAAAGGTTGCACAACGTTCACTAAAAATTCGTAGTTATGAAATTCAATCATCCTTTGCTCATATATCAAGTTAAAACATTACGGATTCTCAAGCTTAGGGAGATCCATGGTGGGTTTGCTGTCTTCAATGGCTGAAGAGATAAGGTGCTTAAAGACGAGAATTTTAATTATGGATGACATATTGACATCCGTTACTTTTTGTGAGATCTAACTTTTAATTATGGATTCTATTATGGAAAATTTAGTGGAAAAGACCTTTAAGTGGGTCATCTACTATCACCCCTAACTCCTAAATGAAAATAAATCTAAAGAACACCTAAGAGTATTGTTATTGATAGTACTATTCGTATAACTATAGATATATGGAAATTATGCATGCACAAGTTGAGCGTGTTTTTTTACGCTCTAGGGTGTCGCCAACAAGTCTTTAAAAGGAGACTTATAATAAGCTCCATTGGACTCTACAATTGGAGAAAACAAAGGGACCAGTGAAGGCTTCCCCTTATAGTTCCCATGATGAATACAACTCCATTTATCTTGAACCACATATGAGGTTAGGAGGTAACAATTAGCAACAGTAATTAAAATAAGGGCAAAAACAAACGAGACACATGTGCTTTGTTTATGACATAGAAGGAGAATTTGGCCCTTTGAAGATGTCTTATGGTAGAGCCTATAGTCTTTGAATGATTTAGAACTCATTTTGGAAAATAGTGAATTAGTGATCATCATATAGAGTTGTTTGGAGGAAAGTGGTAATATAAAACTCAGGTTTTAGAGCATGAAAGTTGTATGTGAACATGGGGTACAAATGATATTAAACCCCTTTTTTCAAATCATGGAAAATGCTCACATATATTGGCAAAATGGAAAACTAGGGCAAACAGAGCTTTCACAGCTGCTGCACGAGTTTACACAGCACACGAGGAGCTTGCACAGGAACCTTGCTATGTGCATGTCTGTTGCGTAGGTCTTGGACCGGTGGCTGCAATGCTAGATGATTTGTCATATATGCTGCAAATTCTATCGTACAAGCTGATTTTTGGGCATTTTATATACAATCTTGTTAGGGCTATTAAACCCATATAATTGTCATGTTTAATATATTTGGTTATACATATACTTGGGTATTTTAAAAATATTTTTGGACTTGTTTATTTTCTTCCTTTGATCCAAACCAATTACAAGGCGATATCGCTTGAAGGGTCATTAGAAGGGATAAATTTATGTGTCTGCAATTACTAGCAATGTAACTAAAATTACGATGAAATTCCTACATTTTAATAGTCAAAAATTTATTTATGCAGAAATTTTGTAACTCCAACTCGGGTTCGTGTAAGTTGCACATGCGTACAAGTGCTTGACTCGGCTGTTTTATGTAATTTCCATGATTTTGGCCTTAATTGAAGTGGTAGAGTGTCCATTCTCTTGGATTGTTGAGAATCCGACATAAGTACTTGAAGTAAAGAGTCCAAGTAGCACAGTTATAAATTTTAAATAAACGAGCTTATGCACACGCTTTCCAAGCTGAGCCTAGACCAATCTTGAGCTCAACTTGGGTAGCCTACTAGAAAGGTGAGCGTGTTATTACCTAGTCATTACTCCCTAGTTCCTCCATTCCTAACTAAGTGCCTTTGAAGAAACTTTTTTTGGGATAAAGTGATTCTATAGTAGTTAATATGTGATTTTCTTTGGTTCATATGCATCCTTTGCTTTTTTTATAAATATCACTGATTGGAAGTGTGCTCAAGTTGCATTATTGATTATGGTTTCCTACTTTATCTTCTTCTTGAACATATTGGTGCTGTTTATTACCAGGTGGATTTGGGATCTCCTGCTTCTGATGCTGGAATATGCATCGATGATATTATCATTCAGATTGATGGGAAGCATGTTGGAAGTTCCTTGGAGGTGTTGTTCTTCACGTTTCACTATTATGATCAAGCGATTTGTACCATACATGGAACAATTATATGTACAGGAGAATTTGGAGGGAAAGGGAAGGATTTGTTTTTCCCTTCTTTGGATACGTGGGGAAATGAAAGGGAAGATAATTGGAAGGAGATGAAAGCTTGCTTTTCCATCCCCCTTCCTCTGCCCCTACCTTTCCTTCCATCATTTCTATTCAAAATAAAGGAATTATTACTCTTCTATTAAATTGGTCTTGCATGATTGATTGTGATAGTTATAACAAAAAGCTTTGAGGGCAGCTTTGGCTTCCCTAATAGTGTTGTAATTTATTTACATCATTGTAGTGACACTGCTGCTTTGATTTTTACCTTCCATTTTGGCTGTGGTACAGTTTACTAGTGCACTATTGGACAAGGTCAAGGGGCCCATGGAAGTGATTGTTAAGAGAGCTGGTTGCATTGCACCTTTGACATTCACTGTGCTTCCTCAGAGCGTAGGAAAATTGAACCGGTAATTATATTTAGATTTGATTTGTGCGGTGTGTGTGGTTTGCATAATATATGATAGCAAAGGGATATGATGCTAGCACTCCTGTCCTTGTATGTAACACTCCTACTTGAGAGAGGTATTTAAAATATGTTCTCCTGTAGGATAGTCTAATGTATAACTGTGGGAGAGCTTATCAATTTCTCAAAGATTTTAAAGTTTATACTATGCTTCTCTAGCTTTCCCAGTAAATTTCAATGTTGTAGCTTTAAGCCTTTAATGTTTTTATGTATTGAGTTTGGCTATTGCTCTAAAGTTTAGTATAGAATTTAAGCCGGCCGGCAGGCAGGCTATCATATCCTATTAAATATCAGTGGACCAACTACTGACATATGTACCCTTGTTTTCTGTCTAGATGGCCTATACCAAAGGAACGCGGTACCCGTCTGCCTTACTGATGCATGAGATATGTTAGCTATTCAACAGCCTAAAACTTCTCCTTTCATTGATACTGTAATTTAAGATGCTACTATATTACGTTGAGCAATATCTTTAACTTAAAGTAGCTACATATCTATGTTAAGTTTGAATCGTAGCTGTTACATGCATATTTGCCTCTGTTTAGAAACAGTATGTCACTTTTTGCTTTTCGCTAGCGTTAGGTTTAGGTCTTTAATTTTGTGGATGCCATTTCGAGCTAGCTCAGCTGAGTTGATTTATGATTTCGTGGCGTGAACTATGTTAACCTACTATTATAATCCAAACGCAGATTTTGATCATTTTAATCTCAAAATTGTTACCTCATGGCTGATGTATATTGGGTTACCACGGTCCACGGGTCATCCAAAAGAAGTCTGAAGGGTAAGTTAGGATATATTTGTCTTAATTTATTTGATTCGCTTATTATTGCTATGTACTATGAGATATAAATAATATTTATGCACATTATTTTTAAATATTTTTTATTTTGTAAAAATTTAAGTTCAAATTTTGATATGAAATAGAAATAAAAAAACAAATATTATAAACAAATATCTTAATTATTTGTTTGAAAACGTTTGTAATAATAATTCTATGATATCAATTGAGATATGAAAACTGCAAATTCATGTTAAGACATTTCGAAAAGGCCGTATATTCCAGCGATGAAAGTGAGGAATGCACACCACAGTGAAAAATCTACCGAGTGATCGTAGTTTTGATGGAGAAAATGTTGATCGATCAATTCTAATATGTGTGTTAAATTTCAATTATTTTTGTAGAAGCTTTTTTGACGTAAAACAAAGAATTTATTAAAATATTGAAATCCAGTTGGGACAAATTTTTGAACGGTTGACTACAACATGATTGTGAAACAAAAACAAGCTAAATAAATAGTCGTTTTGTTTTTCAGATTGCTTAACACATTGAATATCCAAATTCTTTAAACTAAAAAGTATTATAATGACAGCTTGAGCAATTCAATCTACATCAACTGTGAAACGAGTAGCATTGCAATCGATCTTCACACCATCTGTAGACCAATGTTCAGAATTATCAGTTACATCAATTGATATTTGAACAACAAATGTTCCCAAAATATGAACAATGTTTTGTTGTGAAAGGTGAGCTCTTACGGTATTCACCATCGTCCCATATTCGATGCAAGCATTACAGATCTCCCAAAATACAATATAAATCTCGTAATATGACACACAAAAACAATAAAACATAACAGAACATCCCAAAAATATGGGCACGACTACCCATCTTGATAACAAGGTACTCTAAACAAGATCTCACCCAAAAGGGAATAGATCTCAATTTTATTGAAAAACTGGTAAATAAAAGAGAGGATGAGAGAACGAAAGAGACTTAATTGATGAAAGGGGTGAAGGTAGAAAATGGGGAAGTGGCGGTTAGAACTCTAATCGACTCTCAAAACAACACTTCTGAAGCAACTTATTAAAGTTAGTTACATGCGCCGTTTGGGATTTTATTTTCGTAGAAGCTTTTAATCAAGGATTTGTCTAGTGTGTGCCCTTGGGCACATGTTAAGAATCCATGCTTGATGAGTTGTTAAATTTTAATTGGTGAATATTTATGTGAATGCGGGGGGGTCCATCATTATTAATTAAATCCCCATCAATCAAAATTTAACAATTAAACTAGCACGAATTCTTAGCATGTGCCCTTGGACACACACTAGAAAATTCGTTTAATCAATATTGTAACTTACTTTTAAGTTCTACACACACTACATGAGTACATGGGACAATTCCTTTTTTCATGGTTGCGTCACTTGCCCATCACTTTATTTCATGGTAGAAATTGTGTGTGTAGGAGACGTTTAGTAGGAAAAATCTGTTTTTCTTATAATGTTTGCAGATATCAAAATACTTGTATATATTTAATGTAAAATTATAATTAAAATTTGGTTCATTGAACTGAGTTTTACTGTTTTACTAAAAAGGATATTTATATAGGAATAGAAGAGTTCTTTTTTTTTTTAAAAAAAAAAAATCAACGATTTATTAAAAGGAAAGGTACATAGTTGAACAAGACAGCAGCTAGCACAGCAACTACTAAAATGAATAGAGGAGTTCTTTTCAGAAGCAACTATTGCAACCGAGATGCAATTGTTTGTAACTTGAGATGCAATTGTTTGTAACTTGCTGCGCAATCACATATATAATTTTTACTGTTGGAAGTTAATTTAAATTGTTAGTATTTATTTGTAACTAGTCTTTGTATGTGATCAGTGTTTGTAGGAGTCATTTGAATAAGTGGGAGAGTTGGAGTCTAACTAGGAAGTAGTTGCTGGTTTTTAGCTAGTGTTAGTTCAGTACTTTAGCTATATATATCTTGTATCTGCATTTTGATAAATTAACACAGAACTTATATTTGTTTTACTTTCTGTTGTTCATTCCTTAGCTTAGCTTAACTAAGGTCTTAAAATTCATCATGGTATCAGAGCTTGAAGGGGGAGTATCAAGGCTTAACAGCCTTCCTTCCGATCCTTGAGGCATAAGAAGGTGTTGCGACAGAAAATAAGGAACTGGTAGTTGTGTTGACAGCAGCTATGGTGGCAGTGGCTGAACAGAACAGCGATGGAGCAGCGATGGAGATGGTATTGCACCAGCACAAGGGTGAGGCTGGTGGCGGAGCACGATCTCCGGTGGCTCGAAACGGTGACAATGTTGTTGGGTCTGTGTAGTATTAGAACTGTGTGTATGTCTCGGATGTGCTGGTGTGTAAACCGTATCGAGACAAAGAGGAGAGAATAGCTTTGCAGAGAGAGTCGCTGTTGAGTATTGAATACAGTAAAAGAATATAGAGGGGGGGTGAATGGATTCTTGAACTTTTATTTGTTCTTGAATCTTTGCAACAAGATATGTGTTGAGTGTGTGAGATATGTAAGTGCAGATAACTAAGACAAACACAACACAATATTACTTTAATCTAATATTTTATTAGATAAAGATTTTGCTACAATCTGTGAATACAAATGATAGTATTCTCAGCTTCGTTTTTCTTAGAGAGATATTTCTTGTGATGTATCTTGAAAAACTTGTCTGCTAAGGAAGTGAGGCTGTATCCTTATAGACATGGATACACCTACTTACTACAAATAAGGTAGGTAAAACAAACTACTTTCCAGTATGTCTATCTCATTTGAGTAAGAGTCCAAACGGCTACAGATTTGACTTTGCAAAGCCTGTTCAGATCCACTTCTTTAGCTCCTTGTCCCTTTGTCTTATCTCTCCAAGCTTCTTTGTAGGCTTTCCAATGTGCTTTATAGTACATAGTCAAATAAAGCGTCTTGGCTTGTTGCAGGTTTTCTGACTTGTACAATTCTTCAGTATTTTGTCTCCAAGAATGTATTCGAGAAGTGGCTAAGTGATTGATTCGAGAACTCGAATTGACTTAATCGATAACTCTGAGTTCTCGAATAGTGTTATATTGACATATCGAATCACTTCTCGAATAGCTCTTTTCTCTGGGGCTCCTTGAGATATCGAATAGAGCATTTTGACATATCGAATCCCTGAGATGTCGAATAGCTTCTTTAGTCCTTGAGATATCGAATAGAGCATTGTCTTGTTGACTCTTAGAGAACTCGAATGATGCTTTGACTTGTTGACTCCAAGAGTTCTCGAATAGAGTAATAGACATATCGAATCTCTGAGATATCGAATGAGATATCGAACAGTGTATTCAGAGATATCGAATAGTGTCTTCTAAGATATCGAATCTCTGACTTCTCGAATGCTAGACTTCTCGAATAGACAAATGTACTTCTCAAATTGGTACTTAGGCAAATTCTTCATTTCTTCAAATCCCAACTGTGATTATTTGGCAGTCTTTATCTCCTTGCTTGAGGCATGAACCTTGGAACTTCTTTCAAGCATTATTCTTGACTTTATAAGTACAGTAACACAACTAGAATTTGATGCCTATTACAAGTACAGAACAAATAGAAACTCTACAACTAGAGGTTCCCTCAGTTAAGAGGTCATGTAGGTAATGCATAGCATTACACATACTTAGGCTTGTTATTAGATGTATTCAGGCATGCCTCTGTGACTAACAATCTCCCCCAAATTGTGAGTAAGACCCTTAGTCACAATTTCATGTCTGATAACAAGCCTAACATACATAAAGATAAAACTTGACAGTACATGTATGAATTTTGATTAGCAATGTGGATAGAACTACAGGGTGAGTAATCTTACAGCCTATGATGAAGTACTAGCCATTGTCATTTGTTTCCCTTTCCATAGCTTTGGCTTGCAAATCATCATATGCTTTCTGTCTTCTTTCTTTCTCCTTCCTTGTATTCTCATCCATAGCTTTTATTATTTCTGCCATAGCATCCAATTCTTCAAGCAAAATTGAGTCTTTGAAATCTTCAAGTACTGGTTTCAGAATGTTTGCAGGATAGTGGTTGAGTAGATTCATTCTGATGTGGACCTGATCCCCATTTCTCCTCCTATACTTCACCACATAGGGGTTAAACTGAACTCTACACAATCCCTTTGCCCTTAGCTTTTCTGCTTTAATCTCCAGTCTCTCAATTTCTTTCTCCCTTGCTAGCCATTTCTCAAGACATTCTTTTCTGATTCTCTCCTCATGATCTCTCTTCATCTTCACAAAATCAATTAGCTCCAGCTTCCATACTCTTTCCACTTTATCTTCTGATCTCAACAATGCAATGATTCTTTCTATGTCATGTAGTTTGCCCCAGTGTTGACATCCTCCTTGTTTGAATTTCTCCTCCCTTCCATCAGTATATTTGATCTCAAGGCAGTTATCAACAATGACAACATGATAGATTCTTTGAGCTTGTAAGAATTGCCGTTGGTCTTCATCAAAATCTTCATCTAGTGGTTGGAGTTTTAAGCCTGGATAGATTGTCAGAGTTCTTGACTTTGATAGCTTTGGTTTCCTTGCAGCTTGTTTGAATTTGATCCTTTTGACATGGTTGCCTGGCAGTAGCATGTGACCTTTGTTTGTGGACCATTGTAGTATTCCATTAGCAGTATGCTTTTTGAAATATACAGATGGTTTCTTGACTTGAATCTTCTTCTCTTCTTGAGATGGCAAGACAGTTGCAGAAGCCATAAATGTAGATTTTGGTAGGTCACTACTAACAGCATTCACCTTAGACTTAGAGTCTTGTGATGTGGTGAGGTTACTGTCAGCAATGCCTAAGGCTTGCTGTCTTCCACTCTTCCTCTCAGAGACTTTACCTTGGTCATCATCCTTCTTATCCTTGCTGTCTTTCTTCTTCTTCTTATCCACATCCCCCTTATCACTCCTGTGATGACTTCTCCTCCCATCACTCTTGTCTTCATCTTCATCATCCTTATTCCTCCTTGGCTTGGCCATTTCTGGAAGTACACCAGTTGCAATGTATGATCTGAGAATGTGCAGTGCCTCTATCTCTTCAGCAGTACTTGTCCCCTTCTTCTTTTGCAGTAGATCAATGATGGCAATAATGAGTCTGTGATTTCGAGAAGTGAGATCATTGGGAATGACCAATTGTTTAATCTCTTCAACTCTGGTGCCAGACTGATAGATGATTGTCCATGGCTTCTTAATCACTTCTGGCAGCCTTGAAGGTTGGCCATTCCTCAAGTCATCATACAGACTCTTATTGTTTTCATTTACATTCCTCTTCTCTATGAGCTCAATCAGCGCATCTATCTCTGAATGTTTCAAGGCATGTAGAGTTTTGTAGGTTAGATGCCAGATTCTGGATTTTGCTACCATCATTACTTCCTTGAGCCATGAACTATCAACTTTTCTAGGTACCACAGTGAAGTAATCGATCTGATCCTTCAAGCTCCTTAGATACAATTGAGTGTCACCAGCCTGTTCTTTTGAGACTTTCAAAAACTCCAAGAATGCATCATCATGATAGACATTTGAATTTGCAATTTCTTGTAGCTTGGCCTCAGTGACCACCTTCACTTCTACAGGCTTGGCACTTTTAGATATGGAGAGTGAAGGTTTGTCAGATGGCATACTCCCTGCAACCACTGTGGTTGTGATAGATTGCTTTTGACCACTGGAAGTAGTGATGTGCACAGTTGGTAGAGTGACAACTGGCAGAGAAGTAGGAGGCTCAATAACTTTGTCTTTCCCTTTGCCAGGCACATGAATTAGAGATTTGGAAGTTCTTTGATGAGCACCTTCAATGATTTTGATGTCCTTTACTGCTGGTGGTTTCTCTCCCTTTGTATTTGAGTTCCTTGATGTCCTCTTCTCCCCCTTAGGCTTGTTGTCAGGCACAGAGGCTGTAGTATTGACCTTTGGGATTGAAGATTCTTCAGGTAGAGGGAGACCCATGTGCTTCATCATTGCAGACAACATTGATTGTTGATGCAGAAGAACATCAGCTGTGGTGGTGGCTTGAGTGTTCATCTGCTCAGTTAGAGTTTGTACCTTGTCTATAAGATGAGCATTGGACTGAGTGAGAGTAGCTACCTCCTTTTCAAGTGCATCTACCTTACTGAATAATGCAGTAGATTTGAAGCCAGACAGGGATTGTTCTTTAAGTCTCTGCACTTCAAATCTAGACAGCTCATGCACAGGAACCTCAGTGACCAGCTTGTCTCTATATTGATTTGCAAAGAGTGTCCTAAGCATGGCATTGGCGTCTGTAGTCTGGTCAGATAGAATTTGAAATTTGCTTCCTAGACCTGTGACTGTATCTTTAAGTAGAGCTAGACTATTATCCATCTTGGTGCAGGTGGTGTTGCAGTGTCTGAGATCTTTGACCACACTGTCTAGTTGAGGAAATTTGGCATCAAAGGCCCTCTTTATCTCTTCTACTGAAGTGGCTGTCTTGTCACTTACCTTGTTGACTTCAGTTTTGACTCCCTTGCCAAGATAGTGTGCAGCCTTGAGGAAACCCTTGTAGGAATCATTGACAGCTTCATACACTTCACTAGGGGACAGGGATGTTGCATTTGAACCCAGTGAAGTGATGTATTCCTCTCTAAGATATTGAAGTGCTTCACTGAGAGTTACATCATACTTTCCTTGCATCCAGGCATCTACATTGCCATCTCTCTCAGCATCATCAATAATCTTGGCCTTCTGCATCTCCACATCATCCCTATGGCATAGTAGGATGGCTTCATTATCTGGATTTGAGATGTTGGAGGTGACAAGGTTCTGGGCTATTTTTACAAACTCAGGAATCTGATCCACAACATAGCTTTGGAGAGCTTCAATGGACATTTGTGGTGGAACAGACCCTGATCCTGAAGCACTGTCATGTTGCACAGGCTTCAGCTATTGGGACAAAAAGTGAGAGCTAGAGCTAGGCAAGCTAGACTCCTCAGTTACAGATGCAACTTCTGTAACCGGATGGAAAGACTCTGCTACTGTTGTCTCCACAGAAGTGGGATGAGTTACAACAGTAGTTGACACAGGCACAGAGTCTCTAGTTAAAACTAGTGAATCCTCTGTGTTTGTGATGGTGTCATTAGGAGATGCCCCAGCATGCATTCCCTGACCATCTAAATGTGGTACCTGGGTGGTGAGCAAGGTGTCATGCACCAAGTCACTTGAATCCATTGGTTCATCAAGAGAAAAGAATTCTTGATGATCAATGCCTTGCTCCTCAATTGCTTGAGTTGCAGGCTCCAAAGAAATATGAGTGGTAGATTCTGGAAGAGAAGTGTGTTGTAGATTAGATTTTGGCAACTCCCCCTGAGAGATAGAGGGAGTTTCAATTGTGATGTGCTCTCCACTCAGTGTTGTGCCAACCTTATCAATCCCATGTGCAGACTCTGTACAAATAGGTGCATTGGGGAGGATGCTTGATTCTATAGATGCACCATGTTGAGAGGATACATCTAGTGAGCTGTGTGCCCCTGATTTTACAACTTCAGCCATTTGGGTGACTGAAGAGATGGTTTTAGATTTCTTCTTCTTCTTTAGGCTAATGATAGGTGACTTAGTTTCCTCACTTGCTATGCCTAATTCTACAGCCAAGGCTGCTTCAGTTAAGATTTTTAGAGGTTCAGAAGCAACCTGTTTTCTCTTCTTTTTACTAACATCACCCTTTTGAGAGGATGATGCAGTTGGCTCTGTGTTTGGTAAAGTGTTTGGCTGAGAGGGTTGGTTAGCAGGCCCTGGGTTAGCATTTTGCTCTACTTGCTTGGGCCTAGCTAACTCAGATTTTGAGGCACATATTGGCATGTTGTGGGGGTAAGTCCTAAATAAACTCTACATAAGGGGAGTTATTTTGAGCCTTACATCCACATCATTCCTAGTCTCCAAGCTACCAAAAATGAGTTTGGTCATGGATTTCGGATAGCCTATTCTATTTTTGTCTAACCTAGGCAATTCAATCAATTTAGCATCTATGAAATTAAGTACAGATTGAATAAAGCGAGGGAAGAAAATTTCATTACCTCTCTTGGCTGAGTTCTTACCAAGTCTCCCATACAATTCTTGCATTATGATCAAACCAACATCAATCTTTCTTCTATATGCTAGAGCATATCCTATTTGTTGAACAGGTGTGCTGATTTGATCAAAGCTGGACTTCCTTGCTGTGAAGACTTGAAGAAGAGTGGCAAAGACATAGCTCCATTCTTTCCTCAAGTACTTCATATTCAAATTTCCAAGCTTGATTCTATCTGAGTAGTTGATAAAATCAAAGAAGTCTTCCAATTCCTGATCAGTTGCTTGACTGTCATACACTCCTTGTTGTAACCTCAGTGCTTGATTCATGTCTTCAGTAGTGATGGTGATTTCCTTGTCCTGAATCTTGCAATAGATTACGTATGAAGTTATTGCATTCTCTAGGGCCACGACCTCCACAATAGCAGTTCTCCAAAACTGTTCTAGTAAGTCTAGATACAGGGTTGGGTTGGGTGAGAGTGCATCCTTGATGTATGATTCAGCCATCCATCGAATGAAGCACTTAAAGTTTGCATTGGGTGCTTCAACATCGTTGGTTATTGCTATGGAATTGGTGTGGGTAGGAATTGTGAGTTGGGTATTTGCCATTGTTACACAGAGAGATGAGAAGAGAGTGAAGGTTGAAGAAGAAATTTAGCTTTTGACGTTAAAGTTTACAGAGGTTTTGGAACTTTAGCTGCCTGAGAAATCGAATGAAATGATTTGAACAGTTGTGGAATTGTATATATATGACTAACTTGAGTTGTCGATTAGATATAAGTTTTGTATCGACAAGTCAGTCATTCGAGAAGTATAAAACAACTATTCGATAAGTCAAGAAAGGCTTATTCGATATCTCAAGCAGTTGGAAACTCACAGCTGGCAGTTATTTAACTCAGAAAATAATTCTAAGCTAAATAAAATATGTTTTTATGAGCGAAATGAAATTTTGAATATAAATCCAAAAAGCGATTAAGTGTCAGCGAGAAATCAGCCTTTTCAAATGATTCGATAACTCAAACATAGTATTCGAGAACTCCATCATTAGAGAACTAAATTACTCTATTCGAGAACTCAAAGTGTGCTATTCGATTTCTCCAAAAGACACTATTCGATAACTCAGGAGGGTTCTTGATAGGCCTATTCGAGAACTCGAGCCATGACAAAACAATGAACCATTCGAGAAGTCTGACTTATCGAACTATACTTTTCACTCATAAAATTCAATTTTCACTATCTTTTAAAATTTACCAGAAATATTCACTGAAGAATATTCTACTAAATTAAATAGTGATTCTCTCAAAATTTCACAGAAATTTCAAGCTAAAGATGTATGATTCTCAACATATGCAGCATTGTGGAATATTTATAAATCATAATTCAGCCAATACTTACTTTAAAAATATTGAGCATTTGATAAAGTAAGTATTTACTGCTGCAACAATCTAGTTGATATATTCACTTAGCCAGAATTTGAAGAATTCAGCATTCCAATCTCACTAACCAACCTTGTGAAGGTGGCTTCATCTAATGGCTTAGTGAATATGTCAGCTAGTTGTTTCTCTGTGGGAACATAATGTAACTCAATGGTTCCATTAGTTGCATGCTCCCTTATGAAGTGATATCTGATGTGAATGTGCTTTGTCCTAGAATGATTGACAGGATTGGAAACTATAGAGATTGCACTTGTGTTGTCACACATGATTGGAATTCTTTCCAACACAAGTCCATAATCTCTAAGTTGGTTTCTGATCCAAAGAACTTGAGCACAGCAACTTCCAGCAGCTATGTATTCAGCTTCAGCTGTGGAAGTTGACACAGATTGTTGTTTCTTGCTGTACCAAGAGACTAACCTTTGTCCAAGAAACTGGCAGCTACCTGAGGTGCTTTTCCTATCCACTCTGCATCTAGCATAATCAGCATCAGAATAACCAATCAGATTGAACCCTGTGTCCTTAGGATACCATTATCCCAAGTTTGGTGTGCCCTTCAGATATCTGAAAATCCTCTTGATTGCTATCATATGTGATTCCTTTGGATTTGATTGAAACCTTGCACACAAGCATGTTGCAAACATGATGTCTGGCCTACTAGCAGTGAGGTAGAGTAGAGAACCAGCCATGCCTCTGTAGATTGAGATATCTACCTTCTTGCCCTTACCATCTTCATCTAACTTGGTGGCAGTGGCCATGGGTGTCTTTGCAGGTGAGCATTCTTCTAAGTCAAATTTCTTCAATAGATCCTTGATGTATTTGGTTTGACTTATAAAAATGCCATCCTTCCTTTGACCCACTTGCAGCCCAAGAAAGAATGTTAATTCTCCCATCATACTCATCTCATATCTGCTCTGCATGAGCTTAGAGAATTTCTCACACAGCTTCTCATTTGTAGAGCCAAATATGATATCATCCACATAGATTTGAACTAAGATAATATCATCACCATGTTTCTTGTAAAACAGTGTCTTGTCCAGTGTGCCTCTAGTGAATTGATTCTCCAGTAGAAATTGTGACAATGTGTCATACCATGCCCTAGGAGCTTGCTTAAGTCCATACAATGCTTTAAGCAATCTGTAGACAAAGTGAGGGAATTGTGGATCCTCAAAGCCAGGTGGCTGTTGTACATATACTTCCTCTTCCAACTCCCCATTCAGAAATGCACTCTTGACATCCATTTGATAGACCTTAAAATTTGAATGTGCAGCAAATGCCAAGAAAATTCTGATGGCCTCTAGTCTGGCAACAGGGGCAAAAGTCTCATCATAGTCAATGCCTTCCTGTTGAGAGTATCCTTTTGCAACCAACCTTGCTTTGTTTCTTATGACTACACCATTTTCATCCATCTTATTCCTTAGAACCCATTTTGTTCCAAAAATGGTTCTATCCTTTGGTGCAGGCACAAGTTCCCATACTTTGCTTCTTTCAAATTGGTTTAACTCCTCTTGCATAGTAATTATCCAATCAGGATCCAACAATGCATCTTCAAGTTTCTTAGGCTCAACTTGGGATAGAAAGCAACCATAGAGACATTCATTTAGAGTTGCTCTCCTTGTCCTCACTCCTGTATTTGGATCTCCAATTATCTGATCTGCAGTATGTGATCTATCCCATTTCCTTGTATGTTCAGATTGATTTCTCAGCCTTGATGTTGCTTCATCATCCAGATCATGATCATTTACATTTCCTCCCCCTGTGAAGTTTCCACTAGTCACAGGTGTGTCATGGATGCTTGTTTCTTCATTGTTGGTTGACACAGGTTCTTCATTCACTTGAGTTTGTTGGATTGTGGGATCAACTTCAGTTTCAATCTCCTCATCAGAATCATCTAGATTGTCAAACTTCAAAGGATCTTTATCTTCATCATTGGCTTCTTCTAATCCAGGTAGTTTGCTGTCATCAAATGTCACATCTGTGCTTTCCATAACTTTCTTTTGAGTGATGACATAAACTTTGTATGCAATTCTTTCCATAGAGTAGCCAAGAAAAATTCCTTCAAATGCTTTTGCATCAAACTTTCCAACATATTCTGAGTTGTCTTTTAACACAAAGCATTTGCTTCCAAAAGTATGAACATACTTTAGAGTGGGCTTCTTTCCAGTCATCAAGTTGTAAGGTGTCTTTACAGTGTTTTTGTTGATGAGGGTTCTGTTTTGGATATATCATGCAGTGCTCACAGCCTTAGCCCAAAAACATGTAGGCATCTTTGCATCAAGTAACATTGTTCTAGCAGCCTCAATCAGAGTTCTATTCTTTCTCTCAACAACTCCATTTTGTTGTGGAGTCCTTGGAGCTGAGAATTGTTGAGAAATACCATTTTCTTTGCAGAATGCTTCAAGCATGGCATTTCTGAACTTGTTCCATTATCACTTCTTAATGCAATCACACTTGCATTGTTGGCCTTTGCTTCCTTGTCAATTTTCTTTATATGCTCAATGATTACTTGGGGAACCTCATCCTTTGATGCCAGAAATTCTACCCATGTATACCTTGTGAAATCATCAACCATCACCAGAGCATACTTTTTCCTTCCTAGTGACATAATATTGATAGGCCCAAACAAGTCCATATGAATTAGTTGTAGGGGCTTGGTTATTGATGTCACTGTCTTTGACTTGTGGCTTGATCTTTTCATTTTTCCCTTTTGACAAGCCTCACACACTCCTTCTTGACAGAATTCAAGTGTGGGCATGCCTCTCACTAACTCTCTTTTGACTAGAGAATTAATGCCTTTGAAGTTCAAGTGTGATAGCTTCTTATGCCACAGCCAACTATCTTCATTTGATGCTTTTGAGTAAAAGCAACAAATTTTGTCCTTGTTTGCAGAGTTCATATTGGCTACAAACAGGCTTCCTTTCCTTACTCCAGATAGAGCAAAGTCGCCAGTCTTTTTGTGGGTGATCAAACATTCATCTTTGTCAAAATTCACTTTGAAGCCTCTGTCAGTAAATTGACCAACACTCAGTAGATTGTGCTTGAGTCCCTTGACCAGTGCTACATTTTCAATGATGACATTTCCAATTTCCAACTTGCCATATCCCAGTGTGTTGCCAATGCTGTCATCTCCAAAAGCAACCATTGGGCCAGCCTTCTCCTCATACTGTGATAGCAGGGCCATATCACCAGTCATATGGTTTGAGCATCCACTGTCCAAAATCCACATGACCTTTCTTTCACTTTCTTTGCCCTGCAAACACAAAGATATTACTTCTCCTTTGGTACCCAAACAAGTTTGGGTCCATGTGGCTTAGCAACAGTCTTATCATAAACAACATGCTTATCAATTTTCTTGATGTTAGTCTTCTTGTCACTGTTAGAAGTCTTAGAATCAGGGTTCTTAGACTTAGGTGACAGAGGCACCTTCCTAACTTTAGGAGGACTTGAAGACTTTGTTCTTGTGTAGTGTGTGTGAACATTGTGACTGATGCAACCTTCCATGAATTGTCTTATCAGATTAAAGCAACTAGTCATTACATTCATGTTACATGGCATACAATCAAATTTATCACAGAAAGGAGAGTCTCTATGTCTTAAAGGCATAGAGCAATCATAGAATGGTTTAGCAACACTACCAGATGGTTTATTGCATGCATGAGTTAAATGATTAGTGCTAAAATAATTTTGACAAACTTTCCTAGGGGCATTTGGCACATAAGCATAATTGTTGTCCTTGTTAATCCCTAATTTGCCATTCCTGTTTTGTTTCTTTTTAGCCACTTTCTTCTCAAACTCATTATTCCCAGCTGAAACAAACTTCACAAATTTCTCAAGTCTAGGTCTACCTCCTACTGACTCCTTGGCTTTGGTTTTGACATTCTCACTCTTAGAGGATGCTTGTTGTTCATTTGATTGTGCTTTATCTTCATCATCCAACATTTGCTTAATGAGTAAGGCATCCTCATCAATCTCAAGTGTTGGTGTTTTAAATATTGGGGTCTCAGCCTTTTTCAAAACCTGAGGCACTTCCTCTTGAACAACAATGTCATCTTCAATGACTGCATAGCCTTTCCTCTGCTCGAGAGTGTCATAATCAAGTCCAATAGCAGTCTTAGGTCTAGCTAGATTTTTCTCATGGTAGGACTGCAATAGACTAGAGGAATTCTTAAATGTTTTCAATTTAAATTCATTTTCAGCTAGTTCATCCCTAAGAGCTTTTTCAACTTAACTAGCACATAGAACCTTATTCTTTAGATATTCGATTTCTTGTTTAAGGTTTTCTACTTGCATAGCAGTTAGTTCTAGTTCCTCATTTCTCTTTTTCAACAGTTCATTCTTAGTAGACAGTTTAGCAATCTCTTCATTAGCAGCAGTCATACTAGTATGAATATTAAACATCTCAACAGATAGTTGTTCAACCATAGATTTGTATTCATAAACAGACATGTCTATAGTAGTGAGGGACGGTACCTGAGAGTCTGATTCAGATGGTTCTTCCTTGGAGTTGGCCATCAAGGCATAGTTGCAGAATTCTTGTTCTTCTCCATCACTATCAGAATCATCCCAACACTTCCCTTCAGCTATGTAGGCCTTACCTGGTGTATGCTTCTTTAGCAGAGCCTCATACTTAGCTTCAAGCTCAAGAAACTCCTTATCCTTCTTCTTAGGCTTCTTGCATTCACTGGCAAAATTCCCTAGGTCATTGCATCTATAACATCTCACAGATGACCTATCCACATAGCTGGTTTTGAATTTGTTTTTGTTTACTTTCACAGGTGCCTTGCTCTTGTTGAATGAATGATTTTGAGATCTAGACTTGAAGGCTGATTCCTCTTAAATATGATGTTTGGGAATTTTCTAGCCATAAAAGCATATGAAGTGTTTTCCATGGCATCCAACTCTTCAAGAGTATAGAACTCATCTTCTTCCTTTTCATCAACAGGTTCAGTCACTTCTTCTTCAGTCTCTTCATCATCTACTATCTCTTCTATTCTCAGTTGACTTGTAGATGCTTCCAGGTCTTGAATGGATTTGTTGACAATCAAGGCACAGGATGTGTTTATCATTCTGCCTTGGTTGGCTTGGATAGCCCTCTTCTGAAGCAACTCAAGCTCATGAGTTTTTAAAACCCCATAGAGCACATCATATGTGACTTTGTTCAAATCTCTTTCTCTTAGAGATATGACCCTTTGCTCTAGATGGTTTGGTGCAGATAGTAGAAACTTCATGTTTAATTCCTTAGTGCTGTAAACCTTCCCATTCATTTGAAGCTCAGTCACCAGCTTGTGAAATCTCTCAAACATATCAGTAATACTTTCTTTGGACTGTGCCATGAAAGCTTCATACTGTGTGACCAGTATCTGTTTCCTATTCTCTCTTACCTCCTCTGTCCCTTCACATAACACCTCGATGTGGTTCCACATGTCCTTGGCTGATGTGCATGATGCTATGTTGGCAAACATCGACATATCCATGGAGTCTATGATCAGTAACATGAGATGACTATCTAGGGCAACCTTTTCCTTCTCTGAGTCCGTCCATTTGGATGGCTCTTTTACAACATATGATCTAGGAATGACTATTGTGCCCACTGTAGATTCAGCAATTTCTTGTTGTGGTATAAATGGACCATTCTTGAGGATGTCAGGGTAGAGAGGATTGGCAGCTTTGATGAACAACAGCATTTTTATTTTCCAGAGGTTGTAGTTCTCTTTGTCGAACTTAGGGACCTTCACCGTACCTGTAGTCTTTGGTGTATTCGAGCTCATGATCGTTTTCTGTTTAGATTAAACAGCCTGCTCTGATACCACTTGTTGAGTATTGAATACAGTAAAAGAATACAGAGGGGGGGTGAATGGATTCTTGAACTTTTCTTTGTTCTTGAATCTTTGCAACAAGATATGTGTTGAGTGTGTGAGATATGTAAGTGCAGATAACAAAGACAAACACAACACAATATTAATTTAATCTAATATTTTATTAGATAAAGATTTTGCTACAATCTGTGAATACAAATGATAGTATTCTCAGCTTCGTTTTTCTTAGAGAGATATTTCTTGTGATGTATCTTGAAAAACTTGTCTGCTAAGGAAGTGAGGCTGTATCCTTATAGACATGGATACACCTACTTACTACAAATAAGGTAGGTAAAACAAACTACTTTCCAGTATGTCTATCTCATTTGAGTAAGAGTCCAAACGGCTACAGATTTGACTTTGCAAAGCCTGTTCAGATCCACTTCTTTAGCTCCTTGTCCCTTTGTCTTATCTCTCCAAGCTTCTTTGTAGGCTTTCCAATGTGCTTTATAGTACATAGTCAAATAAAGCGTCTTGGCTTGTTGCAGGTTTCTGACTTGTACAATTCTTCAGTATTTTGTCTCCAAGAATGTATTCGAGAAGTGGCTAAGTGATTGATTCGAGAACTCGAATTGACTTAATCGATAACTCTGAGTTCTCGAATAGTGTTATATTGACATATCGAATCACTTCTCGAATAGATCTTTTCTCTGGGGCTCCTTGAGATATCGAATAGAGCATTTTGACATATCGAATCCCTGAGATGTCGAATAGCTTCTTTAGTCCTTGAGATATCGAATAGAGCATTGACTTGTTGACTCTTAGAGAACTCGAATGATGCTTTGACTTGTTGACTCCAAGAGTTCTCGAATAGAGTAATAGACATATCGAATCTCTGAGATATCGAATGAGATATCGAACATTTTATTCAGAGATATCGAATAGTGTCTTCTAAGATATCGAATCTCTGACTTCTCGAATGCTAGACTTCTCGAATAGACAAATGTACTTCTCGAATTGGTACTTAGGCAAATTCTTCATTTCTTCAAATCCCAACTGTGATTATTTGGCAGTCTTTATCTCCTTGCTTGAGGCATGAACCTTGGAACTTCTTTCAAGCATTATTCTTGACTTTATAAGTACAGTAACACAACTAGAATTTGATGCCTATTACAAGTACAGAACAAATAGAAACTCTACAACTAGAGGTTCCCTCAGTTAAGAGGTCATGTAGGTAATGCATAGCATTACACATATTTAGGCTTGTTATTAGATGTATTCAGGCATGCCTATGTGACTAACAGTCACCAAAGAGATGGTGTAGCAATGTGATGAGAAGTGCATCAAAATATGGTGGTGAGAAGTGCATCACAGATGAAGAATCAAAATTGATAATGGGGAGAAGTGCTCCATGCAAAGTTTCTTTTGATGAGATGTGCATCAAAATTGATGGTGGTGAGAAGTGCATCACAGATGAAGAGAAGTGCTTCGTAAGTTTAAGATTATGGGGCAAAGAAAGCCAAACGGGCTATGTTAAGAATCTGCAGAAACCAATTTAAATTATGGGGGAATATGTTGGAAGTTAATTTAAATTGTTAGTATTTATTTGTAACTAGTCTTTGTATGTGATCAGTGTTTGTAGGAGCCATTTGAATAAGTGGGAGAGTTGGAGTCTAACTAGGAAGTAGTTGCTAGTTTTTAGATAGTGTTAGTTCAGTACTTTAGCTATATATATATATCTTATATCTGCATTTTGATAAATTAACACAGAACTTATATTTGTTTTACTTTCTGTTGTTCATTCCTTAGCTTAGCTTAACTAAGGTCTTAAAATTCATCATTTACTGTATTTTTGTATAAAAGATTGAAAACATGAACATTTTTTATAATTTTCCTATTTTATATGTCAGTGTATAATATATAAGAGAGATGTAAATTTGAAATCTAAATTCATTATTTTGAGAACGTATAAAAAAAGTGAAATTTTGAACGGGCCGATGGACAAGATTTCTAAAATAAAAATTGAACGAGATGGACGTACAAGTAGTGGGTGATCAGTTTATGGTCGTGTACGAGATGGACAAATAGTGGGTGATGCTTTGAAAGGTTTTGCATGCAATGATGGTACCATGCATGCACATTTCTAATTCAGAATAATCCTTGATGCATATACAATTATGCATCAATGGAACTTGTAATAAATGATTATATAGCTAAACTATGAAGAAATTCATGGTGAACTCCAAATCTCCAATGTATTACTCGGTGCATCAGGGTTTTGATATTCCAAGTTAGACAACATCAGGGTTTCGAGTACTTCTCGGCTAAAGTCACTCAAATGTTTTTTTTTGTTATCTCTCCCTTAATTCAAACTATGGTTCCCAAGTCTCTGACTCCCACTGCAGTACGTATTTCTTTAAACTTGACCCTGGACATTGCTTTAGTGAGCACATCTGCTCGTTGTTCTGCAATACAAACATGATTGACAATAACTTCTCCTCTCTCAATGCAATCTCTGATGAAATGATACCGAATATCGATATGCTTGCTTCTACCATGAAAAACATGATTTTTAGTTAAATCTATTGCAGACTTATTATCAATATAAATTATCACTGGAGCATCTCCAACATCTGTTATTTGCCTTAGCATATTCCTGAGCCATACACCCTGACACGCCGCTGCTGTAGCAGCCATGAATTCAGCTTCACAACTCAAAAGATCCACGCACCTTTGCTTTTGAGAAACCCAAGTAATCAAGTTGTCATTTAAGTAGAAAACTACTCTTGTGCTCTTTCCATCATCAATGTCTCCACCTAGGTTGCTGTCTGAATACCCAGATAACAAATGATTTCCCATGCCCTTTGAGTAAACAAGACCGAAATCCAATGTGCCCTGTACATACCTTGACACTCATTTTGCAGCATTCTGATGCATGATGGCAGGTCTCTTCATATATCGGCTTATTACTCCAATTGAATAGGCCAAATCTGGCCTTGTATGTACCAAATACCTGAGCCCACCTACAATGCTCCTAAACTCTGTTGCATTCACCATTTTTCCTTTCTCATCTTTATTTATCATTTCCTTTGGTTCCATTGGATACTTCATTGCATTACAGCTCGCCATGTTTGCTTTTTCCAACAACTTTCGTGCATATGTTGTCTGCTTCAAACTGATTCCTCCACTACTCTGATTTACCTCTAAACCCAAGTAGTAAGCTAACAAACCCATGTCAGACATCTCAAATTCCATACTCATCTATTTCTTAAATTTGACAATGTTCTCAATACTTGAACCTGTCACCAACAAATCATCAACATATACAGCTATAATTAAAAACTCATTACCTTCCCTATTTGTGTAAACTGCATGCTCATATGGGCATTTTGAGAATCCCAATTCTTTCAAACATCTGTTAAGACGAGCGTACCACGCCCGCGGAGCTTGCCTTAACCCATATAGTGCCTTTAGTAATTTATACACCTCGTGACTTTGTTTTTTATTAACAAAACCCTCTGGCTGGCTTACATAAACCTCCTCTGTTAATTCTCCATTTAGGAAGGCAGATTTGACGTCAAGATGGTGCACTTGCCATCCGTTCTTTGCTGCCAGTGCCAGTAATAATCGAACTGTCTCCATCCTTGTGACAGGGGCGAAGACTTCTTCAAAGTCGATGTCTTTCTTTTGCACATAACCTTTTGCAACTATCCTCGCCTTGTATTTCACGATTTCACCATCTGTATTCTTCTTTATCTTGCATACCCACTTAAGGCTTATTGCTTTTCTCCTAGGTGGTAAATCAGTCAAGACCCATGTTTTGTTCTTTTCAATTGATTCCATTTCTGCTTGCATAGCCTTATTCCACTCTTCTTTTTTTTAGCTTGTTCAAAGTTGCTGGGTTCCTCAATGCCAAGTAACAAAAGCTCATCATCTGGTAGTTCCATCTCCTCTGTGTCATTGTACACGTCGCTCAATAATCTGAATTTTCTTGGTTCTGAACTGCTATCAGAACTGCTGCCAGAACTTCTACCAGAACTGTTTCTAGAATTCACATGACTTGATCCCATCCCGTATGAATGAACGGGCGTGTGCATTTCAAATTCTGAATGTTCATGTTGCGCTTGTTCAGGAATTTCGATCAACACAAAAGAACCATTGTTGTTCCCACATCCAGTCACCTTTTTATTCTAATTCCTTTATTTTCTTCAAACATGACATCTCTGCTTACGCTGAGTCTACCAGTAAGTGGATCAAACAACCGATGTGCCTTACTTCTAGGTTCCTTACCAAGATACACCATCTTTGTGCTCCTGTCATCCAGCTTTTGTACTCGCTCCTTTGGCACCTTCACATGTGCAAAGCACCCAAAGATTTTAATAAAACTCAAATCTGGTTTCACTCCTTTCCATGCTTCGTAGAGAGTTTTACCTTTTAAAACTTTTGTTGGTACCCTGTTCAGAATGTAAGTTGAATGTCTCACGGACTCTCCCCAAAACATAGTTGGCATTCCTTTTTCTTTTAGAAAGCTTCTTGTCATAGCCACGACTATCATGTTTCGTCGTTCGACAACACCATTCTGTTGAGGGGAGTATGTGATAGTATTTTGTCCTAAACCCAATCATGTATGATGAGTTAGGAAATACTTTCATGTAATCTTATTTGATTTTATTTATATTAATAAAAGACTTGTTGTTTTTATTACGGGCTTTATCTATTTAAAGTGTTTAAATAAGAAGTTCCATAGTTTAGAGTAAAGCTTCTAGAATTATAATGAGATTATAATAATGAGATCTAGAAGATGATAACACTAAACTTAAATAGTTCCCGATCGAAGGATAACTAATTGGGAGTTAGTCAATCCGTAAAGATCGGTACATACTATGCTTGCTTCCTCGGAAGGATGTCTGTTCTCATAGACATTCGTGTGGTGACACTATAGCTAGTATGTAGGTGCTTATTGGAGAATAAGTTCACTGAACGTGACTTGATCTAATGAACGACTAATGGAGTTTACTCACGTGTTAATAGTTGTTCATAAGTTGATGGTGGTACAAGTGTCCTTAGACTTGAAACCGTTAAAGTAATCTTATATACAATGAACTATGTTTTGGTTTAGTTCTAAGTCCTCAAGGGACAATCATTAGTTCTATTCCGGGTATAGGAATTTGTATATGAAGATAGTTAACGATCGATAAAGAATCTACCCCTTTCAGTAAAAGAAAGTGAATATCCTATGATGTTCTTACTATGTTAGTTATGCAATCTCTGGCCAGAGTAATTGAAGTTAGAAAGAGTTTCCAATTCAAATGAACTAGACATAATGTATAAGAAATTATATGATTAAATTAAATAGGCTTGACACGCGATCCATGTCTTATATTTAATCGGGATATTATCGGGTAGAAGGAATTGATTGTACGGTAACCATTTGCTGAATAGGTTTTATATATTCTAAGCAATTAATTCATATTATCCGGATAGTCGCGATATATTCAAAAGTATCACACACGATGTAGAATAAATATTAATTACTTATGTAATTATATTTAACGAATTAATTAGTAATTCGTATAAGTAATAATAAATAGTTTATTATTATTTATTTCTACTACCGGCTTAATATTGAACCTAAAGGGTCACGCCATAAAAAGGTTAAATATTTATAGATGATGAGAATAATTAATAATGGCTATAAATTATTTATTTATTGAATAAATAATTAATTAGCAATTATTTATAATTTATTAAATGAGATTTAATAGATTATAAATAAATTAAGAAAAGTTCTTAATAATTATTAATTACAAAATTTAGTTTGAGAAATTAAATTTTAAGAGAGAATTATTTTCAGAATGGGATTAATAATTAAAAAGGTTTTAATTATTAAATGATTATTTAATTAACTAAAGTAAAGACTTTATTTCTTTAAATATCAAGCATTCCAAGAGTTGGAAGACACACAAGAAACACTTAACAAAAACATCCCAGGGGATTTGAGAGGATTTTGAGAGCTTTTGAAGTTCATCAAAATCATTCCAAATCATTTTAATTATTTTCTCAATTGTTCTTAATCTACTATATGATATTTGATCTTGGTGGATACCATTAGAGCACTCCACACTTGAGGGGTGATTGCTGGAAATCAAAGATACATTCATAACAATCCCAGGAAAGCTATCAAGGTATTTTTCTTGTGTTCATACAAGTTTTAAATCTATATACATGATTAATTAGGTTTTTATGCAAGTAAATGTGATTTACGCTTCCGCTACGGCCATAAATTCCTTCAATGGTATCAGATCATAGGTTGCATGTATATAGATCCCAGAAAAAATTTCGGAATTTTTCAAGCTTGTATGAATTAGTTATGAATTTTTGAAGTTCTATGAGGCTATAATCAAATTAATTACGAATTATTTAATAAATTATTTTTTAAAATAATTTTGATCACTGATATATTTTCTACAAGTGTTGTAGAAGTCCTAGAAAAAGTTTCATAATTTTCCCATGGATAGATTATTTATTATTGATTTTTAAAGAGTTTAGAAATTAATAAATAATAATCTGTTTTATAAATATATATATTATTTATAAAATATCTAGATGGGTAGTTAAAGTTGGGGGCCCAAAATGTTGAATTATTGGGCTGGTGGGCTGGTTTATTGTTGAATGGCCGACTGAATATATAATATATATATATATATATATATATATATATATATATATATATATATATATATATATTTATAAAATTTTCTGTCGACTAAAACAGAAGTTACTGCCCACGACTGTGCTTCGCGTGTGGGCGACACGCGCTGGCGGCTCACGCGCCGCGCGTGCAGCTCACGCGCCGGTCGGGTCGGGTCATGCTCGGGTTGGGTCATGGGTCGGGTCGGGTCATGGGTCGGGCCGGATGCTAACGCCAGCATGACGTCAGCATGACGTCATCACTGTGTAACGCGTCTGTTGAATGCGTTACACCAGTGATATGTTATTTTTGGCTTGTAACGCATTCTGGTAATGCGTTACAGGGTCAAATGGTGACAGTAATGGCCCCGATTCGTATTTTGATTTTTCCCGTTGATCCGTAACTCCGTTCGAGGCGTATAATATATCGTTGGATTCGTTTTTTCGAGACGGATCTAATGGAGTGGTCAAATAAATTTTAAAAATTAATTTTAAAATGGTTATAGCTTCCGGAAGTGTTTTAAAGCCCGTTTTAATTGTGTTAAAATGCTTTAAAATACTAATATTGTTTCATATAGATGTTTAACAATGTCTAACATGATATAACATGTTTGCCTATATATATGTGTGCATAGAAATGCCATGAGATAATATATATAGTTTTATATATAGTATATAAATTGCATGTTTGACTTTAGGTTTTAACGAAAACGTTTCGCCACCTAAATAATATAAAATCCCTCGTTATTTAATATCAAGTAATAAAATGGCCAATGTCGCAACGGGCTTGTGTCGGTCATAGCCTTCCAACATGGTAGAAAGTGATTCTTAGTTTTGAGCTTTGTCGTTTCGTGCTACAGTCGAGGGCTTCGTTTTCAAAAATAGGAATTACTTGTCTATTACATGAGATGCGTATAATTAATTAGAATCCAATTGTCGTTACGTGCTACAGCCGTGGGCTATTGAGATCTTATTAATTTAACGAGATGTTGGGTCTCACTTAACTTAGAATATTGAATTTAGACGTGCTACAGCCGTGATTCAATGATTCAAGAGGCTAAATGGAATTAGGGAATAACATGAGATGTAATTGATAAAGAGTTATCTGCCTATGGAACATTACATAGCGTTTCGTGCTACAGCCGAGGTTATATAATGGAAAGTAGGATCCCTATTCTCACATGCATTGAGAATGCTTAAGTTATACATTTGAGGGTTGTATAATTTTAATAAAACTGTGGGAGCCACCTATGAATAAAGACCCGATTCATAAGGTGTTATAATAAAATTTGATATCTACTAATGTTGTTATGTGTTCACAAATTTCAGATTTATAGATCATGTCTTCTACTCTATCACTCCGTAGCATACTTGATGCGAACAAATTGACTGGTCCCAATTATGCTGATTGGCTTTGAAACCTGAGAATCGTTCTCAGGGCTGAGAAGAAGGATTATGTGCTTGACTCGCCTTTACCTGTACCTCCTTCTGATGATGCACTTTTCCAGGAACGAGAAGTGTATAATGATTGGTTAGATGCTGCTAATGTTGCTCAATGTGTCATGCTAGCATCCATGACACCTGAGTTACAGAAGCAACATGAGAAAATGGATGCTCCTACCATTCTGATACATCTACAGGAGCTTTATGATGTACAAGGGAGAACCGCTCAATATGATATATCGAAAGAGCTATTCCAATGTAGAATGGCCGAAGGGTCGTCTGTGAATGACCATGTGCTTAAAATGATCAATCTGATTGAGCATCTAGGGCAGTTAGGTTTTGTCATGGATGGGGAGTTATGCCAAGATTTAGTCTTGCAGTCACTCCCGGATTCGTTCTCGCAGTTCGTTATGAACTTTCACATGAACAAGCTGGATGTCAGCTTAGCTGAGCTCCACAACATGCTGAAAACTGCTGAGGCGAATTTTCCCTCCAAAAGGGGTTCTGTTCTTATGATCGGTGCCAGTACCTCTACTAAGAGGAAGAGGAACTGGAAGCCGAAGAATAAGAAAAAGGGTGAGAATAAGCCTGTTCCACCAAAGGCTGACCCAAAAAGCAAAGCAGTTTGCTTCCACTGTAACAAGGTGGGACACTGGAAGAGGAACTGCAAGGTTTACCTTGCAAAGTTAAAGAATAAGAAGGGCAATGAGATTACCACTTCTGATACAGGTATGTTCATGATTGAACTAAATATGTCTTTAAGTCAGATTTCTACTTGGGTATTGGATACTGCTTGTGGGTCTCATATTTGCAATTCGTTGCAGGGACTAAAGCAAAGTAGACCCCTGGGGGAAGATGAAGTGATTCTATTGATGGACAATGGAGCAAGAGTTGCTGCTGCAGCTGTAGGATCATTTCCTTTGAATATGCCTACGGGCAAAACTATCGTGTTGAATAAATGTTATTATGTACCATCAATTGTAAGAAATATTGTTTCTATTCCTGTACTTGATTTGGATGGTTTTACATTTATTGTTGAGAATAATAAATGTTTAATTAAGAGAAATAATATTACTTATGGATACGGTACATTACATAATGGTTTGTATATATGTGACTTAGAACATAATTTGTTTCAAATTGAACAACCAAATAATAAAAGAAAAAGAGATAATAAAAATCCAACTTATTTATGGCACTGCAGACTAGGTCATATTAGTGAGAACAGACTTCGCACATTACATAAGGATAAGTTACTAGAACATTTTGATTTTGAATCATATCCCACATGCGAGTCTTGTCTCATGGGTAAAATGACTAAATCTCCATTTACTGGACATGGAGAGAGAGCTGCGGGGTTGTTAGACTTGGTACACACAGATGTATGTGGACCATTGTCAACAAGTGCTAGAGGAGGATTTTCATACTTCATTACTTTTACGGATGATCGATCCAGGTTAGGATATGTATATCTTATGAAATACAAATCCGAAGCTTTTGAAAAGTTCAAGGAATATAGAAATGAAGTAGAAAAATAAACCACACGTAGTATAAAAGTTCTTCGATCAGATCGAGGAGGTGAGTACTTAAGCGGAGAGTTTTTAGGTTATCATAAAGAAAATGGTATAGTTTCTCAATGGACCCCTCCCTATACTCCACAATTAAATGGAGTATCTGAGAGAAGGAATCGTACTATATTAGATATGGTGAGGTCCATGATGAGCTTTACTGATCTTCCAGTATCACTATGGGGTTATGCTTTAGAGACGTCATCGTATTTACTGAACAAGGTGCCTTCTAAATCGGTTCTCACGACCCTACATGAGATGTGGAGTAGGAAGAAACCAGGTCTTAAACATGTTAAGGTTTGGGGGTGTCCAGCTTATGTCAAGAAAGTTGAACATGATAAGTTGGAACCTAGATCCATGAAATGCAGTTTTGTGGGATATCCTAAAGAAGGTCATGGATATTATTTCTATGATCCTTCTGATCAAAGGATATTTGATTCTAGACACGCACACTTCTTAGAGGAACAATTCCTCCTTGATAGAAACAGTGGGAGAAATATTGAACTTGATGAAGTTCAAGAACCACAAAATGCAACGATTAGAGAAGAAGTACCTGTTCAGAAAGAACAACCTTCTGTAGAACAACCTTTACGTAAGTCAGAGAGAGTGTCCCGCCCAATCGAAAGATATTACGGGCTTGTCATTGAAAATGATGATGATTTGTCATTTGTTGATGATGAGGACCCTATGACTTATGAAGAGGCTGTGAGTTGTAATGACTCAGAGAAATGGCAAGATGCCATGAAATCCAAAATGGACTCGATGTATATAAACCAAGTGTGGACTTTGGTTGAGGCACCTGAAGGAGTTAAACCCATTGGGTGCAAATGGATATACAAACGAAAGTTAGGAGCAGATGGCCAGGTGGAGACCTATAAGGCCAGGCTTGTGGCAAAAGGATTCAAACAAAGACAAGGGATTGACTTTGATGAAACCTTTTCGCCTGTAGCCTTGCTCAAATCCATTAGGATTTTGCTTGCGATTGCAGCCTACTATGATTACGAGATCTGGAAAATGGACGTAAAGACGGCCTTCCTCAATGGGAAACTTGAAGAGGAAGTGTATATGACACAGCCAGAGGGTTTTGTTTCCAGTGGAAACGAAAATCTAATATGTAGACTGCTGCGAACCATATATGGTTTGAAGCAAGCTTCTCGAAGATGGAACATCCGTTTTGATGAGACAATCAAAGAGTTTGATTTTATCAAAAACTTAGATGAACCATGTGTTTACAAGAAGGTTAGTGGGAGCGCGGTAACATTTCTTATATTGTATGTGGATGACATACTTATAATAGGAAATGATATACCGATGTTACAATCAGTCAAGGTCTGGCTATTAAAGAACTTCACTATGAAGGACTTGGGAGAGGCATCCTATATTTTAGGGATGAAGATCTATAGAGATAGATCTAATCGAACGATTGGCCTATCCCAAGGTACATACATCGATAAAGTGCTAAAACGGTTTAGCATGGAGAACTCGAAAAGAGGTCTCATTCCTATTAGTCATGGGATTACTCTTTCCGAGAAGATGTCTCCAAAGACATATGAGGAAAGGGTGCGCATGAGTAGGATTCCTTATGCCTCGGCAATAGGATCCATCATGTATGCGATGTTATGTACTAGAGCTGATGTTGCTCATTCACTTAGTGTGACGAGCAGATATCAGTCTAACCCAGGTGAAGAACACTGGAAAGCAGTGAAGAACATATTGAAGTACTTGAGAAGGACTAAAGATGTTTTTCTTGTTTTTGGTGGATCTGAATTGAAAATTGAGGGTTATACTGACTCTAGTTTTCAATCAGAAGGCGATGGTAGCAGATCCCAGTCAGGGTATGTATTTACTCTAAATGGGGGAGCGATTAGTTGGAAGAGTTCCAAACAGCCTACAATGGCTGACTCCACAGCGGAAGCAGAATATATAGCTGCATGTGAAGCTGCAAAGGAAGCTGTCTGGATGAGGAAATTTGTTTCTGATTTGGGAGTAGTTCCTAGCATTGAGGATCCTATAGTGTTGTTTTGTGATAACAACGCTGCGATAGCTCAAGCTAAGGAACCAAGATCCCATAAGAATTCCAAACACGTGTTGCGGCGCTTTCATCTGATTCGAGAGATCATAGAAAGAGGGGATGTCAACATCGTAAGAATTGACACACATAACAACATAGCGGACCCATTTACTAAGGCATTGTCTCAGGCTCACTTTGATCGACATAGAGATAAGATGGGTATAAGATACCAGAGTGATTGGCTTTAGTACAAGTGGGAGTTTGATAGTATTTTGTCCTAAACCCAATCATGTATGATGAGTTAGGAAATACTTTCATGTAATCTTATTTGATTTTATTTATATTAATAAAAGACTTGTTGTTTTTATTACGGGCTTTATCTATTTAAAGTGTTTAAATAAGAAGTTCCATAGTTTAGAGTAAAGCTTCTAGAATTATAATGAGATTATAATAATGAGATCTAGAAGATGATAACACTAAACTTAAATAGTTCCCGATCGTAGGATAACTAATTGGGAGTTAGTCAATCCGTAAAGATCGGTACATACTATGCTTGCTTCCTCGGAAGGATGTCTGTTCTCATAGACATTCGTGTGGTGACACTATAGCTAGTATGTAGGTGCTTATTGGAGAATAAGTTCACTGAACGTGACTTGATCTAATGAACGACTAATGGAGTTTACTCACATGTTAATAGTTGTTCATAAGTTGATGGTGGTACAAGTGTCCTTAGACTTGAGACGGTTAAAGTAATCTTATATACAATGAACTATGTTTTGGTTTAGTTCTAAGTCCTCAAGGGACAATCATTAGTTCTATTCCGGGTATAGGAATTTGTATATGAAGATAGTTAACGATCGATAAAGAATCTACCCCTTTCAGTAAAAGAAAGTGAATATCCTATGATGTTCTTACTATGTTAGTTCTGGAATCTCTGGCCAGAGTAATTGAAGTTAGAAAGAGTTTCTAATTCAAATGAACTAGACATAATGTATAAGAAATTATATGATTAAATTAAATAGGCTTGACACGCGATCCATGCCTTGTATTTAATCGGGATATTGTCGGGTAGAAGGAATTGATTGTACGGTAACCATTTGCTGAATAGGTTTTATATATTCTAAGCAATGAATTCATATTATCCGGATAGTCGCGATATATTCAAAAGTATCACTCACGATGTAGAATAAATATTAATTACTTATGTAATTATATTTAACGAATTAATTAGTAATTCGTATACATAATAATAAATAGTTTATTATTATTTATTTCTACTACCGGCTTAATATTGAACCTAAAGGGTCACACCATAAAAAGGTTAAATATTTATAGATGATGAGAATAATTAATAATGGCTATAAATTATTTATTTATTGAATAAATAATTAATTAGCAATTATTTATAATTTATTAAATGAGATTTAATAGATTATAAATAAATTAAGAAAAGTTCTTAATAATTATTAATTACAAAATTTAGTTTGAGAAATTAAATTTTATGAGAGAATTATTTTCAGAATGGGATTAATAATTAAAAAGGTTTTAATTATTAAATGATTATTTAATTAAGTAAAGTAAAGACTTTATTTCTTTAAATATCAAGCATTCCAAGAGTTGGAAGACACACAAGAAACACTTAACAAAAACATCCCAGGGGATTTGAGAGGATTTTGAGAGCTTTTGAAGTTCATCAAAATCATTCCAAATCATTTTAATTATTTTCTCAATTGTTCTTAATCTACTATATGATATTTGATCTTGGTGGATACCATTAGAGCACTCCACACTTGAGGGGTGATTGATGGAAATCAAAGATACATTCATAACAATCCCAGGAAAGCTATCAAGGTATTTTTCTTGTGTTCATACAATTTTTAAATCTATATACATGATTAATTAGGTTTTTATGCAAGTAAATGTGATTTACGCTTCCGCTACGGCCATAAATTCCTTCAGTATGGTGCTGTTAGGTGCCTCATAATACCTACAGTTTCACAATATGATTAAAATTCATTCGAAGTGAATTCCCCTCCTCGGCCCGTTCTTAACACCTTGATAGTCATTTTTGCTTCATTTTCAGCCACAGATTTGAACTTTTTGAATGCTGCCAGTGCTTCACTTTTGTACTTTAACATAAAGACCCACATCTTCCTACTGAAATCATCAACGAACAGTATGAAATACTTGTTACCAGCTGGGGTCGGTGGAGATATTGGCCCACAAATGTCACTGTGTATTAATTCCAGCTTTTCTTTGGCCACAAAACTCGTCTGAGAAGGGAATGGAGATCTGGTTTGCTTCGATAATAAACAACCACTACATATGTCTTTTGGCCGTGTAAACTCTGGGATTCTTCTTGTTATACTTTTTCCCGACATTAGTTTCATTGCATTAAAATTCACATGCCCAAGACGGGCATGCCATAGCCAGGACTCTTCTTCGACTTTAGACAGTAAACATGTGGTTGTTCCTTCTTCGATAACAATTCTATACAATCTATTAGACTATACAATCTATTAGACGATCTTTTTACTTTCATCATGAGTTTATCACTTTTATCATAAATCCATAAGTATTCGCCGAGCAACACAACTCTGTTTCAACATTCCGACATTTGGCCTAAGCTGATATTATTATTGTACAATGGGGGAATATAATATACCTGTGTCAGAAATCTTTCTTCGCCATTCTTGCATCTAAAAGCAACAGTCCCTTTTCCCTCGATCTTCACTATAGAGCCATCTCCAAATCTAACTTTCCCTATGACTTTCTCATCCATTTCTCTAAATTTTAATTTCCTTCCCATCATATGATTACTCGCACCATTGTCAAGGTAAAAGAGGTTTGAGTTTGAGCCAGCTTCTTCATTCACGTTCAGACTGGGGCATGTGCCTTCTTTATTTAGTAACATCACTTTCGGGTCTTTTACTCCACATTCAGTGAATAATAATGTGGGCTCTTCATCCAGAGTTTGAGACAAATTCACTTCTTGAGACTGGCTTTTTGTGTGCTCTCTCTCTCTCTCTCTCTCTCTCTCTCTCTGTGGTCTTCGACATTCACTTGCATAGTGTCCATACACATTGCAATTAAACACCTTACTTGACTCCTATCTCTGCTCGTGGTGTTGCCTTTAGTTACTCCATCATTACGGCTCTGGTAACCTCTCCTAGAACCACCTTCTCTATGGAAGCCTCTGCCACGAAATACACAAGTGCATCTTCCTCTCTATCCAGAATTGTTATGACTAATATTTTTATTTGTCCTTTTCGACCACTCCTCTTGTGTAAGTAAGAGTTGCCCACTTGAGTTTTCAGATTTTCCAATCATCCTCTCTTCATGTGCTTTGAGACGACCTACTACTTCTTCGACCGTCATCACTTTTAAATCTGCAAATTGCTCTATGTTTGAAGCAATTGAAGAAACTTATTCGGGACTGCTCGTAATATTTTCCTTACAACACTCGACTCCTCCATTGTTTCTCCTAGGAGTCGGATATTCATTACAATACCACTCAATTTCATGCAAAAATCGTCAATCTTATAAGTCTCCTTCATAATTAGAAACTCAAACTCTCCCTTTAAGGTCTGCACATTTGCTTATTTTGCTCGATCTGCACCCATACACATCGTTTTGATCGCTCCGCATGCCTCCTTCACAGTTTCTTTCTCAGCAATGGGCAACAGAACGTCTTCCGAAACTCCCTGATAGATCGCTGCAAGGGCTACCTGGTTCGTCTTATCGTGAAAGACTACCTTTGGATCCTTTTGTTCAATCGCATTCCAAACTCCTTGCACTTTCATGAACACTTTCATTTTTATTGACCAAGCTGTATAATTGCTTCTTGTCAGCAGTGGGTAGTTTAAACCTATGGAGCCTCCTTCTTTCGCCTTGGACATTTTCATGGTTTCTTCACTATGTTTGGGTTGATATTTTGGCATACAAAGGTATGAACCTTATGGCTCTGATACCAAGTATAGGCTGATAACTGAAAACGAGTAAAGATATTATTTTGGTTTCTATGTATCTGAGAGGAACACTGCTCTTCTCATTGAATTGAAATGGAAAACGATTACGAGAATAAATAGGAAAAATCAAATCAATTACATACTAGAAATCAGGAAATATATCCTGGACTTATTCTTACAGCTAGAGTGAAACACTAGACTCCTACAATCTCTCAACAAGGAGAACAACCAAATCATGCTGCTATCTAAAAGATAACAACACGTTATTTCCTTAACTAAATAACACAGACCAATGTTTGAATTAATTAAAATGCCAAAAAAATTCAGGTCTAAATGTTATCAGGGTAAACTGTAAAAAGGCATTGAGGGATCTCAAGTCAACGTACTGCAATCAGGGAATGCCATCACGGAATAAGTAATAAGCGTCAATGAATATTCATCAGGGGTTGCATCAGGGTCTGAGAAAAAATTCATCAGGCCTTGTTCAGATATCCGTTGATGATATGAATTGGCCATAAAATTCCAATCTTGCTTTAGACTGGCGTGATTTTATGATATTAATGTTTCTTTGTTTTTCATCCAGCTACGGTGATAATAACTTTTGACTTCAAAGAGCTTCTCATTGAAAGTTGCCCAACGCCTCTTTAGTAGGGTTATAATTCGAATCGAGCCAAGCTGGGCATTAGTTAAACGAGTTCGAGCTGTAATTCATGTCAAACATGCTGATAACATCAACGTGGTACCAAGGGTCCACATTTATCATTTCCTGTAATAGGAAATAGTTATAAAAAATGATAATGTTTTATCATGTCAAACTTGTTGATAATGACATTGTGACACCTTGTCCCATATTCAACATTTAATGTCAACAAAACGATAATGTTATAAGACGTGCTGACATTGTTAACGTGACAATGTGGATCCTTTTTTTCATTTACTACCGAAGTCGGTAGGAAATGGGTGGGATCCAGGATCATTTGGACCTTTGATCGTGGAATCACTAGTTTTTATGTGGTAGAAATTGTGTGTGTAGGAAAAATCGATTTTTCTTGTAATATTTGCAGATATCAAAATACTTGTAAGTATTTAATGTAAAATTACAATTAAAATTTGGTTAATTGGACTGAGTTTTACTAAAAAAGATATTTAGATAGGAATAGAAGAGGGTTTTTTTATAATCAATGATTTAATAAAGGAAAGGTACATAGTTGAACAAGACAGCAACGAACATAACAACTACTAAACCTGGAAATAGACTACTAGTGCTGCAGACGACTACTACTACTACTACTACTACTACTACTACTACTACTACTACTACTACTACTACTACTACTACTGTAAATTATTCAAACCTATTACTAGTACTTACTACTCCTTAGAGCCTCTATAACCACTGAGAACTACATGAAAAAGGAACCCCTAAGAAAGTTTTTTAAAAAATACGGTACAATCTCAAGTGCAACTGTTACAACTTAAAATACAAATGCTTGCAACCTGTTACGCAATCACATATGTAAATTTTACCATGTTTTTGTAAAAAGATTGTAAACATGGATATTTTTGATAATTTGCCTATTTTATAAATCAGTGTATAATAAAAGAGAGATGTGAATTTGAAATCTAAATTCATTATTTTAAGAACGTATAAAAGAAAAAGTGAATTTAAACGGGCTGATGGATAAGATTTCGAAAGTGAAAATTGAAACAGATGGGCAAGTAGTGGGTGATCAGTTCAGGGCCGTGCACGAGTTGGATATAATGGCAAATGTTGGTGATGAAGAAGCTCCGGTAGATGAGGTATTACGAGCCGAAGATATGCTTTCAAAATAGGTCTGACAATTTGATACGTGACACGTGAACATGACACAAAAAATATGGTTTTGGATTTTGATTTTGGTACATGAAACATGAAAGTACACGAACACGAAGTAACACGAAATATTTAGTATCGCCTATTGGTTTTTATTTTGGGTGCAGGAAAGTATACAATATATATATATATATATATATATATATATATATATATATATATATATATATATATATATATATATATATATATATTATTTTGTTTATACATGGTTCTAAAAATTCCCGATTTAGCCGATTAATCCTCTGTAAGGTAAGCAACTGATTCGATTTTTAAAATCCGATTAATCCTATGAGTTTGTTTACAATGATATGTTTAATTGTAAATTAGAGTAATATATTGAATATTATTACAATATCCGATTAATCCTTCCGATTACCCGATTAATCTTAAATCGGTACCTCAATCGATTTATACCGATTATCGATTTTTACAACCATGTGTATATATCATAATATTTATTATATACGTATTTGTTTTACGTATTCATTAGTATTTCATATATTTATAATCACTCATTTTAAATATTCAGTAGTATTTCGTGTATTTGGATATAATCGTTTCGTGTTATTTCGGGTCGTTTTGTGTAAACAAAAAGTATATAAAATTTCATGTACTTTCGTATTGACTTGAAATATATCGTTTCGAGTTTAAATTGGATAGGTAAATACACAAAATAATTCTAGATCATTTATTATTTTAATTATGAGTACACGAAAACACGAAAAATACACTATATGAAAGTACACGAAATGACACGAGGCCAATTTGTAAAGGTTTGCATACATTGCTGCTGGTAGATGAACCGTATATTTCTTTACTTCTGTTTTTGTCCTATTTCAATTTGGGTCTAGTTTAATTAGTATGTTCTCAAGTTGTGGTTTGTCTGATGTCAAGGAGTTGTAGTCTGCTTTCTTTAGGGTCCAACATTGGTGCATTGGGCTTTAAATCAGCTAGTGGTTGGGGTTTTTGTTTTTGGACATTGAAATGTCGTGTACCTGGGTTTTGGTGTTGTTAAATCTGAACAATTATTTTTGAATTGTTTAAAAATTTGGATGAGCAATATATTTGACTGCTAAATGACTAATATTATTTGGTAAATAATTTTTCAAAACCACTGTAAATAATAAAATAATTTAAAATTTATTTTTTATTTTATTTCCTTCATCCCACTCAATTCTTTACAATTTTCATTTAGGATTGTCCCTTCTGATTCTTTACATTTCAAAAATATTGAAGTTTCTAAAAATAAATATTTTCTTTACATTTCTTAGCTTCTGTTCCCAAACGAGTACAACATATCTAAAATGAATATGTAATGTTTTAAAAATATTATATATTAAAATAAGTAGAACAACAGTTAATTATCTCTTGTCATCTTCCATTCACATCGGGGTGTGCATGGTTTGGTTTGGTACAGTTTTTAGGATTAACCATTACCAAACCAATATATTTGGTTTGGTTCGATTAGTTGCTATTAACTGTTACCAAACTGTAGAGAACGATTTTTTTTTTTTGTTTCGGTTAACCATTTATCGATTTTGGTTTTTCTCGATTTTTAATATACATATTTTTTTTACTTATATAAAGTTTTAGTTGGCAAAGGTTAATAAATATATTATATTAAAATTGAAGGATAATTACTTTCAAATTAGTGAATCAAACTAATTCCATTTCATAAAATTTTTTATTAATCATAATTTCTAAGAAAACATAATTTTTAATATTACAATATGTTCTGATGATAAAATTAATAAACATGTTTTTTACTTTGTAAATTATTAATTTTAGTATCGACTATGCAAATTACTTCAACGAGGTCTTCTTGTATAATTAAAAAATGTAATTTGAATGAATAAATAATAATGAAAAAGATACATGGTAGAGTTAAAGATTGTAACTTTGAATTTCATGAACGGTTCAGCCAAAATTTTATACCCCATTCATCCAGATAGATTTTGGATCGTCCAGAAATTTTATGTACGAACCAAATACTCTAACCATTCTATTTTCACTCTTTCAGTGCATTCTATTTGGTTCATGGGTTATCAAATGACCCCTAAGTGCATTTAGTAAGTGTTGTGGAATAAAAACTAGGGTTTGTGCGTAATTAATGCTAGGGTGGTTGAGCTTCGAGCTTTAATGGTTGTTTCCGTGTTTCGAGACTGATCGGTCCTCACAGAATGCCTACGTTCTCGAAGTTGAGAATCAAGCCAAAACCGTAGTTTTGAGAATGAGGGGTTAGGCCTTTTATATAGGCTGAGAAGCCTTAGAATCGTAGTAGGGTTAGGTGACTTGATGGACAAGTCACCGCCTTGAGGAAGGTTACAGATCATATCTTGTAGAAGTCAATTTCCATGTTGAAGTAGGTGCCTGAGAGGCTAAGTCTGATAGAGGCAATATCCTTATTTGACTCTTATTGCTGAGCTGTTTATCTCTTCCAATATTAATTACGAATTTAATATCAAAATTAAGGATTCGGGCCTCACTAATTGGCCCCACTTTTGGACCATGCTGGGTCTAATTAATGCAACATTAAATGTGTCTTTAGGGCTTACTCTTAGCCCATATCATTTGCCCCCCAACTTCTAGGAAAACTGATCAGTTTTCCTTGAAGTTTTAACTGCCCTATTTGAGACTCGGGTCAGGGTTTGTCTTTGTATACTAATATTTCATGAATATCGTCTTGATGTAAAGCGTGGAGCGATCGACACGTTTACGACGATGTTAAATGACACAAAATGGTGTTGAACGGCGCTAAACGACACTAATCGGCACTAATCGGCCTTAAACGATGTTTAAATGGTGTTAAACGACATTAAACGGCATAAAACGGCACTAAACGGTACTAAATGACGCTAAACGGCGCTAATCGGCCTTAAACGATGTTAAACAGTGTTAAACGACGTTTTATGGCGTAAAACGACACTAACCGGTGCTAAACAATGCTAAACGGTGCTAATTGGCCTTAAACGACATTTAAGCAGTGTTAAACGACGTTAAATGGCATAAAACGGCACTAAACGGTGCTAAGCGACGCGTAACGGCTCTTGGCTTTGGATGTCATTTATCAAAATAACGGTCAACCAAACATATTTCGAACATTTAACTTGATGTTCAAAGGTTGTTGAACATGTTCGAAGGTCGATGATCACGCTGGAAGGTCGAATATCACCCTGGAATCATCATCTGGCCAACCAACTGACAAGAGGTCGGCCGAAGCCTTCCCCTGCCAGCTGGTTGGCAGGAGATCAGTCGGGGCCTTCCTCTGGTGCCTACTCGGCTGCCAGGAGGTCGGCTGGGCCTCCCTCCGGCACCAGGTCGGCTGCCAGGAGGTCGGCTGGGCCTTCCTCCGGCGGCTGGTCGACTGCCAGGAAGTTGGCTGGCCTTCCTCCGGTGCCTTGTCGTGACTCTCGGAGCTTCTTCGCGACATTTGAATCCTCCTTATCGACATTGAATCATGATCTTCATACTTGGTTGTTGACTATCAACCTTCATCAACATTGAATTATGTGCTTCATACTTGGTTGTTAACTATCAACCTTCATCAACATTGAATCATGTGCTCCACACTTGGTTGTTAACTATCAACCTTCATTAACATTGATTCAAATATAATTAATCTCTCTGTTAGCACTACTAATCTTTGGTAATCTAGCTTCCTTAAGTGTAATTAGCTCTTAAAGCTCAGTTAAGTGCTCTGGCGTAACTTGACACTGTGTATTCGTTTAAATCCTTTTTTTCCTCTTCAGAATCGTATGAATTGTTATGATTCTTTTCACATATAACAGGTGAATTTCATCTTTTTTCGTTTATAAATGATAGATGACCTGCAAACGCGAATCGAGCTGTATTTCAACCTGGTATAGGAGGTCACCCATCTTCTATAAAAGAGTGGGAGGAGTCTTCATTTCAATTCACTTCTCTTCTTTTCACTTCTTGCTTTCAAGCTCTCAAGCTCTCAAATTATCAAGTTTCTAGGTTGAAGTTCAAGGTTCAAGCATGTCAGACAACAGTCGTGCACCTGCTCCTCCAGTTTCCATGGCCGAGGCGATGGCCAAAAGAGGCAAGGCAAGATCTCTTAGAGGTATGGCTAGACTAAGACCTCCTTCGTATATTGATCATCGTTTTGATTCTCTTTTAGATTTGTTAAGTACTATGAGGGAAGCATTCCTTAATAGCTCAGAACTAGACTCATATCATAGTCCATGCAAGTTAAGTAAGCTTCAAGTTGAGCAAATTGCCAACACCTACAGCTTTCCAAATGCAATTAAGGTTTGTTTTCTGGGTTTGGCCAACAGAACTTGTGATTGGCACCCAGAGAGGTTGTTTATCACCAAAGGTGCTCTCGAAGCGGGTTTGAGGTTTCCTGTTGACTCGTTCATTATCAGGCTAATAGCTGAACTTCAAGTTCACCCTTGCCAACTGTATCCAAATGCTTGGCTATTCGTCATAATCTTCATAATAAGGTGCCGGGATCTGGGCATTCCTTTAAGCACTACCATGTTCCGGAGTATATTTACAATGAAAAATTCTTCTGACACTAAGAAAGGATGGATCAGCATTGAACATAGAACCAGACTTCCTTAGATAGTAAACACTCTTTCCATCTCGGATTCTCATCACTTCTGGCACTAGAGTTTGTAGTTCTCAAGTGGAAAGGGGGTGAATGGAGCCAATTCTTTGTCACAAAATTTGGAGATGTGAAAGATAGTTGACACTTCGTGTGTGATCTTAGTGTGGAAGAGCTCCTAGATCGAGATAGATTGTTGGCGGACAATGGTCGCACCCATTACAAAATTTTCTTGACTGAGAGAAAGCTTATTGAAGCTGGCCTAAGCTTTCTTTCACTTGAGGGTAATTTATCTTTATTGTCCCTTATGAACTTCGTTTGTTCTTATTATGATATTTTTTCATTTCTTTGTTTCAGCTGCTGAAGAGATTGACAGCCATCCCGAGAATCAGCCGATCCCTACCCAGAGGATGCTAAAGAAGGCCGAGGCCATGGCAGATCCTGTTGATGTGCAAATCCCTGAATTCCTAGTTGGATGTTCTCAGAAGAGGTCCAGGAATGCTGATGGTGAAATTAGATCGCCCTTTACCCCTATCTGGGGTATCTATGAGCAAGACTCTGTCTTGGGATGCCCTACTTTGGCCTTAGATTGGTCCTAGTGCTCCATCATCCTACTGACTTAGCAACGGTGTATGCCGGGGATAAGATGGAAGAGTCTGAGCGCCTTGGGGCACATGCTCTATATCAGGTATAACATTCATATTCTCAAGCTTGATGTCTTTACTTATGTTGAAATTATAAATGCCAACGCCTACTTTCAATCTGCTACCCGTCAGGGTCAAGTCTTCAGAGATGACAATATAGCCTTAGGACAAGAGAAATCGAAGTGGCAAGAGGAGAAGCTAGACTTGGAGTCTAGGGCCGTCCGGGCTGAGGCAGCTGCTCAATCTTATTAGAAGCAGTACAACTCTTTGCACAGAAAGAAAACAATCGAGTTCAACAAGGTGGTTGAAGCCTATCAGCAGTCAGATGCCTTTTTAGACTTCATAGACAACCATGATGATGAGGTACGCCCCGTGAACATGTCCATTGGCTGGCACAAAGCTATTAAGGCTGTGAGCAGCAAGTATCTAACTATGATCGATCCTAGCCATTTTCCTTGCCCTAGCTGGGCTGCTTCCGACTCTGGGGTCCCAACTGCTTCTCAGCCATCAGGCTCTGGTTCCAAGAAGGTTGTTCCAGCTGCTAGCCATGACTCAGGCTCTCATGGGAAGAAGCCTATGCCCGCGCGAAGAGATGGAATTATTCGACATCCGATCCCTGGGAAGAGGATGATCCGGAATGAAGGCAGCTCCTCCTCTAGCTCATCTTCCGAGGAGGAAGAGACTGAGGTTGTGGAGACTACAGCATAACCAATGGTGGCGGCCGAATCAGGATGTGGCTCTGATGAGGAAGACTCAGAGGAGAAGGGTCGGACGAGGAGAGCGGTGAGGAGGAATCCTCGGAGGAGTAGATCGGGATTGCTCTGTGGCCTTGCATGGCCTTGTTAGCCACTTGTGGCTTTATTTTATCAGCTTTCATTCAGGGTCCTTCGGGACTTTAACTTTTATTTGCTTAAGTGTTGTAACCTAACTTAAACCGTGGCCCTTCGGGGCATTTTATTTATGCACTTGTTTTCCTTATTCGTATGTTCACTTATTTTCGGCACTTGGTCTTTCTAGACTTACACTCAACAGGTGCTCGGTACATAACTAAAATCATAGAATCATATAATGGAAAACAAACTTGCATTAATAATTCGAAATGACTCCAACCCTTACATAGTTTACTACTGTCCTACTCGGGGTACTAGGCCCTGGAATGGTTTCATCGAACCTTATTTCTACTTCTCCTAATAGATAGATAAAAAGCTTAATCCTTACAAGGATAAATCAAACATAATAAATTTTCAGGATCAAAGCGTGCCAAGTACGTGGCACGTCGTTCCCATCCAATGTCTCCAATTTGTAGGATCCTCGTCCTAGTGTCTTCTTAACTCGATATGGCCCTTCCCAGTTAGGGGCTAGTTTTCCCTTCTTGCCAACTCCAAAAGCCTCTATCTTCCTTAGAACCAAGTCGCCTTGTCGAAAGAACCTCTCCTTAACCCTTCGGTTGTAGTGGAAAGATGCTCTCTTTTGATGCTCCGCATTCCTGGAATTTGCTTCATCCCTAACCTCATCAATCACATCAAGGGAGAGCCTCATGCCTTCTTCATTAGTCTCTGGTTAATATGCCTTAACTCGAGGTGAAGCATGCATAATCTCCAAGGGCACAACTGCCTCGGCTCCATAAGCCAACAAGAACGGGGTTGCTCCAGTTGTCACTTTACAAGTGGTGCGATATGCCCAAAGTATAGGCAGCAACTCATCCACCCAAGTGTTTCTCGAACATTCGACCCTCTTTTTCAGTCCATCAAGGATAATTTGATTGGCTACCTCTGCCTGTCCATTAACTTGCGGGTGTGCTACTGAAGTAAAGCGAAACTCAATAGCATTTTCCTCACAGTACTTCTTGAACTCTTCATTATTGAACTGTGTCCCATTATCCGTTACAAGGATTCGTGGGATTCCATACCTGCAAATTATGTTCTCCCAAAAGAACTGGGCAACTTGTTTGGTGGTTATCTTGGCTAAAGGTTTAGCCTCAATCCACTTAGTGAAGTAGTCGATGGCCACTATCAAGAACTTCCTTTGTGCTGAAGCTATAGGGAAAGGACCAAGTATATCCATTCCCTACATTGCAAATGGGATAGGAGAGTTAACTGATGTCAACATCTCAGGCGGCTGCCTTACAATCGGAGCGTTCTTTTGATTCCTATCACACTTCTTGACATAATTCGTGCATCGGCCAACATCTCTGGCCAATAGAAACCCAGACGAGTGATCTTGTGAGATAGGGCTCTGCCCCCCAAGTGTTGCCCACAGATCCTTCCATGAACTTCCTCCAATGCTTCCTTCGCCTCTTGAGGCCTCAAACACTTCAAGTATGGGATGACAAACGACCTCTTGTAAAGGATGCCTTCGATCAAGGCATATCTCAATGCTCTCACTGAAAACTTTTGTGCCTCCAAGGCATTGTCAGGGAGCCAGCCGGTTTCGAGGTGAGCTTTGATGGGATCCATCCAGCAGCCTCCTACATCAATCGGTGCCACCAATTTCGAGTTGATGGTCGGGGCCTTCAAGACCTGGAAGTAAACACTCCCTGCATAATTTTCTATCTCAGAAGAAGCGAACTTAGACAGGGCATCAGCCTTAACGTTCTCTTCTCTCGGAATGTGCTCCACATAGCACTCATCAAACTGAGTCATAAAAGCTTTCACAATTCTCAAATATTTTGCCATCGTTTCATCATTGGCTTCAAATTCACCATTCACTTTCGATACCACTAGTCTTGTATCCACACAAACTTTGAGATTCTTGACCCTCATGATTCTGGCCAAGCCCAACCCGATTATCAAGGCTTCATACTCAGCTTTGTTGTTGGTTGTTGGAAAGTCCAACTTCAAAGCATACTCAATTGTGAAGCCACCAGGCCTTTGCAAGACTAAACCTGCACCATTAGATTTTGTTTTTGATGCTCCATCAAAATAGAGCACCCAATATTCCTTCTGATCAGGTACAAGCTCTTCATCTTTATCCTCTCTTCCAGGGGTGGTCACCATATCATGCCCCCAGACTTCTTGGTTGCCAATGGTACATTCAACCACGAAGTCAGCCAATGCCTGAACCTTGATGGCTGTTCGAGGCTTATATGTGATGTCAAATTCTCCAAGTTCTACTGCCCACTTAATCAACCTTCCACTGGCCTTCGGGCTATGCAATATGTTCCTCAACTACTGGTCCGTCAGGACTTCAATCTTGTGCGCCTGGAAGTACGGTCGTAGCTTCCTTGAGGTTGTTATCAATGCCAAAGCAAACTTCTCAATGGGAGAGTAATTCAACTCAGCCCCGTGCAACACCTTGCTCACATAATATATAGGTTTCTGAACCTTATTCTCTTCTCGAATGAGGATGGCACTCAATGCTTGTTCAGATACCGCCAGGTATAGATAAAGAGTCTCCCTTGGACTAGGTGATAAGTGGATTTTATATCCACTTAGAACGCTTCTAATCGGCTTAAATTGATTAACTTGGCCTCAAGTATGTTGTGTTTTTGATTCGTTTTTGTGAGATTGTGCAAGATTACTAACTTAAGGTTGGAAGATACAAATCGCATATTTTATGGTGGATTTGAGTTCAAGAAGTGAAGAATGACAACTTGCAAAAGAAACGAAGGAAAAAGGAGTTAAAACGAAGAAAAATAGCAAAAATCAGCAAACCGGCAGAACTCGGGCGCGCGGGCATGCGAGAGGCTTCCCGGGCGCACGGGGGCGCGGTACGGGCGCGCGGGGGCGCGGTTGGCTTCGGCCGAAAATCCTGATTTACTGTGGGCCATATCTTGAGTTCTACTAGTCCGTTTTGGACGATCTTACAGTCCACGTCTCTTTCATTCTAAAGTGATCCAGATGTCCAAATGCCACTGGAACGGACCAGAAATACTGAATAAAAGTCAGTTATGAATTTCCCTTCAAAACAGAATCAGTTTAGGAAACGTATTTTGTGCTGAACTGCAGAAATTCTATTATAATTCTATTTTTGTAGTTTCTTTCTGGACAAGACTCCCGTGGCCTATATAAACACTTCCTATCATGATAAAACGTACCACTACTTAAAATAACACAGAGAGATCCAGAGATAGAGAGTCAGACTTGGAGACGGATTCCCGGAAGGACGTGACAGCATTCGGAGATCTAGATCTACTTTTGTATTCTTCTAAATTAGGCGATACTCTGGATTTCGGATTTGTTTTCTTAAACTCTTACTCTAGTTTATTTGTAATCGTTAATACTTTGTTTACTATCATGTTTTTATCAGATCCCATGGTGACGAACGGTTCGATTATGAACTAATCGTTGTCATGGGATTCTAACGGATTTATTTATGGAGCTTTAGTATCTTGATGCTTTAAAGATCTGTGTGTGATGTATATTGATATCCTCGTATGGTTATGCTTAATTGTTAGATGCGTAGCTAACATCTAATCTGTTAATCTCTTGTGAAGCGAGAGTGAATCTTGAGATTTAGAACTTGCCATGCTAGCATAGGTTCATGATTGTTTATCAACATGATTCGTACTGTAACTTGAACTATTTTACATTGCCCTGTGTGATCTTTATGAATAACTTGTTCTTCAACCGTTATATTTTCAAATCTTATAGAGATATAGGGTCTAAGCATAATTGGTGTCTATTCATCTTCTATCTCTTTTGTGGATGTATGGGTAGTTTGGTATACGTATACTGAGAGGCAACATGTAATTGTTCCGTGTTGTCCGATCAGATATCATAACCATTGCATATAGTGATTAAAGGCGTCAGATCTAAGCGAAGTATTTATTGAAGTTAGGATCCTATGGTTTCTTTAGCATAAGTAATTCGATTTCAATTCTCATTAGTTAATTAATTCTTAGTTTGTTAAATTGCTTTTTAGTTAATTTTAGTTAATCAAAACCAAACTTGTTAATTATCTTAGTAGTGAATAAAAACCATACATTGTTGCATAGGTGCATTAACTGAATTGAAACCTAAACCAGATCTCTGTGGGAACGAACTTGACTTATACATATATTACTTGTGACCACATACGCTTGCGTGAATTAGTGCAAACAAGTTTTTGATGCCGCTGTCGGGGATCATCGGTGTTTTATTTTTAGTTTATGTGCTTGTCATCAGTGGTCGTTAGAGTTCACTGACTCAGATTGTTTACTTACATATCATGTTTGTTCGGTGTTTTTCAGGTACTTGAGCGGGTATGCGAACACGTTCTCAATCTCATAAACTGGAAGACGTAGATCTAGTCACAGATAAAATCGAAAAGGAACTTGAAAATACAGTAGAGATGGGTGATCGAGCAGCAGTAGAAACTAAGGCTTTGAAGGAATATTCTCAGCCTAAAATCAATGACATCCAATCTAGCATTGTCAGGCCAGCCATTGCAGCTAACACCTTCGAAATCAAGCCTAACATAATTTAGATGGTGCAGAATTTGGTTCAGTTTGGGGGTGCTTCAACGGAAATCCTAACATGCACATTCGGGACTTTATCGAGATCTGCGACACTTTCAAGTTCAATGGTGTGTCGGAAGATGCTGTGAAATTGAGGTTTTTCCCATTCTCTTTAAGGGATAAAGCTAAGGGCTGGTTACACTCTTTACCAGCCGGTTCCATTACTACATGGGAGGATCTTGCGCAGAAATTCCTCACTAAATTCTTCCCCATGGCTAAAACTGCAGCAATAAGGAACGCTCTTACTCAATTTACACAGCAGTCTGGAAAATCTTTGTGTGAAGCTTGGGAACTCTACAAGGAGATGCTTAGAAAGTGTCCTCATCATGGTATGCCTGATTGGATGGTGATCAATGGGTTCTATAATGGGCTGGGAGCACAATCTAGACCGTTGTTGGATGCAGCATCAGGTGGAGCTTTATGGGCAAAGAGCTATGCGGAAGCTTATGAGGTAATTGAGACATTGGCTGCTAACGAATATCAGAATCCAACTCAGAGGTTACCACAAGGCAAGGTAGCAGGGATTCTGGAAGTGGATGCAGCTACAGGTATAGCAGCTCAGTTGAAGGCTCTGACTATGAAGGTGGATTCTCTTACCAACTATGGAGTTCATCATTTAGCAAAAAAAAAAAACTATGGAGTTCATCAAGTTGCTAGTGTGTGTGAGCTTTGTGCAGGTGCACATGATACAAATCAGTGTGCTATCTCTTCTAAATCGGTACAATTTGTTAGCAACTTTCAACGACTTGCGCAACCAGCTCCAACCACCTATCATCCTAATAACAGAAACCATCCTAATTTTAGCTGGAGAAACAATCAAGGTGGTATGCAACAACCACAACAGCCTTATCAGCAGTTTCAAGGTCAACAATATGGAGCAAGGCTTTACAATCCTCAGAATATTCAGCAGCGGCAGAACCAAACTTTTCAGCAGCAGCAAGGGCAGAATTTTCAGCAACAGTATGCCCCTAGGCAATCTCAACCTCTGGGTTTTTAGCAACAAAATTCACATGCAGGTTCTGGGAATTCCACTTTTGAAAAATCAGAACTAGAGGAGTTGAGATTCATGTTCAAAAGTCAAGCTGTCTCGCTCAAGACCTTGGCAAAATCAGATTGGACAAATAGCTACTGCTTTGCTAAATAGGCCACAGGGAGTGCTTCCTAGTGACACGGAGCCTAATCCAGGAAAGAATGTTGTCCATGAACAGGTGAAAGCAGTAACTTTGAGATCTGGAAAAGTTACAACCGATCAGAAATCAGCAGCTAAGGAAGATGAAGAAGTTCAGAATCATCAGGTTGAAAAACCTGCAGCACCATAAATTGAAAAATCTGACTTGGTGGCTGATCAGTTTGACGGGGAAGTGGAAAAGAGCAAGAATTCTGCTGAAAAAGCTTCTCCGGAGCATTCTACAGAGAGCACTCAGATCTACCTTCCTCCTCCTTATCCAAAGAAGCTCCAGAAGCAGAAGCTAGATAAGCAATTTTCCAAGTTTCTTGTGGTTTTCAACAAATTGCACATCAACATACCTTTTGAGGAAGCTCTTGAACAGATGCCGAGCTATGCAAAGTTCATGAATGGTATTCTATCACGGAATCTAAAACTCGAGGAATTGGAAACTGTTACTTTGACAGAGGAGTGTTGTGCGGTTCTGCAGCAGAAATTGCCACCGAAGCTTAAGGATCCAGGAAGCTTTACCATACCATGCACCATTGGCAATCTTTCTTTTGAAAAGTGTTTGTGTGACTTGGGAGCTAGCATCATTCTCATGCCTCTTTCTATTTTCATGCAACTTGGTCTGCCCGATCCTAAACCTACAAATATCTCTTTACAGCTGGCTGATCCGTCGATCACTTATCCTAGAGGTATCGTGGAGGATGTTTTGGTAAAAGTTGATAAGCTCATTTTCCCTATGGATTTCGTGATTCTTGATTTTGAAGAAGATAAGAAGATTCCCATCATCTTGGGAAGGCCTTTTCTCGCTACTGGCCGTACTTTGATAGATGTTCAGAAAGGAGAGCCCACAATGAGAGTGCAAGATCAGACTGTCTCTTTTAATGTGTTCAAGGCCATGAAATTTCCTGCGGAGAATGAAGAGTGCTTTAGAGTGGAAGGGCTTGATACTGGCCAAAATAAAACATTTGATCAGATGTTGAAGTCGGATCCATTAGACGTTGCTTTACAAGGAAGGCCTGATACTGAAGATGAGGAATTAGGCGTGGCTGATCTTTGGGATTCTCAGGTGCTGATTGATGAGGTTGTTTCATGGTCAAATCTTGAGGATAGCGCAATTGAGTCTTTTCTTGAGAAAGATGTTTTGTTAAAGTATGAGGGTAATGAAGATCTTCATGAGCTGTATAGGAATTTTACTTCTGATGAGATGTTAGAGGAATTGAATGTTATTTGTTCTAAGCATGAAATTCAACTTGAGGATAGTTCTTTTTATCCTAAGTCTGTTGTTAAGACTTCTATTGGTGAACCACCCACTTCCGTTCCTAATCCATCTATTTCCACTCTTGATCAGTCTTTGGTAGTTAATAATGAAAATCATCATGTTGAAGAATCTTCCAAACTCGAGCTTAAACCACCAGATCGCCTGAGGTAAGCACATTTGGGTCAATCATCTACTTTGCCTATTATTATTATTGCTAACTTGTCAGGTAGTGAAGAGAACAATGTTACTGACACTTTTGAGGAGCAAAGAAGGCTGAAACTTGTCATCAAGGTTGTAGCCCCGGAGAAGATAATTAAATGGCCATATAGAGATATGGTGTAGAAATTTTCAAGAGAAAAAGCCATTGCCATGTCTAGATAAAGACTTTAAACAAAGGCGCTTCCTGGGAGGCAACCCATGGATTTCCTACTTTCAATAAAAGAGCATTTTCCCCAATTCTTCATAATTCTGGATTACTATTTTGTGCAGAGGGTGTAGAGGTCACTTGTCCTGTCTTTGGAGCTCATGCACCATATCCACCACCAGATTCACCCGATGAGGGTGACCCTGCCGACGATTAGGTATATTTCCTGCTATCCCTTGTATTACCTTTAATTCAAAGGGGAAATTGAATATTATAAGTGCGGGGGTGATTTGGGGATGAGTAGGGTTAGTGTGTAATTTGTTCATGTAGGAAATCATATTTTGCATGTTAGTAGTAATACATTCATGTTTTGCGTATTATTGCATGTTTGTTTCATGTAGGACATTCTGTTATTTTGTTTTTATACCATGTGAGTCCATATAGTTGCATTTGCATAGCATGCATATTTCATGATCCCTTAGGATGAGCTAATTCTGATTAATTGGTAGGTCAATATCTATTTGAGTGTGGTAATGATGAATAGAGGGTTGATTTATAGTTCTTATGAAATTGACTTGCATGCTTCAGAAACAAAATCTTTACACAGTCTCATCATTTGCTTTTGGGCTAGGTTGAGGTCATGCTTGTTTGGTTGTTTTAGATTTAATCACTTGTTTATATTTAGAATTTTCCTTATTCCCTTGATGGCGTAGGCGCACTAAAATATAAGTTTGGGGGAAACAAGGGATTTCAGGCTAATTGTTAATATTTGTCAATAAAAGTTAGGTGTCAAATGGCTAGTAGCCGCTCAAATTTTTATGAGTAGTCTAGGGTTGGATGAGAATACTCATTCCATATTGCATTGAAAAAGAAAAAAGAAAAAAATAGTCAAAAGGAAAAAAAGTGTTATGTGAATTGTTTAAATGCAAAATTAACTAGGGTGAGCTCTTTAATACTCGAGCAATTAAGTTCTACGGGACGTTGTTGTGCCTAGTGAACAAAGGCTTTTATGGTCTGGGATCCACTAACCTAACGCTCACTACATGGGTATTATTGTATAAGCCTTTTGGGGTCTCATCCATTGCATGGTTAAATAAGCATGTGTTGTTGAGTATATTATTATGTGTCGTAGTTGTTAGTAATAAAGCATGAATTCCTGTCTAACTCAAATGATGATGGAGGCGGTCCTAGGTTATGAAGTGTTTCACGTTCATTCTATTTATAAACTTGTGATTGTCTTGGCTAAGAATAGGTATGATTTTGATCTAGTGTTAGGAGTATATCTGATGAGCATCGCACACACGCACGTTTCTGTTCATGTATTGTTAATATACAGGGACTTAGTCGAGCTCTGTTTGGACGTATTGCATTCTTTGAGATATTTGATTGTTGATTGGTTTTGGTTAGTCTAAGGGGATCGTTGCATTTTCATATTAGTTGCATTCATACATTGCATTGCATTAGTTAGTGTTGGTCTGTTTATGCTTGAGGACAAGCATCGGTTTAAGTTTGGGGGTGTGATAAGTGGATTTTATATCCACTTAGAACGCTTCTAATCGGCTTAAATTGATTAACTTGGCCTCAAGTATGTTGTGTTTTTGATTCGTTTTCGTGAGATTGTGCAGGGTTACTAACTTAAGGTTGGAAGATACAAATCGCATATTTTATGGTGGATTTGAGTTCAAGAAGTGAAGAATGATAACTTGCAAAAGAAACGAAAGAAAAAGGATAACTGGCTTTCGGGGCTGTGTGTTACGATCACGATCATTATCCCTTCTATCATTGTCTCTCCTGTCATAATCCCTTCTTTGGGTTCCACGAACTTCACCCTTTGTAAACTTACTCAGCTTTCCTTTCTGGATCAAGAATTCAGTCTCGTCCTTCAACTGCCTACAATCATCTGTATCATGTCCCACATCTCTGTGGAACCTACAGTATTGATCCTTATTTCTCTTCGCAGGGTCACCCCTGAGTGGCTTCGACCATCGAAAGTCCTTATCCTTCTCGATATCTAACAAGATCTGGCTCCTAGGAGCATTCAACCTTGCATAATCAGAAAATCTTGGTCCCAAACTCTTCTTTGGTGGTGATTCGGAGTCTTTGCTAGTCCGGGGATACTTGTCCCTAGCATCGTACTCTTGCTCTTGCTTCCGCTTCTTTGAGTCATTATTACCCTTTCCATTACCTACTGCGGACTCTTTCTTCATGCTATCCTCAGCTTTGATATACTTATCGGCCCTTAGTTGGAGCTCAGCCATATTCTCAGGAGGATGCTTCACCAATGACCTTTTAAAGAAGAGATCAGTGGTTCCGTGTTCCAGGGCTACCATGGCCACCTTATTCTCCAAATCAGTGATATTCAATGTCTTCTTAGTGAATCTCTTGAGGTAATCCCTCATATTTTCATTCTTTCCTTGTACTACATACATCAGAGATGCAGAGCTTTTCTCATGAACTCTTCCGCTAATGAACTGGCTGACAAAAGCAGCACTTAACTCCTTAAAGGAGCCAATTGAATTTGTAGGCAACCGGCTATACCATCTTTGAGCCATGCCCGAAAGGGTTTGAGGGAACGCCCTACACTTCAGGGCGTTACTTGCAGGCTGCAACAGCAGTGCGTTCGAGAAAGTCCTGACATGATTTGCGGGATCACCCGTTCCATCGTAAGCCTTGATTGTGGGCATCTTGAACTTCTTTGAAATACGAGCGTTCATCACCTCCTCAGTAAACGGGGGTGTGGGATCATCAGGATCTCCAAGTGGCATCAGATCTTTGGGATTACTCCTGGGGGTTTCCACCCTTGCTGTTCTTCCAGTTGGGGCATCAGCCCTTTTCTGTCTTCTCGAGGACCTCTCCAAATCTATAATGGGAATCCTTAATGTGGTTGGAGGAGGTTGAGTTTGATTCAATCTAGCTTGTTCTCTCACCATATCGTCCTTCAACTTTAAAATCTCAGCCTCATGAGCCCTGATCCTCTCAGCAATCATCAAAGGGGGTCCGTCATGGACAGTTTGAGTCCTCCTTCGAGGTTCTCTGCTAGCACGTCTCCTCCTTGGGGGCTCATCACGATCATCATCCTCAGATGATGATGAATCGTCAGTATAAGGACCAGAGTAGTCATCATACTCTCGATCTTGGATCTGTAAGGCATGACCGCTGGTCCAGGGTCCCTTTGTTGAGGGGGATAGTTAGGAAGCCCATACATTGGGTTGGTATTCACGGGGAGATCTGTAGTGTGGATCTGTACTCCCGATGTTAGCGGATGATTTGGATTAACAAGAGGAGAGACCACCATCTGAAGAGGGTTGGTTTCTTGACTTGGGTGCACGACCACAGGTAACGTACTCTCAACATGGGGAGTCGTCCCTGAAGGTTGAGAAACTTGAGGTCGAGTGATCGCCCCTGTTGTTGGGGGCACTTGTTCAGTGACGGGAGGAGTAGAGCTGAGGGGTATGGCATCGGTAGAGGTCGGTGCTGTTCTTTCTGTTTGAACCATGGTTGATGTTGTCTTCCCACAGACGGTGCCAAATGTTGTGGAATAAAAACTAGGGTTTGTGCGTAATTAATGCTAGGGTGGTTGAGCTTCGAGCTTTAATGGCTATTTTCGTGTTTCGAGACTGATCGGTCCTCACAGAATGCCTACGTATCTCGAAGTTGAGAATCAAGCCAAAAACGTAAGTCTGAGAATGAGGGGCCAGGCCCTTTATATAGGTTGAGAAGCCTTATAATCGTAGTAGGGTTAGGTGACTTGATGGACAAGTCACCGCCTTGAGGAAGGTTCCATATTCTATTTTGTAGGAATCAGTTTCCATGTTGAAGTAGGTGCCTGGGATGCTAAGGCTCTGTTTGGGATTGCTGTTAAAACCTGCTGTAGCTGTGGGAAAAAGTGTTGTCAGAAAAAGCTGCTGTCAAAAAAAGCTGCTGACTATTTGGCAAAATTCATAATAAATCTGCTGTTGAATGAAAAGCTGATGAATAAGCGTTTGGTAAATATTTTTTAAAAATATGCTATTTAACAATGTCTTTACAGGACAAACCAACTAGTACAATCAAAAATAAAAAATGCATAGAAGAAAGGACAGTTCAGTTATCATGGTTACAGAATCATTTGCACTGACTTCAAATTTTACATTGGATTCACTGGACCCAACCTCATGGTTGTAAGAAACCTTACAAGTAAAAATTTGGGGAAATTTAGCCAATAAATTTACAACTACACTTTTGTTTTACGCATTCCTCTATAATGTATAAATTTTTTCAGTCAGTCTTTAAGCTTCCTTTTTCAAATTCTGATGCACTGCAATATAAATTCTATAAGAGACTTCCATGTATACTATACCAAGCTATAGAGTGATCTTAAAATACATGATTTTTTATAATAGGCCTAATAACCGATTTAACGAGGCCAATGCACCACACTTTTGTAACCCAAACCAACACTACTTGAACAAAAATAAGCAAAAATGGGTACAGTAATCAAGAGCAAAGCAACTTACCTTGTTGTACAATATTACTCCAGATGAGAGCAGAATGTTTTTTGCTAATACTATTTCTTATCTTTTCTTTCACCTAGAGCTAAAGATCAAACTGCTCTGTTGTAGTGCATCGTCCCTGACTTTTTGTTTTCAAGGCGTTGCATATCCTCTTGTAGATGTCAGACTTCGGCTTTACTGTGAGTTACTGCTCAGCATTATGATACGAGACTATATATGCATGTACACGATGCTTGCTCCAAGTATTCATGAAATAATAAAAATGCAAGGTCTCTTTTGCAACTCAGTGCAGGGGTTAAACTCCATAGAGAGGCAGCAATATTTTCACGAAAGAGTAAGCTAATGCACCAGTAAACATATAGTTGTCAACCCTGTCAAGTATTCCACCTGCAAAAAAGACAAGAGTCAGAATACTCGCTACATTGGTGAGATTTAATTTGATAGTTCAGCACAAGATTTATAACACACGTAATCAAAATCTGGAATCAAAATTGAACTCAAGTTAGTATCAAAACGATATAAGAATTCACTTAATATCTATGGGGTCCCGTGTACTGCTCTAGGACCGCGGTATACCACTTACGCTTTGGTTGGTTTTGGTAAAATATCATGATAAAGACTGTTTCCTGATAGAGCATTCTAACAGCATAAGTAATCTACAACTGAACGAGGGAAGAAGAGTACCACTAATCGGGGTTGAACAGGGCTTGAACCAAGCTACCTATTTCTTTCTTTTTCTCAAAGAAGCAGTTACCTATAACCCTAGTTTGATTCTGATTACACGTATTTGTATTTATATATAGTGAAGTTTGATTTTGTTTAGGATTGTATTACCTTGTTATCTGTATAAACAAACACGTAAGGAGAGTAATAGAATATTTTTTTAAAAAAAAAATCTTGCAGGAGTTGGGGTTTGATGGCAGGTCTCTAATTCTGCTGTCCGCATAAATTTTACCAGCTGCTTTTAACAAAAGCTTCTATGAGATGCTTATAAAAAAAGCAGCTTTTACATAAAAAGCACTTTCCCCAAAAGCAGCTAAAATATTTTACCAAACACAATTTAACCTGCTTTTGTGCTAAAAGCTGCTGTAGCTTTCCGGAACAGCAATTCCAAACACTACCTAAGTCTGATAGAGGCAATATCCTTATTTGACTCTTATTGCTGAGCTATTTATCTCTTCCAATATTAATTACGAATTTAATATTGAAATTAAGGATTCGGGCCTCATTAATGGACCCCACGTTTGGACCATGCTGGGTCTAATTAATGCAACATTAAATGTGTCTTTAAGGCTTACTCTTAGCCCATATCAGTAAGTGTTTGGGATGTACATAACTTATAATTTAAACTAAAAGCGTCATACAAGTGATGAATAAAAAAATACTTATAAATTAAATAAGTATTTAAATAAATTTATTTATAAGTTAGTGAAATATTTATTAAATTAATTTAAAAAATATTAATTATTTAATATAATAATCTCAATACATGCATATGACATTTATAAATACAAATGTAAAAATATAAAATAAGTAAAAAAAATCAAGTAATAAGAAATAAATCGGGAAAAAGTACGTCGTTACTAACTTTCAATCTATCAACATATATATAAGCAGAGTTAATAAGTTGGGTAGACAAACACCTTTCATACGTTGAAATTAGGCCTGGTAATTTGATACGTGGACATGACACAAAAAGTATGGTTTTTTATTTTGATTTTTGGTACGCGAAATGCGAAAGTACACGAACACAAAATATTTAGTGTCAGATATGGATTTTCATTTTGGGTACACGAAAGTACATGAAATATATATATATATATATATATATATATATATATATATATATATATATATAATATAGAGAGTAGGGAGCCTGAGATATATCTCAGGTAAGTTACCTGAGATAACTGCTTTTTATATATAAAAATGGGGTGGGTATTTTAGTAATTTCAGAGATTTTTAATTAGTCCTGCAGGCCCAGCAAGATTTAAAGATTATTTTATATGTATCTTAGGAAAAGTTCCCTAAGATATATCTCAGGGTCCTTTTTCTCATATATATATATTATTATTTTTTATATATCATAATAAATATTATATACGTATTTTGTTTTACGTATTCATTAGTATTTCATGTATTTTTAATCACTCATTTTACATATTCAGTAGTATTTCGTGTATATTTCGTATATTCAAATATATATAATCGTTTCGTGTTATTTCGGGTCGTTTCGTGTAAATAAAAAGTATACGAAAATTTCGTGTACTTACGGGTTAACACGAAATGAAATGTTTCAGGTTCGGCTTTAGCTTTGAGTACACGAAATGAATTCGGATCGATTTCGATTTTAGTTATGAGTATACGAAAATACTGTTAGACAATCTGCGATACATACAAACAGTATAATATTTGTGCGTGTATGAGTAACAGTTATGTGTATAATTAAAACAGACAAAAGAGGAGACAAGGAACGAAAAACCCGAGTCCAGTGCCTGACTGTCTCCTTAAAGCGTATTAACCCTCACCGTATGTGCGAGCGAAACGCCTCCCAGGATAAAACGGATTGCAGTGAGGCTATAGACGAGCGTCACTCTTAGCGAGCTTGAGACGGGAAAGAACTATCACTAGATGAAGAGAAGAGGCTGTATATGAGAGGCGGATGTGTATTTTTGAGTGTATAATCCTAATGCTCTAGATGAGTATTTATAGGATGAGAAGACTTGTGCGCGATACAATTGCCTTAATTAATTAGCCGCGCTAATCAATTAAATCGGTGGCAATTTTCTTAATAAATTAATCGCGTTAATTAATTATGTTAAGACGGTGGCAAAAAATCCGTTGTAAAAACGGAATTGATTCTACCGAATCAATGAATTCAAATTATAATCGAATCCACATATTCCAATAAATAGAAAAGTGCACGAAACGAAACGATTACCAAACCTAATTGAAATAGGCTTATAAGCCATAAGTTCGCTTATACTGGTACTGCAAACTGGCCCTTAATTGATATAATGGCATGTATCCTGCCTTCTGTCTAATGCATACGTTTTAAAAAAAAACTAGATGAAAAGGTACTTATATTTGTTTGGTTAATTATATATGCTCTTTCTCAAAAACGAGTATTTCTTTCTCATAAATCTATATTCATTATTAATAAACAGAATTATATTTTAATAATACGTAATAATATAATTGGTTATCAATGAATTGGATTCGATTCCTTATAACTACTTAATTCTAAATTCTACAAAATATATTTATTTATTTTAACTTTGCTCCAATTTGATTGTCTATAACTACATAATTAAAAAAATATTAATTTAATGTATATTTTTATTGATATGGGCTAAAAGTAAGCCTTAAAGACACATTTAATATGGCATTATTTCGACCCAGTATGGTCTAAACGCGAGGCCCATTTATGAGGCCCAAAACCTTGATTCAATATTAATTTCGTAATTAATATTAAAGGATATAAACAGCTCAGCAATAAGTGTCAGATAAGGATACTACTCCTGTAAAACTTAGCCACCAAGGCACAAAATTTGATATGGAAACAGATTCCTACAATATAGGATCTGGAACCTTCTTCAAGGCGGTGACTTGCCTGCCAAGTCACCTAACCCTACTACGATTCTAAGGCTTCTCAGCCTATATAAAGGGCCTGACCCCTCATTCTCATAACTACGTCTTGGCTTGATTCTCAATACGAGATACGTAGGCACTCTGTGAGGACCGATTAGTCTCGAACACGGAAACAGCCATTAAAGCTCGAAGCTCATCAACCCTAGCATTAAAAACGATTCATCACCTACTTTTTATTCCACAACATTTGGCGCCGTCTGTGGAAAAACAACATCAACCATGGTAACCACATGAAGAACAACACCAGTATCTACTGAGGCCCTACCCCTCAGGTCTGATCCGCCCGCTACTACTGATCCACCTATCAATACAGAACATGGGCAAATACCCCCATTATCAGGGGCGATCACTCAAACTCAGATATCTCAATCAGCAGGGACGAATCCCCAAACTGAGAGGACTCTACCTATGGTCGTTCAGCAAGGGCAGGAGACTAACCAATTGCAGATGGTAGTTTCCCCTGTAAGTAGTCAGCCACCACTCTTAGGAGTACGGATCTCCACTACCATGCTCCCTATCAACACCAATCCAGCTTATGGGTTGCCTAACTATCCCCCAAATCAGAGGGACCCTGGACCAAGCGATCACGCCTTGCAGATCCATGAGATGTATCGGCCCCCTTATATCAGAGGCTTGGCTCCACCTGAGCCAGAATATGATGATTACTCTGGCCCCTACACTGGCGACTCGTCATCTGAAGACGATGATCGTGATGAGGCCCCGAGGAGGCGACGTGCAAGTAGAGAACCTCGGAGAAGGACACAGACTATCCATGATGGACCCCCTTTGACCACTGCTGAAAAAATCAAGGCTCATGAGGCCGAGATCTTAAAGCTAAAAGACGATATGGCAAGAGAGCTAGCAAGATTGAACCAGAATCAACCTCCTCAAACTTCGGGAGGGATTCCCCTTATTGATTTAGAGAGGCCTTCAAGAAGGCAAAGAAGGTCTGGTGCCCCAACTGGGAGAACAACAAGGGTCGAAATTCTTAAGGGAAACCCCAAAGATCTGATGCCCCTTGGAGATCCTGATGATCCTACACCCCCATTCACTGAGGAAGTGATGAATGCTCGTATCTCAAAGAAGTTCAAGATGCCGACAATCAAGGCTTATGATGGAACGGGTGATCCCGCAAACCACGTCAGGACGTTTTCAAACGCACTGCTGCTGCAACCTGCGAGTGATGCCCTGAAGTGTAGGGCGTTCCCTCAAACCCTATCGGGCATGGCTCAAAGATGGTATAGCCGGTTGCCTGCGAACTCAATTGGCTCTTTTAAGGAGTTAACTGTTGCTTTTATTAGTCAGTTTATTAGCAGAAGGGTTCATGAGAAAAGCTCTGCATCTCTTATGTATGTGGTGCAAAGAAAGAATGAAAATCTGAGAGATTACCTCAAGAGGTTCACTAAGGAAACATTGAATATCATTGATTTGGAGAATAAGGTGGCCATGGTAGCCCTGGAACACGGAACCACTGATCTATTCTTTAAAAGGTCACTGGCAAAGCATCCTCCTAAAAACATGGTCGAGCTCCAACGAAGGGCCAACAAGTATATCAAGGCTGAGGATAGCATGAAGAAAGAAGCCTCGGGAGGCAATTACAAGGGCACCAATGACTCAAAGAAGCGAAAGCAAGAACAAGAGTACGACGCTAGGGACAAGTATCCCCGGACTAGCAAGGACTCTGAATCGCCATCGAAAAAGAATTTGGGACCAAGGTTTTCTGACTATGTAAGGTTGAATGCCCCTAGGAGCCAGATCTTATTAGAGATCGAGAAGGATAAGGACTTTCGATGGCCGAAGCCGCTCAGGGGTGACCCCGTAAAAGAAACAAGGATCAATATTGTAGGTTCCACCGAGATGTAGGTCATGATACAGATGATTGTAGGCAGTTGAAGGACGAGATTGAGTTCTTAATCCGTAAAGGAAAGCTGAACAAATTCACTAAGGGTGAAGATCATGGAACCCAAAGAAGGGATTACGACAGGAGAGATAACGATAGAAGGGATAATGATCGCGATCGAAACACACAGCCCCGAGGGCCAGTTATCAACATGATTTGGGGAGGCCTGACAGCGGCCGGCACAACTCGAAACTCTCAAAAGGCGTATGCCAGAGAGGTCATGCACATCGTGGAAGAGGCCCTGAAACGTGCCAGGACTGAAATCGTAATTGGTTTTGATGACTCTGACCTTGAAAGGGTGAAGTTCCCCCATGACAACCCGTTGGTCATAACCCCTGTAATTGGAAACTCAGAGGTGAAGCGAGTCTTGATAGATAATGGAGCTTCTGTTGATATTTTGTTTCATCATGCATTCGTAAAAATGGGATACACTGACTTTCAATTACCCCGACCAACATGCCGATCTATGGATTTAATAGAGTTGAGTCCAAGGTTGAAGGGACTATCCAGTTGCCCATAATAATCGGGCAAGAACCTAAGGAGGCTACTCAGATGTTGAATTTTTTTGTAATTAAAGCGGCCTCGACTTATAATGCAATCCTGGGAAGGACTGTACTTCATGCATTTAAGGTTGTTGCCTCTACTTATCACATAAAGATTAAGTTTCCAACCAGGAATGGTGTTGGAGAGCAGAAGGGTGATCAAAAGATGGCCAGAAGTTGCTATGTATCTGCGCTGAGGGCTGATGGATTCGGGGGGCAAGTACTCCCGATTGAAGACATGGATGTCCGCGGAGATGATGAACATCGAGGGAAGCCAGCAGAGGATTTGGTCCCCATACCTCTACAGTTGGGCGACCCTGAGAAGGTTACTTATATAGGAGCTTCTCTGAAAGAACCCTTGAAGGGCAAGTTGACAGTATTCCTACAAGAGAACAGTGATGTGTTTGCTTGGACTGCAGCTGATATGCCAGGGATTGATCCCCAACTCATAACTCACAAGTTGAATATTGATCCTGAATGGAAAACAATAAAACAGAAGAAGAGGAATTTTGCTCCTGAAAGTCAAGAGGCCATCAAGCAAGAAGTTGACAAGCTCTTAGAAGCTGGATTTATTGAAGAGATTCAATTTCCCGAATGGTTGGCTAAGCCTGTGATTGTCAAAAAGGCAAATGGGAAATGGAGGATGTGTATAGACTTCACTGATTTGAATGATGCATGCTGTTAGGTCCGATAAGATTGTAGAAGGGGGGGTTGAATACAATCTTTACCTTTTTATCGAAATTTGTCCTTTAAATTAAATTTGATAAAGACAAATTTATCTGCGGAAATATTTAACACAATTTTTCAAGTTGAATATAACTGTATATTAACTTGATGTGGTGTTACAAAATCAGTATAACAACTTATCAAGATGTTAATAACTAATTAGAAAATTCGACATGAACTTTTCTAATTTAGTTAATAATAATCAAGATAAGAACTAGGAAACTTAATTCGCTAGTAGTACAAGAATCACAAATAAACAAGTTCTATCGGATAGAATATCACAAAGATGAAGAACTTGAATTTCTGGGAATTGTTTAAGCTTTGGTGTTCTTGAGAGAGAGAAATCTGTTCTTGATGAAATGTTTCTGCTGTGTTTTCATCGTTATGACTTAATCTGGTCTGTTCTGATCTTTTATATCAACAACAGGTCTTGCTGGCTTTCTGTAGGATATTTAATTGCTCCAGCATGACTTAAACAGCTTCCAAGACTTGATTTTCCTTTAATAAGACTTACACAAACCTCCATTAAGACCTAAAATGTGTCGGTAAGACTTACCAGAATTTAGGTAAGACTTATAACAGCTGGCAGAGGTCGGTAGGACTTAAATCAGGTCGGTAGGACTTAAATCAGGAAAGGCTTCTGTCAGTAAGACTTAAATTAAGTCTTACCGAGTTTTATCCCTTCCAAGACTTAATCAACTTTCTTTCTTTAAGTCTTATTGATCCAATTAATTAGTTAATGTTTTAACTAATTCATATTTAATTGATACAATAATTAATTTAATAAATTAATTAATTCTACCAGAATTAATTCATTTAATTAAATCAACTAAATTAATTTATATCAATTATAAATGAATTTAATTAAATCAATAAATAATTAATTTAATTCTTACAAACCACTAAAGGTAGTAAAGAATTACCACTGATTTGTGTTGACGTTCGATGTACTGTCTGTTTCATGAACGACTAACTTCAATGACGCTTCTTCACTTTTGACTTTAGGTTGTGGTTTATTTCTTCTCTCAATTCTCTTGTACTGTAACTGATCTTCAAACTATCACTCGAAAAATCTCTGTCACTGTTAAAATGAATCCATTAACTTCAATGCTGTACTGGGGCTTGATCAGATAACTGAATCGTCTTCCAGTGTATGACATCAAAACTATAGATTGACTTTTCTTCTTTCTTCTGACAGATAATACTTCTTGAGATTCCTGTGACAGTTCATATGTATATTTACTTATTACAATTTGGTTTAAGTTGATTAGGATCCTCTAACTACAAATAGGCTGAGTCATATGCCTTTCAATCTCCCCCTATTTGTTTGTTAGATAATAACAAGCAAATTCCTAGAGGATACCTCAACTAATCCAACTTAACCAAATGAAAGATAAAACTTTAAATACTAAGTAAATATGAAAAAAGTTCTGGTTTATATTTAACATTTGCCAGATTCAAACATGAAAGATAAATACAAGATAGATGATCCTCTAGACTGATCATATGATATAAATTCCTATCAAGATTTATCTAAGCTCTAAAGATATAACATGTAGAGCAATTCTTTATCTTCAATTGTCTTCCCTTCTGAATTCTCCTTCTTCTGGCTCATCTGTGACTTGAAGTTTCATGTGTAGATCAGAATCAACAAGACGTTCTCTTCTTGATGACAATCCTTGAGGTAAGACTAAAGGAATTCCAAGCTTCTTTCTCAGTTCACCTTGAAATTTCTTGTAATCTTTTATGTTCGTTTGTGCATAGGAACGGATGTGATCTGCAGCTATTACCTTTTCTTCAGTCAAGTATCCATGATTTCTGAGAGCATATTCAGCATATACCAAGTGCTTTGCATGATGTTCGTATAGCTCATCTGTCTGAAGATTGATTGTGTGAAGTACCTCTCCCTTAAGAAATTTTACTTATGGAGGTTCCTTAATCACTTCAGGTCCAGCTCTTTCAGCAAATTCTTTGAACTTTTCATGTAACAATACACCTAGCTCAGAAGATGTTCTTACCTTAGGCCTAAGTACCCATATCTCTGTCAGTGATCTGTCATAAAAGAACTGAATAGATACTCTGAATGTTCCAACTTTATGACAATCTACAAATATTACTAGCTCATCAGATTTGGGTTCAAATGCAGTAGTTATCCTGATGACTTCTACCTGTAAGGCCTTTATATACATTTCGTGAATTGGATTTGCCAGTTTGAATTCTTCGAGAATTTGTCCAAGACGACGATCTTCATAATCAGAACTCTGAGGTGAATCAATTGCTCTTTGAGCACGTTCCCATTTGTCACCGCTCTTTAGTCTGATATATGTTTTTCTTTTCTCAACATTTATAGCATGTAGTCGTTGTAATGCTTGCTGTTCAGCTTTCTGAAGTTCTTCATTTCGTGCAATTTGCTCTAACGATTTTTTAAGTTTTTCTTCTCTCAGTTGCAAATTAGCTTCCCTTTGAGCAATTAATTCTTCAGATTCTTTCTCAGCTTGTTGAGCTTCAAATTCGGATATCACTGGTCCTTCATCTTCCCAGTGACTAAGATCAGGTTCAGGAAATTCTTCACCTTGATCAGGGAATTCAAGATCAGCAAAAACATCGAAGTTATCCGGTTCACCCGTGTAATAATAACCTGTGTTCTTGTCTTGAATTTCTTCTTCAATTTCTTCAACTACTTTCTTCCTCTTATCTTCACCTTGGTCAGATTTACCAGATTTTCCTTCTCCTCCCTCTCTTTCTTTAGATTTATCTTGTGACCCCTTTGATTTCTCCCCCTTAGTTGAGGAATCCTCTACAGACTTATCAGTTGCCCCAGCTTCAGGATCCTGTTCATCATCATCACCACCCTTACTTGTAAAGAATTCAATTTCTTCATTTGTAGGTTTGCGACTTTGACTTACAAGATTAAACAAATGTCTTAACCCTTTAGCCTGGTGTGCATTCTGCTTTTCGATCTGGTCCAGACGAGAATCAGTAGATTCTTGATTGTGCTGTACCTCTGACTGTAGACTATCAACTTTCAAGGAAATCTCAGAAATTAACATGTCTTGAGCAACAGTAATATCTCCAGAGTCATCAAGTGCCTTTTCATGAGAGAGTTCGAGAGATTCTATCTTCTTGGTGAATGATGTCTTTAAGTAGTTTATGTCCTTCATTACAGCAAGCTGACTGTTGACAGAGGTGGATGTAGAAGATCGCTCACCCACTTGTGCTCTAAGAATTTCTGTTTCAGCCTTGCTGACTGCAAGTTCTTTCTCCAAAGCATTTATCTTTTCTAATAATGAGAGAGTGTATGTGTCAGTGTGTGCGCTCACCTGACGTTCACTTTGAGATCCACTCGCCTGAAGTGCATGTGTTTCACTCAATTTTAAAGTATTCCTCACATCACTCCTCTCAGATTCCTTGGCTGCTTCCAGATTTGTACCTGCATGTAAAATCACCCTAGCCTCCTCTGGGAAGGTCAGTGGTGGTGCAATGGGAGTTCGCAAATCCCTGTCCTTAATCAAATCTACTTGAACATTTGAAATTGTTGACTGAATTGCTTCAGTAGTAGATTGATCAAGTTGCCTTCCACCTTCTCCAGTCGAAACTGCGAGTGGAAAATCCCTTGTGGGAGCCAGGAGTGTTTGTCCTGGGAGGGGAGATGATGGTTCTATTAAAGTTGGCTGAGAACCAAGATTTCCCTCTAAAGCCTGTGAAGACTCTTCTACCGTAACTATGGTAGGCACTGTCACATTTTCTACGTGCTCTCCTTGCAGTGTGTCCTGAGACTCATTTAAAGGTATGTCTTCCCCCATCGTGAGTAATAGAGGAGGTGTGCTTGACTCACTACAAGATGCCATGGCCCTATGGCGAATTTCAATAGAATCATCCTGTTGAGAAGATGATTCTAGTAACTGTGTAACGGCCATATCAATTTCCATATCCTGTTGGGAGGATACAGACGGGCTTACAGTTGCCTCAGGTTGAGTTCTACTTTTCTTTTCTAGAGGCAGAGCTGTGGGTTCACTCATACTGCCACTACTGATTCGACTTCTTTTTACTTGCAATTTCTTTCTGGAGTGAAAAGATATGAGTTTTGGTGGTTGAGTGTTTGGCTCTACGACCTTGGTTAGAGGTTGTGGTACTACAACCCCTTGGTCAGACCTACCAACCACTTGGGTTCCAGAAACAGATTGAGAAGCAGTAGTAGTTTGAGGAACAGAAGGCAATACCTGGTCAGCTGATTCCGCAACAGTCTCTGATAAGATGGGTTGATCCAATTCAGGTTCAGGGACAGATGCAGTTTCTTGCACTGGATGTTCAACAGCAAGAGCAGCTGGCTGAGGAACAATTTGCTGAGCAGGTTCAACTTGTTGATTGCCTTGATTTTCATTATCAACAAGTAAGTTTTCCACTGGTGGTTCAAGGTTTTGTTTTGGTTGTTCAGGTTCTGGTACGGGTTCAATAACAGGTAGTTGTATATAGTTTGACATGTATTGGGTGACAACTACAGGTATGTTTGTGAATTTTGGCTTGTTGCTGTACTCAGTGAACAATCTGGTAGTAGGTTTACCTGACGCCAGTGATTCTCCATTCAGAAATTGGGCTTGGTTTTCTAGTTCCACAAGATGATTAAAAATCAATGAGAAGAATCTTGGATAATAACATGAAACTTTATGTCCATTATCAAAATTCTTCTTTGCATTAATGATTCTTCTAACCATCGGAACACACAGTAGTCTGCCAATATTAATCCTTCGGTTGTGTGCAACTGCATATCCAATATGCTGCAAGAAAGATGGTAATACCCCGAAGTTCCCTTTCGTAGTATTGGCAAAGACTCTACCTAGTGTGTCAAACAGATAATCCCATTCCTGAACAAAGTTCTTTTTATTCCAGACAGTTTGATCAGGACTGTCTTGATAGAATACACCATTTAAAAAATTTATCATTTCTTGATCTGATGGTAATTCTTCGAAATTATCAGTTGGAAAATTTAAGACCGTATTTATTGTATTTTCATTCACTGTGTACTGATTATCTCCTACAGAGAAGACAAAAGATCTTTTATCATTAGAAATGACAGCAGTAGTACACATGATTCGCAAAGGTTCAATTTTCAGAGGAGCATCTAATCTCAAAGCATTGCGAACCAGTGAATTTTCATTTAAAAACCGAATCCACGGTCGAAAACGTTCAAATGAACATTTTTCTGGATCAAAATAACCGATTAAATTATGTTTAATAATTTCAAATCGATCAGCCATTTTAATCAAGATTTAATTTCCTTGAAAATTTCAGATTTTACAAATTTTTAATTTAAAAATTAATTTTTCGAATTAATAATTAATTAAAAATTCGAAATAATTAAAAGTTCTTCAAAAATTCTGAAAAATTCACACAATGATCTCCTTACATACACAAACACACATGTATTTTTAGTTTTTCAAGAATCAATCCCAGATTTCCAGAAAAACAGATCTTGAAATCGTTTTTTTTCGAAAATAAAAACTCTTGAAAACCGAACAAAAACTCGATTTTAAGTGATCAAACTGATGATAATCAAACAAGGAATCGATTAAACGTGTTTATTGCTTGATTCCAGTTAGATTCTAGTGAAAATCGGGCATGAATTCGACTGAGATTGTGTGTATGTATCGTATGTATATCTTTTGGTACTCTAAGACTTAACTTGAGAGTATTACTTAAAATGAAACTAAGACTTAAAAATAACCTAACTGTTATATATATACCAATAAACTGATTAAGACTTAACAATATTACTAATAAGACTTAACTATATTAAGACAAATAAGACTTAAAAATACACACATACGAATAAGACTTAAAAATAAGTAATTAAGACTTAATTAACTTACAGGTGATTAAGACTTAATTTACACTGACTAAAGACTATGACTTAAAAAAAATATTAAGACATAACTGATATGTACATAGAATAAGACTTAATTAAAACTAAGATTAAATTAAGACTTAATATTAACAAGACTTAACTGACTGCTATGATTAAGACTTAAAAATAAATCGAATAAAACTAAACTAAAAACTCGCTAAGACTTATTTACAAACACATGAATATGACTTAACCTTACAAAACTCAGTAAGACTTAACCTAAGTCGAAGTTCGAGATACACTCATTAAGACTTAACCTAAGTCGAAGTCTAAGTCGAAATTCGAGATAGACTCAGTAAGACTTAACTGAACTGACCTGCGAATATGACTTAAATTTAAAATCTCGGTAAGACTTAACCTGTTTAAGTCATACCGATTTTAAATCAAGTCTTAATGACTGTTTTTCCTAATTTTAAGTCATATTAACTTTAAATAAACATTAAAAACACTATTAAATTTACAAATAACTTATAAAAAAATAATAAAAATATTATATAAAGTTAAACAAATAATAAAAATAATAATAAAAAATAATTATACATACCATATGCTAACCTATTAACGAAAACAAAGCAATATTATCAGGATAAACATTACAAAACATATGATAAATTAATTAATAAAATAGAAATTAATATTTACAAATATTCTAAAAATATAGAAGTATGAAATATTAAATAATATGAATAAACAAAGTGAAACATAATTAAACAAACAAGAAAATCAGATGGTAAAATAATTATACAAGTGATTTCAAACAACAAATATTCACAGAAAAATCACTTGTAAAATTATTAAAGATCAAATTTCAGATATTAATTACTAGGACTGTTTAACATACCCAATTCACTAACAATTCTAGTGAATGAGGATTCATTAAGCGACTTAGTAAAAATATCTGCAGTTTGATCTCCAGATCCTACAAATAGTAGTTCCACTGTACCATTCATTACATGCTCTCTTATAAAATGATACCTTATGTCAATGTGCTTTGTCCTTGAGTGCTGCACAGGATTGCTTGCGATTGCTATGGCACTTGTATTATCACATAAAATAGGAATATTTTCCAATTCAATGCCATAGTCCATTAATTGATTCCTTATCCATAAGATCTGAGCACAACAGCTTCCAGCAGCTATATATTCAGCTTCGGCTATAGAGTTAGAAACTGTTTGCTGTTTCTTACTGAACCAGGATACCAACCTTCCACCTAGGTATTGACAACTCCCAGATGTACTTTTCCTGTCTACAACACTTCCTGCATAGTCAGAATCTGTATATCCAATTAAAGTAAAATCAGATTCATTAGGGTACCAGATGCCTAAATTAGGCGTAGCCTTTAGATATCTTAAGATTCTTTTGACAGCAGTGAGATGGATTTCTTTAGGGTTCGCTTGGAACCTTGCACACAAGCATGTGGCAAACATTATATCTGGTCTACTAGCAGTTAGGTAAAGCAATGAGCCAATCATACCTCTATAGCCTGTGATATCTACCTTGGCAGAACTTTCACATAAACCAATTTTGACAGCTATAGTTGATGGTGTCTTTGCTGATGAGCACTCCTCCATGTGATATTTCTTGAGGAGCTCCTTGATGTACTTAGATTGACAAATAAATATTCCATCTTGTCTCTGACTTATTTGTAATCCAAGAAAGAATTTCAGTTCTCCCATCATGCTCATTTCAAACCTACCCTGCATTAACTTAGAAAACTTCTTGCACAAAAGCTCATTAGTAGACCCAAATATAATATCATCCACATAGACTTGGACTAGTATTATATCATTCTTATGTCTTTTAGTGAAGAGCGTTTTGTCTATGACACCTCTTATAAAACCATTTTCTAATAGAAATTCAGAAAGAGTGTCATACCATTTTCTTGGGGCTTGCTTAAGACCATAGATAGCTTTGTAAAGAAAGTAAACATAGTCCAGATGATCTTGATCTTCAAAACCAGGAGGCTGTTCTACATACACTTCTTCATCTAGCTTACCATTCAGAAAGGCACTCTTGACATCCATTTGATAAACTTTGAATCTTGAATAGGATGCATATGCCAAGAATATTCTGATGGCCTCAAGTCTTGCCACTGGAGCATAGGTCTCGTCATAATCAATGCCTTCAGCTTGAGAATAACCTTTAGCTACCAGTCTTGCTTTGTTTCTTATCACAGTGCCATCTTCATCTAGTTTGTTTCTGAATACCCATCTTGTGTCCACCACTTTTCTATCTTTAGGTCTGGGTACCAGCTTCCATACTTCTAGTTGCTTAAATTGATTGAGTTCATCTTGCATAGCAATCACCCAATCAGGATCAGATAGAGCTTCTTCTACTTTCTTAGGTTCCATAACAGACAGAAACCCAGAATAATTACATTGATTCTGATAAGCTCTTCTTGTTTTCACACCAACATCTGGATCACCAAGAATCAGCTCAAAAGGATGAGCTCTATTCCAAACAGTTTGTCTGGGAAGAATTGATCTTGACGATTCGCCTTGTTCTTCAGTATGATGTTGAGTATGACTTGTTGACCCTTCATTATCTCCCCCTGAGTTGTTGCCAGTTTGACTTGTTGATGGTTCAAGAGTATCAGTGTTGTCTTGAAAATTATCATTGTTTTCACCAGCATCACCTTGATCATTACCACCAATATTTGGATTATTATTATCAGCAACAACGTCAGGTTGATTGTCATCATCTGAATCTGAGTCTGACATATCATCAAACTTAAGCTTTTCAGATGGATCTTCATTTTGGATATTTGGGAGTTTTGTGTCATCAAATGTAACATTGACACTTTCCAAAGTTTTCTGTTGATCAATAAGATACACCTTGTAGGCTCTTCTAGTATAACCAATAAATATTGCTTCATGTGCTTTTTCTTCAAATTTACCACCTTGATCATCTCCTTCTTTCAGCACAAAGCATTTTGTCCCAAATACATGGAAGTACTTGAGAGTTGGTTTCTTGTCATGTAGAGCTTCATATGGTGTCTTCATTAAGTCTTTATTGATAAGTGTACGATTCTGGGTATAGCATGCAGTGTTGACAGCTTCAGCCCAAAAGCTCAATGGAAGCCTTGATTCACTTAGCATAGTACGTGCAGCTTCAATCAAGGTTCTATTCTTTCTTTCAACTACCCCGTTTTGCTGAGGAGTTCTGGGAGCCGAGTACTGTCTAGTTATACCCTTTTCAGTGCAAAAGTCATTCAGAACTGCATTCTTGAATTCAGTTCCGTTGTCTGACCTAATAGCTCTTACTGGACGATTAGAATCCAGCTCAATTAACTTAATGTGATCAACTACCAGTTGTGGAGTTTCATCTTTTGAGTTCAGAAATAGTACCCATGTGAATTTCGAGAAATCATCAACAATTACTAGAGCATATCTTTTCCTTGACATAGACATCACACTAACTGGACCAAACAAATCCATATGGAGAAGTTGTAATGGTTCAGTTATTGATGATATGTTAGTGCTCCTGTGAGTTGCCCTTTTTAACTTCCCTTTTTGACAAGCATCACATAGACCTTCCTGAGTAAATTCAATCGAAGGTAAACCTCTCACCAACTCTCTTTTCACTAGAGAATTCATTGTTTTGAAGTTAAGGTGAGAAAGTTTCTTGTGCCATAACCAACTTTCATCAGTGGATGCCTTTAAATAAAAACATCTAATTTCTTCTGTGCTTCCAGAATTCATATTGGCTATGTACAAGTTTCCTTTTCTTACTCCAGTCAACTGTGGCCTTTCATTTCTCTTGTGTGATATTAGACAATTCTTCTTGTTGAAATGAACTTCATAACCTCTGTCACAGAATTGACTAATACTGAGCAAATTGTGCTCAAGGCCGTTCACAAAAGAGACATCTTCAACGATAACATTTCCAGCTTCTAATCTGCCATATCCATCAGTTTTACCTTTGCTGTTATCTCCAAAGGTAACGACTGGGCCAGCCTTCTCCACCACATCTGTCAGCAGGGCTCTATCTCCGGTCATATGCCTTGAACATCCACTGTCCAGAATCCATATGACTCGTTCAACCTGTTTCAAACCCTGCAATGACAAATTGGTTAGACTTTCTTCGGAACCCAAATTTGATTGGGTCCGGAGTACTTAAAGAATTGACCTTTATCAGGTAAAGCAACACTTTTTATCTTAACAACATTTTCTTCAGGTACTAGACATTTAACCCTGTAAACAGCTTTAACTTGTTTTGGTTTAAGCTTGGGTAACCATGTCTTCACCATATCCTGAGAAAGACTTGAAGTCTTAATCTTAGAATTAGGTGTTGTTACAGTCCTGGATCTAACATGTTTATTTCTGCTCATCTGCTGTCTAGGAGCATTCTTATCAACACATGCATGATTACCGTTAAAGTAAGCAGACATTATATTAAAAGCACAAGACATGCAATTAACAGCATCGCATTTCTTATGAGCAGTATCAATAACAGGAATAGCATGCATGGTAGATTTGTTGTTGCATTTATTCATGTTGTTACTTCTGCTACTAGTTTTCAATGAACTAGTAGACTCACCAACTCTTTCTGCTTTTACAAACACAGTCTTTCTATCTTTATCATTTTTAACAACTTGATTACTTTCTAAGACTACGCCATTAGCTACATCCTCAATGCGCATCTCTTCCTTAATGATTAAAGATGTTGTATCCAAAGGTTCTGCTATGGATTTCTTAAAGAGTGGGTTACTAACACTCTTAAGCACTGATGGTATACCCCTATCTACAGCACTGACACGGTTAGGGGTAATAATGCTTTTACGTCCAATAGCTTCATTATAATCAAACCCAATTCCTACAGTTTGATTAATTGCTTGTTGGTTAAACAACTCTTTAGCCACTTTACAAGAATTAGAAGTAGCACTAACCCTTATTTCTAGTTCAGCTATTGTTTCACGTTGTTGAACCACTATCTCTGCTAGAGACCTCTCAAGTTCTTTTAGCATTCTTATTTCTGACTTTTGTATAACATGGCAATTTTGTACATCATGTAATTCTGATAATTGATTACTAAGATCTGTATTTAACAAATTTAGCCTTTCAATCTCTCTATTAGCATTACCCAGTGTATCAGTAAGTTGATAAATATATTGACTTTCAGTACATGATACCTCAGATGATGTACCACTGGAGTTATCAGATTTTGCCATCAGGGCAAAATTGCCATACTCTTCATCTTCAGAGTCTGTATCATCCCAACTCTTTCCAGCAGCCACATAGGCTCTACCTGTCTTTTTCTTCTCAGATCCAAAGTCTTTTCTTTGGTTTTGTTTTGGCTTCTGACATTCAGTAGCAAAATGTCCAAGTTCATTACAGTTGTAGCATCTAATTTTACTTCTTTCAACTGTTCCAGTTTTGTAACCTCCTCTGTTACTTGAGGATGAAGAACCTCCTCTCTGGAACCTGTTATAGTTAGATTTGTACCTGAACTTGGGATTCTTCCTGAATCTGAAGTTACTGAATTTCCTTACCAACAAAGCCATGGACTCATCTTCCAACTGATCTAGTTCTTCTAATGAATAGAAGTCACCTTCATCTGGACTAGCATTCGTTTGACCAACTTCAACTTCCAGCTTGCCACTGTCAACACTACAAGGTTGAATAACCTTATCTTCCACTTCCTGTTTGTTCTCAGCAATAAGAGCTGTAGAAGTATTAGCAACTCTTCCTTTTCCATAAATCTCCTTTTGTTGAGATTGTTCCAGTTCATAGGTTTTTAAAACACCAAAGAGTCTTTCTACAGTAATTTCACTTAGATTCCTTGACTCTCTGATAGCTGTAATTCTATGTTCTAGATGAACAGGCATTGACAGTAGAAATTTTCTGTTGATCTCTTTCTGAGTGTAGTACTTGCCATGCATCTGTAAATTGTTGACAAGTTTGTTATATCTTTCAAACACATCTTGAATACTTTCATTGTATGCTGATCGAAAGTGTTCATACTCAGATGTCAGAATTTCTAGTCGATTCTCCCTAACTTCCTCTGTTCCTTCATTCACAGTTTCAATGGTTTCCCACATGTGCTTTGCTGTCTTGCAGTTAATCACATGACTGTACATCACAGAGTCTAGAGAATCTATTAAAATCAGTCTTAAATTAATGTCAAGTCCAGCTTCCTCTCTTTCAGCAAGAGTGAATTCAGAAGAATCTTTTTGTACAAGCTTTGCAGGGGTAACAACTTTTCCATCAGTAACAACTTCAGGAGTTAATCCAAAAGGTATTATTGGTCCTTCTGATAAGACTTTCATGTATTTAGGATTTGCAACCTCGAGGAACATTAACATTTTGTTCTTCCACATATCATAACTGTTTTTGTCATATATGGGAATTTTCACAGTTCCGACTTTAGAAGACATGATGAATTTTTTTAAGAGAGTTAAAAAATTCGGGGATGATTTTTAATCGAGTAAGATGGGATCGATGATTTGTGTATCAATCAATCGGCTCTGATACCAATTGTTAGGTCCGATAAGATTGTAGAAGGGGGGGTTGAATACAATCTTTACCTTTTTATCGAAATTTGTCCTTTAAATTAAATTTGATAAAGACAAATTTATCTGCGGAAATATTTAACACAATTTTTCAAGTTGAATATAACTGTATATTAACTTGATGTGGTGTTACAAAATCAGTATAACAACTTATCAAGATGTTAATAACTAATTAGAAAATTCGACATGAACTTTTCTAATTTAGTTAATAATAATCAAGATAAGAACTAGGAAACTTAATTCGCTAGTAGTACAAGAATCACAAATAAACAAGTTCTATCGGATAGAATATCACAAAGATGAAGAACTTGAATTTCTGGGAATTGTTTAAGCTTTGGTGTTCTTGAGAGAGAGAAATCTGTTCTTGATGAAATGTTTCTGCTGTGTTTTCTCCGTTATGACTTAATCTGGTCTGTTCTGATCTTTTATATCAACAACAGGTCTTGCTGGCTTTCTGTAGGATATTTAATTGCTCCAGCATGACTTAAACAGCTTCCAAGACTTGATTTTCCTTCAATAAGACTTACACAAACCTCCATTAAGACCTAAAATGTGTCGGTAAGACTTACCAGAATTTAGGTAAGACTTATAACAGCTGGCAGAGGTCGGTAGGACTTAAATCAGGTCGGTAGGACTTAAATCAGGAAAGGCTTCTGTCAGTAAGACTTAAATTAAGTCTTACCGAGTTTTATCCCTTCCAAGACTTAATCAACTTTCTTTCTTTAAGTCTTATTGATCCAATTAATTAGTTAATGTTTTAACTAATTCATATTTAATTGATACAATAATTAATTTAATAAATAAATTAATTCTACCAGAATTAATTCATTTAATTAAATCAACTAAATTAATTTATATCAATTATAAATGAATTTAATTAAATCAATAAATAATTAATTTAATTCTTACAAACCACTAAAGGTAGTAAAGAATTACCACTGATTTGTGTTGACGTTCGATGTACTGTCTGGTTCATGAACGACTAACTTCAATGACGCTTCTTCACTTTTGACTTTAGGTTGTGGTTTATTTCTTCTCTCAATTCTCTTGTACTGTAACTGATCTTCAAACTATCACTCGAAAAATCTCTGTCACTGTTAAAATGAATCCATTAACTTCAATGCTGTACTGGGGCTTGATCAGATAACTGAATCGTCTTCCAGTGTATGACATCAAAACTATAGATTGACTTTTCTTCTTTCTTCTGACAGATAATACTTCTTGAGATTCCTGTGACAGTTCATATGTATATTTACTTATTACAATTTGGTTTAAGTTGATTAGGATCCTCTAACTACAAATAGGCTGAGTCATATGCCTTTCACATGCCCAAAGGACTGTTTTCCACTGCCAAGGATAGACATGTTGATAGATACCACAGCTGGACATGAGATGTTGAGCTTCATGGACGGGTTCAGCGGCTACAATCAGATTAAGATGCACAAAGATGACATCCCAAATGTATCTTTCATAACTGACTTTGGTGTTTTCTGCTATCTTGTTATGGCTTTTGGTCTAAAGAATGCAGGCGCTACTTACCAACGACTAGTGAATAAGATATTCGCCCATCTGATTGGAAAAACCATGGAGGTCTATGTTGATGACATGTTAGTCAAGAGCCTATTCAAGGTAGACCATATTAAGCACCTCAGAGAGGCATTTGAAGTGCTGAGGCACCACAAGATGATGTTGAATCCAGCCAAGTGTGCTTTTGGCATTGGATCAGGAAAATTTTTGGGTTTGATGGTTTCAAAAAGAGGCATAAATGCCAACCCTGACAAGATCAAAGCGATTCTGGATATGGAACCACCTCGCTCTATACGAGACGTGCAAAAGTTAACGGACCAAGTTGCAGCCCTGGGGAGATTTATCTCCAAGTCTGGTGACAAATGCTTGCCTTTCTTTCAGGCATTGAAGAAGGTGAAAAATTTTGAGTGGACTCCTGAGAGCCAAGAAGCCTTTGAACAGCTGAAGAAATACATGGTTGAAGCCCCGTTGTTAGCCAAACCTAGTCCTGGAGAGACTCTTTATCTATACCTGGCAGTATCTGAACAAGCATTGACTGCTGTCCTTATTTGAGAAGAGAACAAAATTCAGAAACCAATCTACTACGTGAGCAAGGTATTACATGGGGCTGAGTTGAATTACTATCCCATTGAGAAGTTTGCTTTGGCATTGGTAACAGCCTCGAGGAAGTTACGACCATACTTCCAGGCACATAAGATTGAAGTCCTGACGGACCAGCAGCTGAGAAACATATTACACAGCCCAAAGGCCAGTGGAAGGCTGATCAAGTGGGCGATTGAACTTGGAGAATTTGACATCACATACAAGCCTCGAACAACTATTAATTCTCAGGAATTAGCTGACTTCGTGGTTGAATGTACCATTGGCAACCAAGAAGTCGGAGGGCAGGAGATAGTAACCACCCCTGGAAGTGGGGACAAAGATGAAGAGCTTGTACCTGATCAGAAGGAATATTGGGTGCTCTATTTTGATGGGGCATCAAAAACAAAATCTAGTGGTGCAGGTTTGGTCTTGCAAAGCCCCGATGGGTTCATGGTCGAGTGCGCTCTGAATTTGGACTTCCCAACTACCAATAATGAAGCTGAGTACGAAGCCCTGATAGCCGGATTAGGCTTGGCCAGAATAATGAGGGTCAAGAACCTCAAAGTTTGTGGAGATTCAAGACTGGTAGTCTCGCAAGTGAATGGTGAGTTTGAGGCCAAGGATGAAACTATGGCTAAGTATTTGAGAATCGTGAAAGGTGTTATTACTCAGTTTGATGAGTGTTATGTGGAGCACATCCCGAGGGAGGAGAACGTTAAGGCCAATGCCCTATCAAAGTTTGCCTCTTCTGAGATAGAAAATTATGCAAGAAGTGTTTACTTCCAGGTCTTGAAGGCCCCATCTATCAACTCGAAGTTGGTGGCACCTATCAACATGGGGAGCTGTTGGATAGATCCTATTAAAGCTCACCTAGAAACTGGATGGCTCCCTGACAATGCCTTGGAGGCACGGAAACTGTCAGTGAGAGCGCTGAGATATGCCTTGATTGAAGGCCTTCTTTATTAGAGATCTTTTGTTATCCCGTACCTAAAGTGTCTAAGGCCCCATGAGACACAAGAAGCACTAGAGGAAGTTCATGGAGGAATCTGTGGACAGCACTTGGGGGGCAGAGCTTTAGCTCACAAGATTACTCGCCTAGGGTTCTATTGGCCATAGATGTTAGCCGATGCACAGAATTATGTTAAGAAGTGTGATAGATGCCAGAGGCACGCCTCTGTTGTAAGGCAGCCACCCGAGATGTTAACATCTATTAACTCTCCAATTCCATTCGCAATGTGGGGAATGGACATACTTGGTCCTTTTCCCGTGGCTTCAGCACAAAGGAAGTTTCTGATAGTGGCCATCGACTACTTCACTAAGTGGATTGAGGCTAAACCCTTAGCCAAGATAACCACCAAACAAGTTGCCCAGTTCTTTTGGGAGAGCATCATTTGCAGGTATGGAATTCCTCGAATCCTTGTGACGGATAATGGGACACAATTCAACAATGAAGAGTTTAAGAAGTACTGCGAAGAAAATGCTATTGAGCTTCGTTTTACCTCAGTAGCACATCCGCAAGCTAATGGACAAGCAGAAGTCGCTAATCGGATTATCCTTGACGGACTGAAGAAGAGGGTCGAACGCTCGAGGAACACCTGGGTGGATGAGTTGTTGCCCATACTTTGGGCGTACCGCACCACTTGTAGAGTGACAACTGGAGCAACCCCGTTCTTGCTGGCTTACGGAGCCGAGGTGGTTGTGCCCCTGGAGATTATGCATGCATCGCCTCGAGTTGAGGCGTATGAGCCAGAGACTAATGAGGAAGGCATGAGGCTTGCCCTTGATCTAATTGATGAAGTCAGAGATGAAGCCAATGCTAGGAATGCAGAGCATTAGAAAAGAGCATCTTTTCATTACAACTGAAGGGTTAAGGAGAGGTTCTTTCGACAAGGTGACTTGGTTTTGAGGAAGATAGAGGCCTCGAGAGTCGGCCAGAAGGGGAAGTTAACCCCCAATTGGGAAGGGCCATACCGAGTTCGGAAGACATTAGGACGAGGATCCTATAAGCTGGACATGCCTTGAACCTCAAGATTATTATGTTTAAGCTATCCCATGTAAGGACATAGCTTTTTATCTATTTATTGTGAGCAATTGAAATAAGGTTCGATGAAACCATTCCAGGGCTTAGTGCCCCGAGTAGGACAACAGTATTATATATGTAAGGGTTGAACCCATTCTCGAATTATTAATGCAAGATTGTTTTCCATTCTATGATTCTGTGATTTCAATTATGTACCTAGCACTCGATAAGTGTAAGTCTATGGTGACCAAGTACCGAAAATAAATGAACATACGAATAAAGGGAAACAAATGCATAAATAAAAATGCCCGAAAGGCTAAGGTTTAAGTTACACACCCCGAATAAAAGTTAAGTCCCGAAGAACCTTGATTGAAAGCTGAAAAGATGAAAGCCACTAGCGGCTTACAAGGCCATGCGAGGCCACTTACCCCTACGGGGTGACCCATCCTACTCCTTCGAAGACTCTTCCTCGCCGCTCTCCTCGTCCGAGCTTTCCTCTGAATCTTCTTCCTCAGAACCACTGTCTGCTTCGGCTGCCACTCCCGATGGCTCCGTTACGGTCTTCTCCACCTCATCTTCATACCCGGGGGTTAATGGAGACTCATTTGACATGTTTCGAGTCTGGCGAATTAACGCCAGCTTTCCTCCCCTTGGAGGTGCAACTGCATTTCCTCGAGAGCTCGAAGAAGACGAATCGGCTGTACGAGATGCGTTCCTTAAGCCAGAGCCAGAAGATCTACGGCTTCCTCTAGAACCAGAACCCGATGATTGGGGAACAGTTTTAGTTCCCGAACCAGAAGCAAGATCAGCACGGTTCCCAACAACCCAGCTGGGGCAAGGAAAGTGCGTCGGGTTGACAACAGATGGATGTTTATGGCTCACAGCATGGATACCCTTATCCCAGCCAATGGACATATTAAAGGGGCGCACTTCATCGTCATGATCATCCAGAAACTTTAGAAAATATTTTGACCTATGGTAGGCATCGATCACCTTATCATCCTCAGATGCTTTCTTTCTGGCCAAAGAAGAAAGTTGTTTACGAGAAGACAGAGCATCCGCTTCGGCACGAACAACCCGGGATTCTAGATCTTTGGCCTTTTCTTCGAACATTGCTTTGTCTCCCTTCAAAGTTACATTCTCATCCCTAAAGGCCATGCCTTGGGTGGAAACAGTCTGAAAATAGGCGTTGGCCTGTAATAAGAGGGAATCAATAAGGCATAAGGTATTTGTGAAAGTCAAGGTTTATAAGAGCACCGAACCCACTAGAGGGAGTGCATACCTGGTACAAGGCCTGAGCACCCATAAGATGAGATTCATTCATCTTGTCACCGGCATGCAAAGTTACTTGATCGGGGGGAGTAATAAAAAGCTTGGACCAGTCCAGGGCCAGATATGGAGCCCCCAAGACCGAGTCTTGTTCGCAGATGCCCCATAATGGTATGAAAGGGGTTCTGTTATCCCCGTCAGCGTTTCGGGATCTTTTACCGCCTTGGGAGCAACCTTCCAAGAAGTGAGGAATGCGAGGCTTGGTGGGATTCAGTAATTCCTCAGCCTTTTTCTTCATTCTTTTAGTTACGGTTGGCTGGTTCTCGGGACGACTGTCAATCTCCTCAGCAGCTGAAATGCAAAGAGAAAAATATCGAAATAAGAACAAACAGAGTTCATAATAGCTAAATAAGGAATTTACCCTCAATAGAAAGAAAACTGAGGCCAGCTTCAACAAGATTCTTTTCGTTCAAAAAGGTCTTGTAATGGGTGCGGCCATCATCAGCAAGAAGCCTATTTCGGTCTAATAATTCCGAATCACTAAGTTCATACACGAAGTGTGAACTATCCTCCACGGATCCGAATCTCTTCACAAAGAAGTTACCCCAATCTCCACCTTCCCATTCAAGAATTACAAACTCCCTCTCCCAGGCATGCTGAGAATCTGGAAAGGAAAAGGAATTCACTATGTGCGGAAGTTTGGCTCTGTGCTGAAGGCTAACCCATCCTTTCTTGCAGTCAGAAGAGTTTCTGGCCCCGAAAATACTTCGGAACATCGTAGTAGACAATGGGATCTCCAATTGACGGCACCTTATTATGAAAATAGTGATGAACCTCCAGGCGTTGGGGTATAGCTAACACGGTGAATTTGGAGCTCCCCCAACAATTTGATAATAAAAGGATCGACCGAGAATCTGAACCCAGCGTCTAGGGCGCCCCAGTGAACGCAAATCCTCTCAGGATGCCAGTTGCAGGTTCTATCTGTTGGGCCTGGACGACAAACCTTAATGGCACTTGGAAAGTGGTATGTCTTCCTGATCTCTTTAACATCTCGCTCCTTCAACTTACACGGACTATGAAAAGAGTCTAAGCTCGAACTATTACGGAATACTTCCCTCATAATGTTTAGTAGATCTAGTAAGGACTCAAACCGATGCTCAATATATGAAGGAGGTTTTATTGCTTCCATACCTTTGACGGTCCTCATCTTGCTCCTCTTGGTAAATGCTTCCATCATGGAGACCGGGGGAGCAGTTGGGCGTTTTCTTTCTGACATCTTGATCTTGAACTTGATCTTGAAACTTGATCTTCAACTGGGACTAGAAAGCTAGAGAGCTTGAGAACTTGAAAAACTTTGAATGAAGAAATGAATTGAAGACTACCTCTCCTCTTTTATAGAAGAAGCATGACCTGCTATATCAGGTTGAAGTTCAGCCTGACTCGCGTTTACAGGTCGTCTATCGTTTATAGATAAAAAAAGGACAGAAATTTCCCATTTTATACCGAAGGAATCGTTATAATTCATATAGGTCGGAGAAGAAACGACAGATATATCTGCTGAAATTACAAAACAGATGATCTTCGAAGGGCTAATTGCATTTAAGAAATTTAATAAGGAGATTACTCTTAAGCACGGGATTAGCAGTGCTAATCTAAGTTTATGAATAATCTCGCTAAAAGCCACGAATAATTTGCGGTTCAGTAATCAAAGTTGAGGCCACAACTTTCTAAGACCACGGATGATTTTAGATCCTAGATCCGAGATTTATGATTCTTTTTAAGACCACGGATGTTTTTAGGTCCGGGCACCTTAGCCAACCACGAAGTGGCCGACCATGACACCTGGAGAGCAGCGGCCTACCACGAAGTGGCCGGCCACCGCGCCCGAAGGAGCAGCAGCTGACCACGAGGCGGCCGACCACCGCACCCGGGGAACGCCAGCCGACCACCAGCTGGCCGACCACCATGATTTGAAGGCCTTCGGCCGATCACCAGCTGGCCGATCACGGATTGCCCGTAGATCCGGCCGATCACGGGTAGTCTGTGGTCCTGGTCCTCGATTTTTTCGGCCGATCAAGATTGATTTTCAGTACGGGAGCTGGAATTTAACTTCAATCTTGATGTACTAAATGTGAAAATCAATACAAGAACGAAGTCAAAGTTTAGTGCCGTTAAGCATCGATTAGTGCCGTTTAGCACCGTTTAACGCCGTTTAGCGTCGTTTAACATCGTTTAAACGTCGTTTAAGGCCGTTTAGCTCCGTTTAGTGCTGTTTAGCATCGATTAGCGCCGTTTAGCGTCGTTTAGATGCCGTTTAGCGTTACTTAACGTTGTTTAAGTGTCATATAAGGCTAGTAGTGCAAATTAGCATCGTTTAAGTGTCATATAAGGCAAATGATATGGGCTAAAAGTAAGTCCTAAAGACACATTTAATGTGGCATTAATTAGACCCAGTATGGTCCAAGCGCGAGGCCCATTTATGAGGCCCAAAACCTTGATTCAATATTAATTTCGTAATTAATATTAAAGGATATAAACAGCTCAGCAATAAGTGTCAGATAAGGATACTACTCCTGTAAAACTTAGTCACCAAGGCACAGAATTTGATATGGAAACATATTCCTACAATATAGGATCTGGAACCTTCTTCAAGGCGGTGACTTGCCTGCCAAGTCACCTAACCCTACTACGATTCTAGGGCTTCTCAGCCTATATAAAGGGCCTGACCCCTCATTCTCAGAACTACGTCTTGGCTTGATTCTCAATACGAGATACGTAGGCACTCTGTGAGGACCGATTAGTTTCGAACACGGAAACAGCCATTAAAGCTCGAAGCTCATCAACCGTAGCATTAAAAACGATTCATCACCTACTTTTTATTCCACAATATTTATCATTCACTTTTCTACAAGTAAGTATTTAATTATTATTTATTAATTATATTTTTCAACTTGTTTCATACAGATTATCAGCTAGTAAATAAATAATTTAATAAGTGCAACCATATATTGTACTTGTTGTTTCAACAAAGTACAAAATAATTTTGTATTACATTTAACAACATTTAATTTGTATTTAATAATACAGTATACAGTAATCAATATATATATATAAAGGAGGATAGCGGGAGTTTAGGTGGCGCTCTAAGATCGTCTCAATCTATTTTTCTAATTTTCTAGAATTTTAGAATTTTAAACATTAATAAATATAAAAAAATCAATTAACATATTAGAAGTAGAATAGGTGTTCGAATTTATAAAGGAGAAGAGTTCGAATTTATAGGGAAGACATATGATTAAAAGTTCTATTGGAATTATAATAAGTATTTATAAGGCATACGATAAAGTTCTATTTTAAGTAGAATAGGAGTTCGAATTTATAGAGAATAAAAGTTCGAATTTATAGAAAAAATATATAAATAAACGTTCTACAAGAAGTAGAATAGGTGTTTGAATATATAGAGCAGACATATAGTTAAATATTTTATAGAAAGTACGATCTTCTTAAATTATATATTTTTTATATAAGTTAATTATACTTATATTAGGAAAATTTATTCATAAATCCAATACTATTGTCATAAAAAAAGTCATCGTTTTTAAAAAGAAAAGAATTGATGTGTTAACATAATAAAAGAACAATCTCATGCAAGAATCCTAAATAAATACAGGAGTATCTATAATATAAAGAGAAAATAAGATGTGTTTTCATTTTCCAAAACTCCAGAAATTTTATAAAGTCTAGAGAAAGTATAAATTGGACAATTTTACGGCCCACGAGAATTTAACAAAATAATCTTTAATTTAATGATGGTTTAACAATTATTTTCTCTTGAGATTCTGAGTGTCCATTTGAATAGTAATTATTAAATCATCACTAAATTAATTTTATAAGTTTCGTGTAGAGTGCAAAATCATCCTAATCTGATTTCTAGATCTCAAGATAGAGTCCAAATAGTAAATATGGATTTTATTTAATACTAATAAAAAATAATTAAAATTCAATTCTAATACAACCTTTTTTTAATTATATCCTTTTCAGATTATAATATTCGTTTTAAAATTCAATTTCAATACAACCTTTTTTAAATATATCCTTTTTGGATTATAATTTTCTTTTTAAAATTCACTTCTAATGCAATCTTTTCTAATTATATCCTTTTTAGATTATAATTTTCTCTTTTAATATGACATAATCTTGATCGCCTATTTTTAAAATATTAGATTTGACGGTTGAGATTATTTTGGTAGTATAGTGACCAAAATTATGGATAATATCCCTTTTATGCTTATTACATATAAGGATATAATAAAAGTTAGGGTTTTGGTCTTAACGAGATAGCGGCTCAATAGGAATACCCGTGTTTAACGAGAAAGCGGTTTATTAGAGAATATTATATATGTTAAATATTAAAATTTAATATTGATGATATAATAGAAGATAAATATATTTTGAATTTTTTAGGATTTTAGGATTTTAAATATTAATAACTAAAAACTATTTTTAAACATATTAGAAGCATAATACGTCTTCAAATTTATAGAGAATAAGAGTTTGAATTTATAGGGAAAACAATAAATTAAAAATTTTATTGAAAGTATAATAAGTGTTTGTAAGATGTATAATTAAGAGTTTTGTTGTAAGTAAAATAGGAGTTCTAATTTGTATAGAATAAGAGTTTGAATTTATAAAAAATACATATAATTAAAAAAATTATTAGAGGTAGAAAAGATGTTTGAATATAAAAAGAATACATATAATAAATTTTTTTGTTGGAAGTAGAATACGAGAACGGTGAAGACATCTTATACGATTTTTTAAAACTATAGATCTTCTTTCCTAGAAATCCTTTATTTTAACTTTTTTATACAAGTTAATTATACATGCATTAGAAAAATATATCCATAAATTCAATATTAGTCACGCAACGAAAAGTCTTCGTATTTTAAAAAAATTGACGTGTTAACATAAAAGGGAGACATTCTCATGCGAAAGTTGTAAATAAATATATGAATATCTATAATATACAGAAAATATAATATGTATTTTCATCTTTTGAAACTCCATGAATATTAGAAAGTTTAAAGAATGTAAAAATTGGAATTTACTCTCTTTTAATGTTTTAATTTTTTTAAAAAATTGATATTTTATAAGATAAGTGTCATCAATAATAATGAAGTTAGAATTTCAATTCCAAATAAGAGCGGTTCAAAACGTATTTAACGGGAAGACGACCCATTAGAAAAGATTGTATTAACTATTAGAATTTGATACTGATGTCATATTCTTTTTTAATTTTAGGGTTAGACTTTTTTGAATAAAATTTTTCATAAAATCTTTATTATAATATATATTAAAGTTGGGATTTTGATAATATTGATAATATAATATAACGTAAATATGTATTGAACTTTTTTAAAAAATTGTAACGCCGCCGCGAAGCGCGGCTTTATCTACTAGTTCTTTACTAAAAATAGGAAAAAGGACAAGGCTAGTTAATTTAAAGCTGTTTGAAAGGCTCCCGGGCAAGCAAACATGGATAGTACAGTAGTACTGTAGGTAATATCCCGGGGCACAAACACAAGCAAAATCATTAATCTCGATAAACGCAAGATTATACATACAGGCAGCCTGTCTCTATAATCCTATCCCTGATTAGCTTATGTATATATACACACAGGAAAATGAAGATTTACATACACAACTAATGTCCTCGTACAGGAAAATGAAGATTTACATACAGGCAGCCTGTCTCTATAATCCTATCCCTGATTAGCATATGATAAGAAGCTTCCGGTAGTCAATAAAAACTGATCGAGAGCCAACCCTACTTAGTTTAGTGGTAAAATTAATCAAATATACAAAGAGATCTTGTTTCCTCATCTTCTCTCATAAACTTGTTTCTCATCTTCTCTCATAAACTTGTTTCGTGTTTTTTTTACAGGACTCCTCCGATCCTGAGACTTCCCATAAAGTACTCTTCCTTCCTTCCTCCACGCTTCCCGAGACGCATAAATTTCAGGTATGGTTTTATATCTTTCATGTTTATTCCATCTAATATCTTAAAATGCTTTAGCTTATTACACACATCTTCAGAGTCTCTTTACCTTTTTAATTTTTATATTTTACGTGTGTCAAAAAGTAAAACAGCCACTATTATTTTGATTATATTTATTTTCAAGTAGAATGAGTAATTAATTTATAAATGAACTCTGTATGTATGTTTATCTATCTGTGTTGATTCTGGTCATTTTTTGCTGTAAAGTGGATGGAATGGGATATGAATGGCGTACTTCTATATCTTCAACAATATCTGACTTGTAATTTTGTTTTGACCAACAGCTATGTCCAACTACTTCCTTAATCCTTACTAGCAGCAAATAGGAAGGACAATTTAGTACCCTTAGTGTAACCTATGTAACTTTTAGCTCAGGGTAGTGTTGAAATTTTTGACAATTTTTGTATGTAACTTTTAGCTCAGGGTAGTGTGTTTGGCTCAGGGTAGTGTTGAAATTTTTGCCACCTCTGAGAAAGGGTCATGCAACTTGATTCAAATAGGAAATTCTGAAACAAGATAATTAATATTTACGATAATGTCGTCTACATTCTATTCTACTTGGACGAAGAAGAAATGATGCAGGAAAAATTATAGAAGAAACGACTGTTTGCACTTAACAAGGAAGTATTTGCGAAAATTAATTGATAATCAAGTGACTTTTTGCCTTGTATGTCGTCTCGTAGAATTCAAACGTCATATAGTACATTGCAAAATAAGTGAACAGCAGCATGATAGGATCACATCATTTGCAAAATTAGGCTTAAGTGAAGGATATTATATTTCCTCCAGCCGTCTTTTACGGCTAAATAGGGCCTTCCCCCACCAAATTCTGCTCATTGGATTCATGGTTAATACCTATAGCCTGCCTGCCTGTAAGTTGTCGGGAACTTGCAGATTTATGAGTTTAGAAGCACAGTAATGTAATGGATAGAAATGATAGAAACAGAGTAGTATTAACAGAGATTTAGATTAAGAATAGAGATGCAGAGATTTTATAGAGAGGAAACTGTAGAGAGAAGGGAGAGAACATTTGGTGGAACAAAGTTCCCTCTCCTGTTATTTTATCAAAGCATAATGTAATATTTACCTTATCTACTTCTATTTATAGACCTCACTTCTAACACTGTAATGACACAAATACCCCTTATTAAATCTATTGCTCAATACTACTACTCAAAACTACTATAAACTACTATACTGGAGTTCCCAACCCCTTATTAAATCTATTTCTCAATACTACTACTCAACTACTATACTGGAGTTCCAAACCTAAGTAGTTCCAGCAAAACGACTCCGAAACCATGAACAACACTCCCAATACTAAGATGATCTGCAATATTTAGAAGTATTTATAAAGTTCAACCCACGTAGTGATCCTTATAAATAGATTTGCTTTGTTTCCCTTATTTTTTGGTCACACATTTGCAGTCTCCTGTTTTATGATAAAGTCCAGGTACCCTTTTCTCAATTTTTTTAAGATCAGTAGACATTTGTTTGAAAATGTAAACTCGTATCAAATCCATAACTAACACAACTTAATTTTTTTTTTTTTATCTTCTACATCATGAAAAAGGGTATTACTAGCTAAGAGAACTATTACTTTCAAAATTTAAAATGGATCATGTGCTTTCAACTTAAAAATACCTCATTTTAATCTTTGTACAGAAAGTACAACTGTAATATGATCGACAGACTACGTACTGAGCACATCATATAGTCGATCTTACCTTCCATAAACTATAGCTGATAAACAAAATGATATGGAGCATAACTAGAGAACTTACCGGTGGCAATATATTAGGGAGCATGTGTACCTAAAACTTGAGTAAACACATGGCATGTGTGTCACTATTTGATGTTGCATATATTTTGAATCCACACTGTGAAATCTTTGCACTAAATTCCGTAAAATGTATGTTTTGGAAGTCAGCAAGTATAACCGCTGATGGTCACAGCCTTAAATTAATTACTGAAAAACAAGTAACTATCCAACAATATATTTGAGGTCTTAAAATCAGGATATACAACTGACTTCTCATCTTTGTGGAAGAAAGCATGGATCAAGCTGCTCTGATAATATTTTGATTGAACATCCCAGCCAAGTGTTTCTGTAAATTGATTATCACTTTTCTGCAAAAGATAGCATGTCACATAAACTACTTCACTAATAATATCCCCAACTACAACTTTATTGGCTAAAAGAAGTACAAACGTTTTTGCATACATAAATATTATTTAATATATGTTCGCACAAATATTTGTTTTTCCCAGTAGCATGTGTTGAATGGGCTTGAAAATAGGCTGTTACTGCTTGTTAATGTGCTTCCCGTAAGCCCATGTTTCTTGGCTGTTGCTTGAGTACAAGATCATCGGTTTAGGTGTCCCTAATACATAGGTTATCAACCAGTAGATATTAGGCTACGGTCTAGCATTGTGAGTTAATATAGTTTCGTTGTGGTTGATAAAAAGGAGATCAAAGGCCTTATGAAAGATTATTACTTTTGGATCTGGAATTGTGATGAAGGTTGCATTCTTTAATGGGTGTTTGAGATTAGCGACTTGTAAATTACTCGCTGTAGTGGCTTTGAATTGAGTTAAGGCCTCATTAATATTATTACATTGTTTGTTGGCCTTGTCAGGCTTATTTTTGTGAGAAATATAACCAAGTCAATTGTAACGGTTTTCAAGCCATTGATAGTATAGTTAGGTTTCTAAATGATTTCTTCAACCATGGGATACTCGTGATCAATGTTTCAACTATATCTACGTTTGTGAGGTAAAAATGTCTTGGTTCTTCTTCTAGTGGTAGATCCAATAGGACCCTCCTCTTATGAGCATCGTTCAGTACCTGCAAAGGGTGCACTACAAGAGGAGCAGGCCAAGTGCTAGTCAGAAGTTATGTTTTATCAGGGAATAGGAGGACATACCTCAAATATGATTCATGTGAAACTGAAGGAGTTAAAGAAACGCTTACCAACTTGTGAATTGTCCAGATCTGTGGGTTTCCACTAGGCATACTATTTCACCTTACTAGGAAACTTTGTGATATTTGAGAACAACAAATCACTTCTCATTAACATGAAAATAGCTATTCAGGATGTATTTAAACTCAACAGGGAGAACATTTAAGTCAGAGTATAATAGCTAATAAAGTTTAATTCCTAAAAGGGGAAGCAGAAGTGCAAACTCCTTTATTTCGAAGGAATATGGAGTCATATTGTTACGAAATTTGATTTTATTGAATAAAAATATGTCAAATATTGTTCATTGACAACAATTATTTGCGAAACCATACAAAAGGTATAAGACTTCCAATTCTGCCTCCTTATTTTTGTGTACTATTGTAAGTTTAAATTTCAGTGGCATATGGTTTCAGTTGTGAATTTGTTGGTAGTGCCTTCTTGGTATCTCCTCTGGTGTAATCTATTTGTTGATCTTAGATAGGCTGAGTAAGTATCACAACATAAAATAAGTTAATTATGGGAACTTTCATATATTACTATTTCGATTTTTTTGGTAAACCTTTTGCTCCTTGCCGAATCATACACACACACACATGCCGAGAAGCTCTTTTATTGTTTTGTTTTGGTCATATTTGCATCTGTGGTTTCACTTCTATGAGAACTTGTGCATATATGTTTTCTTGTTATCATATTATTCCTGTATATAGTTCTCTATGTAATCATTTTACGTTCCCGATATATCTACTCTTGAGTGAAATGTATTTATCAAATTTGCAGGTTTAGATGGCAAGTTCACAAAAACTAAGATGTATGCAAAAAAAGATGGTCGTAATATATGGGGACAAATATTCAACCTATGGTATTGGGCATGGTGTGCTCATAAGTCCTGATGGTTTGATTTTGACTGCATTCCATCTTTTTGATAAAAACCAATTGGTTCAAGAGTATTTGTTAAATGCGATTATGGGGAAGGTGCTAAAATGATTTCGGCAAAAATTCTTAAACTTGAGGCGAAATTGGATTTAGCTATGCTAAAGATTGAGGCTACTGACTGTGAGTATGCTAGAGTTGCTCCAGAGGTTCGCATTGGACAAGACGTGGACATGATCGTTTCTCGAGATGGTGTTTCTTTCTCCTACACGAGTGGCATTGTTGCTTTCGAGAGGAGGCCACGTAAAGGTATTTGTCGTCCCAAACTTATTAAATTCATTAGTGAAGAAACGATCTTCGTTCAAGTGCATGGATTGCATGGACTGCCTGGACATTCAGGTTCGCCAATCTTTGACTCGAGAGGTCGCATTGTGGGGATTTATAGCAATAGTTATGTGAGAATGGATATGTTGGTCCATAGGGAACACTTAAAGACATTTTGCGAACCTTTTATTCAGGTACCCTTTTAATTTAAGAACTCCTAATATTCGCTTCTGATTTTTTTCGCAATTGGTTTCTCACTGTCTTTGAATATTAGGATCTATTTAAATACGTAATGAATTTAACAACATTTTAGAACTAGGATGAAAAAACCTTATTAGTGATCTTATTAATGTCATATTATACTTTTGAGATTACACAATTTTTGTGTTTAAAATTACCTATGTTACTTGGACTCTTCATTTTACATCAACTAATCAATTTAGATAGTCTCATAAAAAACGAGTCTTATTTGAATGAAGTTTAAAGTGTTTTGTTCTTTCTATCCCTTGCTCTCGTTTTCTATGGTGGCATTGTAGCCTTGTAGGAAACTGATTTGCTCTAACTGCTATGAAAATTGATGATACAACTAATTGAACACTTGTGCTAAGCTACTTGCATATAAGAGTCAATTAGCGTGTTCATGTGAAATGGCATGCTAACTTTTAGTTTTATGCTATAAAGGTACATAGAGTAGTTAATTATAGAAGATTACTCTTTTTTGTCTAAAAAGAAACTGCATAAGCTGTTGGTTGCAAATTTTGTCATGTTATAATGGAGTCTCCGTTGTTGTTACTGGACTTGTTTTAATGCTTGAGCTTAGTAACATTAGAAAAGTGAAAATATTTCAAACATTTGAAATCTGAAATGTTAGGTGGAGGTGGAGGTGGAGGAGGAGGAGGGGGAGGAGGAGGAGGGGGAGGAGGTGCAGGAGGAGAGGAAGAAGAAGAAGAAGAAGAAGAAGAAGAAGAAGAAGAAGAAGAAGAAGAAGAAGAAGAAGAAGAAGAAGAAGAATGAGGAGGAGGAGGAGCTGAAGAAGAAGAAGGAGGTGGAGGAGACGAAGAAGAGGAAAAGAAAGGCTGAAGACATTGATGTATGTGGTTAGTCATTATTTTAAATGCTGGTTATATATATATGAACTCTTAGAAGTTTCCCTCAACTTAGATTTAGTTTCAAGCGTTCTAATTAAAATCTTTTCATGATCAAAGCAGCAAAGTGAAACATCTGAAGCTAGACAAAAGAAGAAGAAGAAAAAGAATGAGGAATTAAGCTAGCAGAAAATCCTGAACCAGTGAGTGTGGTTATAATTCCAAAATTAAACAATGACACAATATCTTTATTTTAAGTCTTCCTTTGCAAGCTGCTGCTTTCTTACGTGTTTATATTTCCTTGTTTTGTCTTGTTCTCCAGCATTACCAG